>CM035415.1:32127827-32727827 GCA_020310875.1 Ceratopteris richardii
TATGCTTGAGGTGGATTTGATCTACATCAAAAGCCATCGCTTGGATTATGTCGAAAGAATATTCGTTGGAGAGTTCTTTTACTTATGCTCATTTACTGTATTTCTTCAAAAGATTTTTCATGGATCTTTTACCATTGTAAAAGCCTAGATCTCTACACATGTAAAAGTAGAAAAAGAGAGCTAATCTTCCACGAATTTGAGGTGGTTGAGTTGTGATCATTGAATCAATCAATCATCTAAAAGTAGATCAAACTAGATCTTTACTTTTCCTAGATTGTTGGAAAGTGAATTGATTCCCTCCAACAACTAATCCCACCTTCATTTGAATTCAAAATCCACTTGTAGAAGTCATGGATCACTTCAAGCGTCTATATAAAGACTTTCAAAACACTTGTACATGACATCGAAGCAATATACATACACTTGTGGCCATCATTGACTTGCTCTTTCATTTTTCTGCATCATCTTCTTCAACAATAGTAAGATTTGTAGAGGTTGCTTCTCTCTCTATAGAGCTTCAAATCGGATGAGAGAGGACTCGTTGGAAAGATATTAGTTTCTAAATTATGTGTATAAATTTTGAAAGCATTTGATTTGGTATATTAGGAGAAATTTTAGTTTTTTTATCTCAGGGTCTATCCCTATGCATTCCTAAAAAATAGGAGGTACCATTGTTGAGCACCTAGTTCATTCCAAAAGAATATTTTGTTTATTTCTTGTAATATTGTGCATTCTATATACTCAACCCTATGTGTATCACTCCTCTAAAAAGATCTTTTCTAATTGTAATCATGTTGGTCGCTATGAGCATTTGAAGTTGATTGTTTCATCCAAAGGTAGTAAGTTTCTTGAGCTACTCAATGCACAAACCTACCTGTCTTGTGTCGACTCTTTCTTCTTGATTCTCCAAAGTACATAGTGCATTTTATTGCACTTATCACATGCCTTTGAGTGTTCATAAACTCAAGGGCTGGTCTTGTGCTGATTGGTTGGACTGAATTTCGTCGCTTCGCAACTCACTTTTCTACCTCCTACAAGCTTCTCCAAGTTCTTTCAATGGTATCAAAGCTAGATCAAGATGGATGATGGCTTTCCCTCAATGATTGAGAAGCTTGATTGACACAATTATGTGGCTTGGCAAATCAGAATGGAGGCCTATTTTCAAGGTAGAAATCTTTATGGAATTGTAGCAGGTGATGAAGCTATGCTTATTCCAAGATCCAAAGGAGGACCTACACAAGAGGAGACAGATAAGCTCACACTTTGGTGTGCAAGGGATGCTCAAGTAAGTTCATACATACTAAACTCTATCTCTGACTTTCTATTACCACATATTAGAGGATGCAAGACATCTCAAGAGACTTGGGATGCCCTAGAGACTTTCTTTTCTGCTAGTACCAAAGCAAGAAAGAATCATCTTTGGAACGAGTTCAACCAAATGAAAACGACACCTAAACAGACCATCACAGAGTTTGTTACCAAGGTCAAGGAGGTTGTGGATCAGTTAGCATACATTGGAGAGTTGATTGAAGAAGAGGCTATGATGAGGCAAATTCTCAATGGGATTTGAAGTGATAAGCAATGGAAATATTTCACCACGGCTTATGATCTCATCATGGATATGCAAACTCCAGATTTCAACATCTTTCTTGGAAAAATCTTCAATCAAGAGGCCAACAATAGCATAAAGGAAGGTAACTCCTATCATGGTAATTCAACTAGTGCTCTATATGCAGATAAGAACGATAAGTGGAAAGAGAAGAAAAAAGTACCAAAGCATGACAAATTCAAAGGTCAAAATGCTCAACCTTGTGCCATCTATGATAAGACCAACCACACCATTCATAATTGTTGGTTCAATGGGAAGACCCAGAAAGGAAGTGGAAGAGTTGGATATGGCAGCAATAGAGGCAGAAGTGGACACAACTTCAACAATAAAAATAGAGGCCCTAATATAAGGGACTACAAAAATTATTTTGAAGATCAAGCACATGAAGACTCATTTCTTCTAATGCATCTAAGCCACAAATAAGTTAAAGATGATTATCATTTGTTCTACATAGATTCAGGATGTTCAAATCATGTTGCAGGCAACATTGCTCTTCTATCTGATTTTGAAAGCCCAAAGCATAGACATGAAGCTCAAATAGGGGATGACACAAAGCACAATGTGGAGAAGATTGGTAACATCAAAGCTTCCAATGCCAAGACAAACATTCTAAACACCCAACATGGAGCTTTTGTGGAAGATCCATGTCAAGGCTTCAAGAAGATAGCTAGAGGTCAAACGCATGGTAGGCTCTTTACTTTTGAAGTAGGAGAAACTAGGAAAGTAGCTCTATTCACTTTTGGGTCTCAAACCCTAAGTGAGCTTGAAGTGTGGTATAAGAGACTTGCTCATGTGAATGAAAGAACCTTGAAGGATATATGCAGGGATCAAAGTGTTCTTGGACTTCCAAACACATCAAAGCAACACATGATCAAAGTGTTCTTGGACTCCAAACACATCAAAGCAACACATGATTAACAGGTGTGATGCATGTCAGATTGGGAAGGCACAAACACAACCATTCAATCACAAAGGCTACATCCACAACAACTTATTGGACTTAGTACATACAGAGGTATGGGGACCAGGTCAAGAAAATTTGTTAGCAAGATCAAGGTATTATGTCTCGTTTATTGATGAACATAGTAGATGGACTATTTTGTACTTTATCAAGAGTAAGAATGAAGTGTTTGATTGCTTCAAAAAATATCTAGCACATGTGGAGAATCATATAGGTAGATCACTCAAGAAGCTCAGATCTGATGGAGGGGGAGAATACTTCTCCAAAGAGTTTGATGAGTTCTTACAGGATAAAGGTATCAAAAGGGAAGTGACTACTAGGTACTCTCCTCAACTAAATGGAATTGTGGAGAGGCAAAACAAGCCATTGGTTGGATCAACCAGAACAATGCTTAAAGAGAAGAGGTTGCCACATTATCTATGGGCAGAGGCTATTTCAAATGTTGTGTACCTTGTGAATAGACTACCATCCAAATCACTTCAAGGTATGACTCCTTATGAAGCATGGCATGGAAGAAAACATAGTCTTAGACATTGCAAGGTGTTTGGTTGTTTAGCTTATGTTCATGTACCATCACAAATAAGAGGTAAGCTAGATGAAAGGGAAACAAAGGTAGTGTTTATTGGGTATGACTCAACTCAGATGGGTTACAAGTTCTATAATCCATCAACCAAGCAATTCACTACAAGTGGAGATGTTGTGTTTGAAGAACACAGGTCTTGGTATGATGAAGACAAACAAAAGGTAACTCTACCATATGATTTTGATTCTGATTTTCATCAATTAGGAGCAAGCATGATACACAGGTCTAGGATCCAAGAAGTGATACAGATGATGAACAAAATGAAAGGGAAAAGGATTATAAACTATGTAAGTCAAGAGGCAAAGCAAAGACGCGGCAGTGTGGAGAATGCTCCAAGCAAGCACCTAGAAGATCAACAAGAGAGAAGAAACAACTAGAAAGGTATGGATATGATTCCATATTTGTTACAAAGCATTCAATTTACTTGGAAAAAGACTTAAATTCAGAAGAACCCTCAACCTATGAGGAGACAAAGGGAAACCCTAATCAAGAAAAGGCCATGAAAGAAGAAATAGATGCATTGAAGGAGATGGACACTTGGGATTTGGTTCCAATGTCATCCAATCAAAAGGTAATTGGTTGTAAATGGGTATATAAAATTAAAAGAAACTCATATGGATCACTTTGCATGTACAAGGTAAGATTAGTTGCCAAAGGATGCTCACAAACTCATGGTATAGACTATGAGGAAACATTCTCACCAGTTGCAAAAATGACTACCATTAGAACATTGATAAGTGTAGCTACTGCAAGAAATTGGAGACTCCTCCAACTTGATGTAAAAAATGTATTTCTAAATGGTTGGATAAGTGAAGAAGTATACATGTCACAACCACCACATTTTGAAAACCCTAATCATGCATCTTATGTTTGCCGACTTAAGAAAGCATTGTATGGATTGAAACAAGATCCTAGAGCTTGGAATTACAAGTTGGTTACATACCTTCAAGATCAAGGGTTCAGACCTAGCAACTCATATCCTTCTCTATTCATCAAAAGGGATCACAATGAGGTTATCTATTTATGTGTATATGTAGATGATATTATTGTGAAAGGTGATGATCTGAATGGCATTCAAAGGATCTAGAGACACGTGCAAGAGGAGTTCAAAATTAGTGACTTAGGTGAGGGGGAGCTGTTGGAACATCAAGCTTACACTATTCTTGAGGTTGATTTTATCCACATCAAAAGCTATCGCTTGGATAACATCGAAAGAATATCCGTTGGAGAGTTCTTTTACTTATGCTCATTATTATATTTGTTTAAAAGATTTTTCATGGATCTTTTACCATCATAAAAGCCTAGAGCTTTACACATGTAAAAGTAAAAAAGCAGAGATAATTTTCCATGAATTTGAAGTGGTTGAGTTGCAATCAATGAATCAATCAATCACCTAAAAGTAGATCAAACTAGATCTTCACTTTTCCTAGATTATAGGAAAGTGAATTGATTCCCTCCAGCAACTAATCCCACCTTTATTTGAATTCAAAATCCAATTGTAGAAATCCTAGAACACTTCAAGATTCTATATAAAGACTTCAAATCACTTCTACATTACATGGAAGCAATATACATACACTTGTGGCCATCATTGTCTTGCTCTTTCATTTTTTTGCATCATCTTCTTCAACAACAGTAAGATTGCAGAGGTTGTTGCTCTCTCTCTATAGGGCTTCAAATTGGATGACAAAGGATTCGTTGGAAAGGTATTACTTTCTAGTTTATGTGTATAAATTTCCAAAGCATTTGGTTCACTATAGTAGGATCAATCTTAGTTTTTCTATCCCAAGTTCTCTCTCTGTGCATTCCTAAAAAAATAGGAGGTACCATTGTTGAGCGCCTGGTTCATTCCAAAAGCATGTTTTACTTATTTCTTGTAATCTTTTGCATTCTATACACTCAACCCTATTTGTATCACTCCTCCAAAAGGATATTTTCTAATTGTAATCATGTTGGTCGCTATGAGCATTTGAAGTTGATTGTCTCATCCAAAGGTAGTAAGTTTTTTGAGCTACTCAATGCGCAAACCTACGTGTCTTGTATCGACTCTTTCTCCTTGATGCTCCAAAGTACATAGTGCATTTTATTGCATTTATCACATGCCTATAAGTTCTATTTGAGTGTTCATAAGCTCAAGGGCTAGTCTTGTGCCGGTTGGCTGGATCAAACTTCATCGCTTCGCAACTCACTTTTCTACCTCCTACAAGCTTCTCCAAGTTCTTTCAATTATTATGCGCTAAATAAAAATAATAAAATGTATCATAAAAAATATAATCTTTTTTACCTGTTTGAAGATACAAAATTATATTTTGTTGATACCAATGACGGTTCCTATGTAGCCAAGTTCGTTATCTATAAGGTTCGTATATTTTAAACTAGCACGTGATAATTGCTTGAAAAAAGCAACAATGCTAGAATCCTCTATTTTACACAAAGAATCAATAATGTTGATTCTAATACGTTGCCCATGAGTCCATATATTAGTGAAATTTTGGCGTGCAATAAAAAATAAATTATTAGAAGATAAACTAATATACATATATGTGCAAAACTAGAATATTAGTAGAATCAAATTACTTTTCTTTCATAACCTATCATTAAATCCCTCTGATCATCTGAGATTCCTTCATTATTTGCATTGACTCGTTGTATATGAGTACATAACCAATCTGTGAAAGAAAATATATATGTATTCTCATTACTATTGAGATTACATCTATATCTTTTGTTTCTCCATCTTTTACTTCAGAGATTTTGAAGTTCTTTTTTCATACTCATTAATGAATGCTTGCATGCATTCGTTATTATATGCAATAAAAGTAGAAATATCACTTTTTCTTGCAACGTAAATTGAAATGGAAATCCCTTACTTGATAATACCTCTTCTATCAAATTTGAAGAAGACTAGATAGACCATGAGCTTGGAGCTTTGTCATGAACTCTTTCAAGGTATTCAGTAACATAGTACATGCACTCCTCAAGCATTCATCGCTTTTCCATAGATCCTTCTGGTTTTGCTCTTTGTCGCACATAACCATTTAATATGTCCATAAATTGCTAGACCCAAAACATCCAATGAGTGTTTACGACTCTTGCAATCTCTATATCATCCACAAGATGGATCAATAAATGAACATGAATATCAAAAAATGATTTTGGGAGATCTTTCTCCATCAGATGTAGTAGCTCCTTGCATTCACATTTCTTTTGTGGGATCGAGTATGATAACCACTTTATAAGTAATCCAACTAGTATTATATATTAAACATAAAATTATGATAACCACTTTATAAGTAATCCAACTAGTATTATAGATTAAACATAAAAGTATGATAACCACTTTATAAGTAATCCAAGATGATCGGTCATGTGGTACTCCTTTCATTGCATATCCATTGATAGCAATAGGTAGAATGTGCTTCAAAAAGTTATGTCAATCATGTGTCTTTAACCCAAATAAGCTCCTATCATCCAAAGTAAACATGTTTTGGAAAGGTGCTCCATATCCTATAGGTGTTCGAATCGATTGGATTCTATTGTTGATAGTTTGCATCTCCTTTGTCGTAAGTATTCAATGAGCAGGTTCATAAGTTGTTTCCTATCAATTTTTATAAAAAAATGGCCATAAATTTGGTTTTGATTTTTGATCCTTTAAATCATTTCTTGATGTTATTGTGTCTTTTAATCCAAAAAGATGTTGCCATAATGGATAACCAACATTCTTGAATATATGCATAGGATCAATAAGATTATAAATCTTTGAATATGTTCAATACTTCAAGGAATACCATATTGACATATTATATACTAATATAATATAATATGTCAATAAGATTATAGATCTTTGAATCTGTTCAATACTTCAAAGAATACCATATTGACATATTATATACTAATATAATTTTCCTTTACCTCTAATCTTCACATTCTCATCATCTTCTCATCACTAAAGATTTTAGATTGTGGATCCATAAGAGGCCCTTCTATCCATTTCTAATACCAATACATATGTGTCATTTATTTTGGACACTGACTTGTTTCAATCTTTCCATTAAAATGTATCGCATCTCTTTTGCATCGCAATGATTGATCCCCACACAAGAAATTTCGATGTTGAATTTTGATATATTTTGGTAGTGATGTGTGTGAACATACGTAGGACCATCGGGGCACTTTTTCTATTGATATATTTAGGTAGTGATGTGCATGAATACTCTAGGACCGTCATGGCACTTTTTTCCCTGTGTAAGAGGTTTTTTCCCACGGCTTATATATACGCCTATTGCCCTAATGGTTCACTTATCTTTGTATATTCTAGTGGTAATACATCCAGTATTATGTGTTGTGCTTCAAGCTTCTTCTTCTTCCTTCTGTTGTTCATGTGCTTCCATAGACCTTGAACTCCAAATATTGGTATCAGAGTAGGATGCCACTTCATCTACGACATCATCGACACCCCTTCGATCGCAGTCTTAGAATCACATGAACTTTGGTATGCATACTCAAGGTGATTATGAGATTAAAATGGCTTCGCTCTCTAGTGTCAAAATCGCGATCTAAGCTCGTTTCAGCCTTTGAACACACTATTGCAATGCTTGTGCAGACTATTTTGTCTTTTTGTGCCAAAGATATATATAGGTTTCGGTTCGCCAGTATAAGCTTCTCAAAGTCTGCTACAAGTTTAGCAAAACTTGTCAGGGTAGTTGTGTTCAACTTTTTCAGATACAGTCATTTTTCTACATCATGGTATTTTAGCCAGTGGCCATGGATGAAAGCAATGATGTATTTTGTATGTTGGCTATTGAGGATAAGTTTGATGGTATGAATTACCCATTATGGGTTTATATGATGCGTCATGTATTGGTCACAAAAGGATTGTGGAATATTGTGTAGGGCATTGAAAAACATCATATTACGCTTGCAAATACAGGTACTAAAGTTGATGTTGATGGCATTGAAGATGGTGATATTTTGTAGATTCCTATTCGTGTACCAGGCTAGGAATGAGGCTCGAGTTGCTTACCTTCGAAATCTGTTGGAGAATCAGCATATGAATGAAGGTGATTCTATGGACAATTTTTTGACAAAGATCAAGGATTTGAAGAAATAGTTGATTTTTGCTTATGAAATCCTTCCTGACAGTTCACTTGTCTAGACTATTCTAAATAGTCTTCCCAACTCATATCAAAGTTTTGCTTCTACTCTTCATTTGATGATGAAAGGAAATCCAAATACCTTAACATTTGAAGAGTTAGTTTATGTTCTATTGCAAGAAGATTAGTCTAGGCAGAACAGGTCTATTATGCATGTTGCAGATCAAGCTTTCTTGGCTAGTCAGAAGGGCAAAGGTAAATGGAGCTCATCTACTAGTAAGAAGAAATCTACACTTGCACATTCAAAGAAGGAAGACAAAGATGAGAAGAAATCAGAAAAGTAGAAATTATTTTGCAAATACTGTAAAGGAAATGATCATGTCATTAAGAGCTGTCCAAAATTGGTTGCTAGATAGGCAAAGAAAAAAGAGGCCTGAATGGTTGTTGCAGAGGGCTCTACATCAAAAACAGTGTCTGTTAATCTTGTGCAGAATGAAGAATGGGAATTTGCTAGTGTTTGCAATTTTGACCCATCTTCTCATGAGCAGTGTATGTCTGCAGTAGACTCAGATGTTTGGTACTTTGATATTGGGGCAACAAAACATATTACTTCATAGTGTAGTTTCTTCACTTCACTTGAGCTTGCCCCTACAAGGAATACTATCACATGTGCCATCAACTCCTCTTATCTTATCATGGGAGTTGGTAAGATCATTCTGACTATTGTTGATGGCAGTTCTTTTACATTATCGGATGCTTTATTTGTGCCAGGGATCAAGAAAAATTTGTTATCAGTTTTTGCATTAGCCAAGATTGGCTTGGTTGTGAAATTTGTTGATGACGGATGCACAGTTCATGATCTGTCAAATGGCGATGTAATTATTGCTTCTGGCATTTTATGTCGTGGGTTGTATAAGCTCATAGACTATGAAAAATTTGTGAATGATTTAGCATGTGCAATACATGATTCTTTGGCTATGTCAGATGCAAAGCTTTGGCACGTATGCTTTGGTCATTTGAATTTTGCTAGTTTGCTATGCGTGTCAAAATTTGAAATGGTGTCCTCTCTGGCCAAACTTGAAGCACCCGGTAAACGTGGTTGTGAAGGCTGTATTTTGGGCAAAATGCAGTGTTCTTCATTCCCAAAAGATGGTTCAGTTTGGGCTACTCAAAAATTGAAGCCTGTTCACAGTGATGTTTGTGGTCCTATGCATACACCCTCTTTTGGAAACTATCTTTACTTTGTGACTTTCACCAATTGTTTTTATAGGCATGCATGGGTATATCCATTGAAATCAAAGTCCGACGTGCTTATGTGCTTCAAATGGTTTTTGGTTTTGGTTGAAAATCTGTCAGCATGTAAAATGGGCACCCTCTATTTTGATCGAGGGGGGGAGCATATATCTTTTGACCTTAATTCATTTCTGGCTAAACGTGGGATAAAACATGTTGGTGCATGACAATCATCAATTGAAGGATTATGAAGAAATGAAGTCAAGGAGTCAAGAAGAGAATAAATTCAAAAGGTTGAAGGAAGGACATATTCAGAAAATCCAAAGATGTGTACACATATGTACATTAGCTGACATATACTTTTGTCTAGTCATACACTTGTATATATTCATCTATAAATATGTTGGGAAATGTCGGGCAAATAGAGCAGAAGAAGAATAGAGAATAGGTAGAGAGGAATGAGTTGTAAGAAGTGTCATTAGACACATGGAAAGTGAGTGAATTGTCTATCCTCACTTAGATGTAATTTTTCTGAAGAAATCGAAAAACTTGCGCCCGATGTTTAGCTATCTGCTCCTTCTGTGTTTAATCTTTTGAGAAATCCTTCTGCACATATCTAAGTCCATAGCTAATCTATCTATGGCTAGAATTTGAGAGGTTAATTACAATCAGGCTGAGAGAATTTTGTCTAGGAACATTCATATGTGAAAATGTTCTAAGAGTCGTCAGAACTGGCGCACATTTCATCTTCAAAGAAATGGTCATTGCTCAGTCCACAGTGTAAAGTTTTACACAAGTGAAGGCTCAAAATCTAAGTTGGGAGGTAAGCCATCTATGGCTAAAAAATCTTGATCAAACGGGTTCGACATTGTGAGAACCAGTGCTAAGAAGTTGCAGGTGTCAAAGTCGCCATTGCAGAGAAGCTGTTTCAGACACAAGTAAAGTGTTTAACACATTTCTCAGTGTGTACTCAATCATTTTGAGAAATTTAACTTGGTAAAGTTGCGCAATCTTAAGGCGAAGTGTTGTGCAAAGTTTTATCAAAAACTTTACAGGATTGATTAGTCAATGAGTGATTAATCTGCAGCAGACTTTTCTGAAGAAGCTGAATTTTTCAGAATAATCAATTTTCTGATAAATTGGTGAAAGTTCTCTAAGTTTGGTGGAGTCTAAGGTTAATCTTGATATAGAGGTGGTCTAACTTCAAGGTTAACTTGTTCTTTTGGAGATTAACACTCTCCATCAGTGGTATCAGAGCAGGTTGTGTCAAAATTGAAGTGAAGAAGACTCCGACTACTGCAGAAATACAAATCTTTACATCTTGAAGGTGGAAAGGATAAAGGTTGAAGAAAACTTGAAGGTAGACACATTGAAGCCATCAGAAGGATCAGAAGAAGCAAGACTCGAAGTAAAGGTACATTTATTCCTTGTAAAGTCTAAAGTTTTGAGACTACATGTGAAGCAAGGATGGGAGATAGTCTCCAAATTGAAAAGTTGGATAGAGAGAACTATCCTGCATGGTCTATGAGGATGGAAGCTCATCTTATGAGCAAAGATTTGATAGCCTACATTACAGGTGAAGAAGAGAAGCCTAAATTCAGAGATCCTAGTGTTCCAACTAGGGAAGAATTGTCAGATCTAAAGAATTGGATGAAGAAGGATGCTCAAGCAAGGAGCATAATCTACATGGCAGTCAATGACTATTTGCTTCCTCACATTAGAGGACTTGAAAGTGCATGTGACATTTGGAATGCTTTGGAGGAGCATTTCCAAAACACAACCAAATCAAGGAAGGCTTCACTATGGGCAGAATTTACTACTTTCAAGAAGAAGGCCTCACAATCAATCTCTGATTATGTGACAAAGATGAAGGACATTGCAGATTCTCTAGGTGCAGTGGATGAAGATATTGAAGAAGACAAATTGGTAAGACAAATACTCACAGGGCTAAGAGGAGATGAGAAGTGGAAGCCTTTCATTTTATCTACAGAACTTTCATTAGATCACTTTACTCCTGATTTGAATCAATTGTTAGGTCATATGCTAACTTTTGAGAATGATATCAAAGGAGATGTTGATAAGAGTGCAGGTCATGCAATGTATTCTAAAGACAAGAAGAAAGCTAACAAAGGAAAGCAACAATTAGGTGAAGAAGAAGGTACATCAAACCAAGCAAATTTCATAAGAGGAAAAGGAAGTGGCAGAAATAGAGGAAGAGGCAGAAACAACAAAGATAATGCAAGAGCTTGTTGGATATGTGGTAAGACCAATCATCTATCTCATGATTGTTGGCATAATAATCAAAACAATGGTAATTATCAGAACTTTAATCAAAGAGCAAGAGGTGGTAGATTTCAGAGAGGAAACTTCAGAGGTAGAGGTGGTAGGAATTCTTTTGGAAGAGGTGGAGGAAGAAGCTTCCAAAATCAATCCTATAATAACACCTACTACAACTATACATCAGATCAGAAGGAGGATTCAACTCTCATTATGAATACATGTGAAACCTCACATGAAGACATGAGAGTGTTCTATATTGATTCAGGATGTAGTAATCATTTAAGTGGAAATATTGCTTTGATGACTGACCTAGATCATAATGCAATTAATCATACAGTTCAGACAGGTGATAATACAAAGCATAAGGTAAAGTCAATTGGTTCAGTAAAAGCTAAGGATGGGAGCACTCTTCTGAGTAAGGTACTCTATGTTCCCACAATTCCAAAGAATTTGATCAGTGTAGGTCAAATTGTGGAAAAAGGATATGAGGTAAGGTTCACAAATGATGGAGTTTATGTTGAAGACCCTAGTCAAGGGTATAAACAGGTTGTTACAGGAAAGAAAGAAGGAAGGCTCTTCACATTGAAGGTACAAGGAAATGTTGGACATGCTATGTTCACATATGGAGAGCAGAAGGTGTCAGAATTGGATCTTTGGCACAAAAGACTTGGACACTTTAATGAAAGAGGTATTAAAGAAATGATTAACAATGATTCAGTGCTTGGATTGCCTAACATTGCAGGTCAACACATGACATACAGATGTGAGGCATGTCAATTAGGTAAGGCTCATAAGCAATCCTACTCCAAGCATGGGTTTATGTATTCAGAAAGACTTGAATTGGTGCATACAGATGTGTGGGGTCCTTCAAAGGACTTTAGTATAAATGGCTCAAGATATTATGTCATATATGTTGATGATGCTACCAGGTGGATCACAATTTATGTGATTAAAGAAAAGTCACAAGTGTTTAATACATTTAAACATTATCATGCATATGCAGAAAGGATTACAGGTCAACAATTGAAGAGACTAAGGTCAGATGGAGGGGGAGAGTATTTTTCAAATGAGTTCAATGATTATTTGTGGAATGCATGTATAAAGAGAGAAGTCACTTGCAGGTACTCTCCTCAACAAAATGGGGTAGCAGAAAGAAGGAATAGGACTCTTGTTGAATTTGCAAGGTCTATGATAAAAGAGAAGAATTGCCCAAATTATTTGTGGGCTGAGGCTGTTAATACAGCTACATACTTGGTTAATAGATTGCCTTGTAAAGCTTTGCAAGGTATGACACCATATGAAGCTTGGTGGGGTAAGAAACCTACCTTGGATCATTGCAGAATATTTGGATGCTTGGCATATGCATATGTGCCATCTCAATTGAGGCATAAGTTGGAGCCTAAGGCAGAAAAGTATGTATTCATTGGTTATGATGATAAGCAAATGGGATACAGGTTGTGGAGTCCATCCACAAAGCAATTTCTTGTATCTAAGGATGTTACATTTGATGAGCAAGGTACTTGGTATGCAGGTAAATATAATGTACATGCAGATGATGAAGAAGTAGTGGAACAAAGAAAAGGTAAAGCAAAGATTCAATTATTTGATGAAAGTGAGAATAATGAAGTACAGGTTGAAGTTGAAGAGAGGCCAAGGTTTGATCCAGAATATGATGAACCAGAAACTTCAAGAAGTGCAGAAGTTAGGAGATCATCTAGGCACAAATGGCAACCTACAAGGTATAGCTATGACACTTCATTCTTGACTACTAAAGATTATGCTTATTTGGTAAAAGCAGATGAAGACCCTTCTACATTTGAAGAGGCCAAAGGGAAGAAGAATTGGGAAGATGCTATGCAAGAGGAGTATGATGCATTGATAGAGAATCAAACATGGGATTTGGTTCCTAAACCTAATAGTCAGAAAATCATTGGTTGTAAGTGGGTTTACAAGACTAAAAGATTTGCAGATGGAAGTGTGTCTAGGTACAAAGCTAGACTTGTTGTGAAAGGATATGCACAGACATATGGAGTGGATTATGATGAGACTTATAGTCCTGTGGCAAAGATGACAACCATCAGGACACTCATAGCAATTGCTGCTTGCAAAGGTTGGAAGTTGTCTCAATTAGATGTTAAAAATGCTTTTTTGAATGGTTATATTTCAGATGAAGTCTACATGGAGCAATCAGATGGGTTCAAAGATCAAGTGAGTCCAAATTATGTGTGTAAGCTCAAGAGAGCTTTGTATGGGTTGAAGCAAGCCCCAAGGGCTTGGAATTATAGGCTTGTGAAATTCTTGAATGATCTTGGATTTCAAGCATCAAAGGCAGATAGTAGCTTGCTAGTCAAAGCAAGTGAAGATGGGTTCATTTATGTTTGTATTTATGTTGATGACATAATACTTACAGAACAGATGATAAAGGAATACAAATGATCAAGAAGCAGATGGAGAAAGAGTTCAAAATCAGTGATTTGGGGAACCTATTATTCTTCTTGGGAATGGAGATTTCTTATACTCAACATGGAGTATATGTGACCCAAGAAAGGTATCTTAAAAATTTGCTAACCAAATTTAAAATGGAAGATTGCAGGGTTGCACCTACACCTTTGCAAGTGAATCACAAATTGTCTAGGTTTGGAGGAGAAGAGTTCAGAGATATGAAACTCTATCACAGTTTGGTTGGTAGCTTGATCTATGCTACATTGACAAGGCCTGATTTATCATATGCAGTTGGTGTGCTTTCACAATTTATGCATTGTCCTAGAAAGGAACATTGGATTGCAGGACAAAGAGTACTTAGGTACATCAAGGGTACACTCAGAGAAGGGTTGTACTATGGATTTACTTCTGATACAAGAGTGAAGATATATAGTGATGCAGATTGGGCAGGTAATGTGGATGATAGAAGATCAACACATGGATACTTGTGCTATGTAGGAGACAAATTGATTTCATGGTGTTCTAAGAAGCAACATACAGTTGCTTTGTCATCTACAGAGGCAGAATATAAAGGTATGGTGGAAGCTGCAAAAGAGGTAATATGGCTAAAGACACTTATGAAAGTTTTTGATGTTGTTCAAAGTACTCCTATTGTTTGTGGAGACAACATGAGTTCTCTATACTTGGCAGCTAATCCTGTGTTTCATGCTAGAACTAAGCATATTGAAATACAATATCATTTTCTGAGAGAGAAGGTCATTGAGAAGGAGATTGAAGTCATACACACTCCCACAAAAGATCAAGTTGCAGATATGATGACAAAAAGTCTAGATGGACCAAAACTACAAAGATTCAAGGATATGGCTGGAGTAAAGAAGATAGAGAAGAATCTCAATTAATGATTGAGGGGGAGCTGTTGGTGCATGACAATCATCAATTGAAGGATTATGAAGAAATGAAGTCAAGGAGTCAAGAAGAGAATAAATTCAGAAGGTTGAAGGAAGGACATATTCAGAAAATCCAAAGATGTGTACACATATGTACATTAGCTGACATATACTTTTTTCTAGTCATACACTTGTATATATTCATCTATAAATATGTTGGGAAATGTCGGGCAAATAGAGCAGAAGAAGAATAGAGAATAGGTAGAGAGGAATGAGTTGTAAGAAGTGTCATTAGACACATGGAAAGTGAGTGAATTGTCTATCCTCACTTAGATGTAATTTTTCTGAAGAAATCGAAAAACTTGCGCCCGATGTTTAGATGTCTGCTCCTTCTGTGTTTAATCTTTTGAGAAATCCTTCTGCACATATCTAAGTCCATAGCTAATCTATCTATGGCTAGAATTTGAGAGGTTAATTACAATCAGGCTGAGAGAATTTTGTCTAGGAACATTCATATGTGAAAATGTTCTAAGAGTCGTCAGAACTGGCGCACATTTCATCTTCAAAGAAATGGTCATTGCTCAGTCCACAGTGTAAATTTTTACACAAGTGAGGGCTCAAAATCTAAGTTGGGAGGTAAGCCATCTATGGCTAAAAAATCTTGATCAAACGGGTTCGACATTGTGAGAACCAGTGCTAAGAAGTTGCAGGTGTCAAAGTCGCCATTGCAGAGAAGCTGTTTCAGACACAGGTAAAGTGTTTCACACATTTCTCAGTGTGTACTCAATCATTTTGAGAAATTTAACTTGGTAAAGTTGCGCAATCTTAAGGCGAAGTGTTGTGCAAAGTTTTATAAAAAACTTTACAGGATTGATTAGTCAATGAGTGATTAATCTGCAGCAGACTTTTCTGAAGAAGCTGAATTTTTCAGAATAATCAATTTTCTGATAAATTGGTGAAAGTTCTCTAAGTTTGGTGGAGTCTAAGGTTAATCTTGATATAGAGGTGGTCTAACTTCAAGGTTAACTTGTTCTTTTGGAGATTAACACTCTCCTTCAAAACATCAGTGTATAGTGTCGTATACACCTCAACAGAATGGAGTTGCTAAATAGAAGAATAGGTCACTCATGGAGATGGTGAGGTGTATGGTCAAGTGTTAGGCCTTACCACATAGTTTTTGGCTTGAGGTTGTCATGTGTGCAGCATATGTACTTAACAAGTGTCCCACTAAAGCACTGCAGTCTATCACTCCATATGAAGCTTGGCATGATCACAAGCCATCTGTTGCTCATCTACGTGTTTTTGGTTGTCTGGCATATGCATTAGTGCATGAGCAACATCGCAGGAAATTGGATGATAAAGTAGTAAGATATAATTTTTTTGGGTACGGTTCTGAAAGCAAAGGCTATCATCTGTATCATCCACCTATTAAACACATTTTGGTTAGCCGTGATGTTGTTTTTGTGGAAGATGTTATTCAGCCTTTACTTTCATGTACAAAGGATACATCTGTTAGCTCCAAGGACATGTATGATACTTTGCTACCTCTTTTCACAAGTGGGCAGTCTAGTGTTGGTCCTAATAAGGAAACTTCTCAGCCTTTGCAAGTTTCATGTGATGATGCAGATCATTCCATTTCTGATGTAGATTTACATGATGCACTTCTTGATGAGAGAGTTGATATTGAGGAGGCAAAAACTATGCCAAAATGGTTGGTGCAGGCTTTGCATGAAAACAAATTAGATGCACCTCTCTCATACCATACTCGTTCAGGCTCTCATAGTGCCTCTTTTGTATTAGATTGCTATGATATGGCTGTGTCTAGTCTTTGTGATGAAAATGAGCTTGTTTCATTTGATGAAACACAAAATTCTAAAAATTGGATGGCTGCTATGCAATCAGAATATGATGCTATCATGAAAAATGGTACCTGGTCTTTATGTGGCTTGCCTCTTGGCAAGAAGGCCATTGGCACAAAGTGGGTATACAAGCTAAAGCGTAATCCTAATGGAGCAATTGAAAGGTATAAAGCTAGGCTTTTTGCAAAGGGTTATGCACAGGAAAGAGGCATTGATTTTGATAAAACCTTTGCACCTACATGTCGAATGACTACTGTTCATAGCATCTCTGCACTTCCAGATCATCATGGTTGGAATGTACATCAGTTGGATATTAAAACAACATTTTTGAATGGTGACTTGCATGAAGAAGTGTATGTTTTTCAGCCCCATGGCTTTGTGTAGAAAGGCCATGAAAACCAGGTGTGTAGGTTAAAGAAGGCATTATATGGTTTAAAGCAAGCACCATGTGCTTCGTATGTAAAAATACATGCCTATTTGATTGCACATGGTTTTGAGAATAGCCCAACTGAAAGCACCTTATATGTTAAGCATGCAAATGATGTGCTTCTGATCATTGTGGTGTATGTTGATGACATGTTGCTCACTGGTCCTCATGAGAAGCATATTGGTGATTTTAAGGCTAATTTGCATGACTCATTTGAGATGTCTGATTTGGGGCATTTGCATCATTATTTGGGCATTCAGTTTATGCAGGTTGATGGTGGAATAGCTTTGTGTCAAATGAAATATATTGACACATTATTGTAAGATTTGGCCTTAAAAATTGTAAACCTATTGCCACTCCTATGGAGACAGGTTTATGATTGAGTCTTCATGATGTTGGAGATGCATTTGATGTTGTTCTCTATCAAAGGGTTGTTGAATGCTTGATTTACTTATGCATTACTTGGTCATATATTCAATTTGATATCTCACAGATGAGAAGGCTTATGCATTGCCCAAGTGTGAAGCATTGGCAGGTGGTTAAGCGCATCTTTCACTACTTGAGTGGTACCCGGCTACTTGGATTGATTTATCCCAAGGGGGGATCACTACCGCCAGATTCGCATGCTTTTTCTGACAGTGATTGGGTTGGTTACTATGACACTCATGTGTCCACTAGTGGCTTTTGCTTCATGCTTGGTAGCTCATTTATATCTTGGTTGAGCAAGAAGAAGTCAATTGTGGCCACTTCCAGTTGTGAGGTTGAGTATAGGGCAGCTTTCACAGTGACTATTGAGTGTGTGTGGCTCAGATGCCTTATGGCTGATTTGGGTGTTGGTCAGTCTTCTGCCACCACCATCTTCACTAATAGTCAGAGTGCATTGGCAGTTGCGAGAAACCCTGTGTTCCATGCTGGCACTAAGCACATTGAGGTGCATTATCAGTATGTGAGAGAGAGGCTCTCTACTAGAGAGATCAGCTTCGCATATGTGCCCATGTAGGAGAACATTGTAGACCTTTTCACGAAGCCTCTACCTAGGGAGAAGTTTGAAGTTTTCCTCAAAGATTTGGGCCTACTTCTGTTAAAATGTTTAAACGCGAAACTAACTGTCAGAGACGCGTTAAACATCTGATTGGGTTCTTGGGAGTGGAAGGGGTCTGTTAGACAGAGGCCCTATACTTGGTTGCCAGACTAACCACTCACACATAGCAGTATACTGATGCTCAAAGCTCTATCAAGACTTCGTTACACTTAAAATCTTACAGTACTCAACCAAACTCTCCTACAGTTGACCGAACACACTGCCCCAAACTATGCGGTATCGTGATACAGAATTACTTGATTAACTTAATAACTGTTCCGAATGCAAACTACTGTAACACTAAAGACAATATCAATAATTCAACCTTCACCGAATAGGTACAACAATCAAACAAAACCGAAGACACCGAAGAACTCAACAGTCTCAGACACACAGTACTGAAGATCCAGTACGCAACTTAAGACAACCCTTACTATAGCCTAATCTCAACCGCATGAGGACATACCTCAACACCGAAGAAACACAATACAACTCAGAGTTCTCAGAACACTGTCGCGATTACACAGACTTTATCCAACACGTTACAGCACCTTACAAGAAAGAGTGACACCACGATACACTTAGTCAACAACAATCACAACCGAAACTCCGTAGACAATTCACTCGGACAACAGTCTAACGATCAACTGAACGTCTATGTTACTCACGAACAGACACAGGTATCAATAGACAACCAGACAGAACAAGAGTAGTATACTCAGAATTGTCCAACTCGACACACAGTAACGTCACAGACAAATCACCCAGACAGACAGTCTAGTGATCTCACGGAACGTCACTACGCATCTCTTTTTCATTGTTTTATATAAAGATTACAAAGTATCGTTGTAACAACCTTTCGTTCGTGCGAACAAGATTCATTTTTGTTTTTACAATCGCCAATCCGGCGGCCGACTAACACCTGGCACGCACGGTGGACTCGAACCCGCAGGTTTTACAAAATTACGGTTCATCTATAATGCCTTCTAAATACATGGATCTGGCTAATCTAAAGGTTCGGGCGATTTTCTTTTTTAAAGCTTCTAACATCTGTTTCAAAGTATCAGGTTCTACTAATTGTGCATCTGTTCTTACAGAACTTAGGGAAATTACTTCGGCCAGCAAAATTTCTACCTGTGTCTGCAGAAAAGCTTCTTGTAAATAGAAGTCATTTGATAAGGCCGCATCCCTTGATACTTTCATCTCTGCGAGTTGTTTATCCATCTTGGCCAATCTTTCTTTCTGATTGTCGAGTTGGTTGTCTTTTCTGTCGATCTGCTGATTCTGGAATTGGATTGTTCTGGAGTAGGCATCTCTTTCTCTGCGAAGACCTGATATTACTTTTTGCAGTTGAGTTTCTACGGTCAATTTTTGTTTGAGAATGTTGTTAACTTCTGATAAATTGATCTTACATCTCTCGAGTTCTTCAGCTGTTTTCATAGCGAGATCATGTTGTTCTTGGCCTTGCTATACTACTTCATCTAGTTGCTGTCGTGTTTCTTCTAACAGGTTCCCTAAGGCTACTCGTGCATCTTCTCTATCCTGTAGGTCTTGTTTCAGCTGAATGACTTCGGCATTTGCATCATTTAATAATTCTTCTTTCTTTCTGAGCTCAGCCAGTGCCACATCCCTTTGAGCTGTAATTTCTACTTGTTCGGCCATTCGGGCTTGTAACTCCTTCAATTGTTCTTGTAAGGCTTGATTTTCTGCCTTAGCCACCACCAACTCTTCTTGTAGAGGACTAATATCCGCCTCCAGTACATCTACCTTATGTTGGAATTCCTCTCGGATGCTATCAATGACCTGTTTCATCTGTACTGGTAATTGTTGCGATAGCTGAATTAGCAATTGACCCATGTTTGCAAGTTCAGAGATCATGGGAATCGAAGGAAGTGGAAGATGAGGATGAGGTTGAGATGAGGATGCGGTGAGTAGCTACTGGGAGTTCGGTGGAGAGTAGTTTGGGGATGAGAAAGAAGAGGCAGTGGGTTCTTCGGGAAGAATGGGTGGAGTTGGGATAATGGGGTTGAGTGGAGGTTCCGGTGGGGAGTGGGAAGAACAGAGTGAGATTCTGTTACCTTTTCTGTGGTGTGTTGTGTAGTGTCGGCGGTGTTGGCAGCTGTGGACTCGACTGCTTTTAGTAGTTCTTCGAAAAGTTCTTTAATTATATGTTCTTCATTTTCTTGCTATTCTTGCTCCGATTGCTGCTGAGTGTTGGAGTTAGACGTCTGCGGAAGCACGCGAACAGCACAAGGAAGAAGAAGAAGCTTGGAGCACAACACACAAGATTGAATGTATTACTAGAGAATGTACAAAGATAAGTAGCCCATTAGGGCAATAGGCGTATATACAAGCCGGGGGAAAAAAACCTCCTAAAGAGGGGAAAAAGTGCCACGGCGGTCCTAGAGTGTTCACACACATCACTACCTAAATATATCAACAAATCCCCCCTGGGAGTGATGCGGTGAACAAGGAGCTGGCACTCATGTATAAGGAAGTGCCGAGCTATGTGGAAATCACTCCACAAAAGGAAGTAAGCCCAAAGCTTTGCGGAAAGCTTCAAACTTCTCCCTAGGCAGAGCCTTCGTGAAAAGGTCTGCAATGTTCTCCTGCGTGGGCACATATGCCAAGCTGATCTCCCCAGCAGAGAACCTCTCCCTGACATAGTGATAATGCACCTCAATGTGCTTAGTGCGAGCATGGAACATAGGGTTCCTCGCAACTGCCAATGCGCTCTAACTGTCAGTGAAGATGGTGGTGGCAGAAGACTGGCCAACACCCAAATCATCCATAAGGCGTCTGAGCCACACACACTCAACAGTCGCTGTGAAAGCTGCCCTATACTCAACCTCACAACTGGAAGTGGCCACAGTAGGCTTCTTCTTGCTCAACCAAGATATGCATGAGCTACCAAGCATGAAGCAAAAACCACTGGTGGACACACGAGTGTCATAGCAACCAGCCCAATCTGAGTCAGAAAAAGCATGCAAATCTGACGGTAGTGATCCCCCCTTGGGATAAAACAACCCAAGTAGCCGAGTACCACTCAAGTAGCGAAAGATACGCTTAACCGCTTTCCAATGCGTGACTCTTGGGCAATGCATAAACCTGCTCATCTGTGAGACAGCAAACTGAATATCTGGCCGAGTAATGCATAATTAAATCAAGCATCCAACAGCCTGCTGATAGAGAACAGCATCAAATGCATCTCCAGCATCATGAAGACTCAATCGTAAACCTGTCTCCATAGGAGTGGCAATAGGCTTACAGTCTTCAAGGCCAAAACGCTGCAATAATGTGTCAATATATTTCGTTTGACACAAAGCCATTCCACCATCAACTTGCATAAACTGAATGCCCAAATAGTGATGCAAATGCCCCAAATCATACATCTCAAATGAGGCATGCAAATCAGCCTTGAAATCAGCAATATGCTTCTCAAGAGGACCAGTGAGCAGCATGTCGTCTACATAGACAACAATGATCAAAAGCACATCATTAGCACGCTTAACATATAAGGTGCTTTCAGTTGGACTGTTCTCAAAACCATGTGCAATCAGATAGGCATGTATTTTCTCATACCAAGCACGTGGTGCTTGCTTTAAACCATATAACGCCTTCTTTAACCTGCACACCTGGTTTTCATGCCCTTTCTGCACAAAGCCACGGGGCTGAAAAACATACACTTCTTCATGCAAGTCACCATTCAGAAATGTTGTTTTAATGTCCAACTGATGTACATTCCAACCATGATGGGCTGCCAGTGCACACAAATGCTCCGAATAGTAGTCATACGGCATGTAGGTGCAAAGGTCTCATCAAAATCAATGCCTCTTTCCTACGCATAACCCTCTGCAACAAGCCTAGCCTTATACCTGTCAACTGTACCATCAGGTTTACGCTTCAACTTGTATACCCACTTAGTGCCAATGGCCTTCTTGCCAGGAGGCAAGTCACATAAAGACCATGTACCATTCTTCATTATAGCATCATATTCAGATTGCATAGCAGCCATCCAATTTTCTGAATTTTGTGCTTCATCAAAAGAAACAGGCTCATTCTCATCACAGAGACTAGATGCAGCCATAGTATAGCAATCTGATGCAAAGGAGGTACTATGAGAGCCTGAACGAGTACGATATGACAAAGGTGCATCTAATTTGCTGTCATGCAAAGTCTGCACCAGCCATTTTGGCATAGTTTTTGCCTGTTCAATATCAGCTCTCTCATCAACAAGTGCATCATGTAAATATGCATCAGAAATGGAATGATCTGCATCATCATATGAAACCTGCAAAGGCTGAGAAGTTGCCTCATTAGGACCAGCGCTAGCCTGTCCACCTGTAAAAAGAGGCATCAAAGTATCATACATGTCTTTGGAGCTAACAGATGTCTCCTTAGTACATGAAAGCAATGGCTGAATAGCATCTTCCACAAAGACAACATCACGGCTAACCAGAATGCGTTTAGTCTGTGGATGATACAGACGATAGCCTTTACTTTCAGAACTGTACCCAACAAAAATACATTTTACTGCCTTATCATCCAATTTTCTGCGATGTTGTTCAAGCACTAATGCATATGCCAAACAACCAAAAACACGCAGATGAGCAACAGATGGCTTGCGGTCATGCCAAGCCTCATATGGAGTGATAGATTGCAATGCTTTGGTGGGACACCTGTTCAGTACATATGCTGCACACATGACAGCCTCAAGCCAAAAACTATGTGGTAAAGCCTGACTTTTGACCATGCACCTCGCCATCTCCATCAGTGACATGTTCTTTCCTTCAGCAACTCCATTCTGTTGAGGTGTATACGGCACTGTACACTGGTGTTTTATCCCACGTTCAGCCATAAATGCATTAAAATCTGAAGACATATATTCCCCCCCTCGATCAGAACGGAGGGTGCCCATTTTACATGCTGACAGATTTTCAGCCAAAACCAAAAACTGTTTGAAGCACATGAACACTTCGGACTTTGCTTTGAGTGGATATACCCATGCATGCCTGGAAAAATCATCAATGAAAGTCACGAAGTAAAGGTAATTTCCAAAAGAGGGTGTCTGCATAGGACCACAGACATCACTATGTACAAGCTGCAATTTCTACATAGCCCGAACTGAACCATCTTTTGGAAAGGAAGAACGCTGCATTTTGCCCAAAATACAGCCTTCACAAACATGTTTTCCAGGTGCCTCAAGTTTGGGCAAAGAGGACACCATTTCAGATTTCTGCAGGCGTAATAAACTAGCAAAATTCAGATGATCAAAGCGTGCATGCCAAAGCTTTGCATTTGACATAGCCTGAGAATCATGAACTGCACATGCCGAATCATTCACAGATCTTTCATAGTCTATGAGCTTATACAGCCCACGACATAAAATGCCAGAAGAAATAATCACATCGCCATTTGAGAGATCATGGACTGTACACCTGTCATCAACGAATTTCACAACCAATCCAATCTTGGCTAATGCAGAAACTGATAACAGGTTCTTTTTGATCCCTGGCACAAATAAAGCATCTGACAAAGTGAAAGAACTACCATCAGCAGTAGTCAGAATGATCTTACCAACTCCCATAACAGGATAAGAGGAGTTATTGGCGCATGTGACAGTATTCCCTGTAGGGGCAGGCTCGAGTGAAGAGAAGAAACTGCGCTGCGAGGTAATATGTTTGGTCGCCCCACTGTCAAAGTACCAAACATCTGAGTCTACTGCAGACATGCACTGATCATGAGAAGATGGGTCAAAACTGCAGACAGTAGTAAACGCCCATTCTTCTTCCTGCACAAGATTTGCAGACTCTGTTTTTGGTGTAGAGGCCTTTGCAACAACCATTCCAGCCTCTTTCTTCTTTGCCTCTTTAGCAGCCAGTTTTGGACAGTTCTTTATAATATGATCATTTCCTTTACAGTACTTGCAGAACAATTTCTGCTTTTCTGATTTCTTCTCATCTTTATCCTGGTTCTTCGATTGTGCAGCATTTGCAGATTTTTGCTTACTAGTAGAAGAGCTCCATTTTCCTTTGCCCTTCTGACTAGCTAGGAAAGCTTGATTTGCAACACGCATAATGGACCTGTTCTGCCTGGACTGATCTTCCTGCAACAGAACAAAGACTAATTCCTCAAATGACAAGGCATTCGGATTGCCTTTCATCATCAATCGAAGAGTAGAGGCAAAACTCTGATATGAATCAGGAAGGCCTTTCAGAACGGTCTGCACAAATGAGCTATCTGGTATAACCTCATCAGCAGAGATCAATTGTTCCTTCAGGTCTTTGATCTTTGTAAGAAAACTATCCATCGAATCACCTTCATTCATGTGCTCACTCTCCAACTATTTTCGGAGGTAAGCAACACGAGCCTCATTCCTAGCCTGGTACAAAGTGGTAAGTGTATCCCAAGCATCCTTTGCTGTTCTGCAAGAGCGAATGTGAGGAATAATGGCACGTTTGACAGACAAAGCTATCAATGCATGTGCCTGGGCATCTCTGCCATCCCAACGAATCTACTCTGCTCTGCAGTAGGTGCAACAGAAACAGCAGCACGAATAGGAATCTGCGGAATATCATCTTCGACACCATCTTCATCAGCTCCAACACCTGTATTTGCAGTACCTGTCGTTACAGGTGTAACAGGACGTCTTTCAACACCTTGCACAATGTTCCACAATCCTTTTGCAACCAGTACATGTCGCATCATATAAGCCCATAATGGGTAGTTGGTACCATCCAACTTATCCTCAACAGCCAACATACGGAATACATCACTGCTTTCAGCCATGGCCGGTGACTAAAATACCTTGATGCAGAAAATTGACTGTATCTCAAAAAGTTGAACAGAACTGCCCAGATGAGTTCTGCTAGACCTGTAGCAGACTTCGAGATGCTTAAACTGGCGAACAAAAACTAGTATATACCTTTGGCACAAAAGGACGAAATAGCCTACACAAGCACTGTGATAGTGCGTTCAGAGGCCGAAAAGAGCTCAGATCGCAATTTTGGCACCACAAAGCGAAGTTGTTTTGATCTCGGAAACACCTTGAGTATGCTCACCAAATTTTGTGTGAATCTGAGACTGCAAACGGAGGAGTGTCGACGGCGCCCTAGAAGAAGCAACGACCTGCTCTGATACCAATTGTTCGAGTTAGACGTCTGCGGAAGCACGCGAACAGCACAAGGAAGAAGAAGAAGCTTGGAGCACAACACACAAGACTGAATGTATTACTAGAGAATGTACAAAGATAAGTAGCCCATTAGGGCAATAGGCGTATATACAAGCCGGGGGAAAAAAACCTCCTAAAGAGGGAAAAAAGTGCCCCGGCGGTCCTAGAGTGTTCACACACATCACTACCTAAATATATCAACACTGAGATGCTTCTTCTGACGAGCTCGTGTCAGATTCGGTGGGAGCCTCCTGTTCTTGTTGTTGTTCTGAAGAGGATTGTGTTGATGACTCGTGATGCATGGAAGTTGCTGTGTCATGAAAGGTTTCTTCTTCTTTAGCTTCTTCTTCTTTTTCGTTTGCCTTATCATTCGCGACTGAACCCTGTACTTCGCTATTGGATGAACTTATCCTGATTCTTTTCCGACGGAGAAGGTGGAAAATCTCTTCGTCTTCTTCTTCATCGTCTTCTAATATTTGTGTAGATTCCTCAAGGCGGAGAACGGGCCCTCGGGGTGGTGGTTGTGCTGCTAGAATAGTCGGGAATAGGAAGGATATGATGTGCAGTAGTCGGGACCTTGGCATATCCCCTTTATTGACCTGCTTGATAATTGAGACGCATTCTTTGGGTATTCGCCGGAAGAAATATAATGCAAAATTGAGTGGTTCTCGAGCAGCTAAATCTATAGCGGAGTAAAAAGGACGCGAGATTCCATAGGTTCACTTCTGCAGGCTAAGAATGGCTTCTAGGAATTGTAGCGCAGATCTCTCAGGTTCAGGGCGACAGAGTATTGCGTATTCATTGGATGAACTCCTAGGGAATAATTGATTCATGGTTGCAATTGGTAGATTTGGGCCATTTTCCCGACCTTGCCGAGGGAGTCGAAACGCATCAGCAAAGGCCTAGAACGTGATTACGGTTCGTGAGGGTAGGGATGTGATTGCCCAACTCTATTTGGTGGCACGTGTGTTAGCGATGGTGGCGATTATTTGGGCATAGAACGGGTGGCAATCCACTGAATGCCACGACAATTCAGCAAAATTGACCAACCCACGTGTGCGCAGGAACTCTCCTACATCGGCAGGGAGTCCGTCACGGAAAGCGGCGAAGTTTGCCAAAGCTTCCATGGCGCACACAGTAAACGCAAGCACAATACACAAAGCACAGGGTTTACACAATCACACAAATCACGCAAACACAACAGCGATTTTCGGCGAAACGGAAAAGGTTAAGTAGATGCTTTGCCGGGAAGAGCAATCAAAATCACTAATCATCGTGCAACGTTGAGATGATAATTCATAACTTCAGTGTGCATGCAAGAGCAAATCGATAACGCAAGGTGGCTGTTGACATAATTAGGTATTAAAACGGGGATATTTATAGACTTATTTTATTAAGCGCGCAAAACAAAAGAAAAGAAAAGAGAAGAAAACGCAAAATACGCGGCCAACCGTAGAACGTTTTAGTGCGGATCCTTTGCTTGTTGATACGGCCGCAGCTTTGAACCATTTATCACCTTTGGAAGAGGTAGTCCGGTCAAAGTAGTCAACCGAAAATTGGTTGGGCCCACCTGTTCAGAAATCCGGTAGGGAACAAACCATCGTAACTTGAATTTGCCAGCAGAGCGATTCGACTTTGCATTGTAAAAGAGTACAAGTTGCCCCACCATAAAAACTGGAGTCCTTCGATATCGATCATGTGTTCGAGCTTGTCTTAACTGAACTTCTTGGATAGTCAGAAAACTTGTCCATCGATGCTCATCCAGTTCTCTGAGTGTATCTAGCCAAAATGATAAAGAATCTTCTGGTATTAATTTCTGAGTGAGAGCTACACGTAAACTTGGCACAACAATCTCCATTGGTGCTATGGCTTCCAGTCCATAAGCTAGTTTGAAGGGTGTTAGTCCTGTTGCTACCTTATAGGTAGTCCTGTATGCCCATAATACTGTAGGTAATAGTTGATCCCATCTTTCCGGTGCTTCCAGAATCAGTTTTCGAAGCATATTCAACAGGGTCTTGTTTGTACTCTCAGCCAAACCATTTGCACGAGGATAATATGGTGAACTGAATTTATGTGTGATCTGAAAAGAATGTGTGATTACTTTCATTAAATTGTTGACAAAATGAGTGCCTTGATCTGTAACAAGCTCTAGAGGTAAGCCAAAACACGGAAAGACATCTTTCATTAGACACTTTGCCACCGAAACAGCTGTGGCAGACTTTAAAGCCCATGCTTCTGCCCATCTGGTTGTATAGTCTGTACAGGTGAGGATATAACGATTACTATTGAGTATTGCTGGCGGTGTAATAGGTCCAATAAAAATCTAGACCCCACTTCTGAAAAGGCTCCAACGGCAAGACCGGTTGGAGAGGGAACAAATGGCGTTGTAGAGGTTGTCCAGACTGCTGACAAGTATCACATTGTTTGACAAACTGAGATAATTCCCTGTACATAGTAGGCCACCAAAGTCCGCTCTGCAGGATTTTACGGTGCGTTAAATCTGCTGCAAAATGTCCACCGAAAGGACTTGAGTGAGCCAAAGTAGTGACTGAATTAAATTCATGTGGAGGAATACAACGAAGTAAAATTCCAGTCTGATCCATATAGTATAATTCCCCAGCAATTAACCGAAATTTGCGACTGTACACTGCAATCTTCCTACGCATTGCAGAAGAAGCCTGAGAAGGAAGGCATCCATCGGTAAGAAAGGTCAATATCTGATCATAATATGTAGATGGCATAGGTGGGTCTGCAATTTCATCATTAGTTGGTTCAGAAACATAAATTGCTGGTGTTGTGTCATCTACACCGACCAGAGCTTCACCGGAATCTAAGCGAGAAAGGAAATCTGCTAAGGCATGTGAACTGCCTGGCCAATGAATAACTTCGTAATCCAACTCTTGTAAAAGCAGAACCCATCGCGCTAATCGACCACCTAAATGTTGCTGCCGTACCAGGTAGACAAGTGCAGCATGATCTACATGAAAAGTAAATTTACGGCCAAGTAAGTAATGCCTAAATTTCTTGACAGAGTATACTAAACCCAGACATTCCCTTTCTGTTACAGAGTAATTCTTTTCAGCAGGGGCAAGCCTTTGACTTGCATAGTATACTGGCTTGAACCACTTATCGGTTTGTTGCATTAGAACACTCCCAATTGCTATATCTGAAGCATCAACAAATACATGAAATGGGCGATCCCAATCAGGAGGCTGTAGGATTGGAACCTGTGTTAGTAATCCCTTTAGACGATCAAAAGCAATTTGACATTCCTGAGTCCACTCAAATTGTCGGGGAGTCTTGGTTATTAACCGGTTCAGTGGTATTGCCAAATGAGCAAGCCATTGTAAGTGTCATCCATGCCATCTTACTTGTCCCATGAAACACATTACTTCCTTAGGTGTAGTGGGTACAGGTGCTTCTAACACGGCTATGATTTTATCTAGATCTACCTGTATACCCTGTGCAGATAGAATGTGGCCAAGTAGCTTCCACATGAAACCGCAAACACAGATTTGTTTGGGTTCAAACAGAGTCTGTATTCTCTGCACTTCTCAAAGCAACACCGTAAATGGAACAAGTGTGCTACCATCTTACCAAATAACGAAAAATCATCAAGATACACTTGCATAAAAGAGGTAAGGTAGGATGAGAATATTTCCTGCATGCATCTTTGAAAAGTACTAGGGGCATTTCTTAATCCGAACCACATAACAGTACAGGCAAATACACCCCAATTGGTGATGAATGTTGTTTTTGGTATATCTTCCTCAGCCATTCTGGCCTGATTATACCCACTGTATCCATCTAAGAATGAGTACATTTCGTGTCCTGCTACTCTGTCAAGCATCGTGTCAAGAAAAGGTAGCGGAAATGGATCAGGCACCGTAGCTGCGTTCAGTTTCCGGTAGTCCACACAAATTTGTAGTTGCTTATTCTTTTTAGGAACAATAACAATTTGTGAGATCCATTCAGCATGCTCTATTGGTACGATGAATCCGACTTTGAGTAACCTATCAAGCTCTACTTTTACCTGTGATGCATAGTTCGGATTCATCCAGTAGCTGGTTTGTTTGATTAGTTTTGCTTTCGGCTTAAGCATGACCCTATGTTGATAAATGCAAGGGTCCAAACCCTTCATGTCTTTGTAATCCCATGCAAAAACATCATAGAACTCTCAAAGCAACTGTATTAACTCTGCTTGATACATTTCAGGTAATCCTTCTTTTATCCTTACAGGTCGCTGGTTAACTTCATCACCTAAATTATATGTAATTAACTGATCTTCTGGAACATAGAATTGTCGGGGCTTCTCTGTATCGTCAGTTGGCTTGAAAATTTGTTGTAGATCATCGTTATCTATAGCAGCAGTATCTTCTTTCTTATATTCTTCAGTCACAGGCATTACTGTACAAACTGCCGGATTCCAATTATCTACAATAGATTGTAGATCAAGAGTTCCTAAGGAGATCAAATCAATGTTATTCTTCAAAAACTCTTCTTCTTCATCATCTGACAAACCATCTAACATATGAACTGGTTCCGCAAAGTAAGGTCTAGCATGTAATTCGCAAGGCTGTATAGCATCCAATTTTACAACATATTTATGATTATTGTCCTTGAAAGTGAGTTCCTATGCAGACCAATCCTGTATGACCTTAGCTTGTTTCAGCCAAGGGAGGCCGAAAAGGAGATTATAATCAAGACTAGATTCCGGTAATTCTAGGACAACAAAGGTCATTTTGAATGTTGTACCCTGCAAAGTTATTGGTACATTTTGCACAAGTCCTACTGGATGGACTCTTGGCTGGTCGGCCATTCTGACAAAAAACTGAACTGGTTCGATTTCGGTCCATCCTAACTTTTTACACAGTGCGGCAGTAGCAATGTTGACACCAGATCCTCCATCAATTAGTACCTGTGAAATTTTGTGATTTTTATACCATACCGTAATTAAAGGAACCGAATGATCAATCGTAGAATCAGGTTCCGGTTGTACTGTGTTGCTCTAGCACAATGGTGAGAACCACGTTAAGAAGCTCCACCTCCTTAATGTCAATCCACAGAAGAGATAGGAGTGATATGAAGATCGTGAATGTGAGATGAAGTGAGAGTGAAGGTGAGAAGCATAGAGATGCACACACACATACACACACACTACGAAGAGACAAGCAAGACACAATGGAAGGTGAGAAATCAACTCCATTGCTCAAGATCTCAATTACAAGCTCAAAATAGCTCTAAGCTCACACTAACTAACCTAAAAAATGAGCTCTCTAGCTCTTTTTATAGATTCTAGACTAGTTTTGACCGGTTTCACATCTAGTGACCGGCATAGTTAAAAAATAGGTCCTAAGTGCTATTTGAAGGGGTAAACAGTGTCTAAAAATAACCAAAATTGATATGCTCATTCTACCTAATCTCCTCAAGCTTGAGGACTCCTCGGCTTGCACAAAATGGAGCTATGGATTACAAAAAAGGGTTTTTCTATGTTACATATGTTACAATAGTGATGGAAATCACTGTTGGAGGTTTTGAAAAGTATTTTAAAACATAATTCTTTTGAAAAAAGATCCGACTGACTCCCTGCTCTATCTTTACATGCTTCCGCGTCTTCTATGCCTCTGGCTACTGCCAACACCCCCCTCCCTCTCGCTTCTGTCGTCCTCGACAGAACCTTGTTGTGTGGTCTGTCGGATGTAGTTCTGTAGTAGTTCCTGAGCGAGGGTGTGTTCTGATATTCGAATGCCTCGGGCCAAATCTGCCTCAAGTTTCTCCCAATCAATTGGTTGCGGTTCATCGGGTGGCAGGAGTCGATAATGTGTGGAATATACCATCTGTTCACAGGCGAATAAGTGTAAGAGGTGGGTGGGCCTGCTGATGAACACTTCTGAATGGTATTCCCAAAAACTGGTTGTGAACATCTCTTCGAAAGTCTGCTTGTAGCACGCCGGTAAATATTTGATTTTGCAATGCCAGGCATAACACACCCGAAGCGATGGCATTGTACTCATATCATATGCAAGGTCTAGATTGCCATGCTCGAAGCCCGGGGTGTTTACATGAGGTGCCTTTACATGACGGAAGACTTTAAAAACCATTTGCATCATGTCAAAGATTTTGACAGTCATGTGCGCTGCTATATCGTCCATGTGTTTCAAGCGAGGGAGCTAGTGACGAATCATGGCCATCATGTATCCCACTGTCGGTAGTTCTATGGGTGGCTTGAAATATGGGTAATTTAACCAATCCTAGCACTGCTTGTTGTTCTATACTTTAATGGCAAATGCTGTCCAGGAGCGGCGACGTGGCACTGGTCCCCAACATGGGTTGTATTTCAAATGTAGTGGTGCCTTTACCCAAGTACTCATCATCTCAAGATATTCTTGTAAAAGATCTTTACACCACTCTGGTTGATAAATCTCGCCTTGCTGCGCATCCAGTGGCAAATCATCAGGCTCAAACTGAGTAGCGTGAGATGGTTTCTTGCCTGTTTCTTTCTCTATGGCCAATTGATACTCGGCCATTCGCATAAAATACGGTTTGTACTGTAGCTCATGCCCTGATATGTATCTGCGAGAGGCCAAGTGAGCGAAGTAGGGCGACTGTAAAATTCTTTCCTCAATCATGGCCATTGCGTGCAGCTGCGCCTCTACTCATGCTGAGTGGGTGGTTCCAAGCTCTTCCACTGTCTTCATCCATGCGGGGGTTGGAAGTTCATAAGTCATCTGGCCTTCAGCCGTGACTTGTCCGCCTGGGATGGGTTGTGGCTCGTAGGCTTCTTCAAAGGTTTCCTCCACGGGAATGGTTACATTTTCTTCATCGGCTGGGAGCTCTGGTGGGGAATCCGGCCTTGGTGGTGCTTCATATATAGCTATCCTTGATTCAAGAGTTGATACATGGGCCCGTAATGCGTTGAGTTCCTCTAGGATGTTAGGAGAAGGGTCCGCAGGAGCTGGTAATCCTTGTGTTGCTGGTAGTCCTTGTGTTGCAGGTGCTCTGAGCTGGAGTAGCTTATGATCTTCTTTCAGCTTCTGATATTCTTCGTTCATTCGATCGTATTCATCGAACAATCTGATGTGATCATCGAGCAACATTTTCATTGATTCGGAGGGCACTGCTTTGAACCGGCTAGGACTTAATGGTTGGTCTGGGTTATCGAGAGAAGCTTCTAAATTTTCTCTGTTCTGCTCTTGTAGCCGCTGGTTCTCTTCCTTTGCTGCTGCTAGGTGTCTTTTGAGTAAGCCCATGTTCCGTGTAAGCGTCGCATTGCGAACTGTCTGGGCCCTTAACAAATTGTCAAGATCAACAGTGGCCTCTTTGGCTTTCTCTTCACTTTCTAGTTCGAGCTTGTGATAAGCCTCGCATAGTTCTTGATATCGGGTGTTCAGGTGAGGCATTCTCAATAGACAATGAGTTAAGTTGCGACTGCAAATCGTTGGTTGTCCTCTGCAGCTGCTGATAATTATTTCCAAGAGATGTGAACTCACCTCTTACTTGCATCATACACGTGAACATCTGCAACAGCATAACGACTGCAAATGCTTATGAATGAATGACTCTCCTCCCAACCTTATGCCTGTATATATAGCTGCTTGAACTAATGAGGACCACAAATGTAACTAGAGTCCACAAGTGCATGTGCAATCTCCTCCACTCCTTTCATATCCACCACTAGAGTCTATTAGTGGCTGGAGTGATCTCGACCACTACTTTAGTACCTTCCACTAGAGTCCACTAGTGGTTGTTGTACTCACCTCTTGAGTTAAGTCCACTGGACTCAAGTTAACTCACGTTAACTTGAGTTAGAAGGCTCTAGAGCTCTTTGGGCAAAACTCTCTTCCCATGCTCCCCATGGGAGTTGAACCCAAGACCTCTTCCTTCACAACCATGAGACTTAACCACTAGGCTAAGTAGATTACTTGAATATGAGAGCACATGACTTATGCTTGAGTCTACTCTTGAGATCTTTGGTCCTAGAGACGAGTGACCAAACGGTATCCAATTTCAGATCTGTCTGAAGCCGTCGGATCCCTAGACCATAGACTTACTTTATTACATTCTTCCCCCCTTGGGAAAGATTTTCGTCCTCGAAAATAAAGCTATATATATAACTGTAGGCAACCCCCGAGCCTCATGTTCTAAACTTGAAGAACATGCATTCATTCAATCAGGTTATTTACTTAGAAGCTTGAAAGTAAAAACCTTCTTTAGTTGGGACCAACTTAAAACTTGAAAGCTGGAAAACGTCGTTGGATTGTGGAAACTTTTTCCCATGTTGAATTGTCTTCAGTTCCATCCTTCCATTTTACTAAGCACTCGTCATACAAGTGGCTTCTTGTACGTTTATCTCGGGTGCGAAGTATCCTTTCAGGTTCATGAGGAACTGTTTCATTTACTGGAATAGGAAGTATAACTTGTTGTCCAACTAGATTATCTGAATCTGTTAGACTCTTCCTAAGTCGACTAACATGGAACACTGGATGAATCCAACTATCATCTGGAAGTTGTAGTTCATAAGCCCACAAACCAACTTTCTTGGTGATTGGAAAAGGACCGCAATATCTAGGTGACAACTTGGCACATTGACCAGTCTTGAATTTTTCCGATCTTTCAGGAATACGAAGATAAACTTGATCACCAACCTGAAAACTAACATCTCTACGCTTCGGATCGGCATAAGCCTTTGCACGATCTTGAGCTTTCTTTAGGTTTTCTTTAGCTAACTTGAGCTTAAAGTTCATGTCTTGAAGGAACTCTTGAGCTGCTTGAACTCGTTCATTATGAAGTCCTACTGCATAAGGAGATCTAGGCTGGAAACCATACATCAACATGAATGGGATAAATTCAGTTGATGAATTCTTGGCACTATTATAGGCAAATTCAGCTAATGGAAGATAATCTTCCCAGTCAGTCTGTTTGGAAGTAACATAAGCTCTGAGTATGTCTTCCAAAATCTGATTGACTTTCTCTGTCTGTCCATCCGTCTGGGGATGTTCAGCTGTACTTAAACTTAGTTTAGTTTCAAGTCTACTAAAGACTGCTCGCCAAAAATGACTTGTAAATCGAGCATCTCTATCAGAAACTATGTCTACTGGAAGACCATAGAGTCTATAAAGTTGATTTACAAATATTTTTGCAAGTTCTGGAGTCTTATAAGTAGCTCTGATACCAATGCAACAGCGTAACGACTGCAAATGCTTATGAATGAATGACTCTCCTCCCAACCTTATGCCTGTATATATAGCTGCTTGAACTAATGAGGACCACAAATGTAACTAGAGTCCACAAGTGCATGTGCAATCTCCTCCACTCCTTTCATATCCACCACTAGAGTCTATTAGTGGCTGGAGTGATCTCGACCACTACTTTAGTACCTTCCACTAGAGTCCACTAGTGGTTGTTGTACTCACCTCTTGAGTTAAGTCCACTGGACTCAAGTTAACTCACGTTAACTTGAGTTAGAAGGCTCTAGAGCTCTTTGGGCAAAACTCTCTTCCCATGCTCCCCATGGGAGTTGAACCCAAGACCTCTTCCTTCACAACCATGAGACTTAACCACTAGGCTAAGTAGATTACTTGAATATGAGAGCACATGACTTATGCTTGAGTCTACTCTTGAGATCTTTGGTCCTAGAGACGAGTGACCAAACGGTATCCAATTTCAGATCTGTCTGAAGCCGTCGGATCCCTAGACCATAGACTTACTTTATTACAACATCTGTCGAAATGTTGTGTCTATGGTGGGTGATAATATTAATGGTGTGGTAAGTGAAGATGCAGTGGGTGTAGATGCAAGGGATAAGGGAAAAGGGGGTGGGAAAGTGGATGTTGTGGTGATTGTGGAAAATTGTGGTATGCTTATGTATGGTTGTGCCGCGAATGAAGTGAGTGGTGGTGCGGTGGGTGGTGATATATCCATATCGCTGGATGTGGTGTCGAGTGCGGTGACTGTGAATAGTGGTGTGATCGTGGGTAAGTGTGTGGGTGTAAATACAGGATTTACAAAGGTTGAGGAGTAATTTACAGAGGGGTTGTCTTGGATGGCTTGGTGGAAAGGGGAAAGAGGGGTTACGGTGGGTCGGGGAGGTGAGACTGGGGAGAAGGTTAATGGAGGTGGGAATGGGAAAAGGGGTCTTGGAGGTGTGGGGAAGGGTGGAAAAGATGGATGGAGAAATGGGTTGGATAGAAAGGTGGATGTGTTAGAGGGTAGACTAGGTTGAGTGGGTGCGGGAATTGTGGGATGAATGGGAGTAAGGACGACTTCTGCTACTCCACCGGAGAAGGAGGATGTTGTTCTGGGAGAAGGAGGGTGTATGGGGGAGACTGAATGGATGGGAAGTGATGGAGGAGCGATTGGGGTGGTCGGTACTTCAACGACTGTGGTGGTATGTACAGTAGTAGCACGGGGTGGGGAATCTACGAGGATGGCTTCTTTTGCCAAAGAGCCTTTAGGGACAAGACATGCTTCCCTGGCCTGTTCTGAAGATTGTGCTCCTGTTGGGACACGAATGTATTCGCCCAGTTTTGATAATAGCCATATGCGTCGGGGGTCATACTGCGGTAATGGTTTCCTCTGTAAATATCTTAAGGCTTCGGTAGGTCCGACTGATTTGACAAGCTCTCTGAAACCTCTGATGTAGACTTCTTCGAACCCTCCTGAGACGAGTTCTTGTTTGATGAGTGTTTGGCTTTCTTCGTCAGTCAACTTCTTGCGTGCCCAAACTTTTTCCATAGTACGATATAATTTTTTTATGGCTAACGTATAAGCTGCAGCTTCAAAGGTCTCGTCTTCATGCGTACTGGTATCACCCTGGGTGTCCGTTTGTTGTCCTTGTTCATCCGTCTGTACATGTTCTTGGGAGTCATGTGTACCCTGGCTGGCTTCATCGTCTCCTTCGTCGTCATCTGTTGCTGTTCTTTCGTCATCTGAGCTCGATACGATTTGTCCTTGTGGTTGATCTCGGGGTGTGGTAGGGTAGCTGGGCCTTTCATATTCCTGAGAGAAGATCTGACCTTCTGAAAACTGAAATTCACTTGAAAATATGTCCTGCATCTCAAAATCAAATGTGGTGCCTGCTTGTTCTGTTTCTAAATGGGGTATCGAGAAAGAGAAAGCTTCCGCACCAATAGTGGTGGGAACTTCTATCGTAGTGGTGCTAGGTCCTGGGACTGTGGTTGCTTGAGTAGTGACTGTGTTGGTAGTGCCCTCCGTTACAACTAGTCTTGATAACCGTATACAAATAGGTTGTACTGTGGGAGTGGCTTCTGTCAGAGACTGCTCTGGAGATGGTTGTGGTGAGGGTGATTCTGGCACCTGAAGGCAGGGGATAGTTCCTCTCATTCGCTTTCCTGCTCTTCCTTTGCTAGCCTTCCGAGCTTTCTTTGTGGTTCCTTTAAATGCTTTCAGCTCCTCACTTTTCATTGCTCGCTCGATCGGCAAGTCATATGCTAAGCACATATATACAATTCTAGTCAGTGTGCAGCATCCATTGATGACTTTCTTTCTTTCCCATCTATGTTGTGCTAAATACATCTGATCAATGATCCAGCTAGCTAGATCAACTGTCTGGGGTCCAATACAAGTTTTAAATACAAACCAAACCATATTCGTTTGTGAGGCATTGTGAATCTGTCCTGAGCGGGGAAAGCAAAATGCTGCATACATATCCGTAGTGGTTTTGAAAGCTCAGGTGTGATCGCTGAAATCTCCTCCCACTTAGTGACGTCCCCACGTTTCATAGGGTCAGGAACTAACCTTTCTCGCTCTGTGGGCGTGTGGGTTCCATGAATCTTGATGGCAGCTCGAATCAGATCTTTAGAAAGATAAAATCTTTTATATGGTGGATCGTTCACTAAAGATGGAAAAATAAAAGTTCCTGGCAGATCCTTGTTCTCTGAAGCTATCAAAGTGATGATTAAATAATAGCATCTGTAGAAGTCAGGTTTAGGCAAAGGGTCACTGAAATACTCTGTGAAGCCGACTCTTGCCCAAACATGTGTTAAGTCTTGTGTGTTTTGTAGTCCTTCGAACTCTCTTGAGAAGAACTGATATTTTCCCCATGTACGGTCATCAAAAGTCAAATTAGCCTCAAATATAAACTCAGCATCCGCCAATGGTCCTGCCAGCCCTTGAAACCAATGAGAATTGCGATGAATCTTCTCAGTATAGCCTCGAGGAGGGTCGTCGATAGGCATGGGTCCTGGGAATCCTTAGAATTCTGGCGGTGGAGCCGTCGGATGGGACTCTGCAAGTAAAACACCGATAGGTGCTACAGGTGCACTGGGGCCTGCTTCTGATGGTCCTTCTTCGGTTTGCATGATGATTGTCGTGCTAATGGAAAAGATCTGCTACAAAAGATTAGCACATTAGTATGGAAATTAATTATGATCCCATTACAGTGAGACCGCAATCTCTTTCCATAACCGATGTGTAACCCGTGTAGCCAAGTGTTGTGATGTGATTGATGCAATGCTTCTTGCAGAACTAGTGCAGGTCTCTAGACACCTATATGTTTTTAGATATTGCATGCAGTTCTTTGATGAGATGTTATTACAGGTGATGTTGGGTTATAGTGTGTGGATTTATACAGGGTTCAGTCATGAATGAGTTATTACAAGGTTGTAGATTAGTCGGGGTGGTAGTTATGTTAGACAAGGGGTTAGGAGAAGACTTCTGGATACGTTTTGGTATCCACTTCCTAAGAGTTTGTGATCGGGCGATAGGTCTCTACAGAGGGACAAAAGATGATATCGGATTTGGTGGTATGGAGGGCTGAAAAGATTTCCGAAGGGTGTATTTTACATGGCTTGAGGGTTGAGCTATAATACATGGTTTGGGTACCCAAATTTGCGTGGGTGTGGGTCGATTCGTTAGGTACTTCTTGGCGATCCAAATTTGTCGAATGGTCGAACTTGTAGAAGAAGGTCGAGGGGATGTTGGATACTGATTCTGCTTCTGCCTTGACTTCTTCTTGTCGTTGTCTGCATTGTTGAAATTTGTTGGTGCTTTCTGTCCTTTTGGCACCCATATTTGTCTTGTGCCTCTTGCTTTATGATACTGAGACTGCAGCTTTCTTCCTTGTGTCATCTGATGTTGTCGTCGGTCTGGGTTCCTTCGTTGTGGTTGACTCTTTTGTGGTTGAGGTTGAGAGGTCGGATGGACACTCTGCTTTGGAAAAGAAGGGAGGTCCAACACTTGCGAAACCTGCCCATTAGGAAGTGCTCCGTTTTGTACCTTTAATCTAGGCCAGTCCGTAGTAAGTTTGGAAGGATGGGCACTGCAGGGTGTTTTGCCCATGTGTCCGCTGATGTAACCCACCTGACCGCTGATTGTGTCCATTTGACCAAGCGATTGGGTAATTGCCCCTTCTAATTTGCAGGAAGCCCAAGGGAAAATCTCCTGACGTCCTTCTGATTGATAATTGTCCATTGCCAAGCTCGCGTGGGTTGGTGTAGACGTAACGTGACTGATCTGACCAAAGATCTTCCGGTCTTCTGTCGCATGCATTTCATAGGGTCTAGGGTTACAAACCTCAGTCGGAATGCCATTAGGGAAGTCAAGCGGTATCACTCGCTTCTAATCTAAGGTTCCAATCTCCAAGGAGCCTTGTCTAAGATTTAGGTCCACTAAGTGATCGTATAGCCAATCTTGGCCAAGGATTAGGGGTTCTATCAAGTCGTCATCATGGCACACTAGTAGCTTCACTATCAAGGTCACTTAGTTTATGAGGATAAGAAGATCCACCTCACCCATGCAAGGGGTTTCCATGCCTCCTAGCCCTATGAGGTATGCCTCAATTGGCCGCATTTCTATTCCTGAATCCTTATAGTGGGACCATCTAATCGCACTAGTCGCAGCACCTGAATCAATTAAAGCCCTGAGCTCTTGGCAAGGGTTGTCGTGCTTTAGCCTGACTGTAATGAATGGTCTCCTGTCCACTATGCTAGGATGAGTGGTTGACTTTACTTGACACATGGCCATGGGGTATCTGGGTGTAGTTTCCAGATGGTTATAATGTTCTCTCCCTAGTCCTTGTCTTCTTAACTTCATGCGCTTAATGCGTTCTATAGCTTCTGCCTGAGCTTCAGCTCGTATTCTATTTTCTTCCTCCTTACGCTTCTTTGCCAACATGAGTCGTCTAAACATATCCTCAGTAAGAGGTTCTTGGTATAACCTGACTCTACAGCCACTAATGTAATTAGGCATTATATCTCCTTCTAAGGTGGCTAATTGTACTGCTCCACTTGTCGAGAGTCTGTTGATGATCATAGGTCCATAACCTCGCTTTTCTAACTTCCGTGCGTGCTGTTTTAGCGTATATACTAGAACTAAATCTCCTTCTTTCAAGCCTTTATCTTTCACACGTGCATCAAAATATGCTTTCTGTCGCTTCTTTGCTACATATATTCCTGCTGCTGCTTTCAGCCTGGTTTCTCCTAATCGTTCCAAGTCCATTATTCTTGCTCATAATTCATGGCCGGTCCACTGATGTTCTTGTGCAACCTTAAGGGTCGGTATCAAGAAGTCCAAAGGAAGCACAACATTCTGACCAAAAACCATCTGAAAGAGAGTTGCATTGAGTACGGTCTTGTAGGCCACTCGATATGCCCAAACAGCGTGGTGTAACTATTTGTCCCAATTTGAACGTTTGTTGTTCACAAGTTTCGTCAGTACGTTACAAAGGATCTTGTTAGTGCTTTCAGCCTGACCATTGGCCTGATGATGATATGGTGCAGATTTCTTGTGAATCACCATAAAATCATGTAACAAATATTCAATGCCTTGGTTTAGAAAGTGAGTTCCTCGATCACTCACTAACTCTATAGGCAATCCATATCTCGTAAAGACATTTTCAAATAAGAATTTTGCAATCGTGTGAGCATCATTCTTTTTCGTGGCTTTTGCCTCTACCCATTTGGTGAGATAATCAGTCGCAACAATAATGTATTCAGGATGTGTTCCTTTTGCAGGGGGGTTAATGGGTCCTACAAAGTCTATGCCCCACTTAGAAAATGCACGTCCGCCCATCATGGGTTTCAATGGCATTTCATCTCTGCGAGTAGAAAATTGAGTTCTTTGGCACACATCACATCTCTTTACATAGGTATGTGCATCCATGTGAAGAGTGGGCCACCATAATCCTGCAAAGAGGATGGCTTTGATTATCCTATCTGGTCCAAAGTGACCTCCTGCAACACCTTGGTGTGCAGTCTCTAGTACACATTGTCTTAAGTATCCATCTCGTCCTCGTTTGTATAGATTATCGCCAATAAGTGAATAGTCTTGAGCTTCCTGCTCTAGATTGCGTTTCGTGCTAAAGTCATTCCTTGAGGGAATGTTTTCGTCCTCAAGTACGTCACTAAAGGTTCACTCTAGTCTGGTGTGAGAGACACGTGATATAATGTAGCATGTTCGTGGTATTTCACAACAAACATGGCATTCTTTACACAACTTGTAGACATCTGCTTCCATTGAAGGCCAATATACTCCTAGTCTATGCAGAGTCTGTAATGTTTGATGTTTTGAATGATGTTGCTTTAATGCACCTATGTGTGCTAATTGCAACCAATTCGCATGTTCTGATTCATCTACACAACAAGCAAGAATCTTTTGATTATCCTGTTTATATATGCTTACTGCTATGTTTGGTATCTCTGAGACTTGGTAATCTCTCCTTCCTTGATCCTTATCCTAGGATTCTTGGGTCCATATGTGAGAATAGGGACTATCGGCTTGGCCCATTCTGGTGCTATCTCAAGGTTAAACAAATATGCGTCGGGTAACTCATCTGTTACTCCTTGAGGAGCTTCTCCTGAGGTTAGTCTCGAGAGGTGGTCAACTCTGAGATGTGTCTTTCCTTTCCTAACTACTACTTCAAAATCATACTCCATGAGTAATAGAAACCAACGTATTAATCATCCCGTGTTACATGGCTTGTTGACTAAATACAACAATGCTTGATGATCTGTAAAGAATTTGAACTTGTTTGCCAACAAATAATGTCTCAATTTCTTTACCGCATAGATCATTCCTAATCCTTCTCGTTCCGTAGTGGTGTAATTTCTTTCTGCTGCGTTCAACTGTCTGCTCGCGTAAGCTATGGGGAGATCTATGTTACCTTCACTCGTGGGTTGTGCTAACACACATCCTATGGCATAGTTGGATGCATCCACATGTACATGGAATGGCTTACTCCAATCCGGGGTTGTCAATATAGGTGCTGAGCACAAACGTCGTTTAAGTTCGTTGAATGAATTCTTGCATTCGTCTGTCCATTCAAAATGGGTCAAAAGAGAGTACAATGGCTTGGCTATGATTGCATACATGTGTATGAATCGTCTATAATAACCGCAATGGCCCATAAATGCCTGTACCTCTTTCACGTTAGTTGGTCTAGGTAATTCTGCAATTACTTTCACCTTTTCTTCGTTTGTAGAGATTCCATTCTTTGACACAATGTGTCCTAAAATTTTGCCTTGTTTGACCATGAAAACGCATTTTTCTGGGTTCAAACAGACCTGATATTCTCGACATCTGTCAAATATTTGTCTTAATTCTGGGATATGAGTCTGTCTGATATTTGAATGAGCACATAAGTCATCGACATAAACTTCCAAATTCTTGCGTAAGAATTCCTTGAAAACATGACACATGAGTCACTGGAAAGTGGCGGGTGCATTTGTTAAGCCAAATGGCATCACACGAAATGCAAATATGCCCCATTCAGTGGCAAAAGCCGTCTTGTGTTGATCTTCTGGAGCAATGGCTACTTGATTATAGCCTGAGAAACCATCAAGAAAGTTGTAAACTTCCTTGCCTTCCAATAAATGTTCTGTGATAGGAAGAGGATAACTATCTCTAATCGTGGCGGCATTAACTTTTTTAAGGTTAATACACACACGCAATTTTCCATTTTTCTTGGGCACTACCACAATGGGGGATACCCATTCGGTATGCTCAATTTCGTAAATGAATCCTGCTTCTATCAAGTGATCTATCTCCTCTTTAATCTTCGCAGCGTAGTTATCATTATACGTGTATGGTTTCTGTTTCGTAGGTTTCGCATCTGGAGTCATAGGGATTCTATGAGAGCATATATCTGGATCTACTCCTTTCAAATCTTTGTAACTCCACGCAAAAACATCTCTATATTCGCGCAATAGGGCAACTAATTCTTCTTCTTCTTCAATTGTCAAATCATGCCCGATGTATGTACACTTTTCTTCTTCTCCTTCTATGGCAACTATTATTTTCTTGGTTTTCTCTCGATTATCATATGCTTCTCCAATGTCAGCTTTTCTGTTAGGCATTTGTACCATTATTCTTCTATCTTCTATTTCATACTTTTTGAAGTTCTCTGGAACCTCAAACAAGGATTCTTCTTCTTCTGACATGGTTTCTTTCTTCTTTCTCTTCTTGCCTTCACTCTTGACAGTCACTTGTGTGGCTATTTTCACATCATTCGTAATTTCTTCGTGGTTTTGAGGATGAGTTTCTATTTCGTAAAAATATTCTTCCTCTTATGCAAATGGAGGGTCTATGATAATTGATTCTAAATCGAAGTCAATTGCATCCTCAATTGCATCAGTGCTCGGTTCGCATTCTTCTAAAACCGAATCACACATGATTGGCTCTATCGTGAAAACTGAAATGTCATAGCCATCTTCGTCACAGTGGGGTGTCCATTGTTCTTCATTGATGGCTACATCCATGGTTGCTAAGATTTCTGCTCAACCATGAGGTTCGAATTCTTCATCTGGGAATACTACTGGTGCGTAAGCTGGGTCTTGAAGGGTTCGTGGATGTTGTTCTACACCTAAAGTCCTGGCTTGTAACCTTTCTTCCTCTTGTTTTGCTACTTTACACATCCATAAGTGAGTGTCCTTGTGTAACCATGAGGGGTCTGACTCTAAAGAGTGTACTGATTCTGTTTCTACTGGTGTCTTATGGATGGTATTCCATTGTATTGGGGGTACGTCTCGATGTGAATAGTCTTTAAGATTGACTTTAGTAGTCACTCTTAAATGTTGAAAGTACAAAGAATTAGTTCCCCAATCTTGTACAATTTGCAACTGACGCATGAATGGTCGTCCCAATATCATCTCATAAGCATGATTTTTCGCAAATTCACAAATGGCGAAGGTATGCTCAAACTCCACACCACAAGTGGTGAGAGATATGCCTTCTAGTAAGCCTAATGATTTTTCTATGTGTCCATCAGCCATTTGTAGCTTCATCATGGTAGGTCTGAGTGCTGGCTTACCCCAAGGTTTCCATAAAGTGGTGGTAGCAATGGCTACTCCGCCTCCTGAATCTAAGATGGCTTTCGTGGTGTAGCCCTGATGGGTTATTGGAAGATAAGTGTTACCTTCCTCTCCTTCGCTTACATCTCCGATCTTTTCTACGGGTATCTCTGGTACCTTCTTATGTGATCCTATCTGAGAGGAAGTTGTAGCAAGCTCGGGGAATTGATTTGCTACATGTTTCCACGGTTCCGGTTTAACCTTTAACAACTCCTCTAGAGTGAGATTACACTGTACTTTGGTATTCTTTATCACTTCCGTGTTTCTAGGGATTACTGATTCTTCATTCCTCACTATTATCGTGGGTGCTCTCATGCTAATAGACTTAGCTTCCCAAGGTCCTGTGAACTGAGGTAATTCTTGTAAAGAATTGGATTCAAAACCTGTGTGTTCGCTCAGTTGCTCTTCCTCTACATCATCGTAAATAGAGGGGATATCTTGGGGAAATTGCTCTTGCAAGTCGTCTATTTCACGAATAGGAGGATGGGTTCCTTGTTCTTTTCTCCATTTCTCTTCTTGGATTTCTCTCAAAAATTCATGTGAATATCTATGTATGGGAGACAGGTTTTCTTGACTTTCTGTATTGGGTACTTGAGACAGGGATGGTGCGTTCCTTCCCTATGTCTCTGGGATGATAGGATTCCTATACTGATCCTTTTTCTCTTTGCTATCTATCAAGTATTCTAGCCTCTCCATTAGACCTTGAAAGTGTAGTTTCGGCTTTGCCATGTTATTCCAATTAAGATATCTAGAGGCTTCGAACAAAGCTTGTGCTAATTCTACCATCTTCATGCAAAGTTTATTCCTCTCTATTTCACTTGAATCCACAATGCTAACGTTTATCCTAAGCAAAAAATTGACTGAGGGGGTTGAGTAATCTTCCAACCTCGAGTCAGCTTTTCTGGTTGCTCTGATGCCCAAGAAGCCGCGCTTCCCAAGCTGTATGCCCTTCACTGCCTTGCTTTGGTTGCCTTTGATTGCCTTTGCTAGACCTGGAAAAATCCAATATTAGACCAATATCACAAATGGATGATCAAGCACCTAAATTTATACACTTTTAAGTCCCTTAACTTTTGGCAAAATTTTTCTTCCAAAGACCCCTTTCTTTCCTAGTCCCAACTATGTCAACCTCAAAAACAGTTGAGGTCACGCAGTACTCATAAAGAGCTTTCTAACGAGCTATAAAGCTCAAAAAACGGACTTCGGATGAGAAAGATATGAGCGTTCAGGCCCTCGGGGGTAAAAACTCACAAACAGGTTTTTCTTCAAATATGAGCTAAGGGGTATCCTATGAGTCTAATCATCCAAAAATTTCCCAAAAATAGCCCCAAAATTGGTCAAAAAATCGAACCCTAAAATTTGTGTTTGATCAAACCCTAAAATTGGCGAACCGTCGCGATGGCATGATGCACGAACCGTCGCGATGGTCTGAAGTGCACGGTCGCGATGGTCTAACTGTGAGCAATCGCGATGGTCGGGGGGAGGCATCGCGATGGTCCGACTGAGAGAACAATCGCGATGGCGTCAGTCAACGGTCAACGCGAACCGTTGCGATGGTCCGAAGTGAACCGTTGCGATGGTCACAGATGCGATCGCGTGAGCCAATTGCGATGGTCCAAATTTTGAATTGTCGCGATGGTGTAAGGGTCTCGTCGCGATGGCGTGGCTAGTGAGCAATCGCGATGGTCTAGCTTGCCACGTGGCACTATCGAGGCGACGGCATGGGCCAATCACGATGGCGTGGGGTCGGCGGGATCGTCGCGATGGTCAAGGACCGTCGCGATGGTTCAAGTGAACCGTCGCGATGGCGTGAGACCGTCGCGATGGTTCGGCCGAGCCATCGCGATGGTCTGAGCCAATCGCGATGGTCCACCAAAGTGTGAATTTTTGAAATGCAGCAATGGATTCCTAGAGGCGCAAGGGTCGCCTACACGCCCATGAACTCGCTTACCTCAAATTCCGAACTTGGCAGACCATCGTGATGGTCTGACATAGTCGGCAATTTCTGACAGAAAGTGATTTTCTTACCTTTTTGCAGCCTTCCTGGTGCACTAGAGCTCTGTACCTGCAAGAAAACTCAAAAACACACAAGTACACACAAGCACAAAAGCTCTCTCTCTCTCTTGCACATGCACAAATGAGGGGAAATGAGGAGAATGGATAGATATGGTGAATTTTTTGATTTTTTTGGAGTTGGAGATGATGATGCGGTGATGAAGATGGAGTGTGGGGGAGGTGAAAAACACTAAAAACTAACTAAAAACAACAACAAAACTGAAATTTTTACCTTCCAACGCCACTTCCTACTATACTCTTACCATCACACATTCGTCCTAGACTCGATCCCCGGCAACGGCGCCAAATTTGGTGTTGCTCTAGCACAATGGTGAGAACCACGTTAAGAAGCTCCACCTCCTTAATGTCAATCCGCGGAAGAGATAGGAGTGATATGAAGATCGTGAATGTGAGATGAAGTGAGAGTGAAGGTGAGAAGCATAGAGATGCACACACACATACACACACACTACGAAGAGACAAGCAAGACACAATGGAAGGTGAGAAATCAACTCTATTGCTGAAGATCTCAATTACAAGCTCAAAATAGCTCTAAGCTCACACTAACTAACCAAAAAAATGAGCTCTCTACCTCTTTTTATAGATTCTAAACTAGTTTTGACCGGTTTCACATCTAGTGACCGGCATAGTTAAAAAATAGGTCCTAAGTGCTATTTGAAGGGGTAAACGGTGTCTAAAAATAACCAAAATTGATACACTCATTCTACCTAAGCTCGTCAGGCTCGAGGACTCCTCGGCTTGCACAAAATGGAGCTATGGATTACAAAAAAGGGTTTTTCTATGTTACATATGTTACAATAGTGATGAAAATCACTGTTGGAGGTTTTGAAAAGTATTTTAAAACATAATTCTTTTGAAAAAAGATCCGACTGACTCCCTGCTCTGTCTTTACATGCTTCCGCATCTTCTATGCCTCTGGCTACTGGCAACATACTGTCGCTGTTGCTGGAATGCAGGCAGACCCAGTACTAAATTGTTGCTGAAATTGCTGGCGGACTCCTGGTACTAATGCAAGTAATTGCCCAAGAGGGAGAGTAATGGATGCTTTTGATAAAATTTCCCAGGCCTTATGTGGTTGAATTGTATTTTCCACAGATTCTGAAGATGATGCGCCTGCTGAGGATGATGTGCCTGCTACTGGATTAGAATCTTGTTTTTGTGTTCCTTCCTCGGGTAACGGAGCCTCGGTCACCGGAATAGGATCTGAGAATACTGTAGGCTCTGTGGTGGTCCACTGACTAGCTTTATCATACATTCTTTGTTGTTCACGTATGCCTGGTTCAAACACTTCAGCTGTTGGTTGCAGTGTCTTACCAGATCTGGTTTGAACTACTGCAGCTTGTGTTTCTATAGGTGTGATGTGTACCATATTAGTCATTGGGTTCTGGCGCTCCTTCTTCCTTTGATCGTATTCAGCCGCATCTTTACAAAATCTTTGAATGTGGCCAAATTCACCACAAAAATGGCAGCGAGGTGGTGGCAAATTAGTATTTTCCTGTGCTGGTCCTGCCTGCCAACGGTTTGCATTGTAGTTATTATTTCTCTGTCCTCTGTAATTTCGATATCTGTGCTGCTGGTTGTTTCTCATTTGAGGAGGTACATAGTGATTGGCCGGCTTCCCTGGTCCTTGTATAATTGCATTCACTATGGTTGTTCCCTGTATTTTAGCATTGTATGCACAGTTTTTGGTGGTATGTCTGGTAGTGTTGCAGATAGCACAAAACAACTGATTAAGTGCACAAGTGGCACTGGTGTGCCCTGAATTCTTGCATATGGTGTAGAACATCTGTCTGGTCGGATCGTCTGCAACATTTTTACTTGCTTTTAACCATTCTAGATCTTTTGTAAATCCTCCTACCTTGTTTTCAAGCTGCAAAGCCATTGCGATCACCGCATCTAGCGTCATATCTCCCACACAGCGTATGATCATAATCTGTTTAAGTTGTGGAGTCAAACCGTTGATAAACCATTGAGTGATGATGTCATCTGGTAGGTTGGCATGTGCTGGTGGTAATTGCCTCAAATGCGTTCTGAATAGGGTGGCATATTCCTGCACTGTTTGATTCATCTTCTATCTATTGTTTTGCAGGTAATCGAAAATTTCGGCTGGATTCTTCTTTAGTCTGAATCTCTGCAAAAATGCATCCCTTACCGCTTCATATGTGCCGAAATGCTTAATATCATATTCTGTAAGCCACTTGGTTGCTTCATTAACCAATGTAGACTGGAAGACAATAGCTTTATACGTCGGATCAGGCGGATGATTGAGCACTGCGTAACTTATCTCAAATGTGCGTACATGAGCATCTGGGTCATCTCCTGGAAATCCACCAAATTTAGTGTACGTTACTCCTGTTGGAGTTGGCCGGGGTGGAAATATTTGTTGTTGTTGTTGTTGTTGTTGTTGTTGTTGTTGTTGTTGTTGCCCACTCATCATGTTGGCGGTGGTATTGGGACTATCTTCTGTATCTCGAGGCTGAATATCTGAACCGTCGGAATCTGTATCTTTAGCCTGTGCACTCTCCGGCTCGATAATATTGTTCAGTATATTTCGGATCTCAGCTTCGAACACGCTACCTTCCTTCTTGATATCAAATGTAGGAAAGCCTACTCCAAATAGCGGTGATTGGACTGAAGTTTCACCAAGAAATGGTAAACCGTCACCGGAGCACTGTGGACTCTCAGCAACTGGTACCGAAATGACACCGGAAGGTGTCGAATTTTCACCAAAACAAAGTGCTTTTTCACCTCCACTGATTTCTTTGGCCATGACATTTCTATCCAAAGACTTTGGAGTCATTATTTCTTCGACAGACTGTGCCGAAATCGCACCGGAATCTGCCAGAAGGGTAGTGCGTTCCATCGGAATACTACCGAAGTCACTACTTGCGTTCTCCAATTCCTTGACAACTGGGTTAGACTTATCTATGCTTCTACTTTTTGGAGGCGTCCTTAGCAAATTAGGTATCACCCAAGACTGTTGGTTTCTTCTATGCCTCGAGTATGATTCACCGGAACGAGTAACCGGCATATACTATGTCTGCAATACTTTGCGTACCTTCTTTACGGTCGATTCACAGTCTATGACCACTTTCACAATCAATCAACGAACAATCTTGATGCCACCTTCCCACAAACGGCGCCAGTGTTAAAATGTTTAAACGCGAAACTAACTGTCAGAGACGCGTTAAACATCTGATTGGGTTCTTGGGAGTGGAAGGGGTCTGTTAGACAGAGGCCCTATACTTGGTTCCCAGACTAACCACTCACACATAGCAGTATACTGATGCTCAAAGCTCTATCAAGACTTCGTTACACTTAAAATCTTGCAGTACTCAACCAAAATCTCCTACAGTTGACTGAACACACTGCCCCAGACTATGCGGTATCGTGATACAGAGTTACTTGATTAACTTAATAACTATTCCAAATGCAAACTACTATAACACTAAAGACAATATCAGTAATTCAACCTTCACCGAATAGGTACAACAATCAAACAAAACCGAAGACACCGAAGAACTCAACAGTCTCAGACACACAGTACTGAAGATCCAGTAGCAACTTAAGACAACCCTTACTGTAGCCTAATCTCGACCGCATGAGGACATACCTCAACACCGAAGAAACACAATACGACTCAAAGTTCTTAGAACACTGCCACGATTACACAGACTTTATCCAACACGTTGTCGGGAAGATTTGCATCTTCCAATTGATGACCCAAAAAATTAAAATATTTATTGGTGAATTCTAAACCTCTTTTATATCACTGTTGATCAGTTGTGTTAATTGGATTAACTATTTTGAAAGTGTTTTCAGGTATGAAGGATGAAGCAGGACATATGTTCATGTTAGGGTTTACCCTAATTACTCATTTAATGAGAATTTCCTATTTTTACATTCAAGAATTATGGGTATTCAGCCTAGGGTTTCTTGAATTCATGTGTTGTTTATAAGATTTGGTTAATGTTAAGGGTTTAGATGATTTATAATGGGTTAAAGCTAGGGTTCAGAAGGATTTTAATGGTCTAACCCAGGGGGTTTTATGGGTTTCCAATAGGGTTTCTAGGATTTACTATATTAAAAGGGTTAAAATAGATATTATTTATCATCATTAATTACATATTTATGTATTCTAAATTAAACCATGCTATTAATAATTACTTTAAGTAAATGTGTGTATTTAAATACTAAGGTTCTAATTAATTAAACCCTTAAACTAAGCTTAAATTAATTAATTTATTTAAATAAGAAATGTAGGATAATTAGATTAAAATGATTAATTAAATGGATAAATAACTAGTGGACTATATGAGTGCTAGGGAAAAGAATGGCTTATATAAGTTGTGTAACTAAAGAGATTTAAGGAGTGGTCTCAATAGAAGATGCACTTAAAGTGAAAAAAGTTGGTTAAGAGAAAGAGTGGAGAGAATTAGTGAAGATGAAAAGAGAGGAGTAGAAATTAAGTGTAATTAAAGTAGAAAAGTTAAACTGTAAAGTGTGGTGGAAGTAAGGAGATTAAAGTGTGGTTGTAGATTAAAAGTTAAAACTAAAAAGAGTGGTTTAGAAACGACTTGCGTTTGTATTTAAATGAGTGTTGAGCTCAAGTTTCTCTTAATGTTTTTTTTGCAGGTACTTTCTTCTGCTCTTACTTTCTTCTGTTTTTCCTTCTTTCTCATTAGACCCTCCTCGTGCTCGGGATATTAAGCCATCATGTACTACTGTGCATGATGATCTTGATGTTGATTGACCGGCTGGAAGCATGCCCATGCCTATTCCATGGCTTGGTCTCGGTCCCTGCAGCAGTGTGTGTGTGTGTATGTGTGTATGTGATGTGTGTGTGTGTATGTGTGTATGTGATGTGTGTGTGTGTATGTGATGTGCACGTGTGTGTGTATATGATGTGTGTATGTGTATGTGATGTGATGTATGTGTGTGTGTGAAGTGTATGTGTGTGTGAAGTGTGTGTATGTGTATGTATGTGTGTGTGAAGTGTGTGTATGTGATATATGTGTGAGTGTGATGTGTGTGTATGTGATGTGATGTATGTGTGTGTGTGAAGTGTATGTGTGTGTGAAGTGTGTGTATGTGATGTATGTGTGTGTATATGAAGTGTATGTGTGTGTGTGAAGTGTATATGTGTGTGTGTATGTGATGTGTGTATGTGTATGTGATGTGATGTATGTGTGTGTGTGAAGTATATGTGTGTGTGATGTGTGTGTGAGAGAGAGAGAGAGAGAGAAAAGAGAAGGAGAGAGAGAGAGAGAGACTCTCCCTCCCCTCCTCTGTCTGAGCGCGACAGCGCGCAGACAGAGAAGGAGAGAGAGAGAGAGGAGAGAGAAGGAAAGAGAGAGAGAGAGAGAGAGAGAGAGAGAGAGAGACTCTCCCTCCCCTCCTCTGTCTGAGCGCGGCAGCGCACAGACAGAGAAGGAGAGAGAGAGAGAGAGAGAGAGAGAGAGAGAGAGAGAGAGAGAGAGAGAAGGAGAGAGAGAGAGAGAGAGAGAGAGAGAGAGAAAAAGAAAGGCGCAGAGGGAAAGAGAGAGAGATCGGTGCTGGAGAGAGAGAGAGAGAGAGAGAGAGAGAGAGAGAGAGAGAGAAAGCTCAGAGAGAGAGAGAGGAAGAGAGAGAGAGAGATAGAGAGAGAGAGAGATTATGAGTGTAGTTAATCACATGCATATATATACAGATGCATAAGGAATGTGGTGAGTAGATGCATATGGGCATATGATTAAATGTGTGTGACGGTATATGCACATGTTATAGCATATGAGTGAATGCATTTAATGGTATATGTATGAATATAGGGTTAAAAACATGCATGTGTATTAGTGAGTGCATGATTATTATGCATAGGCATGAATGATATAATGAGAGCATGCATGTAAAGCGAATTAGCATGGATGGGAATGTGTTTTAGCTTATTCAGAGGAAGTTTATAAATGAGTTAGCATAAAAATTAGTTTATAAGAAGTATAATGCATAAGCATATACATGAGAAGTGTATTAGCATGATTGAGCATGCATTAGATGTGAATGCATAAAATACCTAACTAATTGTATTTGAGTGTATACATATAAGTTAGAAGCATGTGCATGTGAGTGTATATGTGCATATGCATGAAAGTGTGTGCATTTGCATATATGAATTAAATGTGTGGATGCATGTTTATGCATGTGGAATGTTAGAGTGTATGTGCATGTGTGCATATGCAAACTAGATAGATATATGTATGAATATGAGTTATGTGAAATTGATTTAGCATGCAGAAATGAACATATGAAAGTGTATACGCATATGAAAGTGTGTGTTAATCTAATCTTAAACTTATATAAGTAGGAATTAATGAGCATGCAATAGATGTATGCATTAGAGTATGTGTATGCATGAGCATGAATGTGCATGAGTGTGTAAATCCATTAAAGCATGTGTATGCTTTAATGTATGTAAAGTATGAATTATATGTTTCTTATTGATTTTGTAATATTACTAATAGGCGAATGTTTTTTTTGCAGAAACATTGATGAGTTCAAGCTATTGAAGTGAAGTAAAGAGAAGCAGCAAGCTTAAAGATCCATTTAAACCTTATCTTCCCGATTTAGTCAAAATACCCATTTGTTTAGACATTTATCCAATTATCTAGACTTTACATTTGTATTAGCTTATTAATTCATTTAGTCAAACCAATTTAGCATCATATTGTTTCCATTATTTTCTTTCATGTCTTCGGATTTAAACCATGAATTTGAGCAGAGTCGAATTGAAACTACAACCGAATCCATAGGATTAGTATCAGAAGAACGTATTAAAGATAATAGTACTAATGAAAACTCCATTATTCCAACTATTGAGAATGTCCCGTCAACTCTAGACAGACCAAAACCCTCTAGCTTACCTGATAGTTTAGTAGAAGAACCCATTATGGAAGTTTCAATCTCATATCAGGAAGCTATTGCTAAGTACGAAGCCGCCCGTCCTTACGGTCCATAGCTATTTAAAATATTTATTTTTTTATAGAATTATCTTATTTTCCGTCATAGAGATAGGTTATTTAAATGGTTGTGTCATTAGAGCCCTTAATTCCATAAGCCTGAGTCCGCTACAGACACCCTGCGTGTGCCGAACGATTTTGGCGGATGGACTGATCCACCATCTGAGCATCTCTCACGACCCGACATTGGTGAACCCGACGTGAACAAACGGCCTTGTAGCTCAGGTATAAAATTTAAATTTTTCGTGCATGTGCATACATGATATCGACAGGTTGGATTGCAGAAGCTTCTTCATCTGTGGGAGCAGTGGCTTTGTCTTTGACTCCTTGCACTCTTCTAGGTGTTGAGGGCTATTCCCTAGGGAACTGAGTGCGCCTCCACGAAGAGTGGCAAGTAGCTATCCTCATCTCGCCACCCCTTTTCGTCGACATTAGAAGCAAGAACGTTTGCACAATCATCCATTAGCAACTGATGTATTAGATTTTGATTCTATTAAAAATTGTATAAACTTATACACAAGTCACTCTTTAAGCCTCTTCTTCGATTCAGATTCCAGGTATTTATATTTGGATTCTTTTTGCTTGCACATAATTAAATGAAAATGACATCTAATGTAGAGAATCTTCTGCATGATATGGAAGCACGATTAATTTCATCTATAGATTTAAAGCTTAATTCCAAGTTTGAGTCCTTAAACTCGTTTCTTTCAATCTTAACTACAGTAGTATCTGATTTTAATGCAAATCTTAAGTCAATAGATACTCAATTTGATCACGAGTTTAGGAATTTAGAAGGAATTCTTCATTATGAACTCTCAAATTTGAATGAAAATATGGCAACAATAGCAAATCATGTAAAAGAAATTTCATCATTCAAAACGATTGGTCATGAAATTGCAAGTTTAAAAGAGAACATTGAAAGGTTAAACAATCAAATACACGAAAGTGCTACATGTGAATGCAAAGATAGATATCAAGTACGAGTTCAAAGTAGATCTATGTATTCTATTGACCAAAATCCTTTACCCGATCATAGAAAAGTTGATCCTAAGGCTTTATATCAAAGACCGAAGAGAACTGTAAGATGCTTCTGGTGTGACCAACTAGGTCATAGTTATGGGAATTGTATGGCCTATGAGAAAGCATGTAGCCAACAATTGGTATTAGAAAGTGAACAGAAAATATGTGATTATCAAACGCATCTACCATTGAGATTAAACTTAGGTAGAGGAGGAATGATAGACTATTTTGACCAAGAAAAATTTAGTCCTAAAACCAAACTTCAAAAACAATGGAAACCTAAGAGTCATAAGGATAAAAGCAATGTATGTCAATTACATTCTATGAACACCAAGATTGTGCCTAAATGTGAATGTTTGGACAATGATCAAAACCTTATTAAACCTAAATCTATGAATAACATTGATCTTCAAATTAAATCTAAGGATCAAGATACATTGAAAAAGTTTAAGAAAGAAGAAGATGTAAATATAAAAGATGATGAAAATGAACAATCAATTGATGGAAATATAGATATACAGGCGGTTAAAACAGAACCTAAAGTCATAGAAATTGACAATAAATGTGATCAAAATAAAAATGATGAAAGAATAGTACAAACATCTGAAGACGAAAATCTTCAACTTCAATCAGAACATGACAAGAATATGGGAAAATGGGTACAAGAAGCCATATGGAAGATTGAAAATAATATCAAAAACTCATCTAAAGGTAAGAAAAAGGAGAAGAATTTAAGTGAATAGTTTTATTGTGATGGAATTGTTTATTGAAGATAAAACATTTCAAATTTTGATTTTTGCTTGCTGCATATATGTTGTTTTCCTAAAAATTGAGAAACATATACCTAAATTGTTTAGTTTTAATGTTTGAAAAGCTAATTACAAACTTATGATTAAGTTTACATTACGATTTGTTTAATCAAAAGAATTCTAAAATATGAAAACACAAAGTTTGTTTCAAATTAAACAAAAAACATGTTTGTAATTATGCTTGCAAATGATTTTGATCAATATGCTTGTCATTTCCTAAACTTATGATAAATTTATGATTTTTTTTCTTTCACAAATAAGAAGAAATCTATTATGAAGAACGATTATGAAGAATATTATTATGATGAATATTTTGCACAAAATGATCTTTGTTTACAACAATTATGATGATATACTTTTAAAAGAAAGAAATATATATGATATAAATATGATCATGATAAATATGAAGAACATGAAAAAAATGTTACAATATGAGGATGATTTTATTGATTTACCATATGATGAGTAAGAGGAACTTTTATAATCCAGATATGAATTTTTCATTGATAAAAAAAAAAATGATGCTCATTCATAAAGATACAAGTTAAAAAAAAAAAAACTTTGAATATTTTGATTTTTCCTAAATTTTATGAACTTTGTTTCATAGGTTGAAAAACCTATTTTAAAAAATTAAGAATGCATTATTTATGATAATTATAACCACTATGAATTTCTTATGATGAAATTTGTGACATGATGAAGATGAATCTGATAGAATATATGAATTTATATTTGCAAGATAAATGATAATGAAGATTACTTGTTTTGTAGCTTCTATTTTATAAGTGATTACAGGTTCTGAAGATGCATTGATCAAAGCAATTGAAGATGTTATGCCAAAAGTTCTGATAAATTTAAAGAGAGCAGATTGAAGATGAAGCAGATTAAAGATAAAATTGATTTTAGGTCGTATTTTTCTTTGTCTTAAAATTTTGTTTTACGTATTTTATTTGCATTCATATAAAACTAATTGATAAAATCTCGAATGAAGAATATTAATGTATAAAGGACTCTATTTAACCATATTAGGAAAATAGACATAATTTATATTTCTACATTTATAGATTAAGTGAGATTTGTTAAAAATAGAAGGATTTGTAGTTCATTTAGATAACGAAAGTAGTTGTATATGTGTAGGAGCATATTGTTGCATGATTCATGTCTGTGAAAACCTAGATCTTTCTTGTCCATGCAGCTAGATCCTTAGCTCGGATTAAGGGGTTAAGCCTTTCCCCTTTAAAACAAAAAAGTAGCGAAAAAAAAAAAACAAAAACAAAAACAAAAAAAAAGAATATTGACATGGAAGTTATACCTTCTTCCACCCCAAAAAGGTATTTACATTTATTATCGATATGAAGTTTACATCATATTTATATGAAGAAACTAGTTGTGAAAAAACACATCTAGTGATTAAAATTGGGCATACAAGGCGGCTGTCTGTCCAAGTAGATTTAGTAGATTTCTTTGGCATGCTTGATTGCTCATATGTGAATGCATATATATGACGAAACCTGCATTTGAATGAATGAAAATGAATTCTGTTTTATACTAATCTTTACATAGTTTATAAATGGATAAAATGTAAACTAATGTTTGTTGACTGAAAGGGTTAATAGTTTACCTTTATACTTTAATATGTTTTCATTGCCAGATGTAATTGAAATAAACTTCATGTGCATGTTGAAAAGATTTAAAATTTGATAAGATTAAATATATTTAAAAAAGAATTGATGCTGTTCTATGATTTAATTTCAGGATAATCATTGAAAATGCTGCTTCCCTTAATCTGCAAGTTGGCCCATCGGGACGATGTGCAGGTTTGGTGGTGGTGGATGTCGGGAAGATTTGCATCTTCCAATTGATGACCCAAAAAATTAAAATATTTATTGGTGAATTCTAAACCTCTTTTATATCACTGTTGATCAGTTGTGTTAATTGGATTAACTATTTTGAAAGTGTTTTTAGGTATGAAGGATGAAGCAGGACATATGTTCATGTTAGGGTTTACCCTAATTACTCATTTAATGAGAATTTCCTATTTTTACATTCAAGAATTATGGGTATTCAGCATAGGGTTTCTTGAATTCATGTGTTGTTTATAAGATTTGGTTAATGTTAAGGGTTTAGATGATTTATAATGGGTTAAAGCTAGGGTTCATAAGGATTTTAATGGTCTAACCCAGGGGGTTTTATGGGTTTCCAATAGGGTTTCTAGGATTTACTATATTAAAAGGGTTAAAATAGATATTATTTATCATCATTAATTACATATTTATGTATTCTAAATTAAACTATGCTATTAATAATTACTTTAAGTAAATGTGTGTATTTAAATACTAAGGTTCTAATTAATTAAACCCTTAAACTAAGCTTAAATTAATTAATTTATTTAAATAACAAATGTAGTCTAATTAGATTAAAATGATTAATTAAATGGATAAATAACTAGTGGACTATATGAGTGCTAGGGAAAAGAATGGCTTATATAAGTTGTGTAACTAAAGAGATTTAAGGAGTGGTCTCAATAGAAGATGCACTTAAAGTGAAAAAAGTTGGTTAAGAGAAAGAGTGGAGAGAATTAGTGAAGATGAAAAGAGAGGAGTAGAAATTAAGTGTAATTAAAGTAGAAAAGTTAAACTGGAAAGTGTGGTGGAAGTAAGGAGATTAAAGTGTGGTTGTAAATTAAAAGTTAAAACTAAAAAGAGTGGTTTAGAAACGACTTGCGTTTGTATTTAAATGAGTGTTGAGCTCAAGTTTCTCTTAATGTTTTTTTTGCAGGTACTTTCTTCTGCTCTTACTTTCTTCTGTTTTTCCTTCTTTCTCATTAGACCCTCCTCGTGCTCGGGATATTAAGCCATCATGTACTACTGTGCATGATGATCTTGATGTTGATTGACCGGCTGGAAGCATGCCCATGCCTATTCCATGGCTTGGTCTGGGTCCCTGCAGCAGTGTGTGTGTGTGTATGTGATGTGTGTGTGTGTATGTGATGTGCACGTGTGTGTGTGTGATGTGTGTATGTGTATGTGATGTGATGTATGTGTGTGTGTGAAGTGTGTGTATGTGTATGTATGTGTGTGTGAAGTGTGTGTATGTGATATATGTGTGTGTGATGTGTGTGTATGTGATGTGATGTATGTGTGTGTGTGAAGTGTATGTGTGTGTGAAGTGTGTGTATGTGATGTATGTGTGTGTATATGAAGTGTATGTGTGTGTGTGAAGTGTATATGTGTGTGTGTATGTGATGTGTGTATGTGTATGTGATGTGATGTATGTGTGTGTGTGAAGTATATGTGTGTGTGATGTGTGTGTGTGTGAGAGAGAGAGAGAGACTCTCCCTCCCCTCCTCTGTCAGCGCGGCAGCGCGCAGACAGAGAAGGAGAGAGAGAGAGAGAGAGAAAAGAGAAGGAGAGAGAGAGACTCTCCCTCCCCTCCTCTGTCTGAGCGCGGCAGCGTGCAGATAGAGAAGGAGAGAGAGAGATAGGAGAGAGAAGGAAAGAGAGAGAGAGAGAGAGAGAGAGAGAGAGAGAGAGAGAGAGACTCTCCCTCCCCTCCTCTGTCTGAGCGCGGCAGCGCGCAGACAGAGAAGGAGAGAGAGAGAGAGAAGGAGACAGAGAGAGAGAGAGAGAGAGAGAGAGAGGTTCTCTCCCTCCCCTCCTCTGCTGCAGCGCGACAGCGCGCACAGAGAAGGGGAGAGAGAGAGAGAGAGAGAGAGAGAGAGAGAGAGAGAGAGAGAGAGAGAGAGAGAAAGGCGCAGAGGGAAAGACAGAGAGATCGGTGCTGGAGAGAGAGAGAGAGAGAGAGAGAGAGAGAGAGAGAGAGAGAGAGAGAGAGAGAGAGAAAGCTCAGAGAGAGAGAGAGGAAGAGAGAGAGAAAGAGAGAGAGAGAGAGAGAGAGAGAGAGAGAGATTATGAGTGTAGTTAATCACATGCATATATATACAGATGCATAAGGAATGTGGTGAGTAGATGCATATGGGCATATGATTAAATGCGTGTGACGGTATATGCACATGTTATAGCATACGAGTGAATGCATTTAATGGTATATGTATGAATATAGGGTTAAAAGCATGCATGTGTATTAGTGAGTGCATGATTATTATGCATAGGCATGAATGATATAATGAGAGCATGCATGTAAAGCGAATTAGCATGGATGGGAATGTGTTTTAGCTTATTCAGAGGAAGTTTATAAATGAGTTAGCATAAAAATTAGTTTATAAGAAGTATAATGCATAAGTATATACATGAGAAGTGTATTAGCATGATTGAGCATGCATTAGATGTGAATGCATAAAATACCTAACTAATTGTATTTGAGTTTATACATATAAGTTAGAAGCATGTGCATGTGAGTGTATATGTGCATATGCATGAAAGTGTGTGCATTTGCATATATGAATTAAATGTGTGGATGCATGTTTATGCATGTGGAATGTTAGAGTGTATGTGCATGTGTACATATGCAAACTAGATAGATATATGTATGAATATGAGTTATGTGAAATTGATTTAGCATGCAGAAATGAACATATGAAAGTGTATACGCATATGAAAGTGTGTGTTAATCTAATCTTAAACTTATATAAGTAGGAATTAATGAGCATGCAATAGATGTATGCATTAGAGTATGTGTATGCATGAGCATGAATGTGCATGAGTGTGTAAATCCATTAAAGCATGTGTATGCTTTAATGTATGTAAAGTATGAATTATATGTTTCTTATTGATTTTGTAATATTACTAATAGGCGAATGTTTTTTTTGCAGAAACATTGATGAGTTCAAGCTATTGAAGTGAAGTAAAGAGAAGCAGCAAGCTTAAAGATCCATTTAAACCTTATCTTCCCGATTTAGTCAAAATACCCATTTGTTTAGACATTTATCCAATTATCTAGACTTTACATTTGTATTAGCTTATTAATTCATTTAGTCAAACCAATTTAGCATCATATTGTTTCCATTATTTTCTTTCATGTCTTCGGATTTAAACCATGAATTTGAGCAGAGTCGAATTGAAACTACAACCGAATCCATAGGATTAGTATCAGAAGAACGTATTAAAGATAATAGTACTAATGAAAACTCCATTATTCCAACTATTGAGAATGTCCCGTCAACTCTAGACATACCAAAACCCTCTAGCTTACCTGATAGTTTAGTAGAAGAACCCATTATGGAAGTTTCAATCTCATATCAGGAAGCTGTTGCTAAGTACGAAGCCGCCCGTCCTTACGGTCCATAGCTATTTAAAATATTTATTTTTTTATAGAATTATCTTATTTTCCGTCATAGAGATAGGTTATTTAAATGGTTGTGTCATTAGAGCCCTTAATTCCATAAGCCTGAGTCCGCTACAGACACCCTGCGTGTGCCGAACGATTTTGGCGGATGGACTGATCCACCATCCGAGCATCTCTCACGACCCGACAACGTTACAACACCTTATAAGAAAGAGTGACACCACGATACACGTAGTCAACAACAATCACAACCAAAACTCCGCAGACAATTCGCTCGGACAACAGTCTAACGATCAACTGAACGTCTATGTAACTCACGAACAGACACAGGTATCAATAGACAACCAGACAGAACAAGAGTAGTATACTCAGAATTATCCAACTCGACACACAGTAACGTCACAGACAAATCACCCAGACAGACAGTCTGGTGATCTCACAGAACTTCACTACGCATCTCTTTTTCATTGCTTTATATAAAGATTACAAAGTATCGGTGTAACAACCTTTCGTTCGTGCGAACAAGATTCAGTTTTGTTTTTACAATCGCTAATCCGACGGCCGACTAACACTTCCTTTTGTGGATTGATTCCACATAGCTTGGCACTTCCTTATACATGAGTGCCAACTCCTTCTTCACCGCATCATTCCCAGGGGGGATTTGTTGATATATTTAGGTAGTGATTGTTGATATATTTAGGTAGTGATGTGCGTGAACACTCTAGGACCGCCGGGGCACTTTTTTCCCTCTTTAGGAGGTTTTTTTCCCCCGGCTTGTATATACGCCTATTTCCCTAATGGGCTACTCATCTTTGTACATTCTCTAGTAATACATTCAGTATTGTGTGTTTGTGCTCCAAGCTTCTTCTTCTTCCTTGTGCTGTTTGTGTGCTTCTGCAGACGTCTATCTCCAACAATCGGTATCAGAGTAGGTTGTCGCTTCTTCTAGGGCGCCGTCGACACTCCTCCGTTTGCAGTCTCAGATTCGCATGAAATTTGGTGAGCATACTCAGAGTGTTTCCGAGATCAAAACTGCTTCGCTCTGTGGTGCCGAAATCGCGATCTGAGCTTGTTTCGGCCTCCGAACGCACTATCGCAATGCTTGTGCATGCTATTTCGTCCTTTTGTGCCAAAGGTATATACCAATTTTTGTTTGCCAATTTAAGCATCTCGAAGTCTGCTACAGGTCTAGCAGAACTCGTCTGGGCAGTTCCGTTCAACTTTTTGAGATACAGTCAATTTTCTGCATCAAGGTATTTTAGTCACCGGCCATGGCTGAAAGCACTGATGTATTTCGTATGTTGGCTGTTAAGGATAAGTTGGATGGTACCAACTACCCATTATGGGCTTATATGATGCGACATGTACTGTGGTTGCAAAAGGATTGTGGAACATTGTGCAGGGTGTTGAAAGACGTCCTGTTACACCTGTAACGACAGGTACTGCAAATACAGGTGTTGGAGCTGATGAAGATGGTGTCGAAGATGATATTCCACAGATTCCTGTTCGTGTTGTTGTTTCTGTTGCACCTACTGCAGTGTAGATTCGTTAGGATGGCAGAGATGCCCAGGCACATGCATTGATAGCTTTGTCTGTCAAACGTGCCATTATTCCTCACATTCGCTCTTGCAAAACAGCAAAGGATGCTTGGGATACGCTTACCACTTTGTACCAGGCTAGGAACGAGGCTCGTGTTGCTTACCTCCGAAAACAGTTGGAGAGTGAGCACATGAATGAAGGTGATTCTATGGACAGTTTTCTTACAAAGATCAAAGACCTGAAGGAACAATTGATTTCTGCTGATGAGGTTATACCAGATAGCTCACTTGTGCAGACCGTTCTGAATGGTCTTCCTGATTCATATCAGAGTTTTGCCTCTACTCTTCAGTTGATGATGAAAGGCAATCCGAATGCCTTGTCATTTGAGGAATTAGTCTCTGTTCTGTTGCAGGAAGATCAGTCCAGGCAGAACAGGTCCATTATGCGTGTTGCAGATCAAGCTTTCCTGGCTAGTCAGAAGGGCAAAGGAAAATGGAGCTCTTCTACTAGTAAGCAGAAATCTGCAAATGCTGCACAATCAAAGAACCAGGATAAAGATGAGAAGAAATCAGAAAAGCAGAAATTGTTCTGACGGTACTGTAAAGGAAATGATCATATTATAAAGAACTGTCCAAAACTGGCTGCTAAAGAGGCAAAGAAGAAAGAGGTTGGAATGGTTGTTGCAGAGGCCTCTACACCAAAAACAGAGTCTACAAATCTTGTGCAGGAAGAAGAATGGGTGTTTACTACTGTCTGCAGTTTTGACCCATCTTCTCATGATCAGTGCATGTCTACAGTAGACTCAGATGTTTGGTACTTTGACAGTGGGGCGACCAAACATATTACATCGCAGCGTAGTTTCTTCTCTTCACTCGAGCCTGCCCCTACAGGGAATACTGTCACATGCGCCAATAACTCCTCTTATCCTGTTATGGGAGTTGGTAAGATCATTCTGACTACTGCTGATGGTAGTTCTTTCACTTTGTCAGATGCTTTATTTGTGCCAGGGATCAAAAAGAACCTGTTATCAGTTTCTGCATTAGCCAAGATTGGCTTGGTTGTCAAATTCAATGATGACAGGTGTACAGTCCATGATCTCTCAAATGGCGATGTGATTATTGCTTCTGGCATTTTATGTCGTGGGCTGTATAAGCTCATAGACTATGAAAGATCTGTGAATGATTCGGCATGTGCAGTTCATGATTCTCAGGCTATGTCAGATGCAAAGCTTTGGCATGCACGCTTTGGTCATCTCAACTTTGCTAGTTTGTTACGCTTGCAGAAATCTGAAATGGTGTCCTCTTTGCCCAAACTTGAGGCACCTGGAAAACATGTTTGTGAAGGCTGTATTTTGGGCAAAATGCAGCGTTCTTCCTTTCCAAAAGATGGTTCAGTTCGGGCTACGCAGAAATTGCACCTTTTACATAGTGATGTCTGTGGTCCTATGCAAACACCCTCTTTTGGAAATTACCTTTACTTCGTGACTCTCATTGATGATTTTTCCAGGCATGCATGGGTATATCCACTCAAAGCAAAGTCCGAAGTGTTCATGTGCTTCAAACAGTTTTTGGTTTTGGCTGAAAATCTGTCAGCACGTAAAATGGGCACCCTCCGTTCTGATCGAGGGGGGGAATATATGTCTTCAAATATTGATGCATTTTTGGTTGAACGTGGGATAAAACACCAGTGTACAGTGCCGTATACACCTCAACAAAATGGAGTTGCTGAACGAAAGAAAAGGTCACTCATGGAGATGGCGAGGTGCATGGTCAAAAGTCAGGCTTTACCACATAGTTTCTGGCTTGAGGCTGTCATGTGTGCAGCATATGTACTGAACAGGTGTCCCACTAAAGCGTTGCAGTCTATCACTCCATATGAGGCTTGGCATGACCGCAAGCCATCTGTTGCTCATCTGCGTGTTTTTGGTTGTTTGGCATATGCATTAGTGCCTGAACAACATCGCAGAAAATTGGATGATAAGGCAGTAAAATGTATTTTTGTTGGGTACAGTTCTGAAAGTAAAGGCTATCGTCTGTATCATCCACAGACTAAATGCATTCTGGTTAGCCGTGATGTTGTTTTTGTGGAAGATGCTATTCAGCCATTGCTTTCATGTACTAAGGAGACATCTGTTAGCTCCAAAGATATGTATGATACTTTGATGCCTCTTTTTACAGGTGGACAGGCTAGTGCTGGTCCTAATGAGGCAACTTCTCAGCCTTTGCAGGTTTCATATGATGATGCAAATCATTCCATTTCTGATGCAAATTTACATGATGCACTTGTTGATGAGAGAGCTGACATTGAGCATGCAAAAACTATGCCAAAATGGCTAGTGCAAACTTTGTGTGACAGCAAATTAGATGCACCTTTGTCATATCGTACTCGTTCAGGCTCTCATAGTGCCTCCTTTGCATCAGATTGCTATGCTATGGCTGCATCTAGTCTCTGTGATGAGAATGAGCCTGTTTCTTTTGATGAAGCACAAAATTCAGAAAATTGGATGGCTGCTATGCAAACTGAATATGATGCTATAATGAAGAATGGTACATGGTCTTTATGTGACTTGCCTCCTGGCAAGAAGGCCATTGGCACTAAGTGGGTATACAAGCTGAAGCGTAAACCTGATGGTACAGTTGACAGGTATAAGGCTAGGCTTGTTGCAAAGGGTTATGCACAGGAAAGAGGCATTGATTTTGATGAGACCTTTGCACCTACAGGCCATATGACTACTGTTCGGAGCATTTGTGCACTTGCATCCCATCATGGTTGGAATGCACATCAGTTGGACATTAAAACAGCATTTCTGAATGGTGACTTGCATGAAGAAGTGTATGTTTTTCAGCCCCGTGGCTTTGTGCAGAAAGGGCATGAAAACCAGGTTTGTAGGTTAAAGAAGGCATTATATGGTTTAAAGCAAGCACCACGTGCTTGGTATGAGAAGATACATGCCTATCTGATTGCACATGGTTTTGAGAACAGTCCAACTGAAAGCACCTTATATGTTAAACGTGCTAATGATGTGCTTCTGATCATTGTTGTCTATGTTGATGACATGCTGCTCACTGGTCCTATTGAGACACATATTGTTGGTTTTAAGGCTGATTTGCATGCCTCATTTGAGATGTCTGATTTGGGGCATTTGCATCACTATTTGGGCATTCAGTTTATGCACGTTGATGGTGGAATGGCTTTGTGTCAAACGAAATATATTGACACATTATTGCAGTGTTTTGGCCTTGAAGACTGTAAGCCTATTGCCACTCCTATGGAGACAGGTTTACGATTGAGTCTTCATGATGTTGGAGATGCATTTGATGTTGTTCTCTATCAGCAGGCTGTTGGATGCTTGATTTACTTATGCATTACTCGGCCAGATATTCAGTTTGTTGTCTCACAGATGAGCAGGTTTATGCATTGCCCAGGAGTCACGCATTGGAAAGCGGTTAAGCGCATCTTTTGCTACTTGAGTGGTACTCGGCTACTTGGGTTGTTTTATCCCAAGGGGGGATCACTACCGCCAGATTTGCATGCTTTTTCTGACTCAGATTGGGCTGGTTGCTATGACACTCGTGTGTCCACCAGTGGTTTTTGCTTCATGCTTGGTAGCTCATGTATATCTTGGTTGAGCAAGAAGCAGCCTACTGTGGCCACTTCCAGTTGTGAGGCTGAGTATAGGGAAGCTTTCACAGCGACTGTTGAGTGTGTGTGGCTCAGACGCCTTATGGCTGATTTGGGTGTTGGCCAGTCTTCTGCCACCACCATCTTCACTGACAGTCAGAGCGCATTGGCAGTTGCGAGGAACCCTGTGTTCCATGCTCGCACTAAGCACATTGAGGTGCTTATCACTATGTCAGGGAGAGGTTCTCTGCTGGGGAGATCAGCTTGGCATATGTGCCCACGCAGGAGAACATTGCAAACCTTTTCACGAAGGCTCTGCCTAGGGAGAAGTTTGAAGTTTTCGGCAAAGCTTTGGGCTTACTTCCTTTTGTGGAGTGATTTCCACATAGCTTGGCACTTCCTTATACATGAGTGCCAGCTCCTTGTTCACCGCATCACTCCCAAGGGGGATTTGTTGATATATTTAGGTAGTGATGTGTGTGAACACTCTAGGACCGCCGGGGCACTTTTTTCCCTCTTTAGGAGGTTTTTTTCCCCCAGCTTGTATATACGCCTATTGCCCTAATGGGCTACTCATCTTTGTACATTCTCTAGTAATACATTCAGTATTGTGTGTTTGTGATCCAAGCTTCTTCTTCTTCCTTGTGCTGTTTGCGTGCTTCCGCAGACGTCTATCTCCAACAGTGATGTGTGTGAACACTCTAGGACCATTGAGGCAAATTTTTCCCTCTTTATGAGGTTTTTTCCTCTCGCTTATATATACACCTATTGCCGTAACGGGTCACTTATCTTTGTACATTCTAGTGGTAATACATTCAGTATTGTCTGTTATGCTTCAAGCTTCTTCTTCTTCTTCCGTGTGTTGTTCGTGTGCTTCCGCAAACCTTGAACTCCAACATTTTCCCCCAGCTTGAATATACGCCTATAACCCTAATAGGTTATTTATCTTTGTACATTCACTTGGTAATACATTCAGTATTGTGTGTTGTGTTGAAGCTTCTTCATCTTCCTTGTGTTGTTCGTGTGCTTCCATAGACCTCAAACTCCAATAATTGGTATTTGTTGGAACAACACAATCCCAAATTGATGATTATGAAGAAGTTGAAGTAAGTCAAGAATCAGAATGAAGCAAAAGAAGTCATTTGAGGAAGTCAAGAGATCTAAAAAATATAGCATGTATACATATGTACATTACAAATGGAAATTCTTGTACTATGAGTGTAAATAATCCTTAGGATGGTAAGGAGTAATGTAATAGACATAGGATGAGTCTAGAAACATATGTATATAAGTCAATGATCTAAAGAAATAAATAAGAGAGTCATTAGAAGCCAAGTGTCTATGAGATGGATGTGTAGAGAGTCATCTTCAGAAGTTAGCATCGAGTCTTTCTCTGATTTCTCTCAGCCTGATCATGTGGATCAAGAAATCTTTTGTATACATCTAATCTAGAAGCTAATGAAGCTATGTTCAAAGTTTTATGGTATAATTCCTTTCATGCTTTGAGTGTGATCAATAGCAACATGTGTATATAAAGTCTGCAAGTAGACCTCTCAAAGTAGCGCACTTTTTTGTATCAATGTTTTGCTTAGATCTCAGTGCACAGTGTAAAGGATTTTATGACTGAGCATTCAAAATCTAAGTTAGAAGGTAAGGAAGCTATGGCTAAAAGCATTTATCAAAACGGGACTTGTGCTATGAGAAATCAACCTTAGAAGCTGACTATGTCAAAGTTGATTGTTCAAGAAGACAGTTTCTGACATAGTTTCGATATTCATGATCAAATCAAAGTTTTAATGATTCTTTTGAAGGAATAATGGTTGATAAGATTGCGCAAAGGTAGCCTAGAGGTATGTATATCATTGGATTGAAGAAATCTGAAGATGTGTGTAGGTAATGAAGTCAATCTTTGAAGCAGACTTCTTGAAGAAGGAAAATACTCAGAGAAGTGATTGTGAATGACTTGATAAATTAAGGTAACATTTGTGTAAAGTTTGATCTATAACTAATATAGAGGTGCTCTTAAATCAGTATAGACAAGCCTTTGGAGATTTAGAGGTCTCCAATAGTGGTATCAGAGCAAAAGGTGCAATATAAGTGAAGTAAAGAGCATTGGAAGTCCCAACTATTGCAGACATTGAAGTCTCTTCAAATTGAACGAGGAGAAGATCAAAGTTTGGAAGAAAACCTGAAGAAGAACCAAGCACGAGTTAAAAGGATCAAGAAGGATTAAAGCTTCATATCAAAGGTACATTATATTACCATACATCTTAGTAATTGCAGACACAAAAGAACAAAGATGGGAGAAAGCTTGCAGATTGATAAGCTAGACAGGGAGAACTATCCAGCTTGGTCCATGAGGATGGAGGCACACCTCGTGAGTAAATATTTGATGGCATTCATCACAGGAGAAGAAGAAAAGCCTGAGTTTGAAGATCCTAGTGTTCCAACTAGGGAAGAGCTTGCAAATTTGAAGAACTGGATGAAGAAAGATGCTCAAGCTAGGAGCATCATTTACATGGTTGTAAATGATTATCTTCTACCTCACATTAGAGGATTAGAAAGTGCAACAGATGTGTGGAATGCTTTGGAAGAGCATTTCCAAAATACAATCAAGTCAAGGAAGTCTTCACTATGGGCTGAGTTCACAACCTTCAAAAAGAAGAGTTCACAATCAATTTCTGATTATGTAGCAAGAATGAAGGATAATGCAAATAGCTTGGGAGCAGTAGATGAAGATATTGGAGAGGATAAGTTTGTAAGACAAATACTTATAGGTCTAAGAGGAGATGAGAATTGGAAACCTTTCATATTGTCCATAGAATTGTCACTAGATCACTTTACCCCTGATCTTAATCAGTTGCTAGGACACATGCTAACTTTTGAGCAGGACATTAAGGGAGACAATGATAGGAGTGCAAGTCAAGCTATGTACTCCAAGGATAACAAAAAGAATGGCAAAGGGAAGCAATCAACTAATGATGAAGGAACTTCAAGTCAAGCTAATTTCACAAGAGGAAAGACGAATTTCAAAAGGTAAAGGAAGAGGAGGTAAGAACAAAGATAATACTAAAGCTTGTTGGATTTGTGGTAGAACAAATCATTTGGAAAATGATTGTTGGTATAACAATCAAAATGGTGGAAGTCATAATCAGAGTTTCAATCAAAGAGGTAGAGGAGGCAGAAATCAAAGAGGCAACTTCAGAGGAAGAGGTGGTAGGACATCATATGCTAGAGGAGGTGGAAGAAGTTTTCAATCTCAGTCCTACAACAACAACTACTATAATTATGCATCAGATCAGAAGGATGACATGACTCTCATCTTGAATGCAACACATGAAGCAGTAGGAGAAGATCAAAGATATAGAAGCATTATTGCAGGTAAAAAGGAAGGAAGACTTTTTACTCTCAAAGTCCAAGGTAATGTGGTACATGCATTGTTTACTTATGGAAGTCAAAAGATGTCTGAGTTAGACCTATGGCATAAAAGGCTAGGTCATTTCAATGAGAGAGCCATAAAGGAAATGTCAAAGAATGATGTAGTGCTTGGATTGCCAAATGTTGAAGGTCAACACATGGTGTATAAGTGTGAAGCTTGTCAATTAGGTAAAGCACACAAAAGTTCATACAATAAATCAGGATACAAGTACTCAAATATGCTTGAGTTGGTTCATATAGATGTGTGGGGTCCTTCAAGGGACTATAACATAAATGGATCTAGATATTACGTGTTATTTGTTGCTAATGCAACCAGATGGATTACTCTATATGTAATCAAGGAAAAATCAGAAGTGTTCAAGACATTCAAGCATTATCATGCTTATGCAGAAAGGATTATAGGACAAAAGCTCAAGAGGTTGAGATCAGATGGAGGGGGAGAGTATTTTTCTAAAGATTTTGATGATTATTTGTGGAATGCAGGTATAAAAAGAGAAGTAACTTGCAGGTACTCCCCTCAACCAAATGGAGTTGCAGAAAGAAGAAATAGAACTCTTGTAGAGTTTGCAAGATCAATGATGAAAGAGAAGAATTGTCCAAACTACTTATGGGCAGAAGCTATCAACACTACAACATACCTTGTGAATAGGTTACCCTGTAAAGTTTTGGATGGTAGAACCCCTTATGAAGCATGGTGGGGTAAGAAACCTACTCTTGATCATTGTAAGGTATTTGGATGTTTAGCATATGCTTATGTTCCTTCACAATTAAGACATAAGCTAGAACCCAAAGCAGAGAAGTATGTGTTTATTGGGTATGATGATAGACAAATGGGTTACAAATTGTGGAGTCCATCTACAAAGCAGTTTCTTGTTACAAAATATGTTACATTTGATGAGAAAAGCACATGGTATACAGGGTCAACAAATGATTATGCAGATGTTGAAGAAGTTCAAAAGAAAGGGAAGACAAAAGTAAAAGTGTTTGAAGAAGATATTGATGATGTTGATTGTAAAAATAAATTGCAGGACAATGATGAAGACAGGCCAAGGTTTGATCCAGAATCAAATATGGTTGAGACTTCAAGAAGTGCAGAGGTCAGAAGATCTTTGAGAGAAAGAAAAGAACCTATCAGGTATAGCTATGATACATCTTTCTTAACAACAAAAGAATATGCTTATATTGTGAAGACAAAAGTAAACAGAATTGGGAGAAGGCAATGCAAGAAGAGTATGATGCTCTACTTGAGAATGAGACATGGGAATTGGTGCCAAGACCAAAGAACCAGAAGGTGATTGGATGTAAGTGGGTGTACAAAACAAAGAGGTTTGCAAATGGTGAGGTATCTAGAAACAAAGCTAGACTTGTGGTTAAAGGTTATGCCCAAACTTATGGGGTAGATTATGATGAAAGCTTTAGTCGAGTTGCTAAGATGTCTACAATTAGATCTCTAATTGCTATTGGTGCTTGTAAAGGATGGAAGTTTTCACAATTAGATGTGAAGAATGCATTTATGAATGGATATATTGCAGATGAAGTGTACATGGAACAACCAGAGGGTTTCATGGATTCAATTGGATCATATTATGTGTGTAAGCTCAAGAGAGCTTTGTATGGTTTGAAGCAGGCCCAAGGGCATGGAATTACAGGCTTATAAGTTCTTGAATGAATGTGGATATCAATCTTCAAAGGCAGATAGTAGCTTGCTCGTGAAGGCAAGTGAAAATGGGTATATATACATGTGTATTTATGTTGATGACATTATTGTCACAGGTACAAATGCTCAAGGAATCAAGGAGCTTAAGAAACAAATAGAGAAGGAGTTTAAGATAAGTGATTTGGGAAACTTGTCTTATTTCTTAGGAATGTAGATTGTGTATACTCAACATAGAGTATATGTTACACAAGAGAGATACTTGAAGAACTCTTGATCAAGTATCAGTATTCAACCACACCATTGGAGGTAAATCATAAATTGAGCAGATATGGAGGTGAAGAATTTAATGACATGAAGAAATATCAGAGTTTGGTAGGTAGTCTGATCTATGCTACCTTGACAAGACCAGATCTATCATATGCAGTGGGTGTGTTATCACAATTTATGCATTGTCCAAAGAAGACTCATTGGATTGAAGCTCAAAGGGTACTCAGATACATCAAGAGAACTCTGAGTGAAGGTTTGTATTATGGTTTTACTTCTGACACAAGAATCAAAGTGTTCAGTGATGCAGATTAGGTAGGTGATATAGATGATAGAAGCTCTACTCATGGTTATCTCTGTTATATTGGTAAAGTTAGTTTCTTGGTGTTTAAAGAAGCAACGTACAGTTGCTTTGTCATCCACAGAAGCTGAGTATAAAGGAATGGTAGAGGCTGCAAAAGAAGTGATATGGTTAAAGACCCTATTGAAGAGTTTTGGAGCTGATCAGAGTACTCCAATTATTTTTGGAGACAATATGAGTTCATTATATTTGGTAGCTAATCCTGTTTTTCATGCCAAGACTAAACACATAGAGATTCAGTATCATTTCTTGAGAGAAAAGGTACTTGATAAAGAGATTTAAGTATTGTATACTCCAACAAAAGAGCAAGTTGCAGATATGTTGACAAAAAGCTTAGATGGACCTAAGCTACAGAAGTTCAAAGAGATGGCAGGAATAAAGAAGAATGGAATAATCACAATTAGTGATTGAGGGGGAGCTGTTGGAAGAAAGCAATCCCAAATTGATGATTATGAAGAACTTGAAGCAAGTCAAGAATCAGAATGAAGCAAAAGAAGTCATTTGAGGAAGTGAAGAGATCTCAGAAATATAGCATGTATACATATGTACATTACAGATGGAAATTCTTGTACTATGAGTGTAAATGATCCTTAGGATGGTAAGGAGTAATGTAATAGATGCAGAATGAGTCTAGAAACATATGTATATAAGCCAATGATGTAAAGAAATAAATAAGAGAGTCATTAGAAGCCAAGTGTCTATGAGATAGATGTGTAGAGAGTCATCTTCAGAAGTAAGCATCGAGTCTTTCTCTGATTTCTCTCAGCCTAATCATGTGGATCAGGAAATCTTTTGTACACATCTAATCTAAAAGCCAATGAAGCTATGTTCAAAGTTTTATGGTCTAATTCATTTCATGCTATGAGTGTGATCAATAGGAACATGTGTATGTAAAGTCTATAGGTAGACCTCTCAGAGTAGTGCACTTTTTCGTGTCAATGTTTTGCTTAGATCTCAGTGCACAGTGTAAAGGTTTTTATGACTGAGCATTCAAAATCTAAGTTACAAGGTAAGGAAGCTATGGATAAAAGAATTTATAAAAACGGGACTTGAATTGTGAGAATCAACCTTAGAAGTTGACTATGTCAAAGTCGATTGTTTAGGAAGACAGTTTCTGACATACTTTTGATCTTAATGATCAAATTAAAGTTTTAATGATTCTTTTGAAGGACTAATGGTTGATAAGATTTTGCAAAGGTAGCTTAGAGGTATGTATGTCATTAGATTGAAGAAATTTGAAGATGTTTGCAGGTAATGAAGTCAATCTTTGAAGCAGACTTCTTGAAGAAGGAAAATTTTCACTCAGAGAAGTGATTGTGAATGACTTGATAAATCAAGGTAACATTTGTGTAAAGTTTGGTCTATAACTGATATAGAGGTGCTCTTAAATTAGTATAGATCAAGCCTTTGGAGATTTAGAGGTATCCAATAGTATTAGAGCAGGTTGCCTCTTCATCTAGGGTGTCATTGAGACCCCTCAGGTCATAGTCTTAGAATCACAAGAAATTTGGTGAGCATACTCAAGGTGATTAAGAATTCAAAAATTCTTCTCTTTTTGGTGTCAAAATTTTGATGAGAGCTTGTTTCCACCTCCGAATGCACTATTGGAATGCCTATGTAGGCAATCTCATCTTTTTGCGCCAAATATATATACAAGTTTCAGTTTGCCAATACAAGCACCTTGAAGTTTGCTACAAGTTTAATAGAACTCGATAGGGTAGTTCTATTCAACTTTTTGAGATAGAAATATTTTTTTGCATTAGGGTATTTTAGTCAGTGGTCATGGCTAAAAGCAATGATGTATTCCATATGTTTGGTGTTGAGGATAAGTTGGGTGGTACCAATTACCCATTACGGGCATATATGAGATGTCATGTATTGGTTGCAAAAGGACTATGGAATATTGTGTAGGGTGTTGAAAAATGACCTACTATACCTACAAATAGAGTTATTGAAGGTGATGCAGATGGTGTTGAAAATGATGATCTTCATGTTCTTATTCATGATGTGGTTTCTACTACACTGACTATAGAGAAACTTTGTTGGGATGGCAGAGATGCTCTAGCACATGCATTGAAAGGCTTGTTTGTCAAACATGCCATTATCCCTCATATTCGATCTTGCAAAATAGTAAAGGGTGCTTGGGATATACTTACCACTTTGTACTAGGCAAGAAATTAGGCTTGTGTTGCTTATCTCCAATAACAGTTGGAGAGTGAGCGTATGAATGAGGGAGATTCTATGGACAATTTTTTTTACAAAGATCAAAGATTTGAAGGAACAATTGATTTCTGCTGATGAAGTCTTGCCAGACAATTCACTTGTACAAATTGTTTTGAATGGTCTTCCATATTCATATCAGATTTTTGCTTCTACTCTTTGGTTGATGATGAAAGAAAATCCAAATGCCTTAACATTTGAGGAGTTAGTCTATGTTTTGTTGCAGGAAGATCAGTCCAGGCAAAACATATCCATTATGCATGTAGCAGATCAAGCTTTCTTAGATATTCAAAAGGGAAAAGGTAAATGGAGCTCATCTACTAGTAAGCAGAAATCTCCTTATTTTGCACAATTGGAAAAGGAAGACAAAGACGAGAAAAAATCAGAAAAGTAGAAACTAACTGTAAAGTAAATGATCATGTCATAAAAAGTTTTCCAAAACTCACTACAAAAGGCACAAAGAAAAAAGAAGCTTGAATGATTGTTGTAGAGGCCTCTACACCCAAAATAGACTTTGTTAATCTTGTGCAGAATGAAGAATAAGCATTTACTAATGTTTGCAGTTATGACCCATCTTCTTTTGAGGAGTGTATGTATGCAGTAGACTCGGATGTTTGGTACTTTGACAATGGTGCAACCAAACATATTACCTCATAGCATAGTTTCTTCAGTTCTTTTGAGCATGTCCATACAGGGAATACTGTCACATGCACTAACAACTCTTCATATCTTGTAATGAGAGTTGATAAGATCATTTTGACTATTGTTGGTGGTAGTTCTTTCACATTGTCAAATGCTTTGTTTGTGTTATGGATCAAGAAAGATATGTTATCAATTTTGGCATTAGCCAAGATCGGCTTGGTTGTGAACTTTGTTGATGACAGATGTACACTTCATGATTTGTCAAAAGGCAATGTTATTATTGATTTCGACATTTTATGTTGTGAGTTGTATAAGCTCATAAATTATGCAAGGTCTATGAATGATTCAACATGTGGAGTTTGTCACAAGGAAGGAGATAAGGGAGAGAGCTCACTCACATACTCTCACACTCAAGGAGGAGCATGCACATACATTGAGGCAAGGAAGAATGATCTTCATCTTCTTCTATTACATACAAGGAATATACAAGAATGAACTAATACAACAATACAATCAATGCAATATATAAATAATAGTACATAAGGAAAAACCTAATGTCCATGAATGAGTGTGCCATCACTCTCAGTCGATGAATCTAGTAAAGCTCACTAGAGCATCCCTGACATATACAGGTGTGACCACTATACAAGTCAAAGAAATGAAAAAAATGATATGTATCATCCAATGAATAAGTTGTCAAATTGATTTATGTTTTTTATTCTAGATAATGTAAAATCATGTAGATTTTCCTTGCATTTTCATATATAGAATGGGCATACAAAAAGTGTTCATTTGATGCAAGTTCTTGTTCTCACCTTAGCTTTTATCACTTTGGCCTTACTTTTGTAGCTACTAATGTGGAAAAATGGTATTCATGTCTTCATGAAGGACATGTGGAATGTGACTCTAGACCCGAAACTCTCGGTATCTTTATGACAAGAATACATAGTATAAAATGCATTAGCAAACCTTTTGGTAAAGCTATTTTGTCAGTATGAGCTTCTTTCACCAAGAATCGATGCTTGAAGAGAAAATTTCAGCTGAATTTTGGGGACCTTTATTTTAACCCTCAGGTCATTGATCACTTCATAGATATAGGAAGACATCAGGTTTATTGTTGTATGTGTGTATTTGCATGTGTATATGTAGTGTGTATGTGTGTGTATGTATGAGTATATATATATATATATATATATATATATATATATATATATATATATATATATATATATATATATATATATATATATATATATATATATATATATATATATATATATATATATATATATATATATATATATATACATATATATATATAGAGAGAGAGAGAGAAAGAGAGATAGAAAAATAAAAATTATATCCTTATAGTGTCAAAAGAAATACATTACTCCATCCAAAACGATTTTAAAGATTAAGAACAAGTAAACTTGCACTTAGTTGTGCCAAGTGACTTCCTTCATATATATGCTTTAGACATTCTTCTCAAAGGTATTTCTCATTTTTAGAAATATCAATGCTTTCATTGTTATTTTGATACCAATCCTCAATAAAATATGTCATGCCATCATCATCATTATCATCACAAAAATCTTGTAGTTTATCTTCTTTTGAAGATAGTTCTTTTAATATTGCATATTCTACATGATCACTTTTGTGTAGCCTCCTAATGGATGCTTTTGATAAATGAGGCGCTATTGGAAACTCTAAATGGTGTGGTGAAAGATCATCAATATCATACATTGGAATCTACATGCATGAATAAAAATCATTGGTATTCCATACATGAATGAAAAATAAACATAAAACACAAACTTAAATATGTAATTTACTTTGAAACAAGTTTCAATTAATTAGAGTTTTCATTGCAACATAGGATAGGTGGACAGAACATTTTCATTTCTCTCTAGCTAAAAGGTGTTCTTGGATGTCTACACCATCCATAATTCACCAATAATTCATCACCAGCACATAATGACATATGCATGTCCATATGCATGTGTATATATATGTGAATGTGTGTGTATGTGCATATGCATGTGTATAAGTATGTGTTTACGTGTGTATGTGTATGTGAATGTGTATGTGCATGCATGCATGTGCATGTAACTATGTTTGTGCATATGCATGTGTATGTGTAAGTGTATATGTGTGTATGTGTGTAGATATGTTTGTGCATGTGTATGTGTCTATATATGTGTGTATGTACACGTGTATGTGCATGTGTATGTGTATGTGTATAAGTATGTGTATGTGTGTATGTATATATGCATGTATATGTGTATATGTGCATGTGAATGTGTAAATGTGTAAATGTGTGTATGTTAATTAATGAAAACAAAACAATTTAAATGATATACAAACAATGAAAATTGTACTTGCATATATTATGCTCGATGAACTTCTCGAATAACCTACAGTAAAGAAAGATAGTGAGAGATAGAGAGAAAGATAGATCAAAAGAGAGGGAAAAAGTGAGAGAGAGAGAGAAAGAGAGATAAAGAGGGAGAAAGAGAGAGAAAGAGGTGAGGGAGAGAGAGAGAGACAAAGAGAGATAGAGAGTAAAAGAGAGAGAGGGATTGAGAAAGAGAGAGTTGAAGCCCATATGCATAGTGTAGATATGAATGTTGGATTGCTCTTCGATCACATGTACACAAAATGAAAATTGAAAACACATGCATTTTTTTGGTAAGAAGCAATCACCGCATAAGCCGTGAAGACATTATCTATGTGATCCTCTAATTCGTCACATATGCGATATTGCTGAGTGTTGCATATGTGATATTGCCGAGTGCCGCATATGTGATGCTTTGAATGTGTTGCATAGATGGCTCCCACATTAGTGAAACTTTAATTAACATTGATAATAGCCTTGGAAATAGCATTGATCTGAGCAATTTTTAAATGATGGTGTGCACTCGATGCTCAATGCGATGGAATGCGCAATCACAAAGCAAAGAAATTGTGTCACGTCAATCATCTTTATGCCCCCATATTCCTTGTAGTGTTAGGTGAAGGTAGATGATTCTCAACACTTGGTTTTTCAATAATATATTTGTGCAAAAAGATCCATAAAATAGATGCTTCTTGTTGAGAGCTTCAAAACGAACCCATTATTGACTATATTCAGTATTTGAGCTAGGAGAAAACCTCGGTTTAGTGTTTGTTGTTGCATCAAGTATCGCAACACATATGTGCATATAGAAGGTGTCATGTGAGGTAGAAATTATCCTTGTATGAACTTTTTTGACCTATTCATGCATCATGCATCATGTGGAGCATGTGCTTCTATGCACTTGGCCAGGTCATACTCTCAATTGGACAATTTGATGTGTGTGTGTGTGAAGCCACCACTAGAGTGCACTTGTAGGATGTGTGAGAACTAGCTAGTCTGACTTGTCACAAGCTGCATGGATGTCACACATATTCCATAGCATGAAACCCAGTTCACTAGCAATTTGCATGACAAAATGCATAGAGATGGATGACAATTTAGGTCTCACACTAACCCTACCGAGACCCCAAGAGAAGGAAAGGCCACAATCACATTCCACATTAGGACACCCCACTAAAGAGGATATGGGCAATATGATTGTTATCACCTAGAACTGGGAAAAAGTGTTTCAAACTTTTGAAGAATTTATGGGTTTTCTATACTTGAAATATCACTAGACCCCACCACATCAATCACCACCTCAAGTGGTAGAGGAACCACCCAATGATGTAGCTCCAAATCTTTATAGGCCATGCCTAAGTGCTTCTCCTACAGTTTCATGCACTACCTACCTTAGAGCCTAAGCAAATGGAGTATTCGTTGAAGGACTTGGTGCCTAACAATCCACACCCTTATGTTCCATCTAGAATCACAATCAATGAAGCCTATAATTCCTTGTGAGAACCTTGTCAAAGACAATCAACCTAGGCCATCCAAGCCTTGTTACGGGGGGCCAAAGAAAAATAGATGGAAACCATCATACCAGCCACAATATTCCCATAAATCCTTGATTCATGCTAACCTAGATGGTCTTCAAAGTAGGCAAAAGGAGGCCATTAGCATCAATCTGAACTTTCTTGATAGTTTCATCCTGTGAATTCATGTCCAATCTTGGACCCATGAAGAACTAGATCATGAAACCCTTTCTTTATCGTCTCATCACTCATTGCAGGTAAAGGTTGTGCTACTCGCTTAACCTTTTTATCAACTTTTTATATTTGGTCTCCATTTGTGGATAAAAACCATCAATCTTTTGTAGCTCATTACTCCGCTCATTTAAATTCACATATACACCTAATTATAGGGCTCTAGGATATATTGAAGCCCATTCAATGACAACTTAGCCATCACCATAAGTAGTGCTAACCAAGAACCAACTACTCCAATGGTCCTCCTATGTGAATATCCTTGGTACCCTAAGTGCATGATAGACCATCTACTCAAGGACTCTCCTTATGTGATAAAGTAAGATATGAGTTGTGGTTTAAAAAGAGAAAACTTATCACTTAAGTCCTTGGCCTTGCTGATCAAACATGCCATGGGTTGTATGAAATTTAAAATTCCATAAGAGGGACTTTAAGCTTAATCTATCTTACAAATGTACTATTTTTTATCTTTTTAATAGTAAGAAGACCATATAGAAAGTGAATTATAGTTTTAATAAACTTACACCTTTATTGGAAGAGGTGTAGCATGAGTAAAGTTCAAAAATTAAACCCCTCCTTAAAGCATGCAAAAGTTCCAATTTCGAACTTTGTCCAATCATAGGATGGTGCAAAATTTACATGCAACTTTGTATATGCAAGTTAATACAATGCATCAAATGCATTCATCCTAAGTCATGACCATGATCATGCACAACCAATCTTTCTTTTTCTAAACCATATGAATTTGATGCATAGCAAAAATCATTTCCATGAATAACTATATATGTGACCAAGCAACTAAGGCCACCTTAATCTATGCATCCACTTCCAAATTCACGACTATAATGATATGCATTGCATGTTCTATGGTTTGCAAGGAAAGGAAAGGGGTTTGAATACTTATCTTGAAATTAAGCTTCATCCATTCCTTGACTCTGTTTGAGTACTTCCATGATGATGTAGATTTGGGCTCCTACCACCTCTTCCATTGATGGAGTCCTTCTTGGTCATTTGAATACTTACTTTTGTTCCAATATGTGCATCAAATTTTAAAGTCATGCAATTATATGCATGCATACTAAACGATGCAATTTTTTTGCCTAGCCATGACCATGCTTCCTTTGATATTGGAAAACTTTGCGAATAAGTCCATGCTCTTATACATGCATGTGCTCTCACTTTGCATAAAGTTATCCTTTGGATATAAGGAAGTTATGCACATAAGGCATAACCTATTATCAATCCAATCAAACGTATCATGCCATAAAATTTAGACTGGAGAGATACTTATCTCGATCTCAAAGCATGTTCTCGGTCTCCTCCTTGAGAAGAGCCCTTCTCCATGCCTATGTCTTCCTCCATGAAGTTCCATTATGAATGTCATTCTTCTCATAGCACCGTTAAGGCTTCGCTTGAAACTTCTAACATGCTTGAAAGATATTTAGCATGGTAATATTAAGGCATTCACTCATGGAAACGTAAAATATGCAAAGAATGAAGAAGTAAAAATGGAGTACTTCCCCAATCCAAGTGTTTGAGGATGGTGTATGATTCTTTTTTGCTTCATAGACTCTTGAAAGGACGCATTCTACCTTTGCAATTACTATCACAAATTCAAATCATATGTATAAGAAAACTTTTCCTAAACCTCTCTTTCTCTCTCTCTCTCTCTCTCTGTGTATGGCAAGCGAGAGCCATCCCATAGAGACAAGAAACAACATAGTAGAAAAGAAAAAAACAAATCTCCCAAATCGGTGTTCACGAGGCTGCTTGGCAAGAATAAAGTTTGGCTTGCTCTTGTGGCTAACTGGTCTTATAAATCCCATATGTGATGTATTTTGACGTTCCTTAGCCTAAGTATACACGGTTGAACTCTCTCTTACAAGAGAGAGAGAAGAGAAAAGGCAAATTGAGAAGGCGCCTCCTCCCTACTCTTCAAACTTCTATTGCACATGGACAAACACCACATGTATTAGACAACTGTCATACACTCTCTTTTTGGTGTAGAAACTACCCGAGGTAGGGGGATCCAGGGACTCAAATGACCCATTTTTTATCGTGCAAGCGAGCTATCCCACATACGAGGGCAAGATGCATCATAAGTGGCTCTATATAGCAGAGTGCATGATAGTGACTTTTGTCGAGTAGGAAGGAGCAAGGTGTTGATGGGTCGTCTCCATTCTCATCATCTGGTTGAAAGGTTGTCTCTTGGGTGCCTTCCTTGGCTGCTCGAAGGTGGCTAAGGAAGGCCTCTCAAGTGCCAAGGCTTTGGCCCTTAGGGGGGTCATATGAACATTCTTTTGCAGTTCTCAATGACGGTTCTCATGGGAACTCTAGCTTCTACCCTCAACTCATGCGAATGAAGTTAGACAAGGCTACTCATGCGAATAAAGATGAAGGTGTCTTAAGCTCATGGAGAAATACTCTAGAATTCAAGCTTAGGCTCTAGTACTAGTGCTATGGAAGGACCATTCCTTCCACAAAAAATCAATTAAGAACTCTAACTAGCAAGACCACACTTGGGAGAGAGATGCATGTATCCACCCAGCCAACCCCTCCTTCCATCACATGGGACCATTCCTTCCACGAAAAATCAACTAAGAACTCTAACTAGCAAGACCACACTTACGAGAGAGATGCATGTATCCACCCAACAAACCCCTTTGATGTTGCAAGGCCAAGGAGGTAACTCACCCTCAAGAAGACATGTGTACCTTCCATCACATGGGTTCCCAATGTGATCCCATGGTTTCCAAGCTTAGGATATCACATGAAATCACATCCTTCTAAAAGAAGAACTTCCAAGATCTCGTATGAATCACGTGGCTAGGAGAAGCTTCCAATCCAACCTAAGGTATTCAAGCTTAGAGAACTAATCCTAAGATTCAAGACCGTTCAAGTAGGGATAAATAAACAATAAATCCCATTGGTTTCACACTTAGAAACCCAAGGGTTCTACCCCTTAGACCCATGTAGTTAAACAACATGTAACTTCCAAACAAACAGACTGACTAGGAAGACTATCTACCTTTGGCTAGCTTTGCTTATAATAGTTCCAAGAATACATCAATTGAATGAAATCTATTCACGTTGATGTATGGGTTCAAGCCCGAGTCCCTATGTGAAGCTGGACAATATAAGAAGCTCAAGGATTCCTTCATTATACGAGGAGTGCTTAAGAAAATGGAAGGATAGAACTAAGGAGAATTCCACTTCGGAACGATTCTCCACAATATAGCAAACGTTTCCCACTTTCAAGTTTTAAGTTGGAAACTAGGATGAATGAATACATGTTCTTCTAGGCTAGAACATGAGACTTAGGGTATTCCCTACACATGCATGCACATACACACATACATGCGTGTACACACACACACACACACATATATATATATATATATATATATATATATATATATATATATTGAGGTTATATTTTTTAGGACCAATATATTTTCAAGGGGCTACTTTATACCAGACAAGGAATGAGGCTCATGTTGCTTACCTCCGAAAACAATTGGAGAGTGAGCACATGAATGAAGGAGATTCCATGGGCACTTGTTTGACAAAGATCAAAGATTTGAAGGAGTAGTTGATTTTTGATGATGAAGTCTTGCCTAACAATTCACTTGTGCAGACTGTTCTGAATGGTCTTCCAGATTCATATCAGAGTTTTGCTTCGACTCTTTGATTGATGATGAAAGGCAATCCAAATGCCGTAATATTTGAGGAGTTAGTCTCTGTTCTATTGCAGGAAGATCAGTCTAGGCAAAACATGTCCATTATGCATGTTGCAGATCAAGCTTTCCTGGATAGTCAAAAGGGCAAAGGTAAATAGAGCTCATCTATTAGTAAACAGAAATCTGTTAATTTTGCAAGCAAAGAAGGATGACAGAGACGAGAAGAAAACAAAAATCAAAAATTGTTTTGCAAATACTGTAAAGGAAATGATCATGTCATAAAGAGTTGTCCAAAATTGGTTGCAAAAGAGGCAAAGAAAAAAGAGGTTGGAATGGTTGTTGCAAAAGCCTCTACATCTAAATCAGAGTCTACAAATCTTGTGTAGAATGAAGAATGGGTGTTTATTACTGTTTGCAGTTATGAACCATCTTCTCATGAACAGTGTATGTCTGTAATAGACTCAGAGGTTTGGTACTTTGATAGTGGGGCCACAAAACATATTACCTCACATCATCGTTTTTTCACTTCACTTGAGCATGTGGTGGACAAGGATCTTGTTTCAAGGGAGCATTGGATTGTGCTCTCTAACTGAACTAAATAAGATTTTGGGATTATGTTTTTGATTACACAAACACCCACATAGGGAGAACAATACAAGAATATATGATTGATACAAGATGTCCCACAACCTAGGACCATTAGGTATGGAAAATTGGACTAGAGATGGTACACGAGATCCCACAACCCGGGACTATAGGTATGAAACAAGATATCTCAATTACAAGAATTCCCTTCAGGGAGATGAACTAGATACAAGAAGCAACTAGACAAGATCTCATACTACGAGATTACAAGAGGACAAGAGGAGATGTCCAAGATACAAGACTAGACAAGACTAGAACAAGGAACAAGACAAGAACTGGAACTGGAACTTGGAAAGTACTTACTTGGCTATCAAGACTCCTTGAGCTCAAAAGACTGGTATTGACAAGGCTGAGAATGAATGTGGCCAACCCCTTCTTTTATAGGTTTTCCAAGGGTGGTTCAAGGGCAGTTACAAATTAATGATGTCATCAATTCGAAACATGGTCTCTAGATGTCAGAATCAAGCAAGAAGACAGTCGATCTTAGGGGTTTTGCATGTTTCAGGCGGAATGAAAGCATTGGTTTCTTGAAATGAAATCATTGGTTTCTTGAAATGAAAGCATTGCTTTCTTGAAAATCTGAACCAATCATGAGATATAGAAAGTGACGTGCGATCTAAGGTTTAGGATGGTTTCCTTTATGTCCATGATATCACCTCCCCCTCAAGCGACGAGTTCCATGAGGAACAGTTATGTGACTGTGAAATCGTCTAGAACTTGAATCTTCATAGCTCTTGGTCTGTGTAGAGTTCTTGGTATGTGGTACTGGAACATGATGATGATGGATATCCATGATGAAATTGGAAAGGACTGAAGTATATCTAGGTATAGAATCAAGGCTATGATTCCCATAATGGGTAGTACTCCTCTTTTGATTCTAATGATGATCCATCTGATGTGGGATGGTGATTGTAGAAGTCCTAATTCCAACTTGCTTCATCTTCTTAGGACATTTGAATACCATATGATCATGATCTCCACAATAAAAACATAATCCATTTTCTTTTTGATGTTTTCTTTCCTTTGTTGTAAGTCATGTGATCCTAATGTTATCCAATTGCATGGATTCTGGTTGAGATTCTTCCAACGTATGTTCTTGAGGAACTGAGGTAAAGTTTTATGCTCGATCATGAACAAAAATCTTATTCTCTTGCTTTCTCTTAAACAACCTATTGTCACACTCAATTGCTTGATTCATGAATTCATTCAAAGTATTTACCTTAGGCATGGTTAACATGAGGTCCTTGATATCATCACGTAAGCCCCATCGAAATTGGTTGATAAAATAATCCTCGTGCCATGTGAGATCACAAATGATTTGTCTGAATTCTAATGCATAGGTAGAAACATGCCAATTTCCTTAATGTAGCTTCCTTAGCTTTCTTTTGAATACATGTGAACAATTTGTATCTCCAAATGAAGATGTGAAATCTCAAATAGAGGCCTTGAAATCATGCAAAATATCCATATCCTTCTCAAGGATAGGTGCAAACCATGAAAGAGTAGGACCACATAATAGAGTTCCTATAAGTCCTGCTTGAGAAGCATCATCTGGATACCTGTCTAGTTGCATCGTTATGAATGAATCCTCGAAATTTTGATCTTCTCCCATCAATTTTCTCAAGCATTCTCACTTTTGGACTTTTCTTCATGTTAGTTGTCATGCAGGTACTTGAAGAAGATTGATTTACAATGATCTATAGCTCTTGGATTTGCCTTTGAAGTTCAGTGATTATATCTTGAATATTTTGTTGTTGAATCCTTTGTTGGTTTTCTCATATCTCTTGGACTTGTTGCTGAATAACCTTGAGCGTAGAAAACATTTCTTCACAAATAATCTCCATGGTGCCTAGTCTTGATGAAGGTAGTCTTGCCAAAATGTTAGGGGACACTAGATTGTGCTCTCTGACTGAACTAAACAAGATTTCAGAATTATACTTTTGATTACAAGAACACCCACGTAGGGAGAACAATACAAGAATATATAACTGATACAAGATCTCCCACAACTCGGGACTATTAGGTATGGAAAATGGGACTAGAGATGATGCACGAGATCCCACAACCCGGGACTATAGGTATGAAACAAGATATCTTGATTACAAGAATTCCCTTCAAGGAGATTAATTAGATACAAGAAGTAACTAGAAAAGATCTCATACTATGAGATTACAAGAGGACAAGATGAGATGTCCAAGATACAAGACTAGACAAGACTGGAACAAGGAACAAGACAAGAACTAGACTTGGAACTTGGAAAGTACTTACTTGGCGGTCACGACTCCTTGAGCTCCCAAGACTCGTATTGGCAAGACTGAGAATGAATGTGGCCAACCCCTCCTTATATAGGTTTTCCAAGGGTGGCTCAAGGGCGGTTACAAATTAATGATATCATCAAATCAAAACATGGTCTCTGGATGTCAGAATCAAACAAGAAGACAGTCGATCTTAGGGTGTTTGCATGTTCCAGACACAAAAGCATTAATTTCTCTAAATTCTAAACCAATCATGAGATATAGAAAGTGACATGCAATCTAAGGTTTAGGATGGTTTCCTTTATGTCCAAGAGAGCTTGCACTCATGTATAAGGAAGTGCCAAGCTATGTGGAATCAATCCACAAAAGGAAGGAAGCTTAAAGCTTTGTGGAAAGCTTCAAACTTCTCCTTGGGCAGAGCCTTGTGTGAAAAGGTCTACAATGTTCTCCTGTGTGGGCACATATGCCAAACTTGTCTCTCCAATACAAAACCTCTCCCTGACATAATTATAGTGCACCTCAATGTGCTTAGTGTGAGCATGGAACACAAGGTTCCTCACAACTGTCAATGCACTCTGACTGTCAGTGAAGATGGTGGCGGCAGAAGACTGACCAACACCCAAATCAACCATAAGGCATATGAGCCACACACAAGTCAAATCATATAAAGGCCAGGTACCATTTTTCATAATAGCATCATATTCTGATTGTGTAGCAGCCATCCAATTTGCAACAACCATTCCAGCCTCTTTCTTCCTTGCTTCTTTAGCAACCTGTTTTGGACAACTCTTTATGACATGATCATTTCTTTTACAGTATTTGCAAAAAAATTCTGCTTTTCTGTTTTCTTCTCGTCTCTATCATCCTTCTTTGATTGCGAAGAATTAGTATATTTCTGCTTACTAGTAGAAGAGCTCCATTTACCTTTGCCCTTCTGACCAGCTAGTAAATCTTGATCTGCAACACGCATAATGGACTTGTTCTGTCTAGATTGATCTTCGTGCAATAGAACAAAGACTAACTCCTCAAATGTTAAGGCATTTGGATTGCCTTTCATCATCAAACAAAGAGTAGAAGAAAAAAATATAATATGAATTGAGAAGACCATTCAAAACAATCTGCACAAGTTAACTTTTAGGCAAGACTTCATCAGTAGAAATCAATTGTTCCTTCAAATCTTTGATCTTTGTTAGAAAACTATCCATGGAATCTCCTTCATTCATGTGCTCACTCTCAAACTCTTTTCAAAGGTAAGCAACACGGGCCTCATTCCTTGCCTGGTATAAAGTGGTAAGTGTATCCCAAGCATCCTTAGTTGTTCTGCAAGAGCGAACGTGAGGAATAATGGCACGTTTGATAGACAAGGCTATCGATGCATGTGCCTGAGCATCTCTTCCATCCCAATGAATTTTCTCTACAATAGGTGCAGTAGGAATTGCAACACGAATAGGAACATGAATAATATCATAATCTATCACCTTCAACAACTATGTTTGCAGGTGTAATATGACATTTTTCAACACCTTGCACAAGATTCCATAGTTCTTTTGCAACCAATAGATGATGGATCATATAAGCCCACAATGGGTAATTGATAACGTCCAACTTATTCTCAACAACCAATATACAAAATACATCATTGCTTTCAGCCATGGCCACTAACTAAAATACCCTAATGCAGAAAAATGACTATATCTCAAAAAGTTGAACAAAACTACTCTGTTGAGTTTTACTAAACCTGTAGCACAGTTTGAGGTGCTTATACTCGCGAACCAAAACTTGTATATATGTTTGGCACAAAAAGATGAGATTGCCTGCATAAGTGCTATGATACTGCATTCAGAGGTCGAAACAAGCTCAAATTGCAATTCCGACACCACACAACAAAGCTGTTTTGAACTCCTAATCACCCTGAGTATGCTCACCAAATTTTGTGAGATCCTAAGACTATGACGAGAGAGTTTTTGATGACACCCTAGATGAAATGACGACCTACTTTGATACCAATTGTTGGAGTTCGAGGTCTACGGAAGCACCCGGACAACACGAGGAAGAAGAAGATGCTTGGAGCACAACACACAATACCAAATGTATTACCACTAGAATGTACAAAGATAATAGCCCATTAGGGTAATAGGCGTATATTCAAGCTAGGGGAAAAGAACCTTCTAAAGAGGGAAAAAAGTGCCCCGACAGTTGTGGTGTGTTCACACACATCACTACCTAAATATATCAACAATTTCTTGATGACAAATGTATAGTTCGTGATCTATCAAATGGCAACTCCATCAATGCTTCTAGCATTTTATGTCTTGGGCTATATAAGCTCATAGATTATCCAAAATTTGTGAATGATTCAACACGTGTAGTTCAAGATTCTCAGGCTATGTCAGATGCAAAGCTTTAGCATGCCACTTTGATCATCTGAATTTTGCTAGTTTACTATGCTTGCAGAAATCTGAAATGGTGTCCTCAATGCCCAAACTTGAGGCACTTGGTAAACAATCTATGAAGGCTATATTTTTGGCAAAATGCAGCATTCATCCTTCCCAAAAAATGGTTTAGTACGAGCTACTCAAAAAATGTGTGCAGCATATGTACTTAACAGGTGTCCCACTAAAGCATTGTAGTCTATTACTCCATATGAGACTTGGCATGGTTGCAAGCCATTTGTTGCTCACTTGCCTGTCTTTGGTTGTCTAGCATATGCATTAGTGCCTAAACAAAACCACCGAAAATTGGATGATAAAGCAATGAACTATTTTTGTTGGGTATAGTTCTAAAAGCAAAGGCTATCGTCTGTATCATCCACAAACTAAACACATTTTGGTTAGCCATGATGTTTTTTTTGTGGAAATGCAATTTAGCCATTACTTTCATGTACTACGGAGACATCAACTAGCTCCAAGGATGTGTATGACACTTTGCTGCCTTGTTTTACAGGTGGATAGTCTAATGCTGGTCCAAATGAGGCAATTTCTTAGTTGTTATAAGTTTCACATGATGATGTAGATCATTCCATTTTTGATGCAGATTTACATGATGCACTTATTGATGAGAGAATTGATATAGAGGAAGCAAAAACTATGCCTAAATGTATGGTGCAAACTTTGCAAGATAGCAAATTAGATGACCTCTATTGCAAACCTATTGCCACTCCTATGGAGACATGTTTATGGTTGAGTCTTCATGATGCTCGAGATGCATTTGATGTTGTTCTCTATCAGCAGGATGTTGAACGTTTGATTTACTTATGCATTACTCGCTCATATATTCAATTTGTTGTCTCAAAGATGAGCAGGTTTATGCATTGCCTAGGTGTCAAGCATTGGTAGGTGATTAAGTGCATCTTTCACTACTTGAGTGGTACCCAGCTACTTGGAGTGTTTTATCCCAAGGGGGGATCACTACCGCCATATTTAAGTGCTTTTTTTTACTCTGACTGGGTTTGTTGCTTTGGCACTCATGTGTCCACTAGTGGTTTTTGCTTCATGCTTGGTAGCTCATGCATATCTTGGTTAAGCAAGAAGCAGCCTATTGTGACCACTTCTAGTTGTAAGGCTGAGTATGGGGCAACTTTTACAATGACTGTTGAGTGTGTGCAGCTCAGATGCCTTATGGCTGATTTGGGTGTTGGTCAGTCTTCTTCCACCACCATCTTCACTGACAGTCAGAGCTCATTGGTAGTTGTGAGGAACCCTGTGTTCCATGCTCGCACTAAGCACATTGAGGTGCGCTATCATTATGTCAAGGAGAGGTTCTCTACTAGAGAGAGCAATTTGGCATATGTGCCCACACATGAGAACATTGTAGACCTTTTCACAAAGGATCTGCCTAGGGAGAAGTTTGAAGCGTCTCGTAAATCTTTGGGCTTACTTCTTTTGTGGATTGACTCCACATAGCTTGGCACTTCCTTTTACATTAGGGCAAGCTCCTTGTTCACCGCATCAATCCTAGGGGTTATTTGTTGATATACATAGGTAGTGATGTGTGTGAACACACTAGGATGCCTGGGCACTTTTTTCCCTCTTTTCCCCCCTTGGCTTGTATATATGCCTATAAACCTAATGGGTCACTTGTCTTTGTACATTCTCTTGGTAATACACTTAATATTGTGTGTTGTGCTCCAAGCTTCTTCTTCTTCCTTGTGTTGCTCACGTGCTTCCACAGACCTCAAACTCCAACAAACCCTTGCAATGGAAGAATTATTGTTCTAGGAGAGTTTAATCAATTAACTTCACAATAAGAAATATAATGAGGTGCCTCTTCAAGATAGGTCAAATTCCCAATGAATTTAGGTTTTATGATCTTTCCTAGAATTACTTGACTTTCCAAAAGTGATAAAGAAGCAAATCATATGCTTATCACCCACAACAATCACACAAAAACATGTAGGGGAAGTACATACCTCTGAAATGTATTAGTAGAGAAGGTTTATCATCCACTACTAATGTATTAGTAGCGAAGGTTTATCATCCACTACTATTAGCAGGGTATTGCATTAGAGAGGCAACATTATCTACGAAGAACTCACATGTGCTTAAAAGAGATGGTGCCTTACAAGGAGAGTATAACAAGCCAATAGGTTTTTTGGATGCCAAAAAAGATCATAACAAGATATTGCAATGAAGGAATATGTTGAAAGCAAGAGAATAAAAAAAAATGTGGATATAAATTCAATCCTGATTTTATGGCACATAAAAACCTATGAAGAATGCTAAAAAAGCAAAGTATTGTACAAAAAAAGTCGAAGAAGTGTGATGTAGAGAAATATGCCCCAAAAAAGAGGTAACCAAATCGTCCAACCATAATAGGGCATTCGTTTGTGCAAAAGGCAAGACAAGCATTTGACTTGTCACCAAGTTTTTTGGAAAATGAAGGATATTCTTCAAGAACATAACTATTGCAAATGTCTAAGGTAGGTTGCAACATATCAAGGCAAGCTAGACGAGAGATATAAATAGATTGAGAATCTTACAAGAAAGGTTAGAAGGGATGGAGATTAAATGGACCTCCTTAAATCAACATGCATCCATCCATCATGGAGAAAAATTAGTAGGTATGAAAATATCCTTAATTCACTTCAAGCATTGGTTTGGATGATTTTAATCATGTGATCTTCAACAAGTAAAGATACTGGTTAGCAACATTTGGTTCTTCAATCCAAAAACAAATTATTTCATCAAGAGGGACAAATGATGATATAATAGAGTAATTAAATAGATGTAGTTTTGTTAAATGATGTGGATATGGTGGCATAAGAATAAAAAGTGATGGTGATCACTCAAAATACTTAAGCTGAAGAAAAACTAGCATAATCAAGTTTAATCTCCCTTTTTTTTTTTTTTTTTTTTTTTGAAGTTTGGTCTTTTACCCACTCTTTCATTAAGCTTGAAAATTGAAAGAATAAACACACACATGGACACACATGGACACACATGGAAGGGACCCCCTTTATCCTACACATTCAAGGATTGATGTTAGGCCAATCTGTGGATATTGAACATTAGAAGTTGCATAGTCAGACAAATCTTTGTAACTAGAATCCACAAGGATTATTTCTTTGACTTGAATCTATAAGGATCACCATGAATAATCTCTATTATTTGGATAACTGCATTATTCTATTTCCATTGTTCTTATTCAATGTAAGAGAGATAATCAAATATGTATCATGTTGGTTCTATACGTTTGAGATAAAAACCTTATCTACCTAATCATGAGGACTTGCATGTTTTTTTGGTGAGGATCACTATTACACATTTGTATGGGGCAAAATTCTCCTCATTCTGGATAATGATAATGTAGTTTCTACTCAAATTCACTTAGTTGAAATTATCTCTTCAATATTGAGGATGCCTTCCAAACCTCTCAAAGAATGTATGGATATGTCCTAGTTTGGAAGATGATCCAGGTGACCTATCAAATGAATGAGATGAGGGAACAAACTATCTCTAGTGACTCATCTAAGTGAGGAGCCATGTTATAGGATGCTCACCTAATGAGGTCCAAGACTTGGACAACCAACTCATAGAGCCATGTTATAGGATGCTTAGCTAATGAAGCCCAAGGCTTTGACAATGAAATTATAGATCCACATGATCTTTCTGGTTTAGATCAATCAGAAGAACCATGCTTTGGTTGAAACGACTCCATTCGTTCTTATGTTCTACTAGAAGTTTTAATCTTTTGAGCCATAAACTTGACAAAGTTTCTTAATCACACCTTCACCCTCCCATTCCCCCACCACTAAGCCATCCCCAACCCTTCCAAATCAATTTAATAGTTTGTAGATTTAATTTTAATTAATAAAATCAATATTCCATTCAACTAAAAGTTAAATAATTTGTTTGATTATAAATATATATTTTTTAGGGTACAATGAATAAAATACACCCAACCTCGTAAAGTAGAGAAGCATCTATACATTTGGATATGCCCGAAGACTGAACATATTTAGTGAATGAAACTTAAACCCAAGCACTCTATCCTACAATGTTCAAGACTTACCGCTATACCACAACCCTCTTCCTCCTTTAAAAAGTATAGTATAAAATAAAAACAAAATTTTATTATAAACACTTGTTTTTATTTTATATTATATTTTTTAAAGGAGGAAGAGGGGTATGCATAATGTTGCTTGTATACATACCCTAAATGGCTAAGGCTAAGCTGTATGAGAATTCAACCATCTACATGAATATATGCTGACCACCACTTTAACTCACAGTGGGTCCCTTTCCGACCTGTATGTATCTACATTTTTAGGTACTTGAGTGTAAACCAAGAGCTGCAAAAGAAGGTTGAGTAGGAAAGCTGTATGTGTCGTTGGTGTCCTTGAGAATTGCAAACACCCAAACACACATTCATACACATACGCGCACACACCCACACGCATTACCCACACCCACCCTGTGTACGCATAGCATCAGCTTACACATGGAGCAGGAAGCTGGAGCTAGAGCCAAGACAAGAAAAAGTGGCGAGCTTTGAAAAAGGAGAGCTTCAGGAAGCTGCCACCCCTTCCTTAATCTCAGATCTCCCATGGCGACCTCCTTCTTCCGAGGGGCTTTGCCTGTCAACAAACAAGCTTCTTTCCAGAATGTTCGCAGATTCTCTTCTTGAGCCCCGTTCTTCCCCGCAGTCGAAGCGCTCGGGGCTTCTCCTGATCTTACGACATCAAAGGTTTCCCTTTTTTTCTCACAAGTAGAGAGGTTCAGCAGAAGGTTCAATGGCTCTCGTCTTGACAGAGGCATTCTCTTTAAAATGCACTTCAGTTTTTGTTTGACAGGGAAGAATTTTGAAGATATAAGGGCTTACTAAATTAGCGGTGATAGCTTTTAATGGTAGCGGCGACTATTTTTAGTGACAAGGAAGTGAGACTGTTTTCTCTTGTTCAGATGCATTACACTGGCCTTTCGTAGTATCAATTTTGCAATGTTTAATGCGCAAAGTGAAGCCTTCGGACATGTGCTACACTCATCTGCAATGAGAGATCATCTTACGAGGAACCCAGAGGCAAATGAGTAGATCTACTTGTCTTCGCTGACCGCGACTGAACAGATCAGAAAGCTTACGTGCATCGACTGTGTAAAGTCTGCATTCACGTTGGCATCCCCTCAGCTAGCTGGTGAATGAGAGCTTCTGCCTAACATACCAAAGATGGCCAGCAATAACAGGGTTCACCAGCTCAGCAGTGGGCTCTATGTATCGGGCGCACCGGACCAATATAAGGAGAGAACTCCCACCATGACTTCCACTGCCATGCCGTACACAGGTGGTGATATCAAGAAGTCCGGTGAGCTAGGAAAGATGTTTGATATCTCTGTGGAGACCCCTAAATCCAAGAGATCAGGGCCTCTAACTGGTAGCTCGGCTGCCACACCCTCAGGTTCCGCATCAACAAGGGCTGGTTCATTTAGAGCTACAGCTGCTTCGAATTCAGGGCCTCTTGTTAATCCTCCTCCCCCCCAAATAACTCACCTGGGCTCTTTCAGTCGTCCAACTTCTAACTCTGGACCTCTTTCGAAGAACGAGCCTACTCATGCTCACCGATCTGGTTCAAAAAACTCAGGGCCTCTTTCACGGCAAAATTCCGGACCCCTTGCTGCCAATCTCCCTGCAACTGGCCTCATCACATCTGGTCCCGTTTCTTCTGGACCTGCATCGAGAAACCATTCAGGTATAAATGAACGTTTGAGTGCTCCAAAACTTCATTATTTTTCTGCTATCGATAAGATCTTCCGGTGTCATATGATATCTTATCTAGTTTGGCCCGATATGTTGGAGATTTTAGAAGTTGAACAAATTAGTTCACTATTTCACTTTTTTGGGGGCTGCGTTTTATACATTGGAATCTAATAATTTTTAGAGTACACAGCGGCCAGAAAATATTTGTTTTTATTTTCTTGTGTTCATTTCTATTTTTTTGTTGGTTAGAGTTTTTGAAGTAGTTGTTCTGCTGATAGAGGGATAATGTTATACTTGATCAGGTCCTATTGAATCTAATTCTTTTCCAAGAAATCCAAGTACTCAACAAGCCAATAAAAATCCTGCCAATCAGGCTATCAACCATTTATCACCTGTTCGCAGCCACTCTGTTCTCAAAAATCTTCCACGGGTGATTCTATGGACTGTGGTACCACTTTTTATCATTGGGTTTATAGCTGGTGGTTTCATCCTTGGAGCTGTTCAAAATGCTGTTCTGCTCATCACAGTTGTATGTCTTTTTGGTGCACTTGCACTCATACTGATATGGAATTCCTACATGGGAAGGAATGCAGCCATACAATTTGTCTCCAAATTTCCAGATATAGGCTTGAGCGATGCAAAAGATGGACAGTACGTGAAAATAACTGGTGTAAGTTTCCCTTTTTGATCTGTTATATTGTTTTGTTTGTGTGTGTATGGTGAGGATTAGTTATAAAGGAGTCTGCATATCTATCTTTTGCACTTCGAAATTGCTTGACTGCGTTTCAGTTCAATGTTGTGGTCACTGATTCTTTCTGTCTACTTATTATCAGTGCCACAAAGGTATCAGGTCTTTGCAACACAATATGAAACATTTAAAGCTAGAGTCCTGACGGAATGATTGTGTTCTCACATTACTCAACTGTAACTCTAATGATAGGTCATGTTGACTTGAGGCTGCTAGGCATCATGTTCAGGAAATTTTTCAATTCTCAGTGACAAAATATTATTATATTTTTAATTCTTTTTTGTTTTGTTATTGTTTCCTCCTGTATCAATACTCCTTGATCATTATCTACATATTCATATTTTTCACTATTCTGTTACTTTGAGCTTGTTTCTCGCTTAATTTACAGTAGCACACATTATCCATTCTATTCCGATTTGATGGATGTAACAACCCGCTTCCAGGATAGATTGGAACTTATGTCCATGCCAGATATAAGAATTCATTCACTGGAACTTGAAAATTTCAAAATTTAATTTCACTCGAAACATTTAAATACCTGTACTTGTTTGAAAGGGCTGCAACATTGAAGCTTTTCACCTTCTTATGCAACTTGTAGGTCTAACTGTGCTGCTTTGAGTGTTAGGCAAATCAAGTGAGAAGTGCTTCAATTTTGTCAGAATCTGATTGTTACCACAACATATAATTCTGTACAGATTCTTCTTTTCAGCACAATTGTTTGTTTGCTATCAACTATCCTTTGCCTGTTTTTGTTTTCTCTCTCTCTCTCTCTCTCTCTCTCTCTCCCCCCATAGATAACCCAAAGTATTTTAAATGGACAAGCAATGCTTTGAGTGCACTTGAGTTAAACCTTTATGATGGACAAACAATTGGAATTCTTACTTCTACAGACGATACTGGCAGCTACCTCAAATAAAGCAACTTTTTCACATTGCAAGCATGTTATATCTGAATTATTATCAATGATTTTCTGCCTTTCATGACTTAATATTGCCAGGGAGAGTCGTTGTTTCCTTTATGAGATCTAGTATTGTCATGTAGTAGAGGTTTGTGCTGCATTTTTTGTGTTTCACAGTGAGTAAATTAAATATTCAAGTGTTTGAGCTTGTTTTACCTAGTTATTTTCCTCTTTTTCATAAGATATGATTGCCTATGATAGTAACATCCATGCTGCAACTTCTGATAAATTTCTATATGAAAGAGTGTTGCTGCACTCAATACCTATCGTATCATGTCAGCATCAAGTTTCAACTGCTGTGCACTACGAGTTTTACCACTTGTCGACTTAACTTTTGCATATGTCTTAGTTTTAGCAATTTTTCAACAGGCTTACAGGAGTCTGCTGTCTGCTGAAGGATTTTGAAAATGGTGTATGTATTTATGTTTATTTGGACTAATAAATGTACGTCTTTGAAAGTATCAAAGTTTTATATTTTTGCTCCTCCATGAACAATAAAATTTGTTTTGACTGAACAGTACTGGTAGTTCTTCTTCATCTATGCAAAGGACACATGCTTCATCAGTGCCTCTTGGAGCCATTTTTGGCAAGAAATTTTCCTTTTGGGAGATATTTTTGGACGTTTAAATTGTGATTCTAAACTCATTCAGCATCATGTAATGTGGTTTGAAGGCTTCATTATTGATTTTCACAACAAAGCAAACATTATTCTTGTCAGGCGACATGTTCGTGCATGATGAGCACAATCATGTTGAATGTTGTATTAGAATTTGTACTAAATCCAAGAATGTAAAACCTATCATGTGAGCAAGTTCAGTATGCAAGGGAGAATCTAACTCCTAGTGAATCTATGAGTGCATTGGTGCAGTGATTTCATGATTTGGATCCAGTAAATATGTAGATGATATTTGATGCTATAATTTTTTATGATGTCAAGGTTGTTTATAAGTCATTTGAAGAAAAGTGTATGTATTTTTAAACAATTTATCTTATTTACTTTTAACAAGTGGATCCAGAGAGCATACAAGGTCTCACCATGATTGCCACTTGTTTTTGTTGAAAAATGTTGGAGTCTAAGTTTTCGGTATTCTATTTTTAAACAAATTTTACTATTTTCCAAGAAATTTTTATGTACAAGCACAGACTGATTTTATCAACAAACTGTTGTATAATAGATTGTTACTTGTGGGAGTGTGCCCTTGGAATCATCTTATCAAAAAGTCAGCAGGTGCGTCTACACGGCATGTGGACTTTATGAGTATAGGAGCCTCAAGGCAAGACCTGCAAAGGAAAAACATATGATCTTTACATGGGGTTTGAGATACACGGAGGTGTGTTGGTCATTCAATATTGTTAACTGTTTTTCGTAAGTTTTTTTAAGAAATGAATTCACTAACTTTAGTTTGATGACTTATTGTATGCATGTGTATGTGTACATGTACGTGTGCCCGTGAACAGCTTTACGTACATGTTTGCCCTTTGTTGATTTTTCATCTTCATATATAGTTTCAAGCTCTGATTTTATTATATCATGGCAGTGCCGAGTAGCAGACTTCTATATATCTGATTACAAGTCTGGTTTAAGGGCTCTTGTTAAGGCTGGCTATGGGGCATCTGTTACACCATTTGTGGAGGAGAATACCATTGTTGATGTCACCAAGAAGGATAGAGAGATGTCTCCAAATTTTTTGAGGTGGCTTTCAGAGCATAATCTATCCAGTGATGATCGAATAATGAGATTGAAAGAAGGGTATGACCACAGCTTACAATGAATAGGTTTTGGTTGTGGAATGATATTTGTTTCGCACAGGAAAGTAGATTACACAGCAGCTGAATGTTATGATTAATTGTTTTTCTGTACTAATCAACAGGTTCATCAAGGAAGGAAATCTGGTTACAGTCATGGGAGTAGTGCAAAGAACAGATAATGTTTTGATGATTGTGCCACCATCAGATACCATCTCAACAGGCTGCCAGTGGACAAGTTTGTTTTTACCTGCACCTCTCCCTGGGATAGTTCTTCTTTGTGAAGATAACTCAAAGGACGATGTTATACCAGTCTGATGGAGGCTTGGTTTCACTTCAGAATCTGGCTTGTTATCTCAGATATTCCTATTGAGCGCTATTCCATCCAGTTGTCTTTTTGTCATTGCAGAAGCTTGTCTCTGCTTTCTTTGAGAAGGATATGTCATCCCTCTTCTTCTTGTGATGTTCCATACCATTATATTTTTTCTTGCATGTTCTCTGTATTGGAAGTCGACTCAGCTATGGTCTGTAATTATATTCTATTCTACCTCCCAATGCAATCGAATCAATGTGAATCTTTGCATAATCCAGATGTCTACATGGTACTCTGTGAGAAAAATGTATTTAGTCTGGTAGAGGCCCATAGGGAAGTTATGATTCATTGTTTATGTATATATATTTGCTTATCCTCAATTTCAGAGTTTGAGGTTCATGCATGAAGTTGCATTACCTTATGGTTGGAGTGGATGTGTCACTGTAGATTAGAACCTTATATAAATGCTCTACACCAAAACACCATTGTATTGTTTGCACAGAATGATTTTTGCAGGGATATGTTTTTTCAATCAGTGTAACATTGTTGTGTTTTGCAGGGATTTGCTGTTTCTAAGAAGTATGATCTTATGCAATAAAATGGAAAACTTGAGTGGAGCTGAAGAATAATCTTTTTTAACATGGTCTGGGAAGTGAGTACAGTATTCGAGCCTATTCTTGCAGGAGTTCACATGGATGAACTCGGCCCTGCATAGTGTGTTTTATCTTTACGAGGTTTCACTTTGGCTGTCATTATATGCAGCGTCTTAGTATGGGAGTCTTTACCTTTTTGTGGAGTGATCTACATGGCATGCTACTGTTTTTCTTAAGCACTTCAATTCGGCTATGATAAACACATGGTCTCTCTATTGAGGAGCTTTTAGTTTTTTTGAAAGATTTTCACTAGAAATCAAAGATTTCTTTTCTTATGCTGGAAAATGAGAGAAATCTTAAAAAAAATAAAAAAATAAAAAAATAAATGTACTTCTATTACTTATATCATAAGTTTTCGCTTAATCTTTGTTGTTATGGTGGTGCATTTTATAAGCTACTGGTGTACAGGTATTCATCTTGGTGAGGACATACTTGTCTGATCCCCCATGATGTTTTCTTTTTATAAAACAGCTTCTGCTGAAGGAGATAATCAGCCATGTAGATTTTGGAAAGAGATTCAGGTGGAAATATTTTTTTATACATTATGGAGATTTACTTCAGGGGAATGGAAACATGGGTCATGAGATTTCTGGTTGGCTAAGCTGTACGATGGATTTTTTGATCCTATATTTTGTTTTTGGACAGCTGTTTTGCCATGTGTAATTCTTAAACAAAAAAATCCTTCGAATTTATAGATTTCGCCTGCATTCATCATCACCCAGGTTTTTGCAAAGGTTTGAACTCACATTCTTAGATTTATGGTTCATGGAAATGATTACACTCCTCGCAAAGAGAGATTAGAAACAGCTGTCCATTCTACTTATCTTGTTACACAGAGCTAATGCCATGTAGATCTCGTCACATGGACCAATCTTTGGTGATGGTTCTAGTTTCTTCACTATTTTCTGAATTTATCAAGTTCAATTTTAAGTTTGGCACTTTATTTATCTTTTTGAACTTTGAAAGAAGGGTAGTTATAAACTATATTAGTGTAGCATCTGCATGGGACTGTCCAAAAGAATGTTTGTGTCTATTTGGTCATAGTATACTGCTTGTGTGCATTTTTGTCTCTCTTCTTGCATATGCTTGTATGGATGTGATGATAGAAATGTGAATTTTTGTGTATTGTTAGTTTTGGATGTGTTAGGCTGTGTTTCATGGTACATGTATATGCATGTTTGTGCATTATGTAAGTTTTCATGCAATCTATAGCCAGTCTGTGGATGGTGGATGGGATGTGTTAGTTTTATCTGATTGTGTTGCACTGTTTAAGCTTCTGTTCCCTTAGTTAAAACCATAATCCGCTTCTAAAACTATGATTCACATCCATTCTCTCTTTAGCAGTGTTTTTTGTGTCTCTGCTCTTAACATATGCTTGTCATTTGATATCATAGCATTATCCAATGTGGCATTTGCTCTGTTTCTCTGAATCTCTTTGCATGGCTTCAATTTGCTTGTTTTCATGCCCTTATGTTGAGCTTCTCTTGAACTGTTATCTTCTATATTTTTCACTTTTAGTTCCAAATTACTACTAGCATTTTCTCCTTTAATTAGGTTAACTCTTACATTTAGCATCGTAGGAAAGGCTTGATCTGTCCTCAAAAGAATTGAAAAAAGAAAGCCACGTGTATCTTTTGGAGGCAGATTTCGACCTCTAGAACAGACCAAAGAGCAGAGATCAAATTAATAATCCTTATATTCCACTGAAGTACGCAGTTGTCTGGGCTGAAAATTTAATGTGGTGAAGGAAAAATAGTGATTGCTGAAAACAAAACTTATTTATCTTTAGCAGTTGGTTTTTGTAATATGATGGGGTCAGTGTACATATTGAAGAGAGCTGATGTATACTCGTAATGATTTTTGGCCTGTTAGACCTTATGCATGCCATTTGTTTTGTGCTTTCATTTGATCAGAATGTATTGTTGAGTTGAAATGGCCTGTTCTTGAGTTGTAATCGAGTGAGTTAGGACACTTTCTATGTCATATGCTTGAATGATCTCTGCTTGTAACATTCAAATCGAGTTGTAATTGAGTGAGTTAGTACACTTTCTATATGTCATATGCTTGAGTGATCTCTGCTTGTAACATTCAAATCTTTCTTTCCTTGGGTCTAGCCTATGCTGATGTCCTTTTGGTTGTTTTCCATCAATCTGCAGCCCTTTACTTAAAACATAATTACTTCAATATAGTCCTCGGACCTCATGATTTTATTTTAATATAGTCCTCGGACCTCACGATTTTACTTTGATAAATGGGCTGTCCTGTCTTTCAATGCAAGGGAAAGATGAAAAACGAAGAGCTGAAAATTTAACCTTTCAACTAGACTGTTAGAGTGAGGCGGAGCTGTGCTGTAGAGAAGAGGAAGCAGATCTTTTTTTTTCTGAATATTTATGAATACTTTAGGTGCCTGCAATGAAGTATGAAATGTGTAGAGTTTGTTTAAACATTAATTCATGTGGGCTTTCAGATGGCACACGCTTTGAGGAAATATGATTTACAGTAAATTGTAGCTGATTTTGAGTCTAGTCTTTTACGGATCGAGTGGCTTTTGAATGCATGTACACGTTTTTGCAGACTTCAGAAGTATGATGGCTTGTTGCATGAAGTGCACAGTCTTGGATGAAGGCAGCCCCTCTCTGGTGAACTTGCATCTTAACCAAAAACATATTCACAGATCCTTGATACATTTGGGGCAGTCTTCATGTTATCCTTAGCCTCGTAAAATTAACTTGAAATCATATCGATCTGTATGTTAGCACTACATCGTCAGATTTGTCTTTTGGATATATAGAGGATCCATTATGATCAGGCTTTGTTTGGTCATGACATTACACTCCAAACATGTTGGCACAATTGTGTTGATCTGAAGTTTACATCAAAGAGCTTTGGTGGAAGGTTGTGACAGCTATCAGACATTCATAGTGATTTCATGATAGAACAGTATCTCTTATCCTGAATATAGACATAGAATTTAATCTCCTGTGTGCAGATAAATGTCTTACTGTGACCCCTATGTATGTCTTATGTATGTTCTTACACAATTTTGTACCTTGATCCCTCAAAGCCACATGGTAGCATGTATCATGAACATAGCCTGATCAAGTATGTACATGCTTTCCCTACGAGACTTTGGAGTAATGGCTACATACTTGCTTCTGTGATCATAGTATATGTTGTAGGATATTGTTTGCACCATTTTTCATGTATTCATCCACATCATTTTCATGTCATGATGAACGATGCTAGATATCATCGCCCAAATGATACATTGTAGATTATATCAGATCCTTAATTGTGCTAGCCAGAGGGTACTGTACACAAGAATCTTATTTTCTCCAAAAGTAGTTGTATATTTGGAACAAAATAAGCCTCTGAAGTTTGTGTTGGATTGCCTCATTCCTCGTCTTTTTAACCTTGCGCTCTAGCCTTCTTTAGTCTAGTGGCTTAAGATATTGTTTCTTGTCTAGCTATCTGAGATCACGTCATTGCAGAGGCTTAAGCTATGTTAATAGTCTATGGCAAATTGAGCACCTTTGGAGGACCTATACTAGCACTCTGACCAGTTTTTACCCTACTTATTATATTTAGATAAATGCAAGTGATGGCTAAAGCAAAGATACAACTGTTACAATTGCTATTAAAAAACGACGAAAAGAAAGTAATGTGCCCAAACCCTTCTAGTGGATGCTGCAACATATGCATATCCAAATGGAAATTCATTCATTAAAGATAATGAATGTAAATTTTTCATGACCAAGGGCTAGGTGTAAAGGAACTTAAGGAAAGGCCCAAATATGAGACAGATGGATTGTTGTGCTTATACTGCTCTAGTTAGTAGTTGAGAATCATTACCATAGCCAATAGAAAATCTTTTAGACCGAGACTCTTTCACTTCTCATTTAGCCACTTTGCTGAAAGTATATTAATGTTGCCCAGAGTGAAAGCTGCATTTCCAAGATTGAAGGCTTTTAACCATCTTTTGGAACCCAAGAAAGGCTTTCCATAACATCTTTTGGATGAAAAACTCCGTATGAGAAATTGGTAATTGTAATCTTCAATCTAAAAGTATACAATCTCTAGAAGATTCTATATACCAACTCTGTCTGACATTCATTTTTAGCATGAAATCAATTCTTAGAAATTCTTTGAGCCATAAGCTCAGGATGACTGAGGCCACAAGATATAAAATTGTTAACATGCACGAGCGAGAATATAAATCCTGGTTCAACAATCTCCAAGGCCCATGCCTAAGAAGTGATCTGGAATCAGCATTGGGAGCGGAATGTGTGAGGGTAAAGGAAAACTCAAGCACTCTGGTGCCATTTTCGAAGAGGTGCTCTTAAGAATCATATTTGCTGGGGACATCTTTGCCTAAGAAGTCATCTGGAATCAGTCATGGGAGAGGAATGTGTGAGTGTAAAGAAAAACTCAAGCACTCTGATGCCATTGTTGAAGAGTCCCTCTTAAGAATCACAACTCTTGCCTAAACTGCGAGCACCTCCTAGGGGCGAGGCAGCAATCTTGGGCAAAATTTCCCATCTAATGACCTCAAGATGTTGGTTGCCATTGGGAATTCTGCAAAATTTTTACAAATATTATTACGGCAGTAACCTAGGAAGCGAGTTTGCTTTTAATGAGAGTTCATATGAGAGGGCACTCACTGGAGGCACTTACAAAATAAAATGCAGCCAAGTTCACGATTCAGAGGGATTTTAAATCTTAATCTGTCAACTAATTAGAATCAATTAATTAACTTATGTTTAGAGCTGGCATGCCTTGAATCATTTCCGAATATAGATATGTTATTTTATATCCTTCAGCATCTGCAGCAGCTCTTTCCGATCGTGGATGTTCAACCCAGGGCTTCAGTTTCAGCATAGACCTTCTCAGCTATAAGGTCCAAATTTCTGTCTCAGCCATCAACCACAAACTTCCAGATGACATTTTTTCTTAAGCAGATAAAACTCTTTGTATATTATTCTTTATTCTCTGCGTGCAGCCTTTTCATGAGCTCAGCCTGATGTTACAATCACATTATCTCTGCTCAACCCATAAGCCTTTCAGCTATAATTCTTGAACCTTAGCCTTTATTAAATTCTTCCTTTGCCAATCTAGCCTCTTCGTCTCCTGTTCTTAATATACTATCAAATTGGTAATAGTTCACCAGATGACAAGGTTCGGCAGTATTTGTTGGAGAACTTCAAAAGCAATCATATGCATATCATTTATTGTTAGGCTTTATAGGTTTATAGATATATCATATGTCAGTATGTTTAGATATTCTCAAGTGTGATTTATTAGGGTCAGCTCTCTGATGTATTTATGACAAACAATTTGTATACACCCAAAATTTTAGAAGTTAATCAATCATTGTATCGATCATGTCAACAGGTCTTTTGTACTCTCTTATTGTTCGAAAATTGAAAAAATGTCAATATTTGGTATCAGGGCAGTTATTAGTAATGCTTGAATCCTGCATGATCATTACTTGTTTTACAGTTTGTTAATCGTTTTTGGTATGTTTATCATTGATGTTTATCAGGCCATTTATAGCTCATTCATTCAGATATCTTATCTCTTCAGACCAATTTATAATCATTAATCATTAATCTATTAAGCTCGTTGTCTTTTTAGTTATTTTCTGCTCAGCCTTTTTAGTTGTGTATCTCAGTTATCATATGCGGACATTGCAAGAAGTCTTGAGGGTTACATTTTGTTAGATGTTCTGTTGCTCAGATCGAGTGAGGTTCACTCCTTCAAATCATACATGATCAGATTCAGAGACATTCTTTTCTTAAACTTATTAGAGTATATGAAATTTGATCAATATGAAGGGCAACTATTTTGGATCGTAATTTACTGCTCAGCTTTATACAACTGTGTTTGCAGAATAAATAGTGATCCTGTGTGTTTACATATATGGGACAAAACATATACGCTCTGCCAGGTGCATTGTAGAGTCAACTTACCACTTTAATCATGCCATAGATCTTTCTAGTCTCTATCAATCAGAGATACTCAAAGTGTAGGAGGACTAAATCTGAGAATACTTTCATATTTATCCTATCTCTTGTCTATGCTAAAATTAAGTAGGGATTGTTGGGAATTCTTCAAGTTTGTAGAAATATTATCATGTCACTCGTGTCTTTATATAACCGATAAGACTTACAGCTATAGATCCTGGAATCTCAGTCTTTATTAATTTCTCCTTAAGCCAATTCAGACTCTTCATCTTCAGTTGTCGATATGTTACTGTCAGGTGAATCTTGGTTCAACTGTCAAGAAGATTTAACAGTTAATTTTTTTAAAGAGCTTCAAAAGCAAGGTCATATGCATATGATTCATCATCAATTTATCTTTATATAGTTATTATATTTGGATATGCCCATGTTTGATTCATCAAGATTAGCTCTTTGATTTGTTTATGACAAACGATTTGTGTATATTTATATGTAGTCAGCCAAGTTGTCATATTATTACTCTCTTATCATAAAAGGTACCAGTAATGGTCTGTTTCACCGTACTAGTTTCTTTGTGCAAGACTTTATTATGGCTGAGTTTGCCCTTCACTTCCGGAAGTGATAGAAACTCAGTTCATTGACTTTGTTAGAATTCTTTATTTAGAAAGACTCTTTATTAAAGTCTGCACCTACTCCAGGGCACTGATGAACGGATGTCATAACTCTTTGGCCAAGCTATGCATGATAAAGTTTAATTATGATACTTCAAATTTTTTAATATATATTTCCATTTTAAATTTAAATTTTGTTTATTATTTTCTATTCTTGTTCATTTTGTATTGGCTTTCTTATTTGTTTATATTTCTCATGACATATATTGATCTTATTTTTTGTGTAGTCTTTTGCTTTTGTTGTTGTTTTTTCTTACATGTTTTTGTTTGTGTTCTTTAACTTGGGTTTGTAAGTTTGGATAACTCTGAACTTATGAAGGTATCTACCAATTTCAAATACTGCATGATCATTACTTACTTTTTGCTGCACATTAATTAATATGTTTGGTTTTTCTCTGTTTGAAACAAGCATGCATTATATCAGTGTGATTTAATTGTGTTTATGACATTTCACTTTTATTGATCCATATATGTATTTTTCTAATCAATAAGAGTATATTCTTTTCATGATTAGCATATACATCAGAGGAAGATTTGATAGCCAGATCCTTTCTGAGATGCTTGGTGAATGACATCCTGAGATTGAGGATGATAAAGTTTGTTCCTTGAAATCATTTTCGGTCAGAACCAACCATAATGTTTTTCTAGACCTGTTGGAGTTCACGAGTGTTTGGTAAGTCATCAAAGTAAACTATTTTGGAATCGATTTGTTCTTAGTCATGTATGAGTGCGTGCTTGCTTGGTAAATAATAATTGCTGCTTCTTTTTATATATTTGGGCTGGCTCAATTATTCATGGATCTGTCACCATTATCCTTCAGTGAGTCTCCATGTGAGAAGAGGACTGAACTCTGAAAACTTCAATATTCGTCTCATCTCTCTTTCTCTCTTGTGTTAAGTGAAAGAGGGATTGTCAGAATACTTCGTATTTGTCAAATGCCATGATAACCTTACCCTAGCAGGCTTATTTGTTTTGAATGAGACTATATACGAGAGGACACTCAATGTGGGCCAAACCAACACAGGATTTTGCTGGAGCTATCGTAAGCCTCATTTTTTTCCATTTGGACAGTAAACCAATTAGCTTATATTTAGGAGAAGACACGACTTCAAACATTTCTGCATAGATGCATATTCAGCTATGACTTTTATACTCTTTGGCATGCACAGTAACACTCTTCGGCTGTGCAATGCTTCCTCAGTCTGGATGGTGTAGCCAAATCCTCAGCTCAGTTGGCATCAGCTTCAGCATAGATCCTCTTAGCTAATACAACTCTGTCCAGCTGTCTGCTTTGGCTGTCAGCCACAAACTTCCATGTAACATCCTAGCTTGAGCAGGTTAAGCTCTTCATATGTTCTTTCGTCTTTGCCTTGAACCTCATCATGTGCTCAGTTCGATGTTACACTTGTATTCTCTCTTTTCAGCTAATACTTTTATAATTCTGTTCCAGTGCATTAAATAGCATGGTCTTTTCAGTAATCACTTGAATTACGAGCACTATGCGTATACATACATACCCTCATCCATGCTCACATCCCTATGTACCTACCTATCTATGTAGGTATGCACCTAGACACCTACATATGCACATAGGTACCTACCTATATAGGTATGTAGGTTCGTAGGTACCTACCTGAGTAGGTTTGTAGCTACCTACCTGTGTAAGTTCGTAGGTACCTACCTGCGTAGGTTCCTAGGTACCTACCTGCGCAGGTTCGTAGGTACCTACCTGCGTAGGTTCGTAGGTACCTACCTGCGTAGGTTTGTAGGTACCTACCTGCGTAGGTTCATAGGTACCTACCTGCATAGATTCATAGGTAGCTACTTGCATAGGTTCATAGGTACCTACCTACATAGTTAGCTATGCAGTGTATGCACTTACCTGTGTGCCTACCCACTTACCTATGAACACAAGCACCGACCTACATACATATGCACCAACCTGACCATGTAAGAACTTACATCGATATATACCTACCTACATACCTATGTTTGTACCTGCATACATGCATACCTATGTACCTACCTACTTGTGTAGGTAAATACCTACCTACATATGCACGTACATACCTACCTATAAACATACCTACCTTCCTATATACTTACCTATATACATAAATACCCACCTACTTAGGTAGATAAGTAACTATTTGCAAGTATGATCACATGAAGATTTTGAGGTGGAGAAGGGGCATGTTTGCCAAGAGTCAAGCATGCATCACCTATCAAATAGGACATGTATGGGATGGCAAGAGAGAAGAGGATGATGCATGTAGCACTATAGGGTGAAGAATCATGAGGAAATTCTGTGTGTGTGTGTGTGTGTGTGTGTGTGTGTGTGTGTGTGTGTTTCAAAGGTTGAAGCTGTATTGCACGACACTAGTATCGGTTTCCACTTGAGTGCCTTATCTATGGTTTGAGATGATGTATTTCTTTGATGGAAGTACATATGTTTTACTAATAGATGTAAGCCATTTAGGCTGTCTCTACTCCCAAAGAGACCTTACAAAGATTTTTATACCTTAAAGTTACTATTTTGAGGCTTAAGACTATCCTAATTGGCAAGAGGGGATTGGATATCCATATTGGTTAGGTCAATTCCTCGAGGAAGATTGTATTGGGAGAGTCCTATATTCTATATCTAATTGATGGTTAGTGATTAGGAGGTCTAACATTTAACATGAGGGAATTAATTAGAGAATTATGGATATTCCCTTGGACTAAACTTTTGGGAAAAAGAAATTGATCTATCATATTTTGAGAAAACCTATTCAATGGCCTAATGCCCATTGGGAAGGTTAATTGGTTATTAAGATTCTACATGAAAATGCTTTGTTTATCGAAATTGCAAAGTAAAGGAATGATAAGAGTTTGCAAGATAGTGCCAAAACTCTTTCAAGGATCTTAGTCCATATGCATATAGAAAAGTATTGAATCAACACTTTCTTGGTTAGTTAGATGAAGGTGTATTCATTTGGCTACCAGGAACATTTATATGAGCACAATTGATTGAATTGTTGGATTTTGGGGATTGGGAATGCACAGAAACAACTTGAAGAAGAAGGAGAAGCTTGGGAGCACAACATATAGTGTATAACCCTTTAGGGATATGGAGTATATACAAGCTCTTGAGAAAAGACTCCTAAAGAGGGAAGAAAGTACCCCGACTCACTACCAAAGTATACTAGCAAGAATCGCATAAGATAAAACAAGGAAAGCCTAGATCAAAGCCTTTTTTGGTGTATCTAATCAAGGTTTGGGTAAACCTAGAGAAGATGAGGGCTAAACCATCATATGGTTGTTAGGGGTTTGGAACCACTCGAATTCATGGGACTTTTCTCACATGTTTCTCCTAAGAATTATGGATATTTTTGTTGTTGTGTGAAATGGGTGGACTGTTTGAAAATGAAGTTTCGTTTTCAAGACAACCAAGACCAAGAAAACAAGACCTTGAGACATGAAGGGGGAGATTCAATGGCACGAGACACAAAAACAAGAAAAGAACAAGTATGAGACCAAAATGCATAGCAAATGTTGATTGCATTGCAAGAAATCAAGGCGAATTTGGTACGATCGAAGGTCACACTTGGCATGTGACACATGCACAAACCTATGTAGAGGAGACCACTTTCCTTTGCTTCAATCTTCTTGAGATATGGGATCTTAGCCTACAAGGGAACTAGGTGTGTAGCAAAGAAGCTTGTGAGTTAGGCATGCCAAATTGCCACTTATCCAATGTCACATATCCCCAGTCTGTTGAATCTAGCTCTATATTTAGACTTTTGCCCAAGGGCATGCTTTTTCCCACTGCATTGTATCATGATAAATGATTATTTCAATGCCTTTGAGTGCTTGTGCCCTTCAACATTCTTGCCCTCATAGATGATGTGTTTGAGGAATTCATGAGAGTGAATCCTTACACTTCCATGATGAGTGGTTGCGAGCTCCATTATTTCCCATGATGCTATGATTCCTTCCCAAAGGCGTCATGGAGTCTTGCAAGTGTAAAGTGAGAGGCTTTTTTGTTTTTGGGTGTACAACTTGCTTGATAATATAGCTCTCTATCTAGGAGAGAGTGAATAAATAAAAGAGATACAATACAGTGGAATGGAAAAATATGAAAGTGAAGCTTAGATACATAATGAAAATATGATTATACATTCAAATAAAATGTTTGAATGATGCTCTCACTATTAATGCCTCATCATCAATCAACTATCAACTCACAATTAAGTGTTTTCACTTTGTGGTATATTCATCTCATGGTATGCACTGTATGTATCTATGATATGTGGGTCTAATGAGTGCATCTAGTGAATGTATCTAATGAGTGCATGAATGTCAATTAACTGTATGCAACTATGGCAATATGTGCATCATATGACATATGCATCTAATGTATGATTGTCATCGAGTTGGATCTGAATGAGTTTCTAAAGTATCCTTATTAATGATGTCAAAAAGCATGTGGATCCCAAGTGATATGTTGTTAGTCCATTCATGGGTGCAGTGATAGTGGGATTGATAGAAGTCTCGCTTGAATATCAATCTCTACGTGTCTATGTAGCGATCCTCATAGAATGCCAAGCAAGTTTTCCAAGGGAAGTTGTGTGGGTGCATCTACGAAAAGGGATGCAAATATCAAAGAGAATGGTGATGGAGACAGGGAGAAGATGATGTTTGCATTGGAGAACATGACAATGCACGTATCAAAGAATATGCCCATAGAGCGAAGCCTAAAATAGGATTACTGGGGAGAGGGGATGTGTGAGCCGATGGAGAGTCTAGAAGGCGAATGAGACTAGTGTTGATTGGAGGTAATCCCAAATGCAACAGATGAGGAGGTATCATGGATCTCTCGTACACAAAAGTAGGAGGTATAAGTAGTGCAAATGATGGCTTTGTGGCTAGGGGATTATCATGTGCAAGTGGAGAGCCCAAGAGGGTCATTGAGGTTTGGTGTCATTTTGGAAAGAGGGTTGACTGGATGGGGATCCTCCTTGTCCAAGCCCCTTGATGTGGTGAAGAACCCTTGTGAGTATTTCCAACCATCTAATGGGATGTGATAGATCCTATAACAATCTGAGTCCTAGGTGGCCACCGAACATACCCCTTCTCTATTTGGGGATGGGAAATTATACTTCTCGAGAATCCTTGGCTAATCAGATGCAATGCCACACCCTAGGAATCTACCAGTGATGAGGGCGGAGGTGTTATGGTAGAGAGAAGAAGTGAAGGATAGTGAAGGACAAGCATTATGGAAGCTTCCATTCTTAGCAGAGGTGAATCTTTCAAAAAGAAAAAGGGGAAGCAATGAAATTTAGTGTTCACAGTCTATTGCATTGTGTTCTCCAAATGAATATGTGAAGCAGTTGTTTGTGTGTATGCATGTATTCAAAGGCATGAGAGCATCTAGCTGCTATGAGTTGGGTGTACGAATATTGGGAGATTGATTTAATGCACTTGGAGCTTGTGAGGGAACTAGGAGAGGGGAAACCATCTACTTATCATGCTTGCACAGAGAAATCAAAGGACTACAAGAGGAGGCAAGTCGTTGGTTATGTGGATATCAATGGATCTCCTCAATGTTTGAAGCAAGTGGGCATCAAAGCATCTTATAGGATAGTAACAATAGGTATTCATCGCATTTTGAGGGATCTTTGCAGAGCATTTGATTAGCTACAAAACGGCTTGGGCAATGCATTAGAGAAATGGACTTTGCACTTAGGCATCAAAGAAATGAAGGGAAAGATAGGAATCAATGGTGTGCATTCAAAAAGGTGATTTGTGCACTTGCATGATTAAAGAGTGTTGGGACGTTGTTCAAGTGATGAAGAAGGAGAAATTATTGGATTGAGAGCATCAAGTGCAATGGATCATTGAGTGGAGATTAGGAAAAGAGTGCATCTTCATTGAATGATAATAAAACTGTCTTGTCATTGAGTGGTAAGTTGATTCATGTAGGGTTATTGGTAGAGCACATGCAAGAATTTTGGCCTTCATTAAGGATTGGTTGAGCACACATGGCATCATCACTGATGTCAGTGATCATTTGGAAGTTCAAATCTCACAAAAGACCTTAGGTGCAAGTTCATGACTACCCTACATGGCACAACAATTGTTTGAGTGTAAAGATCAAGATAAAGGTGGAAATTGAAGGAAGGGCAAAGTCGAAATCAATTCTAAAAGCAAGAATAATCTAAAGGACAAAAAGAACTAAGAAAATTTGTCATGTGCATTGTAGTGATTACTCTATGAAGAGCAATCGCTTGCATGCATACATTGACTTTGGGGTAGGCTTCTAGGTGAATCATTGTTGTACAAATCAAGAGAAGGAAGATAGGGATTGAGACTAAGTGGAATAGTGAGCACTATTTGCATTAAAATCAACCTTTGGATGCCCTTGGGCCTGATCCATTGTTGGGGACCAAAGCTGAGTATTTAGGTTCTTAGTGTGTGCCATAACTGAGAGAGACATTAGACACTAGGAGAGCTTGTGAAATTGTATCAGAATTAACAAGAAAGTCCCACTTTACCAACCCATGACTGCTCAAGTAGAGCAATCATTGGGAAACAACTTAAGACTTTTGAGTACTTTGGTGAGGTACCAAGTGTCTAGGTCTTGAGGAAGACAGTAAGAGTAGTGTCTAGAACCAATTAATGGGTCCATACTAGCTGAAAATATCAAATCGTTCCCTAGTAGCTTAACACATTCAACCATCATTCAAGTGCAAGATAAGCATATTGTAAAACATCTCTTCAAGTGCAAGTTTTGAGGCTAGTGACAAATCTAAGAACAATTCAAGGGAGCCAAAAAGCTAGAGAAGCATCACAACATGCATATAACCGATTACCATGTGCAAATTGATTACCTATGTGCATAATCAAGCATTGGGGTGTGGAGGGGTACATTTTGAGCTTTCAAACCATAGGGGGATACTACATGATTGATTCCAATCCATTTGGCATCAAGACTGACTAAATTCCATACCTTGATTTCCATAAGGACTTTGAGCCATTGTTCACTTGAAAAACTAGGTATTTGGACCCTCAGTGGGTGCTAGAGTTGAGAGTCATAATGCATTTAAAGATCTTATCAAGTCACCATAGAACATATCAATAAGGTTTCATAAAAAAGTCCACAATTTCTCTGAGTTGAGCAATTGTTGAAGAGCAATAGCAAGAGTTTAAGGTACTTTTGTACCATCCATTGTAATCTAGGCCTTGGAAAGAGCAAGAATAGTGTAGAAAATCTTATGAGTATCCAAATAATTAGAAAACATCAAGTCGGCTACCCTAAGTGCATAAGAACATAAGGCCATCGTATGTGAGCATTCAGAGGGGATAAGAGACTACAAGAAGCTCATTTTTCATCTAAAATTAGGCTAAACCATCAAGCACTTCCAAAATCTCTAAAAATCTTATGAAAATAACCTAACTACATTGAACTGATTTCTCTAGTAGAGCAACCACTCTGCAACATCTGAGGACTTTCGACATTTTCCTAGGCTAGTTTTATCAATTCAAGTCGAGGAACATAGTCTTAGGTATTCTGAAACCATATTGAGTGGCAAGGCATTTTGAAGCAAAACCTCATTTGCCCTAGGTAAGGACTGGATATAGCCATCGATCTAGACCATTAGACTAGAAAAAGTTCATAACTAGGAGCAAGGTTCATCAATGAACATCCTAAGTTACATTGCACATAAACAATCACATGAGAATCTTAAGGAAAATTACACACTTGCACAAGCACGAGTTCTCTAGGAAGAGCTTTTTTGTAAGGACGCTTGGGGATTTGAGCAACCTTTGGTGGAAAAGTCATCCACTAGTGGAATAACCATTAAGAGGGGCAAAGACATTATGATCTCTCCCTAAGTCATCATAAATCAAGAAACAAACTGCTCTAGGGTAAACCCTAGCTTGAGCCATCATGGTTCGGGCAATCACATTTTTGATCATCACCAGACCTATTTTCCACATCACCAGGGATCTAGAGTGTATTATGAGAATTGTGAAATTCAAAATCAAGTAAAAGATCATCTTTTTCATAGGAGCAATCACTCACAATCACTCATGTGCATTTAGAGTACTTAGAGCCAAGAAGTGGTGGATTACCTAAAGAGACAAGTCAAGAAGCTTATATAAGTCTAAGGAACTCAAGAGTTACCCAATGTTTCATAATCAACTATTCCTTGCTTCAAAAAATGCTTAACCCATTGTTGGGAAGTAATTTGACATATTAGACTATTGAGAGGCTTGCCAACCATTCCAAGTTGTCATCACTTGAGAAGTTTTTGAATTCATGAAGTGAATATATGTAAAAGTACATTTAAACCTATCTGTGTGCATTAGGATGACTACTTTACTAGGGCAATCACTCTAATGATAGTTTTGATGGTTGGAACCATCAAATCATTGTGGTAGTTTCTATTAGGACCTTAGGCTAGGTATAAAAGAAATTTCCTATCAATATTTTCCAAGTACAAGACTAAAAGCTCAAACCGACTACTTTGCTTAGTGAAACCCTAAGTTTGTGCTTTTGGGCCCATTAGAGCATTGGTCTCTAAGTAAAGATATTTGAATCTTCCAAAGGATTTCTACTTGCATGCCATTCTGATTTGAACCTTCATCTATAAAAAAATGCAAGAGGAATGGAATATTCCACTTAGAAGATTTTTGACTTGAATAAGAATAGTATAACATCAAGACCAAGCAATTAAAAAGGTTATTCTACTATGTAAGTACCACTCTTTAGCATCTAGGGTTTTGGAAGGTCCTTCATTAGGGTTTTGAACATAATTATTAAGAGAGAATCCTTTTGAACCCTAGAATTTGGGTAGAGGAAATTATGTGCATATGTTACTCTGGCACAATGGTACACACCAATGTGAGGAGATCCACCTCATGTCAATCTACGGAGACATGAGGGTGGTATCACAACCATGAGCAAGTGAATACACAAGTGCATGAGTGAGAAGCACACTAACATGCACACACATACACACACATATGCATATAAACAATAAAACAAAGAGAGAGATCAATGGAATATTTGAGTATCCAAAAGAAGTTTACAATGATCAATTTTAGGTTCACTCTCCCACTAGCTAACACCGAAAATGGGTGTCTACCTCTTTTTATAGGTTTTTGACTAGCTCTGGCCCTGCTCAGACCTAATATCTAGCCTAGTTAAAAATTAGGTTTCTAAGCTAATTTGGGGACTCAAACAAGTTCTCAAATTATGAAAATTAATACAAGGATTCTTCTAATACTCATCAAGATCGATGACTCCTCAGCTTGAACAAAATGGAGTTTCATCTACCAAAAATGGAATTTACAATGGGGTGTAGTGATAAAAATCAATGTTCTTGAAATTACATTTGGAAAATTCATACACCTAATTGCTGGATTCTTGTTGACTTCCTTGTGTGCTTACTCCTTGCTCTCCTCTCTGTGATTCCTATCTTTGAATCCCTTGTTGCATGCTCCCATGACGTGTTAGCATGCCTTGATTGCCAACACTCCCCCCTCTCTCCCATTTGTCATCCCCGACGAACCCATGTATCAGGTGGTGTTCTGTGTAATACTCGATGACGTTAGCGGCTAGTTCTTGCTCCTTGAGTTGAAGTCCACATGCTAAATCTATCATTAAGTAGTTCCAAGGAACTAGGTTTGGAACCTTTGGATACGGCATACAAAACTATTCTGCATGGAGAACTTGTTCCACCACAAAAAGATGTAGGAGGTGTGTGGGTCACACGAGGAAGATTTAGAACTATACTCCGAGAAGCCCGTGGAGAGCATTTCTTCAACAATTTTCTTGTAGCAGGCAGGTAGATACTTTATGCATGCATGCAAGCATAGAGAATGTTTACTAAAGGCATGGTACTCATATCATAGAATAAATTGAAGTTTCCTTCATTGAAACCCAGTGTAGCAATGTATGGTGCCTTGACATGATGAAAGGTTTTGAAGATTACTATCATGAGTTCAAAAAGTTTCATGCACATCTTGGTGGCTACATCAGGTACATTCTTCAACCTTGGAGTCCAATGGCAAATAGTGGATACTATGTATGCGATGGTGGGAGGTCCATGGGGTGGAACAAAGTATGAATAACTCACCCAATCAAAACATCTAGGACTATTCCTAACCTTTATGGTACATTCTAGCCATGTGCGCCATTGCAACACTGGAGCATAGCATAGATTGTATTTGATGTGCACCTTGTTGAGATATCAAGCTCAACATGTGATGATTTAGGATGACATGTATCACTTTTTCATTTCACTGACATGTATAGTGGTCACACCAGTATATGTTAGGGACACTTCATTGAGCTTTACTAGATTTATCTATCGAGAGTGATGGCACATTTGTTTCTTGCCAGCTCACTCATTCATGGACATTAGGATTTTTGTATTCTTAAATATGGAACTTGTTGTATCTTTGTTTTAGGTCATTCTTGTACATTCCTTTTATGTAATAGAAGAAGAAGAAGATCATTCTTCCTTGCCTTAATCTGTGTGTGTGTGTGTGTGTGCCTCTTTGAGTGTGAGAGTGTGTGTGAGCTCTCTTCCTTATCTCCTTCCTCATGACATGGTATCAGAGCCAGTGTGGCTATAGAGAGCTTGTGGAGAAGGCTGACGGTGAAGAGTATGCGAGAAGGCGTGGAGAAAGCGCGATTCACAAATGACCTTAGATTGCTACAAAAATTGGCATGAAGGTAGAAGGCCTCAAGGTAGGGCCCACAGAAAAATGAGGTCAGTTTGAAAAAACTGTAACTTTGATCCTGTTCAAGACACTCATATATTCCAGGTCCAAAACTTCAATGGATTGTGTGTACTGTTGATACACAGAAACTGTGTTTTTCTGAGATCAAACTGTCACGTCATAGTGCGATAGTATTCAAGCAAAAGTGCTGCTTGCAGTGTTTTGCAGTGTTGTGAATTGTTGCAGAAATGGTAAACAAAGATGGAATGAGTCAGCTTATGAGCAATAAGGTGGACAAGAACAATTTCCATGCTTGGGGATTCAGGATGACGAATTTCTTGATGGGAAAAGGCTATTGAAAGTACATCAAAGGAGAGAACGAAAATGCTCTGCAATTACTAGAGAGGAATCGAATTGTAGACCAGCTAAGAGCATATGAAGAATGGAATCAAGGAGCACGAAAGGTAATGTATTGACTATCTATTAGCATACGAGATAACATGATTGGGTAGATATAGGATGCCAAGACTCCGAAGGTACTGTAAAGGGAATGATCATATCATAAAGAACTGTCCAAAACTGGCTGCTAAAGAGGCAAAGAAGAAAGAGGCTGGAATGGTTGTTGCAGAGGCCTCTACACCAAAAACAGAGTCTGCTAATCTTGTGCAGGAAGAAGAACGGGCGTTTACTACTGTCTGCAGTTTTGACCCATCTTCTCATGAGCAGTGCATGTCTGCAGTAGACTTAGATGTTTGGTATTTTGACAGTGGGGCAACCAAACATATTACCTCGCAGTGTAGTTTCTTCTCTTCACTATTACATGCGCCAACAACTCCTCTTATCCTGTTATGGCAATTGGTAAGATCATTTTGACTACTGCTGATGGTCGTTCTTTCACTTTATCAGATGCTTTATTTGTGCCAGGGATCAAGGAGAAATTGTTATCAGTTTCTGCATTAGCCAAGATTGGCTTGGTTGTGAAATTTGTTGATGATAGGTGTACAATTTTGTCGAATGGTGACGTGATTATTGCTTCTGGTATTTTATGTCGTGGGCTATATAAGCTCATAGACTATGAAAGATTTGTAAATGATTTGGCATGTGCAGTAAATGATTCTCATGCTATGTTAGATGCAAAGCTTTGGCATGCACGCTTTGGTCATCTGAATTTTGCTAGTTTGCTATGCCTGCAAAAATCTGAAATGGTGTCCTCTTTGCCCAAACTTGAGGCACTTGGAAAACATGTTTGTGAAGGCTGTATTTTGGGCAAAATGCAACGTTCGTCCTTTCCAAAAGATGGTTCAGTTCGGGCTACTCAGAAATTGCAGTTTGTACATAATGATGTCTATGGTCCTATGGAGACACCTTCTTTTGGGAATTATCTTTACTTCGTGACTTTCATCGATGATTTTTCCAGGCATGCATGGGTATATCCATTGAAGGCAAAGTCCGAAGTGTTCATGTGCTTCAAATAGTTTTGATTTTAATGCATTTTTGGCTGAACTTGGGATAAAAAACTAGTGTACAATGCCATATACACCTCAACAGAATGGAGTTGCTGAACGGAAGAACATGTCTCTCATGGAGATGGCGAGGTGTATGGTCAAGAGTCAGGCTTTACCACATAGTTTCTGGCTTGAGGCTGTTATGTGTGAAGCATATGTACTGAACAGGTGTCCCACTAAAGCGCTGTAGTCTATCACTCCATATGAGGCTTGGCATGATTGCAAGCCATCTGTTTCTCATTTGTGTGTTTTTGGTTGTTTGGCATATGCATTAGTGCCTGAACAACATCGCAAAAAATTGGATGATAAAGCAGTAAAATGTATTTTTATTGGGTACAGTTCTGAAAGTAAAGGCTATCGTTTGTATCAACCACAGACTAAACGCATTCTGGTTAGCCATGATGTTGTTTTTGTGGAAGATGCTATTCAGCCATTGCTTTCATGTACTAAGGAGACATCTGTTAGCTCCAAAGACATGTATGATACTTTGCTGCCTCTTTTTACAGGTGGACAGTCTAATGCTGGTCCTAATGAGGTACCTTCTCAGCCTTTGCAGGTTTCATGTGATGATGCAAATCATTCCATTTCTGATGCAGATTTACATGATGCACTTATTGATGAGAGAGCTCATATTGAGCAGGCAAGAACTATGCCAAAATGGCTAGTACAGACCTTGCGTGATGGAAAATTAGATGCACCTCTGTCATATCATACTCGATCAGGCTCTCATAGTGCCTCTTTTGCATCAGATTGCTATGCTATGGCTGCATCTAGTCTCTGCGATGAGACTGAGCCTGTTTCGTTTGATGAAGCACAAAATTCAGAAAATTGGATGGCTGCTATGCAATATGAATATGATGCAATAATGAAGAATGGTACTTGGTCTTTATGTGACTTGCCTCCTAGCAAGACGACCATTGGCACTAAGTGGGTATACAAGCTGAAGCGTAAATCGGATGATACAGTTGACATGTATAAGGCTAGGCTTGTTGCAAAGGGTTATGCACGGGAAAGAGGCATTGATTTTGATGAGACCTTTGCACCTACATGTCGTATGACTACTGTTCGGAGCATTTGTGCACTTGCAGCCCATCATGGTTGGAATGTACATCAGTTGGACATTAAAACTGCATTTCTGAATGGTGAGTTGCATGAAGAAGTGTATGTTTTTCAGCCCCGTGGTTTTGTGCAGAAAGGTCATGAAAACCTGGTGTGCAGGTTAAAGAAGGCATTATATGGTTTAAAGCAAGCACCACGTGCTTGGTATGAGAAGATACATGCCTATCTGATTGCACATGGTTTTGAGAACACTCCAACTGAAAGCACCTTATATGTTAAGCATGCTAATGATGTACTTCTGATCATTGTTTTCTATGTTGACGACATGCTGCTCACTGGTCCTATTGAGAACCATATTGCTGATTTTAAGTCAAATTTGCATGCCTCATTTGAGATGTCTGATTTGGGGCATTTGCATCACTATTTGGGCATTCAATTTATGCAAGTTGATGTGGAATGGCTTTGTGTCAAACGAAATATATTGACACATTATTGCAACGTTTTGGCCTTGAAGACTGTAAGCCTATTGCCACTCCTATGGAGACAGGTTTACGATTGAGTCTTCATGATGCTGGAGATGCATTTGATGCTGTCCTCTATCAACAGGCTGTTGGTTGCGTGATTTACTTATGCATTACTAGGCTAGATATTTAGTTTGCTGTCTCAGAGATGAGCAGGTTTATGCATTGCCCAGGTGTCAAACATTGGCAGGTGATTAAGCGCATCTTTTGCTACTTGAGTGGTACTCGGCTACTTGGGTTGTTTTATCCCAAGGGGGGATCACTACCGCCAGATTTGCATGCTTTTTCTGACTCAGACTGGGCTGGTTGCTATGACACTCGTGTGTCCACTAGTGACTTTTGCTTCATGCTTGGTAGCTCATGTATATCTTGGTTGAGCAAGAAGCAGCCTACTGTGGCCACTTCTAGTTGTGAAACTGAGTATAGGGCTTATGGAGTCTAATTACTGGATCATCTCGAGTAATTAGACTCCATAAGCCTTTACCTTTAAGGTAATTTGTCATTCTATACCTCCAAGACTTAAAATTATCTTTATCTAACTTCTCAACTTGTTGTCCTAAATGAGCCATTGAAGACTTCCAAGTTTGAAGTTTACCTTAGATATGTTGTGGCACTCCTTCTTGACTTTATGAAGCTCCCCCTTGATTTGTAGCTTCTCCTTTGCTTTACTTCAAATCCAATGTTTTGTCTCTTCAAGCTCCAATGCTCTACTATTGAGCTCTAATACCAAAAGTTGGAGAATTCCTCTCCTATGCACATCTCACTCAAACTAGACACTAATAGCTTTCAAATGAGCTATCAAACACTCAATTTGGAGTAGTTTTGGTTTGGAAACTCTTTGTCTCAAAGTAGGCTATATGCCCACTCAGTTAGGCTAAAAATTGGACGAGTGAAAATTGAATAACTCACAGAACGTGATGAATTTGATAAAACTGTTTTAGACAGAGGAATTATTACACAAGATAAGATTTCCAATGAATATTTAAACTCTAAAAATGGATACATAATTTGAGAGATATGACTCTCACTCAGGCTACCCTAGAAATGGTGAGCGGTTGGACATAATCTATGAGATTGTAGAAAAAAAAATGATTGAAATCAAATGAACTACCTACAAGGGGACTTCAATTGCTTCTTCCTCTGTACTTGAGTTTCCTCCCTTGCCTTTTTCGTATCCAAGTGACCATGAGCTCTCATGATGACTTCATGATCTCTTCTCCATAACTCCTCCACAACTTTGAGCAGCCACTGTTCACGTTCGGTTCAGTTTTTTGGATTGATTTTCTTTTGTTTGATTCTCTTTTGGCCTCCACTACTTGCTAAAGTAAATGCTTCCATTTTTCATTTTTATATTTTCCTTCTATTTAAAAAAAATCATTTTTGTGAAATATATACAACCTTGCTTCTTTATTTCTTAACATGTTGCACATACGTATTGCATCTCTGCAACCTTGAAATTGGGTAGTCCAATGAAATCTCCTTTGACTGCATCAATTTTAGCCTCTACAAATTTGCATGTCCAATTTGTTTGTGCCAGATCCCTATATCAGCAATAAGTCTTGCACCTTTTGCAAACATGGCTACATTCATTTTAGGAATTTTCACATTTAAGATAAACATCCTACCCACTTTGTTTCCTTTGGCAATCAATCTTCCATCCTGTTTGTACTTTTCTACATATAACCCATCACCATTGAACGTGACTTGTAATCCCTGGTCAACCATTTGTCCAACAAAACCTAGATTCTTTGTTATATTTGGAACATGAAGCACATCACCAAGATGTTTTACCTTCCCATCCTCCACAGACAGTGCTATGTTTCTTGTATGCTCGATAGGTACTCAGAACTAGATTTTCCTTGGGAGATTGAGTCCTCACCAAGATTCTTTTCTTTGATAATTGTTGGAGTTAGACGTCTGCAGAAGCACGCGAATAGCACAAGGAACAAGAAGAAGCTTGGAGCACAACACACAATATTGAATGTATTACTAGAGAATGTACAAAGATAAGTAGCCCATTAGGGCAATAGGCGTATATACAAGCCAGGGGGAAAAACCTCCTAAAGAGGGAAAAAAGTGCCCCAGCGGTCCTAGAGTGTTCACACACATCACTACCTAAATATATCAACAAATCCCCCCTGGGAGTGATGCGGTGAACGAGTAGTTGGCACTCATGTATAAGGAAGTGTCAAGCCATGTGGAAATCACTCCACAAAAGGAAGTAAGCCCAAAGCTTTGCGGAAAGCTTCAAACTTCTCCCTAGGCAGCGCCTTCATGAAAAGGTCTGCACTGTTCTCCTGCATGGGCACATATGCCAAGCTGATCTCCCCAGCTGAGAACCTCTCCCTGACATAATGATAATGCACCTCAATGTGTTTAGTGCGAGCATGGAACACAGGGTTCCTCGCAACTGCCAATGCACTCTGACTGTCAGTGAAGATGGTGGTGGAAGAAGATTGACCAACACCCAGTGATGTTCCTCATTTCGCAAGTTATTTCTAACACTATGATTGTTCATGTGCAAAGCTTAGAGATAGCCAAGGAAGTTTGGGAAGCATTGTAGAAGGTGTATGCTACGTCAATAAGGTCTCAAAAGATTCAACTCAATAACGAGCTCAACAACATGAAGAAAAACTCAAACCAAAGCATTAGTGAGTATACATTGAAGATCAAGGAGCTTCGAGATCAACTAGCATCAGTTGGATGCAAGATAGAAGAGGAAGACATCATCCAAATAGCCCTCAATGGCTTGAGTGAAGAGAAGTGGAAACCCCTCATCACAAACATTCTTTATAGAGAGCTTCTACCAACATTCAATGAGATTATACCGAATCTTGTGGAGCGCTCAACAAGGAGAAGGCAACAAAGGTAAGGACAACCATAACCATAACCAAATGTTATATGCAGGTCGAGGTAAAGGAAGGAACTCAAGAGGAGGCTTGAGAGGAAGAGGAAGAAGCTATACCAACACAAACTCGAGCCAACAAAACTCGGATGACAACAAGGACAAATCAAATGACAACACATATGGAAGAGGTCAATGAAGAAATAGAGGAAGAGGTAGAGGTTCATCCAATCCTCATAAGGGTATAACATGTTATCATCATGGTAAAATAGGACATTATGCAAATGATTGTTGGCAAAAGAATGGAAGTCCGAATGGAGGCAACCAAAAGAACCAAAATAACTATGCGCGTACATCAAGTGAAGGAGATAAGCAAACCATGATTGCCATGAAGCATGAGGACAACAACCCAAGAAGTGATGAAAAAAATGGTTTATAGATTCAGGTTGCAACAATCGTATGACATGAGAAGGAGATTTATTCACAAATCTACAAGCTCCAAGTGGAAAAGTATGTATCGAGACTGGTGATGAAACTCAACACACAATTGAGCATGTTGGAGAAATCAAGCTTGGAGACAAGAAGGTATCGACTGATTTTCTTCATGTTCCTACTATTGCAAAGAATTTGATTTTAGTAGGACAAATGGTAGAGAAAGGATATCATGTTATCTTCAATGGAAAAGGATGCTTTATAAAGAATCCAAAAGAAGGATTCAAGGTCATTACTCAAGGAAGGAAAGAAGGTAGGATGTTTGCTTTGGACATTCAACAACTGCATGGAAAGGTGATGTATATTCAGTTTGGAAACAAGAGGATTGCTGAAATTGATATGTGGCACAAAAGGTTTGGACGTATCAACATTCCCAAGCTCAAGGACATGAGCAACCATGAAGTGGTAAGAGGCCTTCCAAGATTCAATGATGCTGGACTGCACGAGTTTTGTGAAGCATGCCAACTAGGAAAGAAAACTCGACAACCATTCAAGAAGAGCAACTATGTGGCAAGGAATGTCCTCAACTTGATACACACGGATGTATGGGGACCATCACAACAACCATTGATGGTTGGTAATAGATATTTTGTCACTTTTATTGACGATGGCCATTGTACAAACTTGACATCAAAAATGATTTTCTCAATGGTGAACTTCAAGAAGAGGTATACACGAGTCAACCGGTTGGATTTGAAGATAAAAACCATCCAGATTTTGTTTGCAAATTGAAGAAAGCTTTGTATGGGCTGAAGCAAGCACCATGTGCTTGGAACCAAAGATCGGTTGAGTACCTCACAAGGTGAGGGTATAGTCCAAGTAGTGCTGATCCTTCTCTCTACATGAAGAAAGAAGAAGGCAAGCAGGTATATATCTACATATATGTTGATGATCTCATCATGATGTTGCAGGAATACAAGAGATAAAGAGAAAACTTGGTAAGGAGTTTAAATTTTCAGATCTTGGTGAGGTAAAATATTTTTTAGGCATTTAAGTAGTCTATGGGAAAGGTGGCATCTACTTGATGCAAAGAAAGTACTTGTTGGATGTTCTTTTCAGATTTGGAATGAGTGGATGCAAACCACTCACTCAACCTATGGACACAAATGTGAAGCTATGCTCAAATGATGGAGAGAAGTTACATAATGTAACTACATACAAGAGTATTATAGGTTCATTGATCTATGCTATGATCACAAGACCAGATTTGTGTTATATCGTTGGATTTCTTTCTCAATTTATGCAAAATTCAACAAGTGAACATTTAAATTTAGTCAAACAAGTGCTAAGATATGTGAAGCACATAGTCAATCATGCGTTGTTTTATAGATATGATACAGAATTGCAAGTGAAGGGCTTTAGTGATTGGGCTGGTTTGAAGGAAGACAGAAGATCTACTTTAGGTTATGTATTCATGATAGGCAACAAACCTATCACATGGAGCTCAAAGAAGCAAGCTACTGTTGCACTATCATCTACAAAAGCTGAATATAGAGGATTAGCCTTTGCAACTTGTGAAGCTATGTGGATTAAGAAGCTCTTGGCTGATCTTTATGTGCAGGTAGAAACCATTCCAATTTATGGTGAAAACATGTCAAACATTCACTTGACAAACAATCCAATGTTTCATGCACGAAGTATGCACATAAAAGTGCATTATCATTATGTTTGAGAAAAAGTTTTGAGCAAGGATGTGGATATAAAATTCACTAGAGATAATGACCAAGTTGCAGACATGTTTACAAAGTCGTTAGATGCTTCTAAACTAAAGAGGTTCAAGGATGAAATCAATTTGTAGGATATGGGTGAAGGTGCAAGCTCACATGTGAGCTTGAGGGGGAGTGTTAAAAAATAAAGAAACAAGGTCGTATATATTTTGCAGAAAGGATTTTCTTCAAATAGAAGGAAAATATAAAAATGAAAAATGGAACCATTTACTTTTGCAAGTAGCAGAGGCCAAAACAGAATCAAACAAAAGAGAATCAATCCAAAAAACTGAACTGAACGTGAAGAGTGGCTTCTCAAAGTTGTGGAGGAGTTATGGAGAAGAGCTCACGAAGTCATCATGAGAGCTCGTGGTCACTTGGCTACAAAAGAAGCACAGGAGGAAACTCAAGTACAGAGGAAGAAGGCACCAAAGTTCCCTTGTAGATAGTTCATTTGGTTTCAAACATTCGTTTTCTACAGTCTCATAGACTATGTCCAGCCGCTCACCATTTCTAGGATAGCCTGATTGTGAGAGTCATATCTCTCAACGTATGTATCCATTTTTAGAGTTTAAATATTCATTAGAAAGCTTATCTTATGTAATTCCTATATATCTAAAATAGTTTTGTCAAATTCTTCATATTCTATGAGGTATTCAGTTTTTAATGAAGTCCAGTTTTCAAGCTAACTAAGTGGACATGCAGCCTGTTTTGAGGAAAAGAGTTGCCAAACCAAAAATACTCCAAATTGAGTGTTTGATAGCTCATTTGAGAGATATTAGTGTCTAAATTGAGTGACCAAAGCCTCAAGTTCATTGTCTTCTTCAATTGATACCATTTTTCATTCTAAGGTTTAGTTGTAGGTAAAATTCTTGATCCAAAGAAGGTCTTCTACACTTTTTGCTACACATAGGAGAAGAATTCTCCAACACAGCATGTCAATTTGGTAAACAGTCAAGAGCATCATTTCCACATGATAAGAATATTAGTGAGAATGTGTCAGAAATATTTCATACAGATGTTTGGGGCCTTGCAAAGACCACATGTATGGGCGGTTGAAAGTTTTATGTTACTTTCATTGATGACAATACACAAAAAGTATGGGTATATTTCATGAAAGAGAAGAGTGAGGTGTTCATTCACTTCCAAAATTTTAAGGCTATGGTGGAAAAGCAGAGAGGAAAGTATATTCAGACATTAAGGTCTGATGGAAGGAGGTGAATACATGTCAAATGAGTTCAACAACTTTCTTAAAAATCATGGAATTCGATGTTAGTTTTCATGTAAGTACACACCACAACAGAATGGCATTGTTGAATGAAAAAATTGACATATTGTAGAAATAGAAAGAGCCTTGATGGCTGAGAAGAATATGCCTCATTGTTATTGGGTAGAAGTTGTGCATACTGTTGTATACATAATGAACGAAACTCTGACCATTGTAGTACATCAAGTTACACCTGAAGAGAAGTTTACATGTAAAAAGCCAAACTTATCACATATGAAAATATTTGGATGTATTGCATATGTACATGTTCCAGATGAGTTGAGGATGAAGCTTGATCCAAAAGCAGAAAGATGTATCTTCATTGGCTACTCCCTTGAGCAATAGGGTTATAAATGCTACAATGCACTCACACGACAAGTGAAGGTAAGCAGAGATGTGGTGTTTGATGAAATGTCAAGATTCTATGCAGATCACAAAGGTGGACTTGATCTTGAACCAAATGAAAAAGAAAATGCTGAAAAATCAAGTGCAAAATCTCAAGTTTTGAGTGCACTAGAAGCATCACCGAGCAATAGTTCCAACTCAAATCCATGGAGATTGGGTGGAAATTTTATTCCAAAAAATTCATCAGTTACATCAAAGAAAGGTAAAGAAAAGCTTTCTACTTTAATAAAACATCTATTGGTTTTGAAGACATTGATGGAGATTCAAGGAGTTCAGAAAAGAGCCTTGATGAGGAGCTTGGATTGCCCTCTGTGAAGAATGCAGAAGTAAGAAAGGCACATGCAGATGATACAAGGAGAAGTGACCCAGTACTGACAAGATCTGGAAGGATGCAGAATTTAGTACAACGATTAACATATGACAGTTACATGGTTCGTCATTGTGGCTACATGACAAAGGTAATACAAGATGCTGAATTCTCTTGTTTTGAAGATGCGATTGGAAATGCGAATTGGGAAAAAGCTATGGATGAGGAGATGGCTGCACTTTATGGAAACGAAACATGGAAGCTGGTTGTATTGCCACAAGGAAAGAAACCCATAGGATGCAAGTGGGTTTTCAAGGTAAAGCACAATGATGATGGTAGCATAAGCAGGTATAAAGCATGATTGGTAGCAAAAAGCATATGCACAGACATATGGCATTGATTATTAGGAAACATTCAGCCTTGTAGCTAAAATGTCTACTATTAGAGCACTTGTTGCATTCGCTACAACAAAAGGATGGACTTTGCATTAGATGGATGTGAAGAATGCTTTCTTACATGGTGGGTTATAGGAAAAAGTATACATGGAACAACTACAAGGATATGAAGATTCAAAGCACCCAGAATATGCAGGTTGCAAAAGGCTTTGTATTGGGTTAAACAAGGCCCTCATGCTTGACATGCAAGGATTTCTGACTACTTAACCACCATTGGGTTTTCTATGTGTGATGCAGATCATTCACTATATGCAAGGAAGGGTGATGGTGGTATCATAATTGTAGCTATTCTTGTTGATGACGTGATTGTAGATGGTGACACTGAAGCAAGCATTAAAGAGGTGAAGCAACTTCTTATGCAAGAATTTGACATGAAAGGTCTTGGTGTGCTGTGCTATATCTTGGGCATTGAGGTTATACATACAGAAACATGTATATGGATGTCACAAAGGCAATATGCCTTGAGTATGCTGCAAAAGTATCGTATGCCTTGAGATTATAACTTTTGCATGTGAATACATTTAAGGGTTTCAAAGATGACTCCACCTAGGCTTGGGACTTTTTAGGTACCCATTTCCAAGTGATGATAGGTTTGCTTTCTTGTGAATATGTACTTACAAAAACTTTTCTGATCTATTTTTGTGGTGTGGGTTAGGTGAGAACTGATTCAACCCTAAGAGCTTATGTGTGGTTTTTTGAGCTTGCAAGCAGGTCTTAGGCACCCAGATCTATCTAGGGTTGTGGTTAGCCTTCATGGAATGTTTAGGCACCCAAATGGAGAGAACACATTGTGAATGAAATCTTTGATGCACTGCCATCGATTGCTTTCATTTCATCAACCGCTTTGTATGCACTGATGGTCCTAGCAAGGGAGCATGTGGATGCTCATCCTTGCATCTCCAAATCTGCTTCACACCATGAATCGCTCCACCTCAAGATGTCTTTCATGTTTGGAATTCCATAGTCTTCTTAGGCTTCTCCCTGTCCTCCTTGCTTGGAGTATAGAGACCATTGACGTTTTTGGAAAAGAAGGGATTTCCATTCTCTCTCCTTCTCCTTCTTCAATGGCCACATTCTTCTGCATCACATAGCTTTGGAAAAGAACAACATATGTATTTTCAAGATTAACCCTAAAAGGACTAGGAGTTTGTGCCATGCCTAGATAATTGAGTGTGCAATTTCCTAGTTCAATTGTGACATGCTATTCATTTACCAAAACTTGAAGAAGTCCACTTCTTAGGTTTAAGTTGACTGCATGATCATGGATCCACTCTTGACCAAGGATGAGAGATTTAATAAGATCTTCATCATGACAAACTAGAACTTTGATTGTCATATGGAATTCTTGGATGGAGATGGGAAGCTTCACCTCGCCCATGCAAGGGGTTTCCAATCCTCCTTATCCTAGAAGATAGGCTTCAATAGGATTGATGAACAATTCCATGTCTTGGTAGCAAGAGAATCTAATAGAGCTCGTGGCTTCCTGTAGGTCAATCAATGCCTTGATTGTCTTTGTAGTCATGCACTATCTTGATTCTATGAGTATAAAATTATGTTTATTGATTATACAATGAGAGTGAACACTCTTGGTTTGGCACATCGCCATATGATACCTTGGGGCTTCATAATTACCATGAATCAACTGATCTATACCTTGTCTTCTCAACTATATATGTTGGATATGTTCTAAGGCCTTTTCTTGAGCTTCTTCGCAGATTCATTTCTCTTCTTTCTTGCGTTTCTTTGCTATATTAAGATGACCTAACATTTCTTCAGCTAACGGCTCTTGATAAAGCTTTAATCTACAACCACTGATGTACCTTGGTAAGATTTTGCCTTCTAAGATAACTAATTGGACTGCTCCACTAGTTGATATCCTATTGATGATCATTGGTCTATAGCCGCATTTTTCTAGATTCCGAGCATATTGCTTCAATGGCATATATTCCTATAGTTGCTCTCAATCTAATTTCACCCAATATTTCTAAGTCAACATCCTAGATGATAGCTCATGGCCCATCCATTGATGTTCTTGTGCCAGATTCAATGTGGGTATCAAAAAGTCTACTGGAAGTATTGCATTCTAGCCAAATGCCATAAGAAAGAGAGTGGCATCAAGTATCATTTTGTAGGCAATCCAATATGCGCAAACAACACGATGAAGCTGTTTGTCCCAGCCAGAACATTTATTATTAACAATCTTAATTAATAGTGTGCATTGGATCTTGTTTGTGCTCTTTGTTTGTCCATTGGCCTATGGGTGGTACGGGGTATACTTCTTATAAATGACCATGAATTCTTAGAGCAAGTATTCAATGACCTTGTTCAAGAAGTGGGTACCACGATCGCTTACGAATTCCATCAATAATCCATATCTTATGAATATATTTTTGAATAGAAACTTGGCTATTGTTTGCACATCACTCTTCTTAGTTGCCTTAACTTCTACCCATTTAGCTAGGTAATTAGTTGTGAAAATGATGTATTGAGCACATGAATTCTTGGTTATGGGACCTACAAAGTCTATTCACCACTTAGAGAATGCACATCCTCCCATCATGGGTCTCAATGGCATCTCATCCTTTCACATCGGATATTGATTTCTCTAACATATTTGACACTGCTTCACATAGGTATGAGCATCGATATGAAGGGTAGGCCACCAAAGAATTGAGAACATAATCGCTTTGATCACTTGATCTAGTCCACAGTGTCCTCCCACCATGCCCTGGTGTGTGATTTCTATAATTCTTAGATAATCACTTTCATGGACACATATTCTAAGATATCCATCTCGTCCATGTGTATATAGGTTATTTCTAATGAGCATAGAGTCTAGCACCTCCTATTCTAGAATTCTTCTTCTTTCTAGCATCATGTCTTGAGCGAATGTTTTTGTCCTCAGAAAGTCAACTAATGGATTGCTCTATCCAATATTAAAGACATGATACAAAGTAGCATGCTCCATCGAAGGTCTACTAATACACGTTGGACAATCCTTACACATCCTATAGATGTCTACTTCCATAGTTGGCCAATAGACACCAAATCTTTTTAGATTTTGTAGGGTTTGCCATTTTGAATAGTGTTGCTCTAATGCACCTACATGTTCTACTTGCAACCATGTAGCATATTCATCTTCTTCCACACAACAAGCTAAGATTCCTTGATCAATGTGTTTGTATATACTTCCTACCATTATATGATATTTTTGAGATCCAACCACCTCTTTATCATGTGTTCTCATTAGGGGATGTTTGGGTCCACAAGTGAGCATAGGCACAATAGCTTAAGCCTAATTTTCTACTTCCAAGTTGAACAAGTATGCATCAATAAGTTCATCTAGTACTCCTTGCGATGATTCACTTGAAGTTAGTCTAGAGATGTGATCAGCCCAAAGGTGAGCTTTGCCTTCTTGATGATTACTTCAAAATCATACTCCATTAGTAAGAAGAACCAGCTTACTAATCGGCCTATGTTGCAAGGTTTGTTCACTAGGTATACTAGAGCCTAGTGATACATAAAGAAATTAAACTTATTTGCAAGCAAATAATGCCCAAACTTCTTGAACACATACATCATGCCTAAGCCTTCCCTTTCTGTGGTTGTGTAATTTTTATCTGCCATGTTTAATTGCCTACTTGCATAAGTAATGGGAAGATCAATGTTTCCTTCACCAGTGGGTTGTGCTAGCACACATCTAATAGCAAAATTAGAAGCATCCACATGAACATGGAATGGCTTGGTCCAATCTCGTGTGGTCAAGATTGGTGCTGAACACAATCTTCATTTGAGCTCATTGAAAGAGTTTTCATACTCTTCATTCCACTCAAAGTTAGCTAGACGATTGTATGGGGGCTTTGGGATTATAGCATACATGTGGATAAAGCATTTGTAATAACCAAAATGACACATGAAATCTTGTACTTCCTTGAAATTCTTTGGTCTAGGGAGTTCTCCAATGGCTCTAACTTTATCTTCATCCATTGATATCCCATTCTTTGATCGAATATGTCCTAGAATCTTGCCTTGCTTGACCATGTAGAAACACTTCTCTGGATTCAATCAGAATGGATGTTCTCTACATTTTTCAAATATCTATTTAAGCTCAAGGATGTGGGTTTGTCTGATGTTGGAGTAAGCGCACATGTCATCTACATAGACCTCTAAGTTCTTTCACAGAAATTCCTTAAACAGATGACACATTAGCGTCTAAAAGTAGCTAGGGCATTGGTGAGCCCAAATGGCATCACACACGATGAAAAGATACCCCATTTTGTGGCAAAATCTATCTTATGTTGGTCTTCTAGGGCAATGGACACTTGGTTCTAGCCTTAGAATCCATCAAGGAAGCTATAAAATTCCTTGCATGCTACATGTTTTAAGAGATGCTCAATGATAGAATCCATCAAGCAAGCTATAAACTTCCTTGCTTGCACAATCTGCAACTATCACATGAAGGGCCTTCCTAAAATTATCTCATAGATGGGATTCTTACCAAAATCACATATGGCAAATGTAAGTTCAGACTCCACAACACAAGTAGTGAGAGTTATCCCTTCTAGTAACCTGAGGGGTTTCTCAATATGTCTGGCTTCCCTTTGCAATTTTATTCTCGTTGGTTTGAGTGCTGGCTTGCCCCATTGCTTCCATAAGGAAGTGGTAGCAATTGCAAATCTTTCTCTTGAATCCAGAATAGCTTTTGTTGTGTAGCCATGATAAGTGACAAGCAGATAGGTGTTTCCTTCCTCTCCTTTGTTCATATCTCCTATCTTATCCAAGGGTATTTCCCACTATTTTATGTGATCCTGCTTGAGATTGTGGCTTAGCTATTTTTGGCACTTGATTAGCTATGTGTTACCACAATTCAAGTTTAATCTTGAGTAGCTCCTCTAAAGTGAGATGACACTACACTTTTAGTGTTCTTCACTACTTCCATGTTCCTTGGTAGAACTTATTCATCATTTTTGACAATTACTATGGGGGCTCTCATGTGAATAGACTTAGACTCCCATGGGCCTGTGAAGTGGATAATTCCTACAAGGAATTGGATTCAGAGTCTCGTTTCTCACTTGATTGCATGTCCTCTTGCGGGCCATAGATGGAATTTCTTGAGGGAATCGATATGAAGATCATCCATTATCTCAATAGGAGGAAAGTTCTTGCTCTCTTTGGCCCATTTCTCCTCGTAGATCTCTCTTAAAAACTTTTGTGAATAACGATTTACCAAAGAGGGAATTCCATCATCCATAGAATTAGGAATGTACACTTCCTTAGGGGGTAAGCTTAGCTTGTCACCTCTACTATTCCAAGTCTTTGGTGTAGCCAAAATCTTAGGTTTAGCTATCAACTACTTTTACCTCTCTTATAGTCCTTCCAAGTGCAATTGTGACTTTTCTTAGTTAGTGTGATTGAAAAGATAGCTTGCATAAAAAATAGTGTGAGCTAGTTTCACCATTTTTGTGTCAAGCTTGGTTCTCTCAATCTCTATGTCCGCTCTAGGATAGCACTTTTCTAGTTCTCTCACATTCAACCCTTCTTGGCGTTGAGCCTGATAAGCCTTGAACATCATGTCCAAGTCTTCAAGAGTAGGATCTGCTAGTACCAATCCTGCTCTAGATGGTGGTGGGATGGATGGGGGGTTTTGATGAGATGAGGGTGGTGGTGCTTGAGAGTGTGTTTGGGATGTGATCTCTATCACTTTTGTTTTTGTTTTCTTGAGGCTTTCTTCTAATTTGATGATCTTTCTCACCCATTGTCTCTTCATCCTTTCATGGCTATCCTTCCAAGTACTAATTCTATTTCTAGCTATGCTCTTTGACTCTTTGGCCTTTGATTTCTTCTCTTGATGTATACTTTTGGTTTGTTGTAGGGCTTGGGCTCTAATCACTATCTGCATAGGGGCTATAGTGGTCACACTTCTACTGGGATCCACAATCAAGCCTATAACGTTAATTGGTGTAATCGTTTGAGAATTGGACAAATTCTTAGGACAATCTCTTAAGAGATGGTCCTTTCCACAATCAATACAAAAGCCTTGAATGACTACCGATTGGGATTGCCCTAGTGTAGGAAGTGAACAACCACAAATGAAATTGTCTACTTGGCATCTATAACATGGTCCTTTGGGTGCTTGGGGTCTCATCTACCTTGGTTGGGGCCTAGGGTTAGGATTTGCATACATCACATTAGAGTATTCAGGCTCCCAACTTGGTTATAATAAGTTGACGGACTATCCACATGGGTCGAGTCAAAGCTCTGACTATTAGGATCACTTTTTGAAATCAGTGGGGGTACATGCACTAAGGCTTTATTCATACTATCCTCTATTGCAACATATTTGACTGTAATAATGTTGGCAGGGGCTGGAGGCTGTTGAGCTAACACCAGTTATGGTCTCTGCTGAGCTTGGTATTGGGGTTGATAAGGCTATTGAGGCGTTAAGTATGGTTGTTGTTGATATTGGTTGGATACCCTCCAAGCTCTTGATATGGTTGTTGGTAATTTTGCCTAACCACTTATTTGTTGTATGGACTATCTTTTGCAGTGTGATTGCTGCACCTTCTCTCTATTGTGCAATACTACATATTAGGGTTCCATTGGTTCTTAGTCATGATGGGGCAGACATTGGCCATGTGCTCTCCTCTACAATTAAACATCATCCCACTAAGACCATTCTAGGGGCTTGAGATTCGTAACTGTTGAGCTACTTTTTCTCCCAATTCATCAATGGATGTGGAAGGTTTCGATGTGATAGAACTCTCTAAATCCTTGTAGATTTTTAAAAGTTCAACTTGTCTCCCAAGTCATCCTAGATATCGATACACATTCCCACACATTTTTGTATGGTCTTATGTTCCTTCAAGTACACATAAGACCATAACTTTGCAATTAGCAAGCCATCCAAAAACAATGCCACTTGTTTGGTTGGTGTGGGTAATTCTGGAATTGGGCCTCTCTCCACGTATTGCCTAAATCTACTTCTTGCTAGCCTGACTATCTCTTGGGGTGTCTGCTTGAAGCTATGGATGAAGAGGAGCTTTTCTTTTTGATACTGCTCTTAGAGAAATCCATAATAAATGCTTCCAACAACCGATTGATGTCTCTGAATTGGCCTAGGTGTAGTGATTGGAACCATATCAAGACAGTGTTCTTCAAGGTTAAACCAAAGGCATTATATTGAGTGAACAAGTCATCAAGCTCTTCTGCTCTCAAAACTTTTCTGAATTCTGCCACATGGCCATAAGGGTCTCTAGTTTTGTCAAAGTAATTTTTAATTGAATTTACCAATTGATTGGGTCTCAATATCCTAGGGTGTTCTCTTAGTCTAGGTAGGGGAAAATCATCCATGCCTCTCTGGAGTTTGGGTCCTCTCAGTCTCTCCTGATCCATTGTGTCTATGTCCCATCCTGACCTCGCTCATCCTAAAGGGTTTGCAAAGCTTACTTTAGGTCTCTCCCAAGCCTTCTCTTTGAGACTTCCTAGAACATGAGAAGATCCCGCTCCATGTTGGCCATGCGATCCATGCGTTCTTTGAGGAGGGAATACCAATTTACCCTGCCAAGTGTATGCATGTCTTCCATGTTCCATAACCATGAACATCCTCTGAGAATAGTTATCTAAATGGATTACCTTTTTGGGGGTGTCTACATCCTTGAATTCATAAACAATCACTCCATCTGTCTTGCTTGGTTTATCAATCTTGAATCTCCAAAATGCTTTATGAGTTTCTCTATTTAGCCTTCTCTTTGAGACTTCCTAGAACATGGGAAGATCCCGCTCCATGCTAACCATGCAATCCATGCATTCTTTGAGGAGGGAACACCAATTCACCCTTCCAAGTGTATGCATGTCTTCCATGTTCCATAACCACAAACATCCTCTGAGAAGAGTTATCTAAATGGATTACCTTTTTTGGGGGTGTGTGCATCCTTGAATTCATAAATAGTTACTCCATCTGTCTTGCTTGGTTTATCAATTTCGAACCTTCAGAATGCTTTATCAGTTTCTCTATTCAAGAAAAGATCTATGCTTTTATTATCTTGAGGAATCCACTATACTCATCCATCCTATCATGTAAGCTCATCACCACGTACATGGTTCCTTGCTTATCAATATATGATCCCTCTTTGAGTTTGAATACTGGATGTTCAATTCCAAAGGGTTGACCAAGGTTTTTAAGTTGGACCATTGACCTTCTCAATCCTTCCTCATAGATGTGGGCACCTATTTGGTTGGTTGGTACATATTCTAGTTTAGTCTTATAGGGACCTTTAGGGGTCTATAAGTAGGTAAGTCTTGAATTTCCTATAGGCCTTTCCATGCTAAACAACATTTCTGAATCACTAGTTTTTGAGCTCAGCATGTAAGGATAGTCATTGAGCCGTTGAGCCCATGACCTAGCGGTGTGATTGACACTAGCTTTAGACGACCTCATGCTTTGCATATCCCATCCTAGGTGTCTACTGGACCTAAGGTTCATAGGCTTTGCTGATTGGCATAAATTCCTAAGTACAACCATGTTGCTAGGTCCTTTTGTAGTATCCATTTGTTCTTTTTAATTTTGCTTCTTTAGGGTCCACTGACTAGTAAAGTTTTGTGATTTTTGATCCGATAAAATTTGGGTAGTGAAAGGAAGTAATTCATCTTCACTTTCAAACCTTCAAAAGAATCAACAATGGAAATTAAAGGAACAAATTGAGTAAGGGGTTTCCAAATCAATCTTGTCCCACAAGGTAGATTTGGATCCCCAAGACTTCAACAAAAGCACAAAAATCATACTTAGATTTGGGTTCCCAAATCTAGTATTTTCCCTATATCTCAAGAAGCTCGAGAGGAACTTCTCAACAAGTTCCACCACCATAGATTACAAAGTTCACCTAGAGAAAGAAAGCTTCATAGAAGTTGTCTTATGTAGAAGCATTGAGATGGACACTCATTGTGAAAGCACCACCAAAAGTGCTTCCTGCAATTCACAGTTGGACTATTCTCAAGTTTCCTAGTAAGAATACTACCATTAGAAAAACTACTTTACATACCTAGAAATGGATACATAAATAGTCTCTTGAACATCTCGTGTTTTGTGCATAATATTGCTAAAGTCTAAGATGATCACAAAGATATGGGAGCTTAGTGACTATGTGATAATGCTATATCTTTTGATATTCAGTAGGTGAAAACTCTAACCTTATTGGATCCTTGTGTAATAAGGATTGATATTTTACGGACCAATAAGTAGAAATGAATGAAATAGAAAATTAAAAGCTTGGCCTTGGAACGTGAATCATGCTTATTATGAACAATGTTTTACTAAATCAAGAGAGAAAATTCCATGTCGGATGAAATCCTTTGCTTAGGCAAACTTCATTTGATGAAATTTTAGATTTTGGCAATGTGGGATCCTTTGATATGCGAATCTTTGTACCACCATCTTTTCTAGCCAACTCCATAAAGCCAATGGGAGATCATTGGTTTCAAGAACATGCAAAAAATTTATGGGAAAAAAGATAATTTATTTTCTTCTAAGGAAAATGGAGCTCATCTACTAGTAAGCAGAAAGTTGATAATGCTACACAATCGAAGAAGGAAGAAAAATATGAAAAGAAAACAGAAAAGAAAAATCAATTTTGCAAATATTGTAAGGGAAATGATCATGTCAGAAAGATTTGCTCTAAACTGGCTGCAAAAGAGGCACATAAGATAGTGGCTAGAATGGTTGTTGTAGAGGCCTCTACACCTAAAACAAAGTCTAAAAATCTTGTTTAGAATGAAGAATGGGATTTTACTACAATTTGTAGCTATGATCCATCTTCTCATGAACAATGTATGTTTGTAGTAGACCTATATGTTTGATACTTTGATAGTGGGACAACCAAACATATTACCTCGCAACACATTTTTTTCATTTCACTTGAGTATGCCCCTACAAGGAATACTATCACATGTGCTAACAACTCCTCTTATCTTGTAATGCGAGTTGGTAAGATCATTCTGAATACTAATGATGGAAGTTGTTTCATGTTGTCATATGCTTTGTACGTACCAAGGATAAAAGAAAATTTGTTTTGAGTTTCAACATTAGCCAAGATTAACTCAGTTTTCAGAGAACATGGTTGCATAAAGAAGAACACTTGTCACATAACCTTAACAGGAGATGGTTGAAAGATAAATTAAGAGAGAGGATTAGGAAGTAATCCTCATCCATGGCTTTTAGGGCTAGTAGTTGCCCCATCATACTCCTAGCTAGGAGATTGTGAGTTCAATTCCCAACATTGGTATCAAAGTGAATAGATCCACATTCGAATAGTGCATAGGTTGGGATCTGAACCCACACCAAACTTCTAGAAGTCGAACCACCTATCCAAGGAATCCATCTACAAGTTGGTGCTCAATTGCATAAGAAACCCTTGATTATCTTCGTCTGTGGGCACTTTGTAGTGTGAAATGTCACATAACCTTAGCACAAGATGGTTGAACCATACCTTAAGAGAGATGATTAGGAAGTAATACTCATCCATGGCTTTTGGGGCTAGTGGTTATCCCATCATACTCTTAGCTAAGAGGTTGTGAGTTCAATTCCCAACATCGATATCAGAGCCTAGTTGAGGAAATTAGGAAATACAAAGGAAAGGAGCTACCTAGGCACTTGGGAAGTGCTTGATTGTGGGTGAGTCTAAAACTAGTCAAGGGAGATGCATGGGCATTCGGGCACCAGAGGTGGGCTGGATAGGTCCAAAATAGGTCCATGCGTTGGAATTTGAGGCTAGTGGAGGTGCCCAAATGTGGGAAGGGGACGACCAAGTTAGATTGAAGGGTCCACAAGTGAGCATTGAGGACAATGCTCAATCTAAGGGAGAAGGAATATCACACAACCTTAACAGGAGATGATTGAACCATACCTTAAGAGGGAGAATTATGAAGTAATCCTCATCCATGGCTTTTGGGGCCAGTGGTTAGCCCATCATACTCCTAGCTAGGAGGTTGTGAGTTCAATTCCCAACAACAATTGAATAAGACTCAAAGAAAGCGAAGGAAATCTTGGAGCTATGAGCCTACTATTCTACATGGAATGTGTAACATGCTATTGGAAAGCTATGGAGGTGAAGCTTTTTGTATGTAAGACAATTTTGTTGGTTTATGTTATTTGAGTAACTAGGTTGTATATGAGCATTGTATGCATGCTTTAAATATTTCATTCATTTGAATGAAGTGAAATATTCTATTATGTATGTAGCTGAAGTTTAAAGCTTACATGTAAGCTTGAGGATAGATTTATATGCTTCTTACTTAATGAAAGAAATGTATGCAATGCAGATGCTTATGAAGTTTATGCCCAAGATAAATGACAGTATTTGATAGCCATGCTTAGGCTGAGCATAAGTTGAATCTAGAGTTTGATGATTGATGTATAATATGAATGAATGTATGCATAGGTGGTCAAGGAGAATATATAAACATGTTTAATGATCTGTGGATGATTAATATGCTATCTGTATAGCCTATACAAGCTGAATATTTTTAGGTTTATGTAGCCATATGAATTTGCAAAAAGAGAGCTAACTCTATGCTTGAATGATTGGTGATTTATATGCATGCTTATGTGGATTTGTTAGCATGATATTGAAGCATTAAAGGTTTCTCATGTTCAGCCATAGATGAGATGTAAGTATATATGTTTGGATGTGATGAAACCAAAGGTTGCTATGTATTAAATTTGTGTATATATCTTGTTGTGGATAAAACCCATTAAGGTAAAGTTACAAAAGCAAATATGTGTGATCATTTTATGATAAAGTAAAAGTGGTTGATTCTTGAGTTGAGCTACAACAAGCTCCTATTGGTGAGAGAAGATGTAAGGGTAGGTGAACAGACACTAGATCCCATGGACATTTCTCTCCCTCTCTCTCTCTCTTTCTCTCTCTCTCTCTCTCTCTCTCTATATATATATATATATATATATATATATATAAGGCTTTTGGATGTGAAAATTTGTGGAGATGTCAAGAAGATGGTTTAGAAGCATATGCTAGTCATTCTCTTGCCAAATGCTATCAGAATTTCCCCAAATAGTGTGCTACAAGGCACATAGGTATTCCAGTAGCATACTTTTTTGTACATAGCCACCTTGTGAAGGTCATTTATCTCTATATACATATCCATTTAATGCATATGATATCTTGTTGGAAATATTATATTGTTTACTTTGTTTGATGTAAATATATGTGGTAGATTCTTCTCCACTAGTTACTGGGAGCAATTCTTCTAAGCCTCAATTTTCTTCTTAACTTGATTTGAAAAGTAGTCTATCTTTAGGTATTTGGTTTCATAACCATTTGAACTCCTAATGGAGTGATCAATAACTTGTTGGAAAGTTAAGAGTATCTACTACGTGTGGAATAGATCTCAGAGTCAAGGAGTATCTAAACTATGATTGAATCAGGTTTTAATAAGTATGTGTTTGATAGGATAGTTTTGGAAGAGGTTTTCTTACTTCAAACTTATTCACTATCTTCATCTTCTCAAAGTGATCTTCATATTGATGGTATCCCACTCCAAGATTGATGATAGCTCTCTTGAATTCTTGTAATTGTCAAACCTTGTTTTGTTTATCTTCAACTCCTTCAAGTCTTCTAGAATGTTCTCATGGAAATCCTTTTTTTACCACCTTCAGCTTTGTCTTCAATCTTCAAGTCTTGAAAACTTCAAAATCAAACACTGTGTTTTCCAACATTTTAGCTTGATCTCCCTCCTTCACTTTGGATCCAAGCTTTTGCCCTTCCATTGCATCGGATGACTTTTGGTGCTCCAAATGCATGCTATCTAGATTCAAAGCTAGAAAATAAAAGATTATCCATATGTAGAAAGATGATCAAGATAGATCATTTATTATTGGAGAAAGTATTTTCTATCCAAAAGAGACATGAATTCCTAATGATGAATACCAAAGACTTTTTCTAATTAAAGAGAAAAGTTTAGTAAGAGGGAAAAGAGAAGATAAACTTTGGGGAGAAGAAAAGCTTACGAGAATCAATGCCAATAATCCCCGATGTAGAGAAAATAACTTATGCAACAAGGTTCAAGAACCTAGATGTAGAAAAGGATCAGAGGGCCATCCACCTTTCGTAGAATAATCTGGAACCGAAATCTCATCAAGAAGAAACACACAGTGAAATTGGAACTTCTGAGAAATGTGATCCGAATGAGGTATCTTCAAGCTTGCAAACCTTACCTAACCATAGAGGACACTATGAAATGAAATAACAAATCATGAGAGCACCTTCAATCATGCTAGAAATGAATTCAAAGAATTTAGCTGCAAGAAGTATTGAAGAATTGCTTCAATCTACGGTTAGATGCAAAATTATGTTGGAATAATTGTTGTTGCAAGGAGAACAATCAAGGAAAAATAGGTCTATCATGTGTGTTGTTTATCAAGATTTTGTGTTTTAGAAGAGAGAGGGTAAACTAGCTCTTCCTCTAGTAAGCATAAATATGTTATCCTTGCACATCAAAGAAGGAAAACAAAGATGAGAAGAAAACAGATAAGTAAAAATAAAGGAAAATGATCATATCATCAAAAAATATCCTAAGCTTGTTGCTAGAGAGGGAAAGAAGAAAGAGGTAGGAATGGTTATTGCAGACGCTTTTGCTTCTAAAACTAAGTCAAGAACCTTAGTTTAGAATGAAGAATGGGCATTTCCTACACAATGTATTTATGACCCAATGATCCATGATCATTGTATGTGGGTTGTGGACTCAAATGTTTAGTAGTGATAAGAATCCTAATCAAGAGAAAACTCAAAACAAATCTCAACCTATTCATTGGTAGTAGGACCTTGATTTTATTGAGGGCATGAAAAGACTCCATTTATGTTTTCAATGTGGAGAACAAGGACACCAAATTTATGAATGCACGAACAAGGCAATCTTTTTTAGCCTGCACAAACAAAGGTGAAAAACATATTTGAGGATGTACTCTACATTTCATGGTTTTCAATTCTTTCCCAAGGTCTCTATAATTATGATTTTGGGTATGATTCCTATTCATAAAGTTAGATTTTTTCTCAATTCAGGTAGTATGCATTGTTTTCTATCTTTCAAGTTGGTGAAAATTCTATTGATATCCTTTAATATAGAAAATATCCATGACTATGGAGATGGCCAATGGAAAACTACACTATACAAAAGGATACATTGAAAAGCTTGCACTTACTTTTTATGATAAATGTTTTCATGGGAATTTTCAAGTGATAAAAATGAAACAATATGATGTAGTTATAGGTGCAGACTAGTTAGTTCAAAATTCTACAACAACTGGTTGTGAACAAAGTACAATAATTTTAAGGCAAGATAGTGAATCTATCCACATGCTAGGTGATGAACATAATTCTAAGTCTATTTTCATTTCTATAATGAAGATAATTCAAGGTATACATGCAGGATACAAAACATTTGTAGTGTATGTGAATAATCTACATGAGGAAATACTGAGCAAAAGCTTCTAAATCATGTAGAAATCTTTTTGAAAGCATATGCAGATGTATTTCTTGAAGACCTACCTAGTATACGTCCACCTAGATAGACTCAACATGCTATAGACCTATATTTTAGGAGTGAACCATATTCCAAAGCACCCTTATAGATTTAACATAGATAATTTAAAGGAGCTTAGGATTTACTTAGATGTCCTTTGAAGAAAGGCTTAATTAGATCAAGTGTTTCACCTTGGGGAGCACCTATTTTATTTCAAAAGAATAAAGAAGGCTCTTATAGATTATGGATTGAATATAGGGATGTGAATAAAAGAATGATTAGAAAATAAGTATCCACTTCCTCATTTAGATGAATTATTAATTCAATTAAGTGGAGTAAATCCATTCACCAGAATCGAATTAAGATCTAGATATCACCAAATTAGAATCAAAGGTGATGACATACCCAAAAAAACAAGTTATGGCCACTTTGAGTTTACAGTTTTACCTTTTGGATTAACAAATGCTCCTACCACATTCATGCACTTGGTGAAAAATATCTTTTATGATTATCTAGCTGAAATCACTTTAGTATTTCTTGATGATATATTTGTATACTCTAAAGATGATGATTATAATTTTGTACATCTTAGGAAAACTTTGCAAACACTTAGAAAACATAGATTGTATGACAAAAGGAGTAAGTGTTTCTTTGCCAAGGACAAACTTGTGCATGTAGGAAGAGTCATATCTAAAGAAGGGATTCATTATGATGAGGATAAAGTGAAAACAATAGTTGATTGGCCAATTCCTGAAACTATACGAGATGTTAGAAGTTTTTAAAGATTGGAACAATATAAGAGAGCACATATTAGGGATTTTTATAAGATAGCTAATCCTCTTAGAGAGTTGACTAAAAAGAATACAAGTTTTGTGTGGGCCCATGCATGCCAAAAATGATTTGCATAATTGAAACAAAAGGTCATTGAAAATGTTTTAAAATACCAAAAATAGGAAAACATTTGTGGCTGCATATGATGAAAATGGTAGTCAAACAAGATGTGTTCTTTCATAGGATGGTAGGGTGGTCACATTTGAAGTCAAAAAATTAAGAAAAATGAACCTAATTATCCTGCTCATGATCTAGAAATGCTTGTTGTGGAAAATTTCACTTAAGCATTAGAGACATCTACTCTTAGGGGTTACACTTGAATTGAAAATAGATCATCAGGGTCTAAAATATATTTTCACATAGACATTGCTTAATAATAGGCAAAATCATTGGATTGAACTATTAAATTAGTATGATTTTAACTAGATCTAGTTGTTAAGGAAAGTAAGGTTGCTAATGCATTGAGTAGTAGATTCTAATTTTCTTAATCAAATTCAAGAAGAGCTACAACATTAATCTTTATTTGCACCTATTTTGAAGTTTTTGCTTACAAATAAGGGATTGGTGTATCAGGGAAAATTTCAAAATAGGTGCAAAGTTCAAAATTTCGTTTTGAACTTTGTGCCTATTTTGAACCTTTATGTAATCTCATTTTTCTAGTAGATTTTGATTTTCGTGATCAAATCCAAGAAGATCTACAACATTATTCTTTCTTTGCACATATTTTGAACTTTTTACTTCCAAATAAGGGATTGATGTCTCATGAAAAATTTCATTTATAGAATGTACTTTTATATGTAACAATCTATTATGGAAATCTTTTGAATCTCCATTGAAGGCAATATGTACCTTAATGTTGCTCATGTTTTGCAAAACAACTATAAATTGAAAGATGATGGATCTTCACTTAAGAGTCAATATAGATTAGATAATTTGTTAAAGTGGCACATACCTCGTTGAAGATTCAACATGGGTGGCTTCAGATGATTTTTTGGGACATTATCCATTTTTCCAACTCTTAGGATAGAGTTCTTCAAAGGGGAAGAATTGTAATGAGCCTATCGATAGTGAAATAACTCAGTTTGGAAATTGCGTTATACATTGTGTAGATAATATTTAGAATGAGTGTTCATGTCATTTTATGCATATATAAAGGATTTTGGGGTGATAATTTCTATATTCTCTCTCTAAACATCATCTACATCATGTTTTCTAGTTGAAATTTGAACATGAAAATGAAAGAATTAGGAAAAAGGTTGTATAAGAGAAATGTAGACTATGCATATTAGAAAACCCTCTATTTTTTTTTAAAATCGGGTGTTAAGTACTGTAAAGTTCTGAAATCAATTTGCTTTAAATTAATGGCTTCTTTTTATTCTCTCTATAGAATTTTCAAACTTGCAAGGTTGAATAATAATATCTAGAGACTTATTTGGAACTAGGGCCTCTTGAAAATTTTTGTGCAGATTCAAGAGTGGGACAGTTTTGCCCCTCATAAGCATTATAGAATTCCACATTGCTTTTGAGTTACAAGGCCTAGAAAAGTGATGTTTTTTCCAAAACTTAAAAAAAAAAGGATTCTCTATCATTATTCAAAGTTGTGACTTTAGTGCATTTGTGCTGTCATTCATGTCCTGGTTGCTGGCATATGTATCTTTTTGTCTCTTTTTCTTCTACGTCACATAGGTGCCACTAAAGAAAGCAAGAGACTGCTAAAGTGCATGCTTTTTTATGAAAGTTGTGCATGAAACACTCAAAGATGTGACGTTTTCAAATTTGGTGGATCACACACTTTCTTGATTGGATACAATTAACTTTGTTTTAGGAGATCACTATGTCATGCTAGAGCAGGACAAAAATCAAAGGTTTTCCTTGTGATCATGATTGAGATTGAGATTGTGAGTAAGGGTGTGATTGAGCGTATGAATGTGAATGAGATTAAGATTTCCTAGGGGTGGTAGGGAGGTTGAGGATTCACCACAAAGCTATTTTCCATAAGTTTTTGTATGTGATTCATATCTATAATACAATATTCTCTCTTTCTACGATACATATTGTCTATTCTCTTGTGTTAGATTTTCTCTCATGTGTAAATTCTCTTCTACTATTTTTGAGTGATTCAGAGCTTGTGATTGTGGGATCATTACAAGTGGTATTAGAGCATTTCAATCCAACGCAATGATGGAGTCTTTGATAGAAAGGATTTGTGAACAAGAGGATTTTATTCAAAAGCTTCTTGGAAAATTACATAGAGAACGAGGTGGAAAAAAAAAGAGGGCACACAATTTTTTTAGAGATCAATGATGAATTTGATAAAGGTGCAAGGACATCTAACATGCCAAGAGCAAGGCAAAAATCTAATCATAAGGATTTGGAGGCCACTGAGTTTCCACCAATTAAGTCTTGAACAAGACAAAATTGAATGACTTTAATGGTGAGAAGAAGAGTGGGAAGATTTAGAGGCTTGGATTGCAGAGCTAGGGGATTTTATTTATCTTTTGTTGGAACAAATGAGTCCAAGCCTACATACTTGGACAATTAGCATTCACTTCATATAGTCACACATGACCATTCCCTTGCAAAAAAGCATTTACTTTTATCCTTGTAAAAGTGCATATGTTAATTGCACTACTCTCACGTGGAGTTAGAAAGAATCAAATAACGCATCACTTGGTAGGTGATTGATGAGAAATCAAGTCCTTAAGTCTAGGATTCACTTTAGGGTAAGAGCTTGAATTTGAATTCAAAAAATGGCTCCAACTCCAAGCTATAAAAATGGATCAAAATCTTGTGTGAGCAAGAGCCCGATTTGGAGATCATTTGAGAGGGATCTATAGTGCTTATGAGATCATCCTATAGCTTCATCACTACCCTCACATTGTGAAATCATATATCGCCAATGTACTTGTAACTCTATGTGATTAATACATATACATTGATCACATCTCACTCTCTCTTCTGTGTCATGTTCATCTTAGAATAGTAAACTTCTCAAACTTGGTTCTCATTGCATAATTGATCATTTTTAAAGTGTTATAGATTCAACATATTGTCTATTTTATTGTTACAAAGTTTCATTGTCATTGCCTTTATCAATCTAGAGATATTTTCAAAACTCTGCCCACTAGTCTGCATATTGTTGAAGCCCAAAAATGTTGGGATGATCATATGAATTGCTAAACTTATTTCTCAGAGTATACTTGATCATTTCAAGTGAGATAACTTGTGATTGGTAGCTATCTAAGTCAATTAGATAGTCACAAAAGGAATTTCATCAAGTGCTAGCAGGTTGAGAGCATTGTTCATTTTACTAAGGCTACAACAATAAGTATCAAGGGGGTTTCGGAGGTAGAAGAGACTACAACAACTATACAAAAGAACAAGAGGATTCTCTATTGATCATGAATATGACATCCAAGCAAGGTAAAGATGATGAGCATCTATTCTATATTGATTCTAGTTGTTCCAATCATGTGGCTAGAAATGTAGCAATTTTATCTGATCTTGAAGAACCTAAAGGGAAGTATGAAGTGCAAACAAGTGATGACACTAGGAACTCTGTAAAGAAGATTGGAAATGTTAAAGCATCTGATGGTAACATGAACCTAAGTAAGGTATTATATGTTCCAACCATAACAAAAATCCTAATCAGTGTTGGGTAGATTGTTGAGAAGGGCTTACAGGTTAGATTCACAAGGCATGGAGCATATGTGGAGGACCATCAACAAGGCTTCAAGAGGATTGAAAAAGGTGAGAAATCTGGTAGAATCTTTACATTTGAAGTTGAAGATACCAAAAATATTGCTCCCTTCAATTACAAAGATCAAACCCTATCTGAACCAGAGATATGGCATAAGAGACTAGGTCATATAGGTGAAAGAACACTAAAGCAAACATGCAGGGATTAGAGTGTGATTGGCATTCCAAATGTGTCAAAGCAACACATGATTTACAAATGTGGAGCATGCCAATTTGGCAAATTGCACAGGCAACCATTCAACAGAAAAGGATACATGTATGAAGACTACTTAGAGCTTGTGCATAGAGATGTGTGGGGTCCAAGCTGAGAGCCATCAATCTCAAGATCAAGGTACTATGTTTGATTCATAGATGACTATAGTAGATGGACAATACTTTACTTTATGAAGCATAAAAATGAAGTCTTCACTTGGTCTAATAAGTACTTGGCATTGGTTGAGAATAAAAAAGGTAGAAGCTTGAAGATGCTCAGATCTGATGGAGATGGTGAATATTTCTCACATGAATTTGACTCCTTCTTACAGGATAGAGGAATAAAGAGATAGGTTACAACAAGGTACACTCCTGAACATAATGGAGTGGTAGAGAGGAGGAATAGAATAATATTAGAGGATGCAAGATCAATGTTGAATGAAAAGAAACTTCCGAATTACGTATGAGTAGAGGCTGTTTTCATAGTCACATACTTAATTAATAGGCTTCCATTCAAGTCTTTGGATGGAATGACACCTTATGAGGCATGGAATGGTAGGAGACCTTTCCTAGAACATTGTAAAATCTTTGGGTGCATTGCTTATGCACATATACCCTCACATATTAGAAGAAAGCTTGATCCAAAAGCTAAAAGGTCTATATTCATTGGCTATGAACAAAATCAGAAAGGATATAGGTTGTACAATCCCACTAACAAAGGATTTACATTTAGTAGGGATGTGGTGTTCGATGAAAATAATTCCTGTTTTGAAGATGATTGTAGGAAAATAAAGCTACCTTATGACTTGGAAAGTGATAAGAAGAACCACAAATATTAGAAGATTTCAACTCAGAAGATGAAGAAAAAATTGACTACAAAGCTTGGAAATTCAAAGGCAAGACAAAATTCAAACAATTGGAAGACATTCTAGAGTCATCCAATCAAGCACTTAGAAGATCTCAAAGAGAGAGTAAGAAACCCATAAGGTATGGCTATAACACATCACTAGTCACCAAGCATTCTATATACATGACTAAAGATTCTATGTCAAAGGAGCCCTCTTCATTTGAAGAAGCCAATAAGAAGGAAGAATGGAGAGGAGCTATGCAGGAAGGAATTGAAGCACTTCAAGAGAACAATACTTGGGATTTGGTCCCCAAGAAACCAAGCATGAAGGTTATAGGATCTAGGTGGATTTACAAAGTAAAGAAGAATTGAGATGGTTCAATCAACAGGTGTAAAGCAAGGCTAGTAGCAAAGGGGTTTGCTTAAACCCATGGAGTGGATTATGAAGAGACCTTCTCACCTGTGGCTAAGATGCCAACAATCAAGGTTTTAGTAAGTATTGCTGCTTCAAAGAATTTGAACTTGTATCAATAAGATGTTAAAAATACATTCCCTAATGGATGGATCTTTGAAGAAGTCTACATGGCTCAACCACCAAGATATGAAGACAAGGACAAACCAGAATATGTATGCAAATTAAGGAAAGCACTTTATGGTTTACAAGAAGCTCCTAGAGCTTGGAACCATAGGCTTTTCACATATTTGCAGGACCAAGGTTTTGTTGCTAGCAAAGCAGATTCTTCTTTGTTCATTAAGAAGACTAACTTCGAAGTTATTTATCTATGTGTTTATGTGGATGACATTATCATTACAGGGAATGATGCCAATGGCATCAAACAAATCATAGCTTAGAGGATGGAAGAGTTTAAAATTAGTGACCTTGGGTTGTTAACATACTTTCTTGGATTAGAACTTTTATATTAAGATTTTGGTGTCCTTATTACTGAAAGGAAGTACATTCATGATATGTTGGTTAAATTCAAGATGGAGAATGCAAAGATTGAAGGTACACCCATGGAACTCAATCACAAACTTCGTTCTCATGAGGGAGAACTACTTGAAGATATTACAGGTTATCAAAGGCTTGTTGGGAGTCTCAATTATGCAACCATAACAAGAGTGAACATATGCTATGGAGTAAGTACATTAAGTCAATTTATGCATAGACCAAGAAAACCTCACATGGAACCTGCCAAGAGGATCTTAGAGTATCTAAAGGGTACCATAAATGAAGGGTTATTTTATTGATTCACATCTGACTTGGATATCAAGCTATATCCTGATGAAGATTGGGCTGCTCAAAAGATGATAGGAGGAGCACTTCTGGCTACTTCTCTTTTGCAGGGTCAAAGCTAATTTCATCTTCATCAAAGAAACAACCAATTGTGGCATTGTCATCAATGGAAGCAGAATATAGAGGCTTAGCAAATGCAACACAACAAGCTATGTGGCTTAAGCTACTTTACAAAGATTTTGGGATTACATTCTTATAACCCAATGATCTTTGGAGATAACACTAGCTCACTTCATTTGGCTTCTAATCCTATATGTCATGCAAGGACTAAGCACATTGAAGTGCACTATCATTATATGAGAGAGAAGCTACTTAGCAAGGACATCCAATTGTCCTATGTATCAACCAATTTGCAATGTGTAGATATGCTAACAAAATCTTTGGATGGAACTAAGATGAACACGTTCAAGATGATGATTGGATTGCAAGAAATCAAGGATAAATGAAGACCAAGCATGTTAGGCTTGAGGGGGAGCTGTTGGAACAAATGAGTCCAAGCCTACATACTTGGCCAATCAGCATTCACTTCATATAGTCACATATGACTATTCCCTTGTAAAAAAGCATTTACTTTTATCCTTGTAAAAGTGCATATGTTAATTGCACTACTCTCATGTGGAGTTAGGAAGAATCAAATCATGAGTCACTTGTTAGGTGATTGATGAGAAAGCAAGTCCTAAAGGTTAGGGTTAACTTTATGGTAAGAGCTTGAATTTGAATTTCAAAAATGGCTCCAACTCCAAGCTATAAAAATGGATCATCTCACGTGAGCAAGAGCCCAATTTGGAGATCATTTGAGAGGGATCTATAGTGCTTAGTGAACTCATCCTATAGCTCTATCACTACCTTACATTGTGCAATCATATATGGCCAATATTCTTGTAACTCTATGTGATTTAATACATATACATTGATCACATCTCAGTCTCTCTTCTCTGTCATGTTCATCTCAAAATACTAAACTTCTTAGACTTGGTTCTCAGTGCATGCTTGATCATTTGATGTGATTTAAAGTGTTATAGGTTCAACATAATGTCTATTCTATTGCTTAAAAGTTTCATTGTCATTGCGATTATCAATCTAGAGATATTTTCAAAACTCTACTCACTGGTCTACATACTATTGAAGCCCAAAAATGTCGGGATGATCATATGAGTTGCTAAGCTTATTTCTCAGAGTACATGATCAGTTCAAGTGAGATAACTTGTGATTGGTAGATATCTAAGTCAATTAGATACTCCCAAAAGGAATTTGATCAATTGGTAGCAGGTTGAGAGCATTGTTCATTTTAGTGAGCATGTGTAGAGACCAAAATAACAAGTTCTAGCTCATAGTTGAATCTCCTACTCATCTGTTTTGATCCATTGATTAGAGGATCATACTCCAAAACACTTAGGTGATTATTTGTGATTCTTGGGAAGATCAAGGGGTCTACATTACACTTCTCAACTTGTGCTTGGCTGGTGTGAAGTAGAGATTTGCAACACCACTTCATTTATGGAATCTATCCACCATCTCCTTCAACATCTTTATCAATTCAATGAGGACTCCAAGACAAATGTGAGGATCTTACATCTCTTTGGTATTTCTAAGTTGTAGTGGAATTCCTTTATGTAGACTCAAACACGTTTTATTCAAGTTTTATCAAAAGAATTCAGGGAGCAAGAAGAAAAGCATTATTTTTATCCACATTATCATATGGAGAACAACATGGAGTTCTAAATTTTTGATAGTATGAGAATGACAAGCATACGTTGTATGTGCATGAGTATAAAGAGAAGTTTTTGCATCTTCATAAATATGCATTGGAGACCAATGGGCATGCTTTGAAAAAGAAAATTTATCGAAGGGCTTCGTGAAGAACTCCATTATGAGGGTTGAAACTTTCTAGAAGATGGAAAAGTTTAATATGCAAAAGATGAGTAGATCTAGATTCATCTCTACAAGACATAAAATTTAGAGACTTCCTATAGCAAATATGAGCTATTCAAAGAAGACTCAATCTTTTAATAACCAAGCTAAGAATCCTAATTATGTGAAAACTCAAAAAAGTCATAAACCTATTCATTGATAGCAAGAACCTAATTTTTTTTGAGCAAGCAAAAAGGCTTAGTTTATGTTTGCATTATGGAGAACAAGGACACTAGACTTATAAATGCTTGAACAAGGTAATCTTTTGGCCTGCATAAGTGAAGGTGATAAACTTAATTGAGGAATGTACAATGTTTGATAAAGCGGATGATGGAGATAAGTACCCTAATTATAATCTATGTTGCATGGTGACTAACCTAGTATATGTTTTCTATCTTTGAAGTTAGTGAAGATTCTCATGATATACTTGAATATGAGGATATCAAGGCATGTAGAGATGGCCAATGGATGACTCTACCATTCAAAAGGATACATTGAAGACCTTGCATTTACTTTGTTTTATAGATATATATATATATATTTTTGAAATTTTCATGTGATCAAAGTGAAATGGTTTGATATAATTATAGGCATGGCGTCGTTAGTTCTAAGCCTATTCTCATTTCTACCATGTAGATAATTTGAGGTATGTATGATGGCTGCAAAACATTTGTAGTATGTGTGGATAATATGCACATGGAAAATAATGAAAAAAAACTTTAAAATTATGTATAAAACCTTGTCAAAGAATATAGAGATCTATTTCATAAAGACCTACTTGGTACATCTCCATCTAGACAAAATTCCACGTGATAGACTTATATACAAGGAGTGAACCACATTCCAAAGCATAATAAGTATCCACTTCTTCATATAGATGAATTGTTAAGTCAATTAAATGGAGTGATTGTATTCACCTAAATTGGCTTCAGATCTCGATATCACCAAATCAGAATCAAACCTGATGACATACCCAAAACAATTTTTAAACACATTATGGGCACTACACGTTTACAATTTTACCTCTTTGAGTAACAAGCACTCCTTCCACTTCATGTTCTTGATGCACAATTTTTTCCATGATTATCTAGATGAATTCATTTTAGTATTTCTTGGTGATATATTCCTATACTCTAAAGATGATAATGAGCATGTTATACATCTTAGGAAAACTTTGCAAAGATGTACAAAACATAGATTGTATGGCAAAAGGAGCAATTGTTTCTTTGCCAATGACAAACTTGAGAACCTAGGAAGAGTCATATCTAAAGAAGGGATTCATAAGGGATAGGATAAAGTGAAATCAATACTTGAATGGCCAATTCTCAAAACTAAAAAGAGATGTTAAAAGCTTCTTAGGATTGACATAATATGACAGAGCACATATTGAGGATTTCTCTAAGGTAGCCAATCCCCTTAGAGAGTTGACTAAAAGGAATGCATGTTTTGTGTCGATTGAAGCATATAAAAAATCATTTGGATCCTTGAAACAAAAATTCATTGAAAAGTATGTTTTAAAAATATAAAAAAATGGAAAACATTTTGTGGTTGCATGTGATGCAAGTGCTAGTAAAAAAGGATGTGTTCATGGTGGTTGCATATGAATCTATAAATCTAAGAAAAAATAAAGTTAATCATCTTATTCATGATCTAGAAATGTTTCTTGTGGTACATCCACTTAAGTATTGGAGACATCTACTATTAGGGCTTAAGTTTGAATTGAAAATAGGTCATCAAAGTTTAAAATACATTCTCACACATCCATTTCTTATGTTAAACACTGTGTTCTAACTGTCAGAACGCGTTTAAACGTTATTTGGGTTCTTGGGAGTGGAAGGGGTCTGTAAAAACAGAGACCCTATACTTGGTTCCCAAAATAACCACTTCAGATACAGCAATATACTGATGCTGAGAGCTCTATCAAGATTTTGTTGTACTTAGACATTTACAGTTCACGGTTTAGCTCGGCCAACGTGTACCGAATACACTAAGATGCTATATTGCTCTGCACCTAAACTTACTGAAAATACCAGAGACAAGAGTAATAGTTCAACCTTTACCGAATAGGTACCACAATCCGATCAACATCCGAAGACACAGAGAATTCAATTGTTTCAGATACACCGTACTGAAGGTCCAGTACACAACCCAAGAAATCCTTACTATAGCTTAACCCTTACCGTATGATGACAGATCTCAATGCTGAAGACAACACGATCCCGCACAATGTTAGAAACACTACCACAGTTACACAGACTTCACCAAACAACTGGCAGAACATTCCAAGAACGAGTACTAACGCAACGCGAACTTAACACAACAATCGCAATAAGGATTCGTAGACGATTCACTTCAGACAACAGACCGAATGATTTACTGGATGTAGATGATACTCACAACCGCAATAGATACCAATAGACAACAGACAAGACGGGACACAGATACACACAGAATACTCAGAAATTAGGCAACAAACACCATAGTAACGCTCAGCTCTAATCACCCAGACAGACAGTCTGGTGATCTTTCCGAACGACTGAAGTGTCTTTTTTCATTGCTTTATATAAGATTACAAGGTATATGTGTAACAACTTTTCGTACGTGCGCAGGGATATAAAAAGATTCTTGATTTTACAACTGCCAATCCGGCGGCCGACTAACTCTCTGGCACGCACGGTGGACTCGAACCCACAGGTTTTTACAGAATTACTGTTCTTCTATAATGCCTTCTAAGTACATATTTTTGGCTAATCTAAAGGTGCGGGCGATCTTTTTCTTTAGAGTTTCTAATATTTGTTTGAGGGTATCCGGTTCTACTAAATGTGCATCTACTCTTACAGAACTTAATGCAATGGCTTCAGTGAGCAAAATCTCTGCTTGCGTCTGCAAAAAAGCCTCTTGTAAGTAGAAGTCGTTGGACAAAGCCGCATCTCTGGATATCTTCATTTCTGCAACCTGCTTCTCCATACTGATTACTCTTTCTTTTTGATTGTCTAGTTGATTTTCCCGTCTCTCGATCTCTTGATTCTGGAACTGGATGGTTCTGGAGTATGCGTCCCTTTCTCTTCGGAAATCTGTTATTAGTTTCTGTAATTGTGCTTCTAATGTCAGTTTTCGCCGTAGAATGTCGTTTTCCTCGTCGAATTCTATCTTACATCTCTAGAGTTCTTCAGTTGTTTTCATCGCCAGATCGTACTGTTCTTGGCCTCTTTGAACCACTTCATCGAGCTGCACTCTGGTCTCTTCTAATAAATTGCCTAAGGCTACTCTGTCATCTTCTTTATCCTATAGATCTAGCTTTAACTGACTGATTTCGGCCTGTGCTTCGCTTAATAACTTGTACTTTTGGTTGAGATCTGCTAGTGCGGTATCTCTCTGATTGGCAATTGTCTGATTTTCTGCAAGCTGGGCTTGGAGATGGGTAATTTGGGAGTGCAGTTGATGGTTTTCTGCTTTGACCGCATCTATCTCTTCCTGTAGAGGCGTGATATCTGCTTCTAGGACATCCACCTTGTGTTGTAACTCATTTCGGATGTGATCAGTGACTTCTCTCATCTGGATTGGCAATTGCTGTGATAAATTAATGAGCAGTTGCCCCATTGAAGCTAACTCAGAGAATACGGGGATGGATGGGAGTAGAGGAGGGTGACGAGGTTGGGAAGAGGATGCAGTGAGGAGTTGCTGTGAGTTCGGTGGGGAGTAGTTTGGAGATGAGGAAGAAGAGGCTGTGGGTTCATCAGTGTGAATGGGTTGGATAGGGATAATGGCTTCGGCTGTGGGTGCGGGTGGATGAATAGGAAGAACAGCAGTATTGTTGGTTACCTTTTCGGTTTGTTGTGTAGTGTCATCGTTTTCGACAGATGTGGCGTCGAATGCTTTAAGCAGCTCTTCGAAAACTTGTTTGATGATATGTTGTCCCTCCTCTTGTCTTTCCTGCTCGGATTGCCGCTGGGAGGCTTCTTGTGATGAGCTTGTGTCAGACTCGTTGTGATCTTCCTGTTCTTGTTGCCCTTCTGACGAGGAGTGTGCTGATGATTCGTGCTGCATAGATGTTGCGGTCTCATGGAAGGTTTCTTCATCTTGCTTTTCTGCTTCTTTGTCACCTTCTTTATCTCCTTCGGCTGAACCTTGTGCTTCACTTTCAGATGAACTGATCCTGATTCTCTTCTGGTGGAAGAGTTGATTTAGCTCCTCTTCATCTTCTTCTTCATCGTCCTCTAGAAGTTGTGCAGATTCCTCATGGCGCAGAACAGGACCTCGGGGTGGTGGTTGTGCTACCAATATTGTCGGAAAAAGGAAGGATAATATGTGCGGCAGTCGGGACTTGGGCATTCCTCCCTTGTTTACCTCTTTGATGATAGTAACACATTCTTTGTGAATGCGGTGGAAGAAGTAGGATGCAAAATTTACAGGTTCTCGGGCGGCTAAGTCTATGGCGAAGTAAAAGGGACGAGATATTCCATAAGTACGTTTCTGTAGGTTCAGGATAGCTACTAAGAACTGAAGGGCGGATCTTTCAGGTTCCGGTTGGCATAGGATCGCGTATTCGTTTGACGAATACCTAAGAAATAATTGTATCATGGTTGCTACGGGGAGGTTCGGGCCATTTTCTCGACCTTGCGAAGGGAGTCGAAACAACTCAGCGAAAGTTTGGAAGGTGATTACGGTTCTTGTAGGTAAGGATGTGATCGGCCAACTCTGCTCTGTATCAGGTGCGTTGACGATGGTGGAGATGATCTGGGCAAAGAAGGGGTGGGATTCCACTGAATGCCAAGGCAGTTCAGCGAAATTGGATAGCCCACGGTTGCGCAGGAACTCTCCTACATCGGCAGGGAGTCCATCACGGAAAGCGGCATAGTTAGCCAAAGCTTCCATGGCGCAAACAATGACAGCAAGCACAAAACGCAAACACACAGGGTATACACAATCATACAAAGCACGCAAACACAATAGCGATTTTTGGCGAAATGGAGAAGGTTAAGTAGATGCGCTGTAGTGGAGAGTAATCAAAATTACTAATCATCGTGCGACGTTGAGATGATAACTTCTTAACTTCGGTGTGCATGCATGAACAGCTCGAAAGGGCAGGGCAACGGTGGACATAATTAGGTATCAAAACACGGGTATTTATTGATTTATTTTATTAAGCTCGCAAAAACAAAAGGAAAGAAAAGAAAAGAAAAGAAAAGAAAAGAAAAGAAAAGAAAAGAAAAGAAAAGAAAAGAAAAGAAAACGCCAAAAGATGCGGCCAGCCGCGAAACGTTGCAGTGTGGATTAGATGCTTGTTGATACGGCCGCAGCTTTGATCCATTTATCACCTTTGGAAGAGGAATTCTGGTCAAAGTGGTCAATCGAAAAGTTGCTGGGCCCACTTGTTCAGCAATCCGGTAGGGACCAAACCATCGTAACTTGAATTTGCCAGCAGAGCGATTCAACTTTGCATTGTAAAAGAGTACAAGTTGCCCCATCGTAAAAACTGGAGTCTTCAGATATCGATCATGTGTTCGAGCTTGTCTTAGCTGTACTTCTTGAATAGTCATGAAACTGTGCCATCGATGCTCGTCTAATTCTCTGAGTGTATCCAACCGAAATGACAGAGATTCTTCCGGTAGTAGTTTTTGATTGATGTCTACTCGTAAACTTGGCAAAATGATCTCCATTGGTGCTATGGCTTCTAATCCATAAGCTAGTTTGAAAGGGGTTAATCCTGTTGCTACTTTATATGTAGTCCGGTATGCCCATAATACGGCAGGTAACAGTTGATCCCATCTTTCCAGTGCTTCCAGAATCAGTTTTTGAAGTATATTTATCAAAGTCTTGTTTGTACTTTCAGCTAGACCATTAGCACGAGGATAATAAGGAGAACTAAATTTATGCGTGACCTGGAACGAATGTGTGAGTACTTTCATTAAATTGTTGACAAAATGAGTGCCTTGATCTGTAACAAGTTCCAGTGGTAAACCAAAACGTGGAAAGACATCGTTCAATAGACACTTTGCTACCGCAACAACTGTAGCAGACCGTAAAGCCCAGGCTTCTGCCCATCTGGTAGCATAATCAGTACATGTCAAAATATAACGATTATTACTGAGTATTGCTGGTGGAGTAATAGGTCCAATAAAATCTAGACCCCATTTCTGAAAAGGATCTAATGGCAGGACAGGTTGTAGAGGGAAAAAATGGCGTTGTAAAGGTTGTCCAGTCCTCTGACAATTATCACAATTTTTGACAAACTGCAATACATCCCTGTTCATAGTAGGCCACCAAAGACCACTCTACAGAATTTTCCGGTGTGTTAAATCTGCAGCAAAATGGCCACCGGAAGGAATTGAGTGAGCCAAAGTAATAATTGAATTAACTTCGTGTGGAGGGATACAAGGAAGTAAAATTCCAGTGTGATCCATATAGTATAATTGTCCAGCAAACAACCGAAATTTGCGACTGTATACTACAATTTTTCTACGCATGGCAAGGGGTGTTGCAGAAGGAAGACATCCATCAGTTAAAAAAGTTAATAACTGATCATAGTAATTAGTTGTCACAGGAGGATCTGCATCTTCATTATTAGTTGGTTCAGAAACATAAATTGCTGGCGTTGTGTCATCCACAACGACCGGAGCTTCACCGGAATCTAAGCGAGAAAGGAAGTCTGCCAAGGCATGTGAACTGCCTGGCTGATGAATAACTTCGTAATCAAACTCTTGTAAAAGCAGAACCCATCGCGCTAATCGACCTCCTAGATGCTGTTGCCGAACCAGATAAACAAGTGCAGCATGATCTATATGAAAAGTAAATTTTCGGCCAAGTAAATAATGCCTAAATTTCTTGACAGAGTACAATAAACCTAGACATTCCCTTTCAGTTACAGAGTAATTCTTTTCCGCAGGGGCAAGCCTTCGACTTGCATAGTAAACTGGCCTGAACCATTTATCGGTTTATTGCATTAGAACGCTCCCTATTGCTATATCTGAAGCATCAACAAATACATGAAATGGGCGATCCCAGTCAGGAGGCTGTAAGATTGGAACCTGTGTTAGTAATCCCTTTAGAAGATCAAAAGCAATTTGACAGTCTGGGGTCCAGTCAAACTGTTTAGGAGTCTTCGTGATTAAACGATTGAGTGGAATGGCTAAATGAGTGAGCCACCGTAAATGACAACCATGCCAGCGGACTTGACCCATAAATCTCATGACTTCTTTTGGTGTAGTAGGAACAGGTGCTCCTAATACAGCTGCAACCTTATCCGGGTCGACTTGTATGCCCTGTGCTGATACAATATGGCCAAGTAATTTACCACATGAAACCGCAAACACAGATTTGTTTGGGTTTAAACAGAGTCTGTATTCTCTGCACTTCTCAAAGCAACACCGTAAATGGGACAAGTGTATCTTACCAAATGATGAAAAATAATCAAGATACACTTGCATAAATGAGGTAAGATAAGGTGAGAATATCTCCTGCATGCATCACTGAAAAGTACTAGGGGCATTTCTTAACCCAAACCACATAACAGTACATGCAAAAACACCCCAGTTGGTAATGAAGGCGGTCTTCGGTATATCCTGTTCAACCATTCTAACTTGATTATACCCATTGTATCCATCTAGGAATGAATACATTTCATGTCTTGCTACTCTATCAAGCATGGTATCAAGAAAAGGTAGCAGAAATGGATCGGGCACCGTAGCTGCATTCAGTTTTCGGTAATCCACACATATTCGTAACTGCTTATTCTTTTTAGGGACAATAACAATTGGTGAGATCCATTCAGCATGCTCTACTGGTACAATGAATCCAACCTTCAATAACCTATCCAACTCTACCTTTACCTGTGATGCATAGTTCGGGTTCATCCGGTAGCTGGGTTGTTTGATTGGCTTTGCTTTTGGCTTCAGCATGACCCTGTGTTGGTAGATGCGCGGGTCCAGACCTTTCATATCTTTGTAATCCCATGCAAATACATCAGAAAATTCTCGAAGTAGTTGGATTAAATTTGCTTGAAATAACTCAGGTAAGCTTTCCTTTATCTTAACAGGACATGGATTTTCTTCATCCCCTAAATTGTAGGTGATCAGCTGATCTTCTGGGACATAGAATTGTCGAGGCTTCTCTGTATCCTCAGCTGGCTTAAAAAGTTGTTGTAGATCAGCATCATCTATGGTAGCCTTATCTTCTTTCGTATCTTTTTCTGTTACAGACATCACCGTACAAACTACAGGATTCTAATTATCTACAACAGATTGTAGATCAACAGTTCCTAGGGAGATCAAGTCAATGTTATTTTTTAGAAACTCTTCTTCTTCATCATCTGACAACCCATCTAGCATATGGACTGGTTCTGCAAAATACGGTCTAGCATGCAACTCGCAAGGTTGTATAGCATCTAATTTTACAACGTATTTACGATTATTATCTTTGAAAGTGAGTTCCTGTGCAGACCAATCTTGTATCACCTTAGCTTGCTTCAGCTAAGGATGGCCGAAAAGGAGATTATAATCAAGGGTGGATTCCGATAATTCTAGTACGACAAAGGTCATTTTAAATGTTGTACCTTGCAAAGTTATTGGTACATTTCGGACAAGTCCTACTGGATGGACTCTTGACTGGTCAGCCATTCTGACAAAGAACTGAACTGGTTCGATTTCAGTCCATCCTAACTTCTTACACAGTGCAGCAGTAGCAATGTTGACTCCAGATCCTCCATCAATTAGTACCTGTGTAATTTTATGATTTTTATACCATACCGTAATTAAAGGAACCGAATGATCGACCGTGGAATCAGGTTCCGGTTGCACTGTCGCTGTGGCTGGAATGCAAGAAGGTACAGGACTGAACTGTTGTTGGAATTGTTGTCGAACTCCTGGTACTAGTGCAAGTAATTGGCCAAGAGGAAGAGTAATGGACGCTTTAGATAAAATCTCCTAGGCCTTATGTGATTGAATTGTGCTTTCCACGGATTCTGAAGATGATGCGCCGGCTGAAGAGGATGTATCTGCTGAAGATGATGTGCCTTCTACTGAATTAGAATCTTGTTTTTGTGTTCCTTCCTTGGTTAACGGAGCCTGGGTCACTAGAATAGGATCTCGAAACACTGGAGGTTTGGTGGTGGTCCATTGACTGGCTTTATCATACATCCTTTGTTGTTCACGTATGCCTAGTTCAAATACTTCTGCTGCTGGTTGCAGTTGCTTACCGGATCGGGTCTGAATTACTGCAGCTTGCGTTTCTACTGGTGTGATTTGTACCATATTAGTCATTGGGTTGTGAAGTTCTTTCTTCCTCTGATCATACTTAGCTGCATCCTTACAAAATCTTCTAATGTGACCAAATTCACCACAAAAATGGCAGCGAGGTGGTGGAAAATTGGTATTTTCTTGTGCTGGTCCGGCCTGCCAACGGTTTGCATTGTAGTTGTTATTTCTCTGTCCTCTGTAATTCCGATAGCCTTGTTGTTGATTGTTTCTCATTTGAGGTGGTACATAATGATTGGCTGGCTGCCCTGGTTCCTGTATAATAGCATTGACAATTGCTGGTCCTTGTACTTTGGCGTTGTATGTGCAGTTTTCGGTGGTATGTCCAGTAGTGTTGCAGATAGCACAAAACAACTGATTAAGTGCACAAGTGGCACTAGTATGGCCTGAATTCTTGCATGTAGTGCAGTACATCTGTCTGGTCGGGTCTTCGACGACATTTCTATTTGCTTTTAACCACTCCAGATCTTCTATAAATCCTCCAACCTTGTTTTCAAGTTGCAAAGCCATTGCGATCACGGCATCTAGCATCATAGCTCCTACACAGTGTATGATCATAATCTGTTTAAGTTGTGGAGTCAAACCATTGATAAACCATTGAGTAATAATGTCATCCAATAGGTTGGCATGTGCTGGTGGCAATTGCCACAAATGGGTTCTGAATAGAGTGACATATTCCTGCACTGTTTGATTTATCTTTTATCTATTGTTTTGCAAGTAGTCAAAAATTTTGGCTGGATTCTTCTTTAGCCTGAATCTTTGTAGAAATGCATCTAGGTGCCGAAATGGTTAATATCATATTCTGTAAGCCATTTGGCTGCTTCATTAACCAATGTAGACTGGAAGACAATAGCTTTATACGCCGGATCAGGTGGATGATTGAGCACTGCATAACTTATCTCAAACGTGCGTACATGAGCATCTGGGTCATCTCCTGGAAATCCACCGAATTTAGTGTACGTTACTCTTGTGGGAGTCGGTCGGGGTGGAAATAACTGTTGTTGCTGCTGCTGCTGTTGTTGTTGTTGTTGTTGTTGTTTTTGCCCACTCATTGTGCTGATGATGGTATTGGGACAATCTGCTGTATCCCGAGGCTGAATATCTGAATCGTCGGAATCTGTATCGTCAGCCTGTGCACTCTCCGGCTCGATAATATTGTTCAGTATATTTCGGATCTCAGCTTCGAACACGCTACCTTCCTTCTTGATATCAAATGTAGGAAAGCTTACTCCAAATAGCGGTGACTAGACTGAAGATTCACCAAGAAATGGTAAACCGTCACCGGAACACTGTGAATTCTCAGCAACTTGTACCAAAATAACACCGGAAGGTGTCAATTTTTCACCAAAACAAAGTGCTCCTTCTCCTTCACTGGTTTCTTTGGCCAAGACGTTTCTTTTCGTAAACAAATTTGAATATTTACCTAATGGTGTTAAACTAACTTCATGCTGCATCCTGGTAGATTCTGAAGTTACTATATCTTCGACAGACTGTGCCGAAATTGCACCGAAATCTACCAGAGATGTAGCACGTTCCACCGGGATATGACCGGAATCACTACTGAGGTTCTTCACTTTCTTGACAACTGGGTAAGACCTTTTTGCGCTTCTACCTCTTGGAGGCGTTCTTAGCAAATTAGGTACCCAGGGCTGTCAGTTCTTCGGATACGTTTCACCGGATCGAGTAACCGGCATGTATCATCTTTTGTACTACTCGCATACTATTACTGTCGATTTACAATCTATAGTCGCGTTACCACAATCAATTTGCAATAATCTGATATGTTGCCACCTTCCCACAGACGGCGCCAGTGTTAAACGCTGTGTTCTAACTGTTAGAACGCGTTTAAACGTTATTTGGGTTCTTGGGAGTGGAAGGGGTCTGTAAAAACAAAGACCCTATACTTGGTTCCCAAAATAACCACTTCAGATACAACAATATACTGATGCTGAGAGCTCTATCAAGATTCTGTTGTACTTAGACATTTACAGTTCACGGTTTAGCTCGGCCAACGTGTACCGAATACACTAAGATGCTATATTGCTCTGCACCTAAACTTATTGAAAATACCAGAGACAAGAGTAATAGTTCAACCTTTACCGAATAGGCACCACAATCCGATCAACATCCGAAGACACAAAGAATTCAATTGTTTCAGATACACCGTACTGAAGGTCTAGTACGCAACCCAAGAAATCCTTACTGTAGCTTAACCCTTACCGTATGATGACATATCTCAATGCTGAAGACAACACGATCCCGCACAGTGTTAGAAACACTACCACAATTACACAGACTTCACCAAACAACTGGCAGAACATTCCAAGAATGAGTACTAACGCAATACGCGAACTTAACACAACAATCGCAATAAGGATTCGCAGACGATTCACGTCAGCCAACAGACCGAATGATTTACTGGATGTAGATGATACTCACAACCGCAATAGATACCAATAGACAACAGACAAGACGAGACACAGATACACACAGAATACTCAGAAATTAGGCAACAAACACCATAGTAACGCTCAACTCTAATCACCCAGACAGACAGTCTGGTGATCTTTCCGAACAACTGAAGTGTCTTTTTTCATTGCTTTATATAAGATTACAAGGTATATGTGTAACAACTTTTCGTACGTGTGCAGGGATATAAAAAGATTCTTGATTTTACAACTGCCAATCCGGCGGCCGACTAACACTTAACAATAAGAAAAAGTGCTGGATTGAACTATTAAGTGAGTATGATTTTGATATTAATTATTTGGTTAATAAGGAAAATAAGGTTGTTGATGCATTGAGTAAAAAAGCTTTACATAATCCCATTTCTATAGTAGATTTTGATTTTATGAATCAAATTCAAGAAGATCTGCAACATGATTCTTTTTATGCACCCATTTCAAACTTTTTGCATACAAATAAGGGACTAATGTATCAAGATAAATTCTAGTATAGAATGGATTTTATTATAATATTGTAATAATCAATTATGCATATCTTCTAAATCTCCATTGAAAGCTCAAATATTTCATGATTATCATGACACACCTTTTTTTGGACATCCAAGTTATTCTAGGACCTATGTTAAGATGAAGCATTCTTATTTTTGGCCATATATGAAATGGGATATTAAAAAATATGAATGTTTAAAGTGCCAACATGTGAAGCCTCAATTTAAAAGGATGCTTGTAATGCTGCAACCTTTGGATGTTCCAAACTAGAAGTGGGAGCCTATTTCTATGGACCATCACTAAATTTCCTATGAACAAAAGTAAACATGATACTATATTTGTGGTAGTTGATCAACTTACCAAAATGGCACATTTATTCCTATGAAAAAGATTGATATTGCCTTGAACATTGAAAAACTATTTTTATTGCATGGGACACCTAAAAACATAATTTCTAATAGAGAATCTAGGTTCACATCAAAATTTTGGAAAGCAACATATGAAGTGATTGGTACTCAACTTCTTATGACTGTAGCTTTCCATCAATAGATTGATGGGGAAATGGAGAGGGTCAATTGCATACTCGGAGATATGTTGTGTATGTATGTGAATGAAAATAAAGATAATTAGATTGAACATTTTCCCTTAGTTGAGTTTTCATGCAATAGTGCATAGCATCCGTTTGTAAAAATGATTCCATTTGAGGCTATATATGATTATAATTTTTAGGCTCCACCTTCCTTATCTAATTTTTCAAATAAAGTAAAAGTCTAAATAGATTCTTGAGAAGATGGATGAATAACTTGGAAAAATTAAACCACACATAAAAGAGACTAAAAAAGATAGATCCTCGACAATTTAACTTGTTGTTAGGAAAGGATCATACACTTTCTCCACGATATGCAGGTCCTTTTAAAGTTTTTAACAAGAGTAGACCTCTTGCTTGTTTTTTGGAATTTCCCGAGCATTTAAATTTTCATTATGTATTTTATGTTAGGTTACTTAAAAGACATGTACCTAATCCTCCTCATGTTTTGGAGCACAATAATAAGCTGAAAGATGATGGCTCCTTTGAGCTTTGACTTGAAATATTATTAGATAGGAGGGCAACACTAATTAGGAATTGATCTATAGTAGATATTTTGGTAAAGTGGCACACATGCCCAGTTGAAGATTTGACATGGATGAATTTAAATGATTTTGTGGCACACTATCCTTCTTTCCACCTCTAAGGATAGAGTTCAAAGGCATGAATAATTATAATAGTCCTATTGATAGTGAAATAACTCAGCTCAAAATGTTTGTTATACATTGTGTAGATAATGTTTAACAGTATTGTTTAGACCATTTTATGCATCCAGAAAAAATTTAGGGGTGAAAATTTTCATATTCTCTCTCTAAGTGTTATCTACATAATGTTTTCTAGTTGAAAATCAAAGAATTAGGAAAAGTGTTGTGTGAGAGAAAGGTAGAGTACACATAGTAGAATAAAAGTGTCTCTCTAAAAATTCTATGAATCATGTCTTAGGTATGTTTTTTGAGGCTCTAAAATCAATTCATTGTAAAATAATGGCTTGCCTTTATTCTCTCTAGAATTTGTCAACCTACTAGAATGATTAATGATATTTGGAGGTCAATTTGGACCTAGGGCATCTCTAACATTATTGTGCATATTGAAGAGCTCAATATTTTTCCTCTTACAAGCATTTTGGAATTCTTCACCATATTGGAGTTATAGTGCCAAAATGTTGATATATTTGAGTATTGATGTATGTGAACACACTTATGATTGCCAGGGAACTTTTTTCCCTTTTGAGGAGGTTTTTTCCCTGGCTTGTATATACGCCTATAACCTTAACGGATCATTTATATTTATACATTCACGTGGTAGTACATTCAGTATTGTGTGTTGTGCTCCAAGATTCTTCTTCTTCCTTGAGATTTTTGCGTGCTTCCGCATACCTCAAACTCCAACAATTGGTATCAGAGTAGGTTGCCGATTCATCTAGGATGTCATCAACACCCCTCGGGTCACAATATTATAATCACATGAATTTTGATGAGTGTTTGTTGTTAACCTTCGGAGTTGTCCTCTCCAATCATTATAGCACAAAAGATCAACTACACATCTTTAAATTGTCAATTCGGGAAGTATGCAAAGACCACAACCCCTTCTAGTTAATGGAATCCAAGAATAAGAGTTGACATGACTGTTTTTCTGAGAGATTTATAAAGAAGAAAGGAAATAACTAGGATTTTGATTATCTTGAGTTCTACAACAGCATTTTCAATAATTTTTGTGCCTAAAGTGTGCCATTTTCACAGTAGAATACAAATATGAAGTCAAATTTCCAAAACAGTACCTATATCAGACAGACGAGACAATCGTGATTCTGTAAAAACTGAGAATTTCTAATTCCAGCTTTGTTCTTTTGCACTTTCTTACTCAATATATTGAGAATCACCTCTCTTCATACATATTACTCAGAAAGACACAAGAAAAGTTCACAAATTCCATGGATCACACAATGAGAAGACTCAACAAATCATGAAAAAGGTCATGGAAGGAGGAAACACGATTTTTTGCAGGAAAGCTCCTCACATTACTTGGATAGCATCAAAATAATACAACCAATCCCTTCATTTTGGTCCTTTTCACCTTCTATTCTAAAAATATGCTATCAAAGAGCTTCCAAAAATTCTAAGAAAAATACATATGATCCTATTTTACACAAGGAAGACTCTTCCTCAATTTTACATCATCTGTATAAATATTTCTACAAATTTTTGACATTTTACAAATAATTTTTCTTCAAGAATTGCTTCCTCTAACAATGAGCATATTGAGGGTGATTAAGAGTTCAAAAGGTTCATTCTATGGCATTGAAATTTGGATTTGAGCTCGTTTTGGCCTCAAACACACTATCAAAACACATATGAAGGAAATTTCTTCCTTTTGTGATAAACATACATACATGTTTTAGTTTTTTAGTACAAGCACCTCGAAGTTTTCTACAGGTTTAGTAGATCTTGATAGGGTATTTTTGTTTCAACATTTTGAGATACAATCATTTTTCTACATGAGGTATTCCATATGTTGGCTATTGAGGATAAGTTGGATGGTACCAATCACCCATTATGGGCATATATGATGCTTCATGTATTGATCGCAAAAGGGTTGTGGAATTTTGTGCAGGGTGTCAAAGAACGACCTACTACACCTGCAAATATAGTTATCAAAGGTGATGCAAATGGTGTTGAAGATTGCGATTTTCAAATTCCTATTTTGTGTTGCAGTTCCTGCTACACCTATTGTAGAGCAACTTTGTTGGGATGGCAGAGATGCTCAAGAACATGCACTGATAGTTTTATCTATCAAACTGCCATTATACCACATATTCATGCTTGCAATTAGCAAAGGATGCTTGGATACACTTACAACTTTGTACCAGGCAAGAAAAGGCTCATGTTGCTTATGTCTGAAAATAATTGGAGCATATAAATGAAGGAGATTTTATGGATAGTTTTTTGACAAAGATCAAAGATTTGAAGGAGTAGTTGATTTCTACAGATGAAGTCTTGACAGATAGTTCACTTGTGTAGACCATTCTTCCTAGCCTTCCAGATTCAAATCAGAGTTTTACTTCTACTCTTCTGTTGATGATGAACGGGAATCCAAATGCCTTAACATTTGAGGCCTTAGTCTCTAGTTTTTTAGAGGAAGACCAATCCAAGCAGAATAGGTGGCAAGAGAGGCAAAGAAGAAAGAGGCTGGAATGGTTGTTGTAGAGCCCTCTGCACCTAAAAAAGAGCTTTCTAATCTTGCGTAGAATGAAGAATGGGCATTTACTACTATTTTTAACTATGAACCATCTTCTCATGAATAATGTATGTATGTAGTAGACTTAAATATTTGGTACTTTGATAGTGGGGCAACCAGACATATCACCTCACACCACAGTTTCTTTCCGTTCACTTGAGCTTGCCCCTAAAGGGAATGCTATCACATGCGCAAACAACTCCTCTTATCCTATCATGGGAGTTGGTAAGATCATTCTGAATATTGCTGATGGTAGTTCTTTCACATTGTCAGATGCCTTTGCTGTGCCAAGGATCAAGAAAAATCTATTATCAGTTTCAGCATTAGCCAAGATTGGCTTGATTGTCAAATTTGTTGATGACAAGTGTATAGTTCATGATCTCTCAATTGGCAATGTCATTATTCTTTTGGCATTCTATGTCATGGGCCATATAAGCTCATAGAATATGCAAAATGTGTGAATGATTAAACATGTGTAGTTCAAGAATCTCAGGTTATCTCAGATGCAAAGCTTGACATGCACGCTTTGGTCATCTGAATTTTACTACTTTGTTACACCTACAGAAATCTAAAATGGTGTCCTCTCTACCGAAACTTGAGGTACCTAGTAAACACGTTTGTGAAGGCTATATTTGGGCAAAATGTAGCATTCATCCTTCTCAAAATATGGTTCAATATGAGCTACTAAAAAATTGAAGCTTGTTCACAATGATGTTTTTGGTCCTATTGAGACACCTTCTTTTGGGAACGTAACTTACTTCATGACTTTTATTGATGATTTTTCTAGGCATGCATGGGTCTATCCATTGAAAGCAAAGTCTAAAGTATTTATGTGGTTCAAAAACTTTTTGTTTTGGCTAAAAATCTATCAGCATGTAAAATGGGAACCCTCCATTCTGATCAAGGGAGTACACGTCTTTTGATTTTAATGCGTTTCACGCTAAACATGGGCTAAAACATTAGTGTCTAGTGCCATGTACACCTCAAAAAAATGGATTTTCTAAAAAGAAAGAACATGTCTCTCATGGAGATGGCGAGGTGTATGGTCAAAAGTTAGGCGTTACCACATAACTTCTGGCTTGATGTTGTTATGTGTGCACCATATGTACTTAATAGGTGTCCCACAAAAGCACTACGATCTATCACTCCATATGAGACTTGGCATGGTTGCAAGCCATTTATTTCTCATCTGCATGTCTTTCGTTGTTTGGCATATGCATTAATGCCTGAACAACAACGCAAAAAATCGGATGATAAAGCAATAAAATGTTATTTTTTTTGGTACAACTCTAGAGCAAAGGCTATCGTATGTATCATCCATAGAATAAAATGCATTTTGGTTAGTTGTGATGTTGTTTTGTGGAAGATGCAATTGAGCCATTACTTTCATGTACTAAGGAGACATCCTTAGCTCCAAAGATGTGTATGAAACTTTTCTACCTCTTTTATAGGTGGACAATCAAGTGTTGGTTCAAATGAGGCATTTTCTCAGCCTTTACAAGTTTCACATGATGATGCAAATCATTCCATTTCCGATGTAGATTTACACGATGCACTTGTTGATGAGATGGCTGATATAGAGGAGGCAAAAAACTATGCCTAAATGGTTAGTGCTTTATGACGTAGCAAATTAGATGCACCTTTGTCATATCGTACTCTTTCATGCTCTCATAGTGCTTCTTTTTGCTTTGATTGCTATGCTATGGCTACCTCTAGTCTTTGTGATGTGATTGAGCCTGTTTCTTTTGATGAAGCACAAAATTAAAAAATTGGATGGCTACTATGCAATCACAATATGATGCTATTATTAAGAATGGTACCTGTTCTTTATGTGATTTGCCTCTTGGCAAAAAAGCCATTGGCACTAAGTGGGTATACAAGCTGAAATGTAAACGTGATGGAACAAGTGATAGGTACAAAGCTAGGCTAAAAATGGGGATGATATCCAAGCAATGTTAAGGTGATTAATCCTTCATTAATTGATATAAATTAGGGATTTTATGCATTTTTGCAAGCCAACCCTATGTATGACACTCCCTTGAGAGGAATTTTCCAATTTTAACTGTGCTGGCTGATCACAGTGTTTGAATTCATAACTTCCATTCATTTTAGAAGGTTTCTGTGAGCTAGTCAAGGTATAAGTTATCTGTTTTGCATCAACTTGTTCTTGTTGATGTTTGAAAGTACCTATTGGGTTTTATTGCACTAACACAAAGCCTATAGGGTCTTACTTATGTATCCAAAGAGCTAGGACCATCCTATGCTGGTTGCTAGACCAACTTCACCACTTGAAAACTCAAGTTTCCAAGCCTCTCCAAGCTTCTCCAACTTCTTTCACTACGAGAGTATAGGGATTCGTTTACTTGGACTTATGAAGATATAAAGGGAGTGGATCCCATGATCTACTCTCATAGAATTCCCATGACTCCTGAGGCTAAGCCTTCTAAGCAAAGACCCTTATATGTACAATGATGTCTACTCTGTCAAATTTAAAGAAGAGATAAAAGAAGACCCGATTACTAGACCAATCATGTATCACTTTAGCTTATTTGAGCCATGGGCACCCCAATCAACAATTTATAGTCTGCTTCTGATCTTGTAAGATCCAAGACTACAAAAATTAACTTAGAAGTTTATCTTTGCATGGTGATTGGAATATCTAATAATCCATAAAGACTGCACTCAAGATTCATCAACCATTTGAACAAAGAAGGGTGTTGGTTTCACATTCTTCTAGCCTAGATGGTTACATATATTATGGATAGAAATATTTACACTTCATCTACCATCAATGAGTACTTTTTTAATTAATTTTTTTAATAACGTACTATAATTAGTGGTACTTCATGATTGACAAAGCCGACTTTTTTTGTGTGCTAAATTATTTACCAAAGCTAGGGAAATCTTCTCTTCTAGTTACCTCAAGAGCTCTCAATTGAGAACCATACATAAAGATAATAATTCACCTAAAAGAATATGAATAGATACTTGTAATGTACTATTAATCATCTTTGAAGCCAATTCTTGTTTTGTCTATAGGGCTTCGGTATAATCTTGGATAGTCTATGGTTGAACTTTGGTATCCTTTGATCCTTTGGCATGGTCTAGAATATTGGATGGTGGGACTTCAAGGGTTGTCTAGAACAAGGTTCAGTGTTACTTTGACATTCTCTAACTCCAAGGTTTCATAGACTAATTCTTCACTATGTGTCTTCCTCTTCACTCAGCTCGAGTATCTCATGAGTAAATTGCAAGGGTTCCTGTCGTACCATTTGTTGCTTTAATCCTAAATTCTTCTTGCTCTTGTAATGATTGTCTACATTGTTTCTCTATCGGTTGGACACTCTTATGTGACCGACTCTATACTACCATAAGTTCTAGTTCCAAGTAAGTCAATTTTATCATATTGGGTAATTTGGGTTTAAATTGCCTTATTTGATGAGGCGGTTCTTCTCTGTATCAAAAATCTTGATTTTATTGGTTTCGGTAGTAATGATTTTGAAAATTGTTTGTTTGCTTTGATGGGAGTTTTGGTTCCATTGTGCTTATGGTAGTTAGTCAAATTATTGGGGAACATATTGCAAAGGAGGGTAGTTCTCTTAAATAGGTGGGTATGGTTGCTTAGCTAGTGACTAAACATATAGTTGGGGGTGATAAGGAGGATTATGAGCCTAGTGATAAGGATACTATGTGAAGGTACCTTGGGGGTATTGAGGTATTATAGGGTGAGGGGGTGGTGGGAAGAGGATAGTGGGTGGGTAAGAAGGAGCATAGAAATTTATGCTTACATGATGCATAGCTGAGGTCCAAATTTGTGATCTTCCATTATGGATACGATTGGCAATAGATTGGTCGGCGACATCATGAATTTATACATCTGATTCAAGCCACAAGATTTTGCTACAATCCAAAATGTTTGTTGCATGTAGTATACATGCTTCAAGGGTTCTGTAGATTCTATCCTAACATTAGCCACTTGCCTTTCTATTGAGTCCAAGTATTTTGTTTAACTCACTAATTTCTCCTAGCTATGTTCAATCCTAATTTGCTTTCTAATTTTAAAGCAATGGGGATGATGTCATCTAGTGAGATGTCTCCAACACCATAGATCCACATAATGTTATCCAGTAAAGGAGAAAATCCATTGATAAATTATCTAGCAGCTACATCTAGCAGAGGTATTATCTACTAGAAATTGTTGATAAGTACTTTCAAACTGAGTGGCATAGGTCTATATAGGTTATCACCAAGGGAATGATGGGAGGGTCTATGGAAGAATCAATTGGTTCTTGGTCCTAGACCACCAAAAAATGAGTATGCAAAAATTTGGAGAAGTTCAGTGAAATGTTGGGGTGGCTTCAGGGAAGTTCAAGGATTTTCAAGAGTGGTGGGATGACTTTGAGGAAATCTGGGGTTGTTTAAGAGAGTGTACTAGTGACTTTGAGGAGATTGGGATAGTTCGGGGGAGTGGCAGGGTGACTTTGAGGAGGTGTGGGTTTGTTTAAGGATATGAAGGGAAAAATTAAGGAAGGTTCAGGATTGTTTGGAGAGTTCGGGCTTTCACAGTAGCATGTTCAAGAATTTCGAGAACTTTTAGAGATATTTGATATGGAATGTGAAAAACATTGGTGGGATACTTTCCCAAACTTGTTGATCTAAAAATACTACTTCCATCTTTATTTTTTCTATGAATTTAAAAACAAGCATGGGCTACCTTCTAAAAGCACTAATGCAATACCTTACTTAGTTACTCTTTCTTTTTGTCCTTCTAGGATACATTAGGCCAAAACACATCCTGGGCACGTCATGACCTCCATCAGGCTCTCGCTATCCTAGTATCATGTCTAGTTCTTGCTAGGTGCCTTCTTATTCACTTATGAATATGAGTTTCCTTCAACCTCTTTAGAACCCTGATTCCATCATGATCACCATTTATGTGCTTATCAAAATTTTCCCAAGTGTATCAAATGGGATTTTCCATCAACACCCAAAGGGAAGCTATCTATGCAATCAAATTTAGTATCCACAATCACCAATAATTCTATATAATTTTTAACATGTTAGACTTCTCTCCATACGGTGGATCCGAGAGGTTAAAAACTTCATGAAGCCTCTGAAACATAATGTTCACCTCTAGTAGCAACTATGGATCTCCTAGTGACTAATGATAGAAATTACTTGGAAAACTTAGCAAAATTCAAACATATGACTTGTATGATACCAAAGATAGCATTATAGACTACCTATTTTTGATCACATCAATTATTACCACGGTTATTGAACTTTGGGACTTTATTTTAGACTTTTGACTACTATGTAACCCAAAACTTCACTTATATCATACTTCAATACACTTGTTGATGTTCCAAGTACCTATTGGGTTTATGGAAGCAACCACAAGCCTACAAGGTCTAATTTACATATCCAAAGAGCTAGGGCTAGTCTTATGTTGTTTTGCTGGACCAACTTCACCACTTGACAACTCAACTTTCAAAGCCTCTCCAAGCTTCTCCAACTTCTTTCAGTGGTATCTGAGCAACTTCAAGATGGGAGATGGCTTTCCATCAATGATTGAGAAGCTTGATAGACACAATTATGTTGCTTGGAAAATCAAAATGGAGGCTTATTTCCAAGGAACAAATCTATATGGGATTGTATCAAGTGATGAGGCAATGCCTATTCCAAGATCCAAAGGAGGACCTACTAAAGAGGAAACAGATAAGCTCACACTTTGGTGTGCAAATGATGCTCAAGCAAGGTCATATATACTCAACTCTATCTCTGATTTTCTATTACCACATATTGGAGGATGCAAGACATCTCAAGAGACTTGGGATGCCCTTGAGACTTTCTTTTCTGCTAGTACAAAGGAAAGGAAGAACCATCTTTGGAATAAGTTCAACTAGATGAAGAAGAATCCAAAACAAACCATCACTAAGTTTTTTACAGCGGTCAAGGAAATTGTTGATCAATTGGCATCCATTGGACAGTTGACTGAAGAAGAGGCCATCATGAGGAAAATTCTGAATGGGATTAGAGGTGACAAGTAATGGAAATCTTTCACCACAGCCTATGATCTCATTGTCGGCATGAAAAATATGCCACAAGAACTAAGCTAAAGTGATATTAGAACACCTCCATAATCATCAGTAGCTTAGCAACTTTTCTGAAACTGAAAGCTTTATTATTGTGCTTAGTGAAACTCAAATATTCACTTTACAAAAATCTGCATCTTTTATTCAAGCTTCGATTCTGATATGATTTAACTCAATCTTTATAATTCTTTTGTTTTCTTACTGTTAGATATTCTTGCTGCTACTTAAGTTCACCAAAACTGTGTTGTAAACTCACTAGAATATCACCATAATCTCATTGGAATGTCACTGGAATGTTACCGTAATGTCACCCAAAATGTTACCGGAATCAATTGCAATTCTGTTTGAAATTACTTCAAATGATTTTAAATGAATTAAAGAATTAATACCTGAGCTTTCTTCAGTAATTGAACTGTATCTGAAGTTTGAGAAATCTCTTCATCAGTTTTGGATACCTTTACTATCAAACTCAGTACTGTGAGTACATGTTCCGTTTCACATAAGTTTTTTGATCAATTTGTAATTGAAGATAGTAGCTTCAAAATGAACTATCACTCATGAAAAAACTTTACACTATACTGTGAGATCTAGCTTGTAGAAATAGAGTAAAATGTGCACCAAAAAAACTCGTAACTGTCAACTAACTTTCACACTGATATAAAGAATACTTAGATTTCTTCACACAAGAAGAATACACTCAAATTCTTCTACACAAACATATGTTTTCTATTAGAGAAGATGTGTACAGAATGGCTTGACCTCATTCTGCTCATAGCCATGGAAAACTCTCCTCTTCTGAGTAGTTTTTCCTTACCATCTCTCTTACAGACAAATACCCGATAGTTCAGGTTCTCTACTATTTCTTCACTCTATTATCTATATTCAAACTCACTTATATACATATTTGTTTCGAGATTCAAAACTCATAATTCTAGAAGTTTCTATGCACTATATTACAAGCGTGAATTTATCCCTTCACTAAGGCTTGAATTTCTGAATGCTTGTTTCTGTTTCTCTTGGTCTTCCTTTATCCTTCATATGTCTTCATGTCTTTATGTCTAATTAGTGAGTGAATCTTCAACAACTCCCCCTCAATAACTAATTAGCATCCTCTGTTCTTTCATACATTCTTCTTTTCTTTTATTCCTGCCATTTCTTTGAATTCTGTTTGTCTTTACTCCATCTGAGCTCTTTGTCATAATATCTGCAATATGATCTTTTGTAGGAGTGTATACTATTTCAATCTCCTTCTCCATTACCTTTTCTCTTAGAAAATGATATTGAATCTCTATGTGCTTTGTTCTTGCATGAAACACTAGATTTGCTGCAAGATACAACGAACTCATATTGTCTCCATGTATGATAGGTATACGTTGATCAATACCCAAACTTTTGAACAAGGTCTACATCCATATCACTTCTTTAGCTACTTGCACAAGTCCTTTATACTCAGCTTCAATTGATGATAAAGCCACTGTATGCTGCTTCTTTGAACACCAACTGACAAGCTTATCTCCTATATATATCATATACCCATGTGTTGACCTTCTATCATCTTGACTTCTTGCCCAATCTGAGTCATTGTATGCTGTCAACTTTATATGTGATGTAAAAGGATAATATAATCCTTCCTTTATGGTTCCTTTTATATATCTAAGAACTCTTTGCCCTGCAATCCAATGTTGATCCTTCGGACAATGCATAAACTGTGAGAGAACTCCCACTGCATAACTAAGATCATGTCTTGTTAGCATAGCATAGATCAAACTTCCCACTAAAGATTGATACTTCCTCATATCTTCAAACTGTGCACCATCATATTTACTGAGTTTATGATTGACCTCAAGTGGTGTTGAGGCTTCTCTACAATTCTCCATGTTAAACTTCTTCAATAAGTTTAGAAGATATCTCTCTTTCGAAATATATATACCACGATATGCATAAGTGATCTCCATTCCAAGAAAATATGATAAGTTTCCTAAATCACTTATCTTGAATTCTTTATCAAGTAATCTCTTTACCTCCTTGATTCCTTCATTTGAAGTTCGTGTGATTATAATATCATCTACATAAATACAAATGTAGATCATACCTTCATCTGTTCTCTTAATGAGTAGACTTGCATCTGCCTTTGAACTTTGATATCCAAGATTATTGAAATATTTCACAAGTCTATAATTCCAAGCTCTTGGATCTTGCTTTAATCCATAGAGTGCTCTTTTAACCTGCAAACATGATTTCGACAACTAGAACTTACAAACCCTTCAGGTTGTTCCATGTAGACTTCATCTGATATATATCCATTTAGAAATGCATTCTTTATATCCAACTGACTTAATTTCCATCCTTTTGATGCTGCAATAGCAATGATTGTCCTTATAGTTGACATCTTTGCTACAGGACTGAATGCCTCATCATAATCTATGCCATGCGTTTGAGCATAGCCTTTTACCACCAATCTAGCTTTGTATCTGGCTATTCTTCCATATGCAAGTTTCTTAACTTTGTAAACCCATTTATTTTCAATTACTTTCTTAGCATTTGGTTTTGGAACAAGCTCCCAAGTTTTGTTCTCCTCAAGTGCATTGAAATCTTCCTTCATTGCTTCTTCCCATTGTTTCTTACCCTTTGCTTCATTATAATTCTGAGGTTCTTCATCTTCCTTCACCATGTAGGCATAATTTTTCTGAGTCAAATAAGAAGTATCATAAGAATACCTTGTCGGTTGTTTCCTCAATTTGGTTGACCTTCTTGGTTCATACTCTTCATGTGTATCTGAATACACTTCTTTATCAAATCTAGGTGCATCTTCATTTCTCCTGACTGATCCAATCCTGGATGTACTTTATTGCATATAATCTTCTCCTCCATTTACTTGTATATGTGATTTACCTTTTTCACTTCTTCTTACCTCTTCTTCAAATGTTTCATCATTATGCTCTTTATTTGCATACCAACTCTTCTCTTCATCAAATGTCACATCTCTAGAAACAGTAAACTATTTGGTTAAAGGACTCCATAGCCTATAACCCATCTACTTTTCATCGTATCCAATAAACACATATTTTTCAGCCTTTGGTTCAAGTTTATGTCTAAGCTGTGATGGTACATAAGCATAAGCAATTGATCCAAACACTTTGCAATGATCAAGTGTTGGTTTCTTACCCCACCAAGCTTCATAAGGGGTCATTCCATTTAAAGCTGCACATGGTAATCTGTTTACAAGATATGTCGCTGTATTTATAGCCTCAACCCGAAGATAATTTGGACAATTCTTCTCCTTTAACATTGCTCTAGCAAACTCAAGTAAAGTTTAGTTTCTTCTTTCTGCCACTCCATTTTGTTGTGGTGTATACCTGCAGGTTATTTCTCTTTTGATACCTGCATTCCAAAGATAATCATTGAATTCTTGAGAAAAATATTCTCCTCCTCCATCAGACCTTAACCTCTTGAGTTTTTGTCCTATAAGTCTTTCAGCATATGCATGAAAATGTTTGAAGGCTCCAAACACTTCTGATCTCTCCTTCAAAACATAAAGAGTTATCCATCTTGTCGCATCATCAATAAAAAGAACATGATACCTAGAACCATTCATTGATCTGTCTTTTGTTGGTCCCCATACATTTGTATGTATGAGTTCTAGCAAACCATCATGTTTGTAACCTTTCTTCTGAAATGGTAACCTGTGTGCCTTTCCCATTTGACAAGCTTCACATTTATAAATCATATGTTGACTCTTGATATTCGGTAACCCTTTTATAGATTGTTTTTCCACTATAGTTTTGATTCCTTTTTCATTAAAGTGTCCTAACCTCTTATGCCAGAGGTCTAATTGTTGGAGTTAGACGTCTGCGGAAGCACGCGAACAGCACAAGGAAGAAGAAGAAGCTTGGAGCACAACATACAAGACTGAATGTATTACTAGAGAATGTACAAAGATAAGTAGCCCATTAGGGCAATAGGCGTATATACAAGCCGGGGAAAAAAACCTCCTAAAGAGGGAAAAAAGTGCCCCGGCGGTCCTAGAGTGTTCACGCACATCACTACCTAAATATATCAACAAATCCCCCCTGGGAGTGATGCGGTGAACAAGGAGCTGGCACTCATGTATAAGGAAGTGCCGAGCTATGTGGAAATCACTCCACAAAAGGAAGTAAGCCCAAAGCTTTGCGGAAAGCTTCAAACTTCTCCCTAGGCAGAGCCTTCGTGAAAAGGTCTACAATGTTCTCCTGCGTGGGTACATATGCCAAGCTGATCTCCCCAGCAGAGAACCTCTCCCTGACATAGTGATAATGCACCTCAATGTGCTTAGTGCGAGCATGGAACACAGGGTTCCTCGCAACTGCCAATGCGCTCTGACTGTCAGTGAAGATGGTGGTGGCAGAAGACTGGCCAACACCCAAATCAGCCATAAGGCGTCTGAGCCACACACACTCAACAGTCGCTGTGAAAGCTGCCCTATACTCAGCCTCACAACTGGAAGTGGCCACAGTAGGCTGCTTCTTGCTCAACCAAGATACACATGAGCTACCAAGCATGAAGCAAAAACCACTGGTGGACACACGAGTGTCATAGCAACCAGCCCAATCTGAGTCAGAAAAAGCATGCAAATCTAGCGGTAGTGATCCCCCCTTGGGATAAAACAACCCAAGTAGCCGAGTACCACTCAAGTAGCGAAAGATGCGCTTAACCGCTTTCCAATGCGTGACTCCTGGGCAATGCATAAACCTGCTCATCTGTGAGACAGCAAACTGAATATCTGGCCGAGTAATGCCTAAGTAAATCAAGCATCCAACAGCCTGCTGATAGAGAACAACATCAAATGCATCTCCAACATCATGAAGACTCAATCGTAAACCTGTCTCCATAGGAGTGGCAATAGGCTTACAGTCTTCAAGGCCAAAACGCTGCAATAATGTGTCAATATATTTCATTTGACACAAGGCCATTCCACCATCAACTTGCATAAACTGAATGCCCAAATAGTGATGCAAATGCCCCAAATCAGACATCTCAAATGAGGCATGCAAATCAGCCTTGAAATCAGCAATATGCTTCTCAAGAGGACCAGTGAGCAGCATGTCGTCTACATAGACAACAATGATCAAAGCACATCATTAGCACGCTTAACATATAAGGTGCTTTCAGTTGGACTGTTCTCAAAACCATGTGCAATCAGATAGGCATGTATTTTCTCATACCAAGCACGTGGTGCTTGCTTTAAACCATATAACGCCTTCTTTAACCTGCACACCTGGGTTTCATGCCCTTTCTGCACAAAGCCACGGGCCTGAAAAACATACACTTCTTCATGCAAGTCACCATTCAGAAATGCTATTTTAATGTCCAACTGATGTACATTCCAACCATGATGGGCTGCAAGTGCACAAATGCTCCGAACAGTAGTCATACGGCATGTAGGTGCAAAGGTCTCATCAAAATCAATGCCTCTTTCCTGCGCATAACCCTTTGCAACAAGCCTAGCCTTATACCTGTCAACTGTACCATCAGGTTTACGCTTCAGCTTGTATACCCATTTAGTGCCAATGGCCTTCTTGCCAGGAGGCAAGTCACATAAAGAACATGTACCATTCTTCATTATAGCATCATATTCAGATTGCATAGCAGCCATCCAATTTTCTGAATTTTGTGCTTCATCAAAAGAAACAGGCTCATTTTCATCATAGAGACTAGATGCAGCCATAGCATAGCAATCTGATGCAAAGGAGGTACTATGAGAGCCTGAACGAGTACGATATGACAAAGGTGCATCTAATTTGCTGTCACGCAAAGTCTGCACCAGCCATTTTGGCATAGTTTTTTCCTGTTCAATATCAGCTCTCTCATCAACAAGTGCATCATGTAAATCTGCATCAGAAATGGAATGATCTGCATCATCATATGAAACCTGCAAAGGCTGAGAAGTTTCCTCATTAGGACTAGCGCTAGCCTGTCCACCTGTAAAAAGAGGCATCAAAGTATCATACATGTCTTTGGAGCTAACAGATGTCTCCTTAGTACATGAAAGCAATGGCTGAATAGCATCTTCCACAAAGATAACATCACGGCTAACCAGAATGCGTTTAGTCTGTGGATGATACAGACGATAGCCTTTACTTTCAGAACTGTACCCTACAAAAATACATTTTACTGCCTTATCATCCAATTTTCTGCGATGTTGTTCAGGCACTAATGCATATGCCAAACAACCAAAAACACGCAGATGAGCAACAGATGGCTTGCGGTCATGCCAAGCCTCATATGGAGTGATAGACTGCAACGCTTTCGTGGGACACCTGTTCAGTACATATGCTGCACACATGACAGCCTCAAGCCAGAAACTATGTGGTAAAGCCTGACTTTTGACCATGCACCTCGCCATCTCCATGAGTGACCTGTTCTTTCGTTCAGCAACTCCATTCTGTTGAGGTGTATACGGCACTGTACACTGGTGTCTTATCCCACGTTCAGCCAGAAATGCATTAAAATCTGAAGACATATATTCCTCCCCTCGATCAGAACGGAGGGTGCCCATTTTACATGCTGACAGATTTTCAGCCAAAGCCAAAAACTGTTTGAAGCACATGAACACTTCGGACTTTGCTTTGAGTGGATATACCCATGCATGCCTGGAAAAATCATCAATGAAAGTCACGAAGTAAAGGTAATTTCCAAAAGAGGGTGTCTGCATAGGACCACAGACATCACTATGTACAAGCTGCAATTTCTGCATAGCCCGAACTGAACCATCTTTTGGAAAGGAAGAACGCTGCATTTTGCCCAAAATACAGCCTTCACAAACATGTTTTCCAGGTGCCTCAAGTTTGGGCAAAGAGGACACCATTTCAGATTTCTGCAGGCGTAACAAACTAGCAAAATTCAGATGACCAAAGCGTGCATGCCAAAGCTTTGCATCTGACATAGCCTGAGAATCATGAACTGCACATGCCGAATCATTCACAGATTTTTCATAGTCTATGAGCTTATACAGCCCACGACATAAAATGCCAGAAGCAATAATCACATCGCCATTTGAGAGATCATGGACTGTACACCTGTCATCAACGAATTTCACAACCAAGCCAATCTTGGCTAATGCAGAAACTGATAACAGGTTCTTTTTGATCCCTGGTACAAATAAAGCATCTGACAAAGTGAAAGAACTACCATCAGCAGTAGTCAGAATGATCTTACCAACTCCCATAACAGGATAAGAGGAGTTATTGGCGCATGTGACAGTATTCCCTGTAGGGGCAGGCTCGAGTGAAGAGAAGAAACTGCGTTGCGAGGTAATATGTTTGGTTGCCCCACTGTCAAAGTACCAAACATCTGAGTCTACTGCAGACATGCACTGATCATGAGAAGATGGGTCAAAACTGTAGACAGTAGTAAACGCCCATTCTTCTTCCTGCACAAGATTTGCAAACTCTGTTTTTGGTGTAGAGGCCTCTGCAACAACCATTCCAGCCTCTTTCTTCTTTGCCTCTTTAGCAGCCAGTTTTGGACAGTTCTTTATAATATGATCATTTCCTTTACAGTACTTGCAGAACAATTTCAGCTTTTTTGATTTCTTCTCATCTTTATCCTGGTTCTTCGATTGTGCAGCATTTGCAGATTTCTGCTTACTAGTAGAAGAGCTCCATTTTCCTTTGCCCTTCTGACTAGCCAGGAAAGCTTGATCTGCAACATGCATAATGGACCTGTTCTGCCTGGACTGATCTTCCTGCAACAGAACAGAGACTAATTCCTCAAATGACAAGGCATTCGGATTGCCTTTCATCATCAATCGAAGAGTAGAGGCAAAACTCTGATATGAATCAGGAAGGCCATTCAGAACGGTCTGCACAAGTGAGCTATCTGGTATAACCTCATCAGCAGAAATCAATTGTTCCTTCAGGTCTTTGATCTTTGTAAGAAAACTGTCCATCGAATCACCTTCATTCATGTGCTCACTCTCCAACTGTTTTCGGAGGTAAGCAACACGAGCCTCATTCCTAGCCTGGTACAAAGTGGTAAGTGTATCCCAAGCATCCTTTGCTGTTCTGCAAGAGCGAATGTGAGGAATAATGGCACGTTTGACAGACAAAGCTATCAATGCATGTGCCTGGGCATCTCTGCCATCCCAACGAATCTGCTCTGCAGTAGGTGCAACAGAAACAGCAGCACGAACAGGAATCTGCGGAATATCATCTTCGACACCATCTTCATCAGCTCCAACACCTGTATTTGCAGTACCTGTCGTTACAGGTGTAACAGGACGTCTTTCAACACCCTGCACAATGTTCCACAATCCTTTTGCAACCAGTACATGTCGCATCATATAAGCCCATAATGGGTAGTTGGTACCATCCAACTTATCCTCAACAGCCAACATACGGAATACATCACTGCTTTTAGCCATGGCCGGTGACTAAAATACCTTGATGCAGAAAATTGACTGTATCTCAAAAAGTTGAACAGAACTGCCCAGACGAGTTTTGCTAGACCTGTAGCAGACTTCGAGACGCTTACACTGGCGAACAGAAACTGGTATATACCTTTGGCACAAAAGGACAAAATAGCCTGCACAAGCACTGCGATAGTGCGTTCGGAGGCCGAAACGAGCTCAGATCGCGATTTTGGCACCACATAGCGAAGCTGTTTTGATCTCGGAAACACCCTGAGTATGCTCACCAAATTTTGTGCGAATCTGAGACTGCAAACGGAGGAGTGTCGACGGCGCCCTAGAAGAAGCAACGACCTGCTCTGATACCAATTGTTGGAGTTAGACGTCTGCGGAAGCACGCAAACAGCACAAGGAAGAAGAAGAAGCTTGGAGCACAACACACAAGACTGAATGTATTACTAGAGAATGTACAAAGATAAGTAGCCCATTAGGGCAATAGGCGTATATACAAGCCGAGGGAAAAAAACCTCCTAAAGAGGGAAAAAAGTGCCCCGGCGGTCCTAGAGTGTTCACGCACATCACTACCTAAATATATCAACACTAATTCTATAAATACTTCATCACCATGTGTGATCAAAGCTTGACCAACATTCCCTTGCACTTTCAGAGTAAAAAGTCTACCTTCCTTCTTACCATAGACAACTTGATTGTATCCATTCTCTGGATCTTCAACAAATACTCCTTCATTTGTAAATCTGACTTGAAAACCTTTTTCTACTATTTGTCCCACACTAATCAAATTCTTTGGGATTGTTGGAACATACAAAACATTTGTTAGCAGGTTAGCTCCTTTCCTGCACTTTACTTTTCCAATTGAATGTACATTATGTTTTGTGTTATCACCTGTTTGTACTGTATGATTTGAAATACCTCCTTCCAATTCTGATAATAATTCTATATTACCTGACAAATGATTTGAACAACCAGAGTCAATATAGAATACCTTGAGATCTTCATTCTTTGATACACTTATTGAATTCATAATCAATGTTGTATGATTGTCATTCTGTGTATCACTTGCATAATTATAGTAGGTGGTGTTATAGGACTGATTCTGTTCCCAACTTCTTCCTTCACCTCTACCATATCTTCCTCTTTGATATTTTGTTCCTCTCTAAAAATAACTTTGATACCTTCCACCTCAGCCTATACTATTATTGTTTTGATTCTGATTTTATCCTTGAAGATTATGCCAACAGTCATGAGCCAAATGATTGCTCAATCCACATATCCAGCAAGTCTTCTTGTTGTTATTCTGATTTCCTCTTCCTTTTGTATTTCCTCTACTTTTACCTCTGATCTTTCCTCTTCCTCTCGCATAATTTGCTTGAGTAGTCATTTCTTCTTCATCCTTTGCTTTACCTTTGTCACCTTTCTTCTTATTCTTTACATACATAGCAGAACTATGTCCTTTATCTCCATCTATCTTCAAGTCTTGCTCAAATGTAAGCATTAGCCCAAGCAACTGATTTAAATCTGGTACAAAATGATTTAATGAAAGTTCAGTTGAGAGTACAAAAGGTTTCCACCTTTCATCTCCTCTCAATCTTGCAAGCAATTGTGCTATCAACCTATGATCTTCAATATCCTCATCAACAGATCCAAGACTGTCTGCCAAGTCCTTCATCTTAGTGACATAATCACTAATGCTTTGATTTTTCTTTATCTTGAACGTTGTAAACTCTGACCATAAGCTAGCCTTCCTAGCTTTAGTAGTGTTTTGGAAATGATCTTCCAATGCATTCCATATATCTTCCACTTTTTCCAAACCTCTAATGTGTGGTAGCAGATGATCTGTAATAGTATTGTAGATATAAGCTCTTGCAGTTGCATCTTTCTTCTACCACATCTTCAAGGCTTCTAATTCTTCTTTCCTTGGTTGACTGTCGTCTTCAAAAGTAGGCTTCTTTTCTTCTCTTGTCACATATATCATTAAATCCTTACTCATAAGTAAGGCTTCCATTCGCATTACCCATGCGGGGTAATTATCTCTATCCAACTTGTCAATAGAAATATGATCTGCCATAGTTTCCTTGTTTCTGTTGGAGCCGTTTGTTGTTGATCACCTCAGCTTTCACCTTTCCTATGAAAAATTCTTCAATTTCTCTTGTATCTGCACTCCCGTTTACTCTTGAGGACCTTTCTGCTCTGATACCACTTGTCGGTGTGAAAAATACACCGCAAGAACTAAGTTAAAGTGATATTAGTACACCTCCATAATCATCAGTAGCTTAGCAACTTTTCTGAAATTGAAAGCTTTATTACTGTGCTTAGTGAAACTCAAATATTCACTTAAAAAAACTCTACATCTTTTCTTCAAGCTTCAATTCTGATATGATTTAACTCAATCTTTATAATTCTTTTGTTTGTTTACTGTTAGATATTCTTGCTGCTACATAGCTGCACCAAAACTGTGTTGTAAAATCACCGGAATATCATCGTAATCTCACCAAAATGTCACTGGAATGTTATCATAATGTCACCGGAATGTTACCAGAATCAACTGCAATTCTGTTTGAAATCACTTCAAATGATTTTAAATGAAGTAAAGAATTAATACCTGAGCTTTCTTTAGTAATTGAAATGTATCTGAAGTTTGAGAAATCTGTTCATCAGTTTTGAATACCTTTACTATCAGACTCAGTACTGTGAGTACATGTTCCGTTTCACATAAGTTTTTGATTAATTTGTAATTGAAGATAGTAACTTCAAAATGAGCTATCAATCATGAAAAACTTTACACTATATTGTCTTGTAGAAATACAGTAAAATGTGCATCGAACTAACTTTCACACTGATATGAAGAATACTTAGATTTCTTCAAGTAACTTTCACACTGATATGAAGAATACTAATTGTCAACTAACTTTCACACTGATATGAAGAATACTTAGATTTCTTCACACAAGAAGAATACGCTCAAATTCTTCTAAACAAACATATGTTTTCTATTAAAACTCGTAACTGTCACTAACTTTCACACTGATATGAAGAATACTTAGATTTCTTCACACAAGAAGAATACGCTCAAATTCTTCTACACAAACATATGTTTTCTATTAGAGAAGATGTGTACAGAATGGCTTGGCCTCATTCCGCTCATAGCCATGGAAAACTCTCCTATTCTGAGTAGTTCTTCCTTACCATCTCTCTTACAGACAAATACCCGACAGTTTAGGTTCTCTACTATTTCTTCACTCTATTATCTATATTCAAACTCACTTATATACATATTTGTTCCGAGATTCAATAATCATAATTCTAGAAGTTTCTATGCACTATATTACAAGCGTGAATTTGTCCCTTCACTAAGGCTTGAAAATCTGAATGCTTGTTTCTGTTTCTCTTCGTCTTCCTTTATCCTTCATATGTCTTCATGTCTTTATGTCTAATTAGTGAGTGAATCTTCAACACTCATCATGCAAACTCTAGACTTCAACATCTTTCTTGGAACAATATCATAAATGAAGGTAATTCCTATCATGGTAATTCAACTAGTGCTCTATATGCAGATAATAAGGACAAGAAGCTCAAAGGCAAGAAGAAGGAAGAACATGAAGAGGATACTTCCCAAGCCAACTTTATAGGAAAGGGAAGAAGAAAGAACAAAATCATGACAAAACCAAAGGCCAAAATGTTCGACATTGTGCCATTTGTCATAAGACCAAGCACACCACTGAAAATTGCTAGTTCAATGGCAAGACCCAGTAAGGAAGTGGAAGAGGTGGATATGGCAACAATAGAGGTAGAGGTGGACACAACTTCAACAATAACAATAGAGGCCATAACAAAAGGGACTACAATAATTATTCTGAAGATCAACGATAAGATGACTCATTGCTTTTGTTGAATCTAAGCCACAAGGAAGGTAAAGAAGATGATCATTTATTCTACATAGATTGAAGATGTTCAAATCATGTTGGAGGCAACATAGCTCTCTTATCTGATTTGGAAAGTCCAAAGCATAGACACGAAGTTCAAATAGGGGATGACACAGAGCATAGTGTGGAGAAGATTGGTAATGTTAAAGCTTCCAATGGTACGAAAAACATTCTGAGCAAGATACTATATGTTCCCACTATTACAAAAAGCCTAATAAGTATAGGCCAAATAGCTGAGAAAGTCTTACAAGTTAGGTTCACCCAACATGGAGATTTTGTGGAAGATCCATGTCAAGGCTTCAAGAAGATAGCAAAAGGTGAGAAACATGGTAGGCTCTTTACTTTTCAAATAGTAGAAACCAAAAGCATACTTCTATTCAATTTTGTGTTTCAAACCCTAAGTGATGTTGAAGTGTGGCATAGGAGGCTAACTCATGTGAATGAAAGAACCTTAAAGGATATATGCAAGGATCAAAGTGTTCTTGGACTACCAAACATATCAAAGCAAAACATCGTCAACACATGTGATGCATGTCAAATTTGGAAGGTGCAAAGACAACCATTCAACCACAAAGGCTACATCCACAATAACTTATTGGACTTAGTACATACATATGTATGGGGGCCAAGCCAAGAACCTTCATTGGTAGGATCAAGGTATTATGTACCATTTATTGATGACCATAGTAGATGGACTATTCTGTACTTTATCAAGAGTAAGAATGAAGTGTTTGATTGCTTCAAAAAGGATCTAGTACATGTGGAGAATCATATAGGTAGATCTTTCAAGAAGCTCACATATGATGGAGGGGGAGAATACTTATCCAAAGATTATGATGAGTTCTTGCAGGATAAAGGTATCAAAAGGGAAATGACTACTAGGCACTCTCCTCAATTGAATGGATTTTCAGAGAGAAGAAACAAGATATTGGTTGGATCAGCCAGAACAATGCTTGAAGAGAAGCAGTTGCCACATTATCTATGGGTAGAGGATATTTCAACTATAGTGTACCTTGTCAGTAGACTACCATCCAAATCACTCCAAGGTATGAATCCTTCTGAAGCATGGTATGGAAGAAAACCTAGTCTTGGACATTGCAAGGTGTTTGGTTGTATAGCTTATGTTCATGTACCAACACAAATAAGCTAGATGAAAGGGCAACAAAGGCAATGTTTATCTGGTATGGCTCAACTCACATGGGTTATAGTTTCTATAATCCTTCAACCAAGCAATTCACTACAAGTAGAGATGCTATGTTTGAAGAACATAGGTCTTGGTATGATGAAGACAAACAAAAGTTAACTCTACCATATGATCTTGATTCTGGTTCTCATCAATTAGGAAGCAAGCATGATACGTAGGTCAAGGATCCAAGACGTGATACAGATGATGGCCAAGATAAAAGAAAAAGGATTAGAAGCTATGGAAGTCAAGAGGCAAAGCAAAGATGCAAGAGTGTTGAGAATGCTCCAAGCAAACACCTAGAAGGTCAACATCAGAGAAAAGACAACCAGAAAAGTATGGATATGATTCCACATTTGTTACAAAGCATTCAATCTTCTTGGCAAAGGACTCAATTTCAGACGAGCCATCAACCTATGAAGAGGCAAAGGGAAACCCTAATTGGGAAAAGCCATGAAAGAAGAAATAGATGGATTGAAGGAGATGGAAACTTGGGATTCAGTTCTAATGTCATCCAATCAAAAGGTAATTGGTTGCAGATGGTATACAAAATTAAAAGAAACTCACATGGATCAGTTTGTAGGTACAAGAAAAGATTAGTTGCCAAAGGATGCTCACAAAATCATGGTATAGACTATGAGGAAACATTCTCACTAGTTGCAAAGATGACTACAATTAGAACATTGATAAGTGTAGGTCCTACAAGAAATTGGAGACTTCTCCACTTGATGTGAAAAATGCATTCCTAAATGGTTGGATAAGTGAAGAGGTATACATGTCACAACCACTAGTTTTTGAAAACCCTAATCATACATCTTATGTTTTCAGACTTAAGAAACCATTGTATGGATTGAAACAAGCTCCTAAAGCTTGGAATTATAGGTTGGTTGCATATCTTCAAGATCAAGGGTTCAAACCTAGCAACTCATATACTTCTCTATTCGTCAAAAAGGATCAGAATGAGGTTATCTATCAGAATGAGGTTATCTATGTGTATATATAGATGATAATATTGTGACAAGTGATGATCTAAATGGCACTCAAAGGATCAAGAGACACATGTAAGAGAAGTTCTAAATCAACGACTTAGGTGAGCTCACATATTTCCTAGGTATGCAAGTGATTTATACAGATGAAGGGATGTATCTAACTCAAAGAAGATACATTTAAGACCTACTTCACAAGTTCAAAATGTAGAACACAAATCTTGCAGGTACACCTTTGGAGTTGAACCGTAAACTAAGTGTTTATGAAGGTGAGCAGACGGATGATCCTAAAGAGTACCAAAGCTTAGTTGGTAGCTTGATATATGCTACTCACACAAGACCCGATATATCGTATAGTGAGTGAGTGCTTAGTCAGTTCATGCACTGACCTAGAAGGCCACACATGGATTCTACAAAGAGAGTACATTTTTTTTGAGCTAGTCAAGGTGCAAGTTATCTATTTTGCATCAACTTGGACTTGTTAATGTTCCAAAGTACCTATTAGGCTTTATTGCACTAACAAAAAATGTACAAGGTCTACTTTACATATCCAAAGATCTAGGGTTGGTCCTATGTTGGTTTGCTAGACCAACCTCACCACTTGACAACTCAACTTTCCAAGCCTATCCAAGGTTCTCCAACTTCTTTTCCTTAGGATCTTCACTATTATTCAAACTTAGTATATGCATTTATGCTGCTAAAAGATTCTTGCCTTACAGAGACTACTTTTTGTTGACAATCAATTGTGGTAGAATTTTGAACTAACCAATTCATGCCTTTAATTATATCACACTATTTCAATTCTATCACATGAAAGTTGCAAAAAACATCTATCAAAAAAGTGAATGCAAGTTTTTCAATGTGTCATTGTGTATAGTGTGTCATCCATTGGCCATCTCTATGGGCCTTGATATCTATGTATTCAAGGATATTGCGAGAGTCAACACCAACTTGAAAGATAGAAAATAATGTGTACTACTCGAATCGATAAAAAATCTAACTTCATGCATAGAAATCGTACCCAAAATTGTAATTACAAAAGACGTTGGGAATGAACATGTCAACATACAACATACAATAGAATTAGGGAACATACCTCCATCATCGGCTTTGTAAATTGTTTTACTTTCCTCAATTATGTTTATCACCTTCACTTGTGGAGGCCCGAAATTGCCATATCTTGGCATTCATAAGTTTTGCGTCCTCACAAATCGAAGCTTTTTGCTTGCTAAATAAAATAAAGGTACTATTTCCAATGAATAGGTTGATGCCTCTTTTGATTTTTCACCTGATTAGGATTCTTAACTTGGTTATTAAAAGGTGGAATCTTCTTTGAATTGTTCATATTTTTTGGCCTTCACAACAACATCCAAGAAGTCCATACATCTAGATCCTTTCACCTAGTAATGGAGTTCCTCACAAAGCCTTCAATGAATTTATGCTTCACCGCATCCCCATCAACCTCCACATATTTATGAATATGCAAAAACTTCTCTTTATACTCATCCATAGACAAGCTATGCTTCTCATCCTCATACTAAAAAAAATTATAGAACTCCGTCTTCTTCTCCATATAATAATGTGGAGAAAAAGAACACTTTTTTGCTTGCTCCCTAAATTCTTTCCATAGAATTGGACTAGAATGCATCCAAGTGTGCATATAGGACTTCCACCACAACTTAACAATACCATGCGCATGTAGCATCACCCCCTTTACCTTGACTACTCATTGAATTGACAAAGATAAAGAAAAAATCCACTAGCTACTCAATCCAAGCCTCTATATCTTTCACATTCTTCTTCTCAACATCAAACATCCAATTTTTCCTTCTTAAAGACTTTGTTGAGCACCAAGTCATTGAACTCAAGATCCCAATGATTGCATTTTTGTCTTTCTCTTGGCACGTCATATGTTCTTGCACCTTCATCAACTTCATTGTTGAGCTCCACAAACAAATTTATGGTGCCCTCTATTTGTTTTTTGCCTTGTTCTCTATGTAATTCTCACAAAATCTTTTGAATAAGCTCCTCCTACTTAAGAATATTCTTTTTCAAAGCCTCCATAGTTTTCTTGGATGGAAAGGCTCTAATAGCACTTGTAACGATCCCACAATCACAAGATCTTGATCACTAAGGAATGGTAGAAAAGATAAAATCTTGCACAAGATAAGAGAAAATTTGACACGAATGAATAGACAATGTGTGGCATAAAAAGAAAGAGAATTTTGTATTATAGATATGAATTGGATACAATATCTTATGCAAAATTGCTTCACAGTGAAGCCACAACCTCTCGACCACCTATGGGAAATCTCAATCTCATTCACGCTCATGCTCTCAATTACAGTCTCAATCACACTCTCACTCATAATCTCAATTTCAATCACAATATCAAGGAAAATCTTTCATTTGTGGCCTCCTCTTGTATGACACAATGATCTCCGAAAGTAGAGTTAATCATACCCAATGACGAAAGCATGTGATCCACCAAATTTAGCAAAATTTGTGTCTCCAAGTGTTGCATGCAAAACTTTCATAAAAAGCATGTGTTTGAGTGGTATATTGCTTTCTTTAGTGGAGCCTATCAAAAGTAGAAGAAAATGCAACAAAGATACACATATGTGGACAATAAGAAGATACATGACAACACATATGCACCAAAATTGTGGATTTGAGTAATAATAAAAAAGCCCACTCTTTTGTTTGTGTTGGAAGAATCATCACTTTTTTGGGCTTTGTAACTCAAAAATGGTACAAAATTCCAAAATGCTTCTGAGAGGCAAAAATTTTCAGTTCTTCAATCTACAAAATAATACTAGAGATGCCCTAAATCCAGTTCGGTCTCCAAATATCAATTTTCAGCTTTGCAAGTTCAAAAATTATAGAGAGAATGAAAAAAATCCATTATTTTTTAGTAAATTGCTTTTCCAACATCAAATGAGGTACCTAATGCACGATTCACAAAATTTTCAAAGAGATTCTTTTATTCTACCATGCTTATACTACCTGTCTATCATACAATTTTTTTTCTTAATTCTTTCATTTTCATGTTCCAATTTCAACTAGAAAACATGATATTGCTAATGTCTAGAGAGAAAATATAAAAATTATCACCCCTAATTTTTTCCTGTATGCATAAAATGACTTGAACACTCATTCTAAACATCATCTAAACAATGTACCACAAGAATTTTGAACCGATTTGTTTCACTTTCAATAGGCTTACTATAATTCTTTGAAGAACTCTATCCTTAAAATTGGCAAGAGGATAATGTTCCAAAAAATCATCAAAATACATCTATGTTGAGATCTTCAACTGGGTATGTGTGCCATTTTAGCAAAATATCTATTATGGATTGATTCCTAAGTAAACTTTCCCTACTTTCTAATATTATTTCAAGCCAAACCTCAAAAGAGCCATCGTCTTTCACCTTATAGTTGCCTCAAAAACAAGAGCAACATTAGGTACATGTGTTTTAAGTAAGCTTACATGAAGTAAAGGATGCATGTTGAAATGTTGAGGCAATTCCAACACATTTCCTTTCAAAACTTCTATGATCCTTTCCTAACAACACATTATATCATTGATGACTAACCTTAAGAAATTTCATATCGTATTTTCAAATTTCAAGTGTTCTTCTCTTCAAATCATAGAATTCACATGTGTTTTTTTTCTTCTTTTACATGTTTGATTTTTCCAAGTTTTTCATCCATCTTCGCAAGCATATCTTTAGATAATTCTACTTATTTGAAAAATTAGAAAACGAAGGTGGAGTCAAATAATTATAACATATAGAGCCTGCAAACTCAACTAAGGGTAAATATTTGCTCCGATTATTTTTCTTCTCATTCATATACATACACAAAATATCTTGAAGTACCTAATTAACCCTCTCCGTTGCCCCATGCGTTTGTTTGATGGATGTTGATATATTTAGGTAGTGATGTGTGTGAACACACTAGGACTGTCGGTGCACTTTTTTCCCTCTTTAGGAAGCCCCCCCCCCTGTATATATGCCTATTGCCCTAACGGGCTACTAATCTTTGTACATTCTAGTGGTAATACATTCAGTATTGTCTGTTGTGCTCCAAGCTTCTTCTTCTTCCTTGTGTTGTTCGCGTGCTTCTGCAGATGTCTAACTCCAACAATTGGTATCAGAGCAAATCATCGCTTCATCTAGGGTGTCATCGACACTCCTTCGATCAAAGTCTCAGAATCACACAAAATTTGGTACATATACTCAGGGCAATTAGGAGATCAAAACAACTTTGCTGTGTGGTGCTAAAATTGTGATCTGAGCTCCTTTCGACCTTTGAACGCACTATCACAGTGCTTGTGCAAGCTATTTTGTCTTTTTGTGATAAAGATATATACCAGTTTTGGCTCACAAGTATAAACATCTTGAAGTTTGCTACAAGTCTAGCAGAACTTGTTTGGGTAGTTTTGTTCAACTTTTTTAGATACAATCATTTTTTTGCATCAAGGTATTTTAGTCAGTGGCCATGGCTGAAAGCAATGATGTATTTTGTATGTTGGCTGTTGAGGATAAGTTGGATGGTACGAATTACCCATTATGGGCTTATATGATGCATCATGTATTAGTCACAAAAGGACTATGGAATATTGTACAGGGTGTTGAAAGACGTCCTGTTACACCTGCGAATATAGCTACTGCAAATACAGGTACTGCAAATACAAGTGCTGGAGCTGATGGAGATGATGTCCAAGATGATGATATTCTGTAGATTCCTATTCATGCTGCTGTTTCTGTTGCATCTACTATAGAGCAAATTCATTGGGATAGCAGAGATGCTCAGGCACATGCATTGATAGCTTTGTCTATCAAACGTGCCATTATTCCTCACATTTGCTCTTACAAGACATCTAAGGATGCTTGGGATACACTTACCACATTGTACCAGACTAGGAATGAGGCTCGTGTTGCTAACCTCCAAAAACAATTGGAGAGTGAACACTGAACACATGAATGAAGGGATTCTATGGACAATTTTCTCACAAAGATCAAGGATTTGAAAGAACAGTTGATTTCTGTTGATGAAGTTATACCAGACAGATCACTTGTGCAATCTGTTCTGAATGGTCTTCCTCATTCATACCAGATTTTTGCTTCTACTCTTCATTTGATGATGAAAGGCAATCAAAATGCCTTATCATTTGAGGAGTTAGTCTTTGTTTTGTTGCAACAAGATTTGTCTAGGCAGAACATGTCCATCATGCGTGTTGCAGATCCAGCTTTCTGAGCTAGTTAGAAGGGCAAAGGAAAATGGAGCTCTTCTACTAGTAAGCAAAAATTTGCAAATGCTGCACATTCGAAGAAGGAAGACAAAGATGAGAAGAAATCAGAAAAGCAGAAATTGTTTTGCAAATATTGTAAAGCAAATGACCATGTCATTAAGAACTATCCAAAACTGGATGCTAAAGAGGCAAAGAAGAAAGAGGCCGAAATGGTTGTTGCAGAGGCCCCTACACTAAAAACAGAGTCTGCTAATCTTGTGCAGGATGAAGAATGGGCATTTACTACTATTTGTAGTTTTGACCCATGTTCTCATGAGCAGTGCATGTCTGTAGTAGACTCAGATGTTTGGTACTTTGATAGTGGGGCGACCAAACATATTACCTCATAGTGTAGTTTCTTCTCTTCAATCGAGCCTACCCCTACAGGGAATACTGTTGCATGTGCCAACAACTCCTCTTATCCTGTTATGGGAGTTGGTAAGATCATTTTGACTACTGCTGATGGTGGTTCTTTCACTTTATCAAATGCTTTTTTTGTGCCAAGGATCAAGAAAAATCTGTTATCAATTTTTGCATTAGCCAAGATTGGCTTGGTTGTGAAATTTGTTGATGACAGATGTACAGTTCATGATCTGTCAAATGGCGACATCATTATTGCTTCTAACATTTTATGTCGTGGGCTCTATAAGCTCATAGACTATGAAAGATCTCTAAATGATTCAGCATGTGAAGCACATGATTCTCAGGCTATGTCAGATGCAAAGCTTTGGCATGAAGGCTTTGTTCATCTGAATTTCGCTAGTTTGCTACGCCTACAAAAATCTGAAATGGTGTCATCTTTGCCCAAACTTGAGGCACCCGATAAACATGTATGTGAAGGCTATATTTTGGGCAAAATGCAGCGTTCTTCCTTTCCAAAAGATGGTTCAGTTTGAGCTAGTTAGAAATTGCAGCATGTTCACAGTGATGTCTGTGGTCCTATGCAGACATCATTTTTTGGAAACTATCTTTACTTAATGACTTTCATTGATGATTTTTCTAGACATGCATGGGTATATCCATTGAAAGCAAAGTTTGAAGTATTTATATGCTTCAAACAATTTTTGGTTTTGGCCGAAAATCTATCAGCATGTAAAATGGGCACCCTTCATTCTAATCGAGGGGGGGAATATATGTCTTCCGACTTTAATGAATTTCTGGCTGAACATGGGATAAAACATCAGTGTACAATGCCATATACACCTCAACAGACTGGAGTTGCTGAATGGAAGAATAGGTCATGCATGGAGATGGTGAGGTGTATGGTCAAGAGTCAGGCTTTACCACATAGTTTCTGGCTTGATGCTATCATGTCTGCAGCATATGTACTTAACAGGTGTCCCACTAAAGCGCTGCAGTCCATCACTCCATATGAGGCTTGGCATGGTTGTAAGCCATCTGTTGCTCATCTTCATGTTTTTGGTTGTTTGGCATATGCATTAGTGACAGAACAACATCGCAGAAAATTGGATGATAAAGCAGTAAAATGTATTTTTGTTGGGTACAATTCTAAAAGCAAAGGCTATCATCTGTATCATCCACAGACTAAACGCATTCTGGTTAGCCGTAATGTTGTTTTTGTGGAAGATGCTATTCAACTCTTACTTTCATGTACTAAGGAGACATCTGTTAGCTCCAAAGCCATGTATGATACTTTGTTTCCTCTTTTTACAGGTGGATAGTCTAGTGCTGTTCCTAATGAGGCAACTTCTCAACCTTTGTAGGTTTCATGTGATGATGCAGACCATTCCATTTCTGATGGAAATTTACATGATGCACTTGTTGATGAGAGACCTGATATTGAGCAAGTAAAAACTATGCCAAAATGGTTGGTGCAGACTTTGCGTGACAACAAATTAGATGCACCTCTATCATATTGTACTCGTTCAGGATCTCATAGTGCCTCTTTTGCATCAGATTGCTATGCTATGGCTGCCTCGAGTCTCTGTGATGAGACTGAACCTGTTTCGTTTGATGAAGCACAAAATTCTGAACATTGGATGGCTACAATGGAATCTGAATATGATGCTATCATGAAAAATGCTACTTGGTCTTTATGTGACTTGCATCCTGGCAAGAAGGCCATTGGCACTAAGTGGGTATACAAGCTGAAGCATAAACCTGATGGAACAGTTGACAGGTATAAGGTTAGGCTTGTTGCAAAGGGTTATGTGTAGGAAAGAGGCATTGATTTTGATAAAACCTTTTCTCCTACTTGTCGAATGGCTACTGTTTGTAGCAACTGTGCACTTGCAGCTCATCATGGTTGGAATGTACATTAGTTGGACATTAAAAAAGCATTTCTGACTGGTGAGTTGCATGAAGAAGTGCATGTTTTTCAGCCCTGTGGCTTTGTGTAGAAAGGGCATGAAAACATGGTGTGCAGGTTAAAGAAGGAATTATATGGTTTAAAGCAAGCACCACGTGCTTGGTATGAAAAGATACATGCCTATCTCATTACACATGGTTTTGAGAATAGTCCAACTGAAAGCACCTTATATGTTAAGCATGCTAATGATGTGCTTCTGATCATTGTGGTGTATGTTGATGACATGCTGCTCATTGGTCCTCATGACATGCATATTGCTGATTTTAAGGCTGATTTGCATGCCTCATTTGAGATGTCTGATTTGGGGCATTTGCATTACTATTTGGGCATTCAGTTTATGCAAGTTGATGATGGAATGACTTTGTGTCAAATGAAATATATTGACACATTATTGTAGCATTTTGGACTTAAAGACTGTAAGCCTATTGCCAATCCTATGGAGACAGGTTTACAATTGAGTCTCCATGATGCTGGAGATGCATTTGATGCTGTTCTCTATCCTCAGGCAGTTGGATGCTTGATTTACTTATGCATTACTCAACCAAATATTCAGTTTGCTGTCTCACAGATGAGCAGGTTTATGCATTGCCCACATGTCAAGCATTGGCAAGCGGTTAAGCACATCTTTCGCTACTTGAGTGGTACACAACTACTTGGCTTGTTTTATCCCAAGGGGGATCACTACCACCAGATTTGCATGCTTTTTCAAACATCGATTGGGCTGGTTGCTATGACACTCCTATGTCCGCTAGTGGTTTTTGCTTCATTCTTGGTAGCTCATGCATATTTGGGCTGAGCAAGAAGCAACCTATTGTGGCCACGTCCTGTTGTGAGGCTTATAATAGGGCATCTTTCACAGCGACTGTTGAGTGTGTGTGGCTCATGTCACAAGGAAGAAGATAAGGAAGAGATCTCACACACACACTCTTACTCTCAGGGAGAAGCACACACACAGATTGAGGCAAGGAAGAATGATCTTCTTCTTCTTCTTCTATTACATAAAAAGGAATGTACAAGAATGACCTAAAAACAAGAATACAAGTGCAATATATAAGGACTAGTACATAAGGAAAAACCTAATGTCCGCGAATAAGTGAGATGACAAGAAACAAATGTGCCATCACTCTCGGTAGATAAATCTAGTACAACTCAATGAAGTATCCTTGACATATACCGGTGTGACCACTATACATGTCAGAGAAACGAAAAACTGATATCTGTCATCTTGGATCATCACATGTTGGGCTTGATATCTCAACACTCCCCATCAAGCTCAACATCATGTACTCTAATCCAAGCATCTTACGTAACTTCTTCAGCTTCTCTGCTCCAAGTGCTTTAGTGAAAATATCAGCAATTTGCTCATCTGTTCTCACATAAACAAGATCAATATCACCTGCTAATACCTTCTCTCTGATGAAGTCATAATGTACCTCGATATGCTTTGTTCTAGCATGGAAAACAGGATTCCATGCTAACTATATGCTGCTAAGGTTATCACAATAAATAGAGATAGGCTTTCGCACTTCCACACCTAAATCTGCAAGTAGCATTTCTAGCCATGATGCCTCACATGCTGTCATTGTAGCACCTCTATACTCAGCCTCTATACTCGACAAAGCAACAATAGGTTGCTTCTTTCTGCTCCATGTAATAGCTACACTCCCAAGTGAGAATAGAAAACCACTAGTAGATCTTCTATCTGGAATGATACAAGCCCAATCTGCATCGGTGTATCCATAAACCTGCAAATCTACACCAGCCTCATAAAAGAATGCATAATCCAAAGTAGAACTCACATAACATAGAGTGTGCCTCAAAGCATCCAAATGTGGCTTCCTAGGAACGTGCATAAACTGACTTTCAAGTCCAACAGTGTAGCTGAGATCAGGCCTCGTAATTGTGAGATATATCAAGCTTCCCATTATTTTCCTATACATAGTAGCATTTTCCAATGCTTCACCTGAAATAATATCTAACTTCAAATTCTGATCTAATGGCATAGAAATTGGCTTACAATCATCCATACCATACTTTTGCAGCATATTCAAGGCATATTGCCTTTGTGACATCCATATACATGTTCCTATATGAATAAACTCAATGCCCAAGAAATAGCGTAGCACACCAAGATCTTTCATGTCAAATTCCCACATAAGAAGTTGCTTTACCTCTTTGATGCTTTCTTCATTATCACCACCTACAATCAAGTCATCAACATAAATATCCACAATAGTGATGCCATCATCAACCTTCCTTGCATATAGTCAGTGATCTACATCACACATAGAAAATCCAATGATGGTTAAGTAATCAGCAATCCTTGCATGCCATGCACGAGGGGCTTGCTTCAGCCCATACAAAGACATTTGCAACGGAAACATATTCTGGATGCTTTGAATCTTCATATCCTTGTGGTTGGTCCATGTATACTTCTTCCTATAACTCACAATGTAAGAAAGCATTCTTCACATCCATATGATGCAACATCCATCCTTTCGTTGTAGCTAATGCAACATGTTTTGACAATAGACATTTTAGCTACAGGGCTAAATGTTTCCTCATAATCAATGCCATAACTTTGTGCATATCCTTTTGCTACTAACCATGCTTTATACCTGCTTATGCTACCATCAACATTGTGCTTTACCTTGTAAACCCACTTGCAACCTATGGGTTTCTTTCCTTGTGGCAATGGAACCAGCTTCCATGTATCTTTTCCATAAAGCGCAATCATCTCTTCATCCATAGTTTTTTCCAATCTACACTTCCAATTGCAAACAAGAAGGTTCAACATCTTGTATTACCTTTGTCATGTAGGCACAATGGCAAGCCATGTAACTATCATATGTCAATCCTTGCACTGAATTTCATATCCTCTCAGATCTTCTTGGTCCTGGATCACTTCTCCTTGTATCATCTGCATGTGCCTTTCTTACTCCTAGAGTCTTCACAGAGGGCAATCCAAGTTCCTCATCAAGACTCTTTTCTGAACCGCTTGAATCTCCATCAACGTCTTCAAAACCTACACATGTTTTATGACCAACAAAAAGCTTTTCTTTACCTTTCTTGGATGTATTTGATGAATTTGCTGGACTGAAACTTCCACGCAATCGTCCACTCCATGGATTTGAGTTGGAACTATTGCTTGGTGATGCATTTGGTCCACTCAAAACTTGAGATTCTGCACTTGATTTTTTAGCATTTTCTTTGTCATTTGGTTCAAGATTCAGTCCTTCTTTGGCATTTGCATAGAAGCTTGACATTTCATTAGATACCACATCTTTGCTCACCTTCACCTGTCGTGTGAGTGGGTTATAACATTTGTACCCCTTTTGCTCAAGGGAGTATCCAATGAAGACACATTTTTCTGCTTTTAGATCAAGCTTCATCCTCAATTCATCTGGAACATGTACATATGCAATAAAACCAAAAACTTTCATATGTGATAAGTTTGGCTTTTTACCTGCAAACTTCTCTTCAGGTGTAACTTGATGTACAACAACAATTGGAGTTCTGTTCATGATGTATATAGCTGTATGCACAGCTTCTGCCCAATAACAATGAGGCATATTCTTCGCAGCCATCAAGGCTCTTGCTATTTCTACAATATGTTTGTTTTTGTGTTTAGAAAGACTGCTCTGTTGTGGTGTATACCTGCATGAAAACTGATGTCAAATTCCATGACTTTTAAGAAAATTGCTGAACTCATTTGACATGTATTCACCTCCTCCATCAGATCTTAATGTTTGAATATACTTCCTTGTCTGCTTTTCCACCATAGTTTTAAAAATATGGAAGTGATTGAATACCTCACTCTTCTCTTTCATGAAATATACCCACACTTTTCGTGTATGCTCATCAATGAAAGTACCATAAAACTTGCAACTGCCCATAGATGTGGTCATACAGGACCCCAAACATCTATATGTACTATTTCTAGCACATTCTCACTAACATGCTTGTCATGTGGAAATGATGAACTTGAATGTTTACCAAATTGACATGCTACACATACCTTTTGCATCTCTACAACCTTGAAATTTTGTAGTCCATGGACAATCTCCTTTGACTGCATCAATTTCAGCCTTTGCAGATTTGCATGTCCAATTTGTTTGTGCCAGATCTCTATATCAACAATAACTCCTGCACATTTTGCAAACATGGCTGCATTCATTTCAGGGATTTTTACATTTAAGGTGAACATCCTATCCACTTTGTTTCCTTTGGCGATCAATCGTCCACCCTGTTTGTATTCTTCTACATATAACCCATCAGCATTGAACCTGACTTGTAATCCTTGGTCAACCATTTGTCCAATAGAAAGCAGATTCTTTGTTATATTTGGAACATGCAGCACATCAGCAAGGTGTTTTACCTTCCTATCCTCCATAGATAGTGCTACATTTCTTGTATGCTCGATAGGATATGATGTGTCATCACCTGTTTCAACATATCTAGGAACTGGAAATTTTTGCAAAGTACTAAACCATTCTGCATGACTAGTCATGTGATTTGAAGCACCTGAATCAACATACCAGACATTATCATTCAATTTTGAAACACCAGCAGACATCGTATTCATCATGTGATGTTGAACCATGAATAGCTTCTCAGAATCATCTGCACTTGTGGATGCATAGTTGTTTTGCTGCCTTTTGTTATTTTGATTCTTCAACTTACAATCACGTTCGAAGTGTCCAGGTTTACCACAATTCCAACATCCTTTACTGTCATTACCTGAATCATTTCTTTGGAAACTTCTGCGACCTCTTTGGCTCTCCTTGCCTCGAAACTGTCCTCTTCCTTCTGCATGATTCTATTGTTGATCTTGGTCTTGGTTACTGTTTTCTCTTCCACTTCCAAAACCTCTACCTCTGCCTCTTCCTCTGCCAAAGTAGAATACCTGCTCAGAACTAGATTTTCCTTGGGAGTTTGAATCCTTGCCAAGATTTTTCTCTTCAATAATCAGCATAGATACCAGATCAGCAAAATTTGGAATATTTTCCCTAGTCTATATAGAAGTTTTGAATTGCTTATATGCAGCTCCTAAACCACAAAGACACACTTCCACCTTATCATCATCATCCACATTCATGCCAATAGATGCAAGTGACTCACATATGCTTTTGATTTTCAAGGTGTAGTCACTTACCGACATGCTCTTCTTCTCTAATGTATGCAACTTATTCTTGAGTTGCAATTTTTGTGCCTTTGTATTGGTCTCATACAATGTGACCAAATTGTTCCAAGCCTCTTTTGGAGTCTTGGCATCCTGTATGTGTCCAATCATGATATCTTGTATGCTAACAGATAGCCAGTACATTACCTTTTGTGCTCCTTGATTCCATTCTTCATATGCTCTTAACTGACCTGCAGTCCGATTCCTTTCTGGTAACTGTGGAGCATTTTCATTCTCTCCTTCGATGTACTTCTAGTAGCCTTTTCCCATCAGGAAATTTGTCATTCTAAATCTCCAAGCATGGAAATTGTTCTTGTCCAGCTTATCACTCATAAGCTGACTCATTCCATCTGCATTTTCCATTTCTGCAGCAATTCTCAACACTGCAAAACACTACAAGCAGCACTTCTACTTGAACATTGTCGCACTATGATGTGATAGTTCGATCTCAGAAAAACACAGTTTTCATGTATCAATAGTACATGGAATCACTTGAAATTCTGGATCTAGAATGTATGAGTGTTGCTGAACACAATGCAAGTTAGAAATTCTAAAATTGACCTGATTTTCCTATGGGCCCCACCTTGCGGGCTCAAAATAGAGGTCGAGATGACTCCGAAACTTCTACCTTCATGCCGATTTTCGTAGCAAATGGAAGTCATTTGTGAATCATGTTTTCTCCATGCCTTGCTGCATACTCTTCGTCGTTGCCTTCTCCATGAGCTCTCTACAGACACATTGGCTCTGATACCATGTCACAAGGAAGGACATAAGGAAGAGAGCTCACACACACACACACTTGCTCTCAAGGAGAAGCACACAGACAGTTTGAGGCAAGGAAGAATGATCTTCTTCTTCTTCTTCTTCTTCTTCTTCTATTACATAAAAGGGAATGTACAAGAATGACCTAAAAATAAGAATACAACAAGTGCCATATATAAGGACTAGTACATAAGGAAAAAGCTAATGTCTACGAATAAGTGAGCTCTCATGAAAAAAATGTGCCATCACTCTCGGTAGATAAATCTAGTACAGCTCAATGAAGTATCCCTGCCATATACTGGTGTGACCACTATACATGTCAGAGAAACGTAAAATTGATACGTGTCATCCTGGATCATCACATGTTGAGCTTGATATCTCAATAGCTCAGATTCCTTATGGCTGATTTGGGTGTTGGTCAGTCTTTTGCCACCACCATCTTCACTGACAGTCAGAGCGCATTGGCAGTTGCGAGGAACCCTGTGTTCCATGCTCACACTAAGCACATTGAGGTGCATTATCATTAGGTTAGGGAGAGGTTCTCTACTAAGGAGATCAGCTTGGCATATGTGCCCACGCAGGAGAACAATGCAGACCTTTTTATGAAGGCTCTACCTAGGGAGAACTTTGAAGCTTTTCGCAAAGCTTTGGGCTTACTTCCTTTTGTGGATTGATTCCACATGGCTTGGCACTTCCTTATACATGAGTGCCAGCTCCTTGTTCACCACATCACTCCCAAGGGGGATTTGTTGATATATTTAGGTAGTGATGTGTGTGAACACACTAGGATGGCTAGGGCACTTTTTTCCCTCTTTAGGAGGTTTTTTCCCCCTAGCTTGTATATATGCCTATTGCCCTAAGGTGCTACTAATCTTTGTACATTCTCGTGGTAATACATTCAATATTGTGTGTTGTGCTCCAAGCTTCTTCTTCTTCTTCCTTGTGCTGTTCATGTACTTCCGCAAACGTCTAACTCCAACAATGGAAAGTGGTATTCATGTAGAGGTGTTTATCAATCATTTCAAATGTCTCTTTCCAAAATTTTGATGTGAAACTAGAGTCTCTATAAAAAATTATGGTTTTAGGTATCCCATTCAATAAAAAAAAATATTTCACAATCAATTTTGCAACACTCAATGTAGTATCAATCTTCTTCATAGGAAAGATGATGGAGAGTGTTAATCTCCAAAAGAATAACCTACTCTTGTGATTAGAGCACCTCTATACCAAGAGTAAGTCAAAACCTTCACCAAATTAGAGGTTCAATCTCCAAATGATCAAATGTTGAAAAATTCTGTGAAGAAGATAAAACACAGAAAGTCTGCTGCACAATTTCTTCTCATTGACCTATCAAACATGTAAAGTTTTCTATGAAATTTTGTATGGAGTGTCGCCTAGAAGTTGCGCACCTCCTCCAAGTTAAATTTCTTCAAAAGGTTTAGTATAACTTGAGAAATCAACTTCACAAGTTACCTATGTCTAAATCTACACTTCTGAGAAGTCGATTTGGACACCCCTAACTTCTTAACTTTAGTTCTCACAATGTCGAACCCGTTTTATCAAATCCTTTTGGCTGTAGATAGCTTATCTCTCAACTTAGATTTTGAGCTATCATATGTGTAAAACTTTACACTGTGCACTGAGCACTACTCATTTCATTAAACTCAAAATCTGCACCTGTTTCAGAGAACTGTGAACACTCATCACATATGAATGTTCCTACTAACAATTCTCCTTGCTTGTTTACAATTAGACTCTGAAATTCAAGTCATAGACTCATTAACTATGAACTTAGATATCCTCAAAAGGATTTCACAAATGATCTAACACAGACAGAGCAGACACAGAAACATCGGGCGCAATATTTTTTCGATTACTCAGAAAATTACAGTTTTGTGTTGAGAGGAAAACTCAACTAACTTTTCACATGTCTCATGACATCTAACTTCTCCTTTCTTGACTTCTATGCTCACTCATCTATTCTTTCATATGCTCTCATATCACGCCTCGACATTTTCAAGGTATTTATAGAGAAATTTGTACAAGTCTATGACTAATCAAAGATCTAAGTGAACTATAACTATACTAATGTACATATGTGTACATTCCTCATATCCTCTGAATGTATCCTTCTTCCAAGATTCAAGAATTGAATCTTCCTTCATTCTTTAATCTTCCAAACATTCAATTGGTGATTGGTCTGCACCAACAGCTCCCCCTCAATCATCAATTGAGGTTTCTCTTATCGTTTTTTATGCCTGCCATGTCTTTAAACTTCTGTAGCTTTGGTCCATCCAAGCTCTTTGTAAGCATATCAGCTATCTGATCTTTAGTTGAAGTATGTATGACTTCAATCTCCTTATCCATCACTTTCTCTCTTAGAAAGTGATACTGAATCTCAATGTGTTTGGTCCTGGCATGAAAAACAGGATTAGCAGCTAAATACAATGAACTCATGTTATCTCCATATATAATTGGTATCCCATGCACAATGTCAAAACTCTTCATCAAAGTCTTGAGCCAAATCACTTCCTTTGGAGCTTCAACCATGCCTTTATATTCAGCTTCTGTAGAAGACAAAGCAACTGTATGTTGCTTCTTGGAACACCATGAGATAAGTTTATCTCCCACATAACACATGTATCCATAAGTTGACCTTCTATCATCTGGATTACCTGCCCAATCTGCATCACTATAAATTTTGATATTTGTATCTGATGTAAACCCATAATACAAACCTTCATTGAGTGTACCCTTAATGTACCTCAACACTCTTTGTCCTACAATCCAATGTTCTTTCCTTGGACAATGCATGAATTGAGACAAAACCCCTACTGCATATGATAAATCAGGTCTAGTTAAAGTAGCATAGATAAGGCTACCAACCAAACTCTGATATTGCCTCATGTCCTTGAATTCTTCACCTCCAAATTTACTCAATTTGTGATTCACCTCCATTGGTGTAGGTGCTACCCTGCAATCATCCATTTTAAACTTGATTAACAAGTTCTTCAAATACCTTTCTTGAGTCACAAATACTCCATGTTGAGTATATGTAATCTCCATGCCCAAGAAGTATGACAAGTCTCCCAAGTCACTTATTTTGAACTCCTTTTCCATTTGCTTCTTGAGTCTTTGTATTCCTTCTTCATCTGTACCTGTAAGGATTATATCATCAACATATATGCACATGTATATGAAACCATTATCACTTGCTTTGACAAGCAAGCTACTATCTGCTTTAGACACCTGAAATCCAAGTTCTTTCAAGAACTTTACAAGTCTATAATTCCATGCCCTTGGGGCCTGCTTTAAGCCATACAAAGCTCTCTTGAGCTTGCACACATGATCTGGATACCTTTTATCTCTGAACCCTTGAGGTTGCTCCATGAACACATCATCTGAAATATAACCATTCAAAAAAGCATTTTTCACATCAAGTTGACATAACTTCCAACCTTTACATGCAGCAATAGCTATAAGTGTCCTGATGGTTGTCATCTTTGCCACAGGACTATAAGTCTCATCATAGTCAACACCATATGTCTGAGCAAACCCTTTGACAACAAGTCTAGCTTTGTATCTAGACACACTTCCATCTGCAAACCTCTTGGTCTTGTAAACCCACTTACATCCAATAATTTTCTGACTATTTGGTTTAGGAACCAAATCCCAAGTTTGATTTTCCAATAGTGCATCATATTCTTCCTGCATAGCTTTCTCCCATTTTTCCTTACCTTTTGTTTCTTCATATGTAGAAGGGTCTTCATCTGTTTTCATCATATAAGCATAATCTTTTGTGGCCAAAAAAGAAGTATCATAACTATACCTTGTAGGTTGCCACCTATTTCTTGATGATCTTCTGAGTTCTCCACTCCTTGAGGTTTCTGGTTCTTCACACTCAGGATCAAATCTTGGCATTTCTTCAACTTCACCTTGCACTTCATTATTCTCTTCTTCATCAATTATTTGTACCTTTGACTTACCTTTCCTTTGACTCACTTCTTCTTCATCACCTGTATTGATATTGATTGTACCTGCATACCAAGTACTTTGCTCATCAAATGTAACATCTTTAGAAACCATGAATTGTTTTGTAGATGGACTCCACAATCTATAACCCATCTGCTTATCATCATAACCAATGAAAACATATTTTTCAGCTTTAGGTTCCAATTTGTGTCTTAATTGTGATGGCACATATGCATATGCCACACATCCAAAAACTCTGCAATGATCCAAGGTAGGTCTCTTACCCCACCAAGCCTCATATGGTGTCATACCCTGCAAGGCTTTACATGGTAACCTATTGACCAAATAAGTGGCTGTATTTACAGCCTCAGCCCACAAATAATGAGGGCAATTTTTCTCCTTCATCATGGATCTTGCAAACTCAACAAGTGTTCTATTTCTCCTTTCTGCTACACCATTTTGTTGAGGAGAGTACCTGCAAGTAACTTCCCTTTTTATACCTGCATTCCACAAGTAATCACTGAACTCATTAGAGAAATACTCTCCCCCTCCATCTGACCTTAGTCTTTTCAACTTATGACCTGTAATTCTTTCTGCATATACATGATAGTGTTTAAATGTATTAAACACTTCTGAGTTATCTTTGATCACATAAATAGTGATCCATCTAGTAGCATCATCAACATAAATCACATAATACCTTGACCCATTTATACTGAAATCCTTTGATGGTCCCCACACATCTGTGTGTACCAATTCAAGCTTCTCTGAGTACATAAAACCATGCTTGGAATAGGAATGCTTATGAGCTTTACCTAATTGACATGCCTCACATTTGTATGTCATATGTTGACCTGCAACATTAGGCAATCCAAGCACTGAACCATTGTTAATCATGTCTTTAATACCTCTTTCATTGAAATGTCCAAGCCTCTTGTGCCAAAGATCTAACTCAGAGATCTTATGTCCTCCATATGTGAACATAGCATGACCAATATTGCCTTGAATCTTCAATGTAAATAATCTTCCTTCTTTCTTCCCTGAAACAATCTGTTTATACCCTTGACTAGGGTCTTCCACATATACTCCATCATTAGTGAATCTTACTTCATATCCCTTTTCAACAATTTGTCCTACACTTATCAAATTCTTAGGAATTGTAGGAACATACAGAACCTTACTCAATAAGGTACTACCATCCTTAGCCTTCACTGATCCAATTGACTTCACATTGTGCTTTGTGTTGTCACCTGTTTGAACAACATGATTAAAAACCTTATTCTCCAAATCAGTCATCAAAGCTATATTACCACTTAGGTGATTGCTACACCCTGAGTCAATGTAGAAGACTCTTTGATCTTCACTCTGCCTTTCACAAGTTGCATTCATTATCAATGTTGAATCCTCCTTTTGATCTGAAGCATAATTGTAGTAGGTATTGTTATATTGTTGACTTTGGAATCCTCTACCTGCATTTCTTCCAAAGTAACCCCTACTACCTCTGCCTCTGAAATTACCTCTTTGATTTCTGCCACCTCTTCCTCTTGCATTATAGTTTTGACTATATCCATTATTACTCTGAGTATTGTGCCAACAATCATTAGCTAAGTGATTTGTCTTACCACAAATCCAGCAAGCTTTGCCTCCATCTTTGTTGTTCCTGCCTCTTCCTCTACCTTTGCCACCTCCTCTTCCTCTTAGGAAGTTGGCTTGACTAGTTGTTCCTTCATCTTCATTTGCTTGTTGCTTTCCTTTGCTATTCTTCTTCTTGTCCTTTGAGTACATTGCATGACCTGCACTCTTGTCACCATCTCCCTTAACATCCTGCTCAAATGTTAGCATATGACCTAGCAACTGATTTAAATCAGGAGTGAAATGATCAAGTGATAACTCTGTAGACAAAATGAATGGCTTCCATTTGTCATCACCTCTTAAACCTGTAAGAATTTGCCTTACCAATTTATCCTCCTCAATGTCTTCATCAACAGCTCCTAATGCATCTGCAATGTCTTTCATCCTTGTCACATAGTCTGAAATGGATTGAGAAGCCTTCTTCTTAAAGGTGGTAAACTTTGCCCATAAGGATGCCTTCCTTGACTTAGTAGTATTCTGGAAATGCTCCTCCAAAGCATTCCAAATGTCAGTTGCACTTTCAAGACCTCGAATATGAGGTAACAAGTAATCATTGACTGCCATATAGATAATACTCCTAGCTTGAGCATCTTTCTTCATCCAATTTTTCAAATCTGCTAACTCTTCCCTAGTTGGAACACTAGGATCTCTGAACTGTGGCTTCTCTTCTTCTCCTGTGATATAGGCTATTAAATCTTTGCTCATAAGATGAGCTTCCATCCTCATTGACCATGCAGGATATTTTTCCCTATCCAATTTCTTTATCTGAAGAGAATCTCCCATCTTTCTTCTACCTGTGTATTGAAATCTTCAAGCTTTATAAATGATATATGTACCTTTGCTTCGAGTTAGACTCCTTTTGTCTTTCTTGATGTCGTATGGTCTCCTCCTCAAGCTTTGCCTTCAAGCTTTCACCTTTTAGTTCTTCAATTGTTGAATTTCTTGAATCTGCAGCAGTCGGGATTCTCCTTTCCTTGATTTTGATGTTTCCTGCTCTGATACCACTGATGGAGAGTGTTAATCTCCAAAAGAATAACCTACTCTTGTGATTAGAGCACCTCTATACCAAGAGTAAGTCAAAACCTTCACCAAATTAGAGGTTCAATCTCCAAATTATCAAATGTTGAAAAATTCTGTGAAGAAAATAAAACACAGAAAGTCTGCTGCACAATTTCTTCTCATTGACCTATCAAACATGTAAAGTTTTCTATGAAATTTTGTATGGAGTGTCGTCTAGAAGTTGCGCACCTCCTCCAAGTTAAATTTCTTCAAAAGGTTTAGTATAACTTGAGAAATCAACTTCACAAGTTACCTATGTCTAAATCTGCACTTCTGAGAAGTCGATTTGGACACCCCTAACTTCTTAACTTTAGTTCTCACAATGTCGAACCCGTTTTATCAAATCCTTTTGGCTGTAGATAGCTTATCTCTCAACTTAGATTTTGAGCTATCATATGTGTAAAACTTTACACTGTGCACTGAGCACTACTCATTTCATTAAACTCAAAATCTGCGCCTGTTTCAGAGAACTATGAACACTCATCACATATGAATGTTCCTACTAACAATTCTCCTTGCCTGTTTACAATTAGAATCTGAAATTCAAGTCATAGACTCATTAACTATGAACTTAGATATCCTCAAAAGGATTTCACAAATGATCTAACACAGACAGAGCAGACACAGAAACATCGGGCGCAATATTTTTTCGATTACTCAGAAAATTACAGTTTTGTGTTGAGAGGAAAACTCAACTAACTTTTCACATGTCTCATGACATCTAACTTCTCCTTTCTTGACTTCTATGCTCACTCATCTATTCTTTCATATGCTCTCATATCACGCCTCGACATTTTCAAGGTATTTATAGAGAAATTTGTACAAGTCTATGACTAATCAAAGATCTAAGTGAACTATAACTATACTAATGTACATATGTGTACATTCCTCATATCCTCTGAATGTATCCTTCTTCCAAGATTCAAGAATTGAATCTTCCTTCATTCTTTAATCTTCCAAACATTCAATTGGTGATTGGTCTGCACCAACAAAAGAGATGTCCCACCTTGGTAAATAGATCAACTAACATAAATATAGTGGCATGTTTACATTTGTTCATAGCCAAATTAGTGATGAAATCCATAGAAATAGCCTCCCACTTTTGGTTTGGAACATCCAAAGGTTGTAGCATTATAGTCATCCTTTTAAACTTAGATTTCACATCTTGGCACTTTAAACATTCATTGTCATGTTTTTTTAATAGCTTGCTTCATGCATGGCTGAAAATAAGAATGTTTCATCTTATCATAGATCCTAGAATAAACTATATGTTCATAAAAAGGCGGGTCATGAAAATCATGAAATATTTGAGCTTTCAAAATGGAGACTCCATTTTGTAAATGAAAATTTTCAAAATATCAATCTCTTATCTATATTTTGAAAATTTGAAATAAGAGGATAAAAAGAATCATGTTGTAGCTCTTTTTGAATTTGATAAATAAAATCAAAATCTAATATATAAATGAGATTTGACTCAATGAGTAAGCGACCTTATTTTCCTTACCAGCCGAATACTTAATGTCAAAATCATACCCACTTAATAGTTCAATCCAATGCTTTTCCTTATTGTTAAGAAATCATTGTGTGAAAATGTATTTTGGACTCTGATGATATGTTTTCAATTCAAACTTAACCCATAACAATAGATATCTCCAATGCTTAAGTGCATGTACCACAACAAGCATTTCTTGATCATGATTAGGATATTTAAGTTTATGTTTTCTTAATTTTCTAGATTCATTTGTAACTAGCCTACCATCTTATGAAAGAACACATCTTGTTGACTTCCACTTGGATTGCATGCATCCACAAATATTGGTATTTTAAAACACAATTCTCAATCACTTTTTGTTTCAATGATCCAAATGATTTTTTACATGCCTCACACCACCTAAACTTGCATTCCTTTTAGTAAAGTCTGTGAGGGGATTAGATATCTTAGAAAAATGCTTAATAAATATGTGCTCTCTCATATTGTGCCAATCCTTAGAATCTCTAACATCCCTTATGGTTTCATGAACTATCCAATCAACTATTTTTTTCACTTCTTTAGATATGAATCTTCCTATGTACACACGTTTGCCCTTGGCAAAGAAACACTTGCTCCCTTTTCCATACAATCTATGTTCTCTAAGTGTTTTCACTATTTTCTTGATATGTATAGCATGCTCATCATCATCTTTTGGTTATAAGAATATATCATAAAGAAATATTAGAATGAATTCATCAAGATAACCATAACATGTTCAAAAAGTTGTTTTGGGTATGTCATCATGTTTGATTCTAATTTGGTGATATCCAAATCTTAAGTCAATTTTGGTGAATACAATAGCTCCAGTTAATTGACTTAATGATTCATCCATATGAGGGATTGGATATTTATTTTCAATCGTTCTTTTATCCAACCCCATATATTCAATGCATAATAAATCAGAGCCATCTTTCTTCTTTTCAAATAAAGCAGATGCTCCCCAAGCTGAAACACTCGGTCTTTTAAATCCTTTCTTCAAAAGTTCATCTAAGTGAATCTTGAGCTCCTTTGATTCATGTATGTTAAATCTATTGCGTGGAGGTATACCAAGTAGGTATTTAAAAAATACATGTGCATATTTTTTCAAAATGTTTTTTACATAAGTGGGAACCTTTTCCTTAGTTTTCCCCATGCATTATTCACATACATCACAAAGTATTTGCAACCGTCACATATATCTCAAATTATATGCATGGAAGAAATGAGAATAGGCTTAGGATTAAGTTCTTCAGCTAGGATGTGGATAGATTTTCCATCTTGCCCTAAAGTGACTATTCTTTTTTTACAATGGATTGTTGTTGAGTATTGAACTAACCAGTCCATGCCCACAATTATACAACACTATTTCATTTTCATCACATGAAAATTCGCAAAAAAAAATCTATCAAAAAAAGTAAATGCAATGTTCTTAATGTATCATTTTTTATCGTGAGGTCATTATTAGCCATCTCTATAGGCCTTGATATCGTCATATTCAAGGATATTGCTGGATCCTTCACCAACTTGAAAGATAAAAAACAATGTGTACTACTTGAATTGGTCAGAAATCTAACTTTATGTATAGAAATCATGCCCAAATTGGTAATTGGATAATACCTTGTGTGAAAGAATGGATCACCATGCAACATGGAGTAGAATAAGGACACTTACCTCCATCAATGATGCAAATGCCCCAAATCAGACATCTCAAATGAGGCATGAAAATCAGCCTTAAAATCAGCAATATGCTTCCTATTAGGACCAATGGGTAGCATGTCATCAACATAGACAACAATGATAAGAAGCACATCATTTGCATGCTTAACAAATAAGATGCTCTCAGTTGGACTATTCTTAAAACCCTGTGCAATCAAGTAGGCATGTATCTTTTCATACGAAGCACGTAGTGATCGCTTCAAACCATACAATGCCTTTTTCAACTTGCATACTTTGTTTTCATGCCCGTTCTGCACAAAACCATGGGGCTGAAAAACATACACTTCTTTATGTAACTCACCATTCAGAATTGTAGTTTTAATGTCCAATTGATGTACATTCCAGCAATGATGGGCTGCCAATGCACGGATGCTATGAACGGTGGTCATTCGACATGTGGGTGTGAAGGTATCATCAAAATCAATGGCTCTTTCTTGAGTTTTACAGTCTCGGGGTCATGTGTAGACAATGACCCCGAGACTGTAAAACTCAGATTTCTCTAAAATCATTGAATCAAATGACTTGAAAATTTGTACACATAAAATAGACAATGCTTTTTAAAACAAGAGTTTCTTCAATCAATTTCAAATTGTTTCCAAGAAAGAATCGTATAAAATAATGTAGTTTGTTGATGAATATCTTTAAAATGAATGCTTAAACACTTAATTTGGAGCTCTGTAGAGAGATCAGAAAGCTTTGCATGCTAATTGAGTTTGAGGACGATGGAGTAAAGAATTGAAGTGGCACCAAGCAATGATCAAAGAGTACATGTATTGCTTCAAATCAACACTCTAATTAATGTAAAAATGTTTTGGAGTCTTTATAGAGACTCTTGAAGATATGACCATGCCTTTTTTTTTATGAATTTGAATTCGAAATTAGGTGGGTTTTGTAGTTTAGACTGATTTGAATCTTTTCCTACAATTTAGGAAAAGAGAAAGTTGAAGACATATCTACTTTTTGATTGATTGATTGAGAATCAATCTCAACCACTTCTAACTCATGGCTTTTAGTTCTTTTACTCTTTCCTTTTCCAAAGGTAAACATCTTGAACCTTACAAGAAATGATCATAAGCGATCAACCAATTAATACACATAAATAATGTGCACATATGTGCTATTCTGCAAGGTACATATATGGGTAGATGGTGCCATACCATCCAAATGATGGATTTAATGTAGAACATATCCACTTCAAGCATAATGGAAGCTTGATGTTCCAACAGATCCTGCTCAAGCTAAAGTATGCTTGAGTCTTCATTGTTTGATAGGTTGAATACCTACCATAGCTTTGAATCTACAAAACTTTATCTAATCAAGTGCCTTTGTCATCATGTCTACTATTTTCTTCTCAGTAGGAACAAATGAAATGTTAATTTCCTTTGCCATAAGCTTCTTTCTTATAGAGTGGTACTGGACTTCTATGTGCTTTGTCCTTGCATGAAAAAATGGATTTGCAGCTAGATGCATGGAACTTACATTATCTCCAAGTAACTGAGGTTTGGAACTTACAAGTCCCAAATCTAAGTGCAAATCCTTGAGCCATATTACTTCTTGAGTTTCAATATTTAGACCTCTATATTCCACTTTAGTTGAAGATAAAGCAACTTTTGGTTGCTTCTTGGAACTCCATGAACCTACAAATGCTAAGTATCTAGAGGTACTTCTTCTATCATCCTTTGATCCTGCCCAATCTACATCTGCATAGATTTTGATATCTAAATATGAAGAGTAAGGATAGTAGATACCTTCATTAAGTGTCTCTTTGAGGTACTTGAGTACTCTCTTTGCAGCATCCATGTGTGGTCTTCTAGGTGAGTGCATAAATTTACTAAGCACTCCCACAATATATGATATGTTTGGTCTTGTGCAAGTAGCATATATCAAGCTACCAACTAAGCTTTGTTACTCTTTAGGATCATCAAAATGCTCACCTTCATAAACACTTAGTTTATGGTTCAACTCGAAAGGTGTACCTACAACTTTGTGTTCTCCATTCTAAACTTGAGAAGTATCTCTTGAATGTATCCTCTCTAAGTTAGATACATCCCTTCATTTGTATAAATCACTTGCATACCTAGGAAATATGTGAGCTCCCCTAAGTCACTGATTTTTAACTCCTCTTGCATGTGTCTCTTGATCCTTATGAATGCCATTCACATCATCACCTATCACAATAATATCATCTACATATACAAATAGATACATAACCTCATTGTGATCCCTTTTGATGAATAAAGAAGGATCCCTGAGTTGCTAGGTTTTAACCCTTGATCTTGAAGGTATGTAATCGACATGTAATTCCAAGCTCTAAGAGCTTGTTGCAATCCATACAATGCTTTCTCAAGTCTAGAAACATAAAACATTGATAAGGGTTTTCAAAACCTCATGGTTGTAACATGTATATCGCTTCACTTATCCAACCATTTAATAATGCATTTTTCACATCAAGTTGGAGGAGTCTCCAATTTCTTGCAGCAGCTACACTTATCAATGTTCTGATTGTATTCATCTTTGCAACTCATGGGAATGTTTCCTCATAGTCTATACCATGGGTCTGTGAGCATGCTTTGGCAACTAATCTTGCCTTGTACCTGCAAACTGATCCATTTGAGTTTCTTGTTGGAGACTTTTTAATCTCCAAAGGTATGATCTATACTGATCTAAGAACACTTCTATATCAGTTATGGATCAAACTTTACACAAATATTGTCTTCGTTTATCAAAAATTTCACTAACACTTCTCTGAGTAAAGAAATTCCTTCTTTAGAAAGTCTGCTTTAGAAATGGACTTCATTATCTGCACATATCTTTAGATTTCTTCAAATCAATGATACACATATCTCCACACTACCTTTGTGCAATCATATCAACCATTAGTTCTTCAAAAGAATCATTAAAACTTTAATTTGATTCTTAAGATCAAAAGTATGTCAAAAACTGTCTTTCTGAACAAGCGACTTTGACATAGGTAACTTCTAAGGTTGATTTCTCACAGCATAGATCCCATTTTGCTAAATGCTTTTAGGCATAGCTTCCTTACCTTCTAACTTAGATTTTGAATGCTCAGTCATCAAAAACTTTACACTGTGCACTGAGATCTAAGCAAAACATTGGCACAAAAAAATGCGCGACTCTAAGAAGTCTATCTGCAGACTCTACATACACATGTTCCTATTGATCATACTCACAGCAGAAGAAGAATTAGATTATGAAACTTTGAACATAGCTTCACTAGCTTCTAGATTAGATGTGTACAAAAGGATTTCTGATCCACATTACCAGACTGAGAGAAATCTACAAAATACTTGTTGCTATTTTATGAAGATGACTCTCTTCACATCTATCTCTATGACACTTTTTTGATGACTCTCTCTCATCTATCTTTACATCATTGAGTTATATACATATAGTTCTAGACTTATCCCGTGTCTATAACATTATTCCTTATCATCCTAAGGATTATCTATACTCAAAATTACAAGAATTTCCAACTGTAATGTACATATGTATACAAGCTTCACTTCTGAGATCTCTTCTTTTTCTCAAGTGACTTCTTGAACTTCAATCTGATCATAGACTTGCTCCAAGCTCTTTATAATCATCAATTCATGATTGTTCTGTTCCAACAGCTCCCCCTCAATCACTAATTGTGATTATTCCATTCTTCTTCACTCCTGCCATCTCTTTGAATCTCTGTAGCTTAGGTCCATCCAAGCTTTTTGTTAACATATCTGCAACTTGTTCTTTTGTTGGAGTATACAATACTTCAACTCTTTATCAAGTACCTTTTCTCTCAAGAAATGATACTAAATCTCTATATGCTTAGTCCTAGCATGAAAAACAGGGTTAGCTGCCAAATACAATGAGCTCATATTATCTCCAAAAATAATTGGAGTACTCTGATCAGTTCCAAAACTCTTCAACAAGGTCTTTAACCATATTACTTCTTTTGCAGCCTCTACCATTCCTTTATACTCAGCTTCTGTAGATGACAAAGCAACTGTATGTTGCTTCTTTGAGCACCAAGAAACTAGTTTATCTCCAATATAACAGAGATACCCATGAGTAGACCTTTTATCATCTGAATCACCTGCCCAATCTGCATCACTAAACACTTTGATTCTTGTATCGGAAGTAAATCCATAATACAGACCTTCACTTAGGGTTCCTTTGATGTATCTGAGTACCCTTTGAGCTGCAATCCAATGAGTCTTCTTTGGACAATGCATAAATTGTGATAACACACCTACTGCATATGATAGATCTGGCCTTGTCAAGGTAGCATAGATTAAACTACCTACCAAACTTTGATATTTCTTCATGTCATTAAACTCTTCACCTCCATACCTGGTCAACTTATGATTTACCTCCAATGGTGTGCTTGAAGACTTACAATCCTCCATGTTGAATTTTACCAGAAGATTCTTCAAGTACCTCTCTTGTGTAACATATACTCCATGTTGAGTATATACAATCTGCATTCCTAAGAAATAAGATAAGTTTCCCAAATCACTTATCTTAAACTCCTTCTCTATTTGTTTCTTAATCTCATTGATTCCTTGAGCATCTGTACCTGTGACAATAATATCATCAACATAAATACACATGTATATGTATCCATTTTCACTTGCCTTCACTAGCAAGCTACTATCTGCCTTTGATGCTTGAAATCCTTATTCATTCAAGAACTTAACAAGCCTGTAATTCCATGCTCTTGGAGCCTGCTTCAACCCATACAAAGCTCTCTTGAGCTTACACACATAATCTGATCCAATTGAATCCATGAAGCCTTCTGGCTGCTCCATGTACACTTCATCTGCAATGTATCCATTGAGAAATGCATTCTTCACATCTAATTGTGATAACTTCCAACCTTTACAAGCAGCAATAGCAATCAATGATCTAATTGTAGACATCTTAGCAACTGGAGTAAAGGTTTCATCATAATCTACCCCATAAGTTTGAGCATAACCTTTGACCACCAGTCTAGCCTTGTATCTAGACACGTTACCATCTGCAAACCTTTTTGTTTTATACACCCACTTACATCCAATGACTTTGTGATTCTTTGGTCTTGGCACCAATTCCCATGTTTCATTTTCAAGTAGAGCATCACACTCTTCTTGCATTGCCTTCTCCCAATTCTATTTACCTTTAGCTTCTTCATATGTGATTGGATCCTCTTCTGTCTTCACAATGTAAGCATAATCTTTTGTTGTTAGAAAAGATGTATCATAGCTATACCTGATAGGCTCTTTCCTTTCTCTCAAGGATCTTCTGACCTCTGCACTTCTTGAAGTCTCAGCCACATTTGATTCTGAATCAAATCTTGGCCCATCTTCAACATTATCCTGCAATTTACTTTTATAGTCAACATCATCAATATCTTCTTCATACACATTTACATTTGCCTTCCCTTTCCTTTGTATTTCTTCAACACCTGCATAATCATTTGTTGACCCTGTATACCATGTGATTTGCTCATCAAATGTAACATCTTTGGTAACAAGAAATTTCTTTGTGGATGGACTCCACAATCTGTAACCCATCTGTCTATCATCATACCCAATAAACACATACTTCTCTACTTTGGGTTCTAGCTTATGTCTCAATTGTGAAGGTACATAAGCATATGATAAACATCCAAATACTTTACAATGATCAAGAGTAGGTCTCTTACCCCACCATGCTTCATAAGGAGTTCTTCCATCCAAAGGTTTAAAGGTAACCTATTCACAAGGTATGTTGCAGTGTTGATAGCTTCTGCCCATAAATAATTTGGGCAATTCTTTTCTTTCATCATTGCTCTTGCAAACTCTACAAGATTTCTATTTCTTCTTTCTGCAATTCCATTTTGTTGAGGAGAGTACCTGCAAGTTTCTTCCTTCTGCATTCCACAAATAATCATCTCCCCCTCCATCTGATCTCAACCTCTTGAGCTTTTGTCCTGTAATCCTTTCTACATAGGCATGATAATGCTTGAATGTCTTGAACACTTCTGATTTGTCCTTGATTACATATAAAGTAATCCATCTGGTTGCATCATCAACAAACAACACATAATATCTGGATCCATTTATGGTATAGTCCCTAGAAGGACCCCAGACATCTGTATGAATCAATTCAAGCATATTTGAATACTTATATCCTGATTTATTGTATGAACTTTTGTGTGCTTTACCTAATTGACAAGCTTCACACTTGTACACCATGTGTTGCCCTTCAACTTTTGGCAAACCAAGAACCACATCATTCCTTGACATTTCCTTTATGGCTCTCTCATTGAAATGACCTAGCCTTTTATGCCATAGGTCTAACTCAGACATCTTTTGACTTCCATAAGTAAACAAAGCATGTCCCACATTACCTTGGACTTTGAGAGTAAACAGCCTGCCTTCCTTTTTACCTGCAATGATGTTTCTATATCCCTGATTTGGATCTTGCACATAGACACCATCATTTGTGAATCTGACTTCATATCCCTTCTCCACACTTTGCCCCACACTTATCAAATTTTTAGGAATAGTAGGAACATAAAGTACCTTGCTCAAGAGTGTACTTCCATTCTTTGTCTTCACTAATCCAATGCTTTCCACCTTATGCTTGGTGTTGTCACCTGTTTGAACTGTATGTCCATTCACCTTTGCTTCCATATCAGTCATCAGTGATATATTGCCACTCAGATGATTGCTACATCCTGAGTCAATATAAAACACCCTTTGATCTTCTCCTACTGATTCATGAGTTGCATTCAAAATGAGGGTCATATCATCCTTCTGATCTGATGCATAATTATATTAATTGTTGTTGTAGGACTGAGATTGAAAGCTTCTTCCACCTCCTCTAGCATATAAAGTCCCACCACCTCTTCCTCTGAAGTTGCCCCTTTGGTTTCTGCCTCCTCTACCTCTTTGATTAAAACTCTGATTATTATTTCCTCCATTTTGATTGTTATACCAACAATCATTTGCCAAATGATTGGTTCTACCACAAATCCAACAAGCTTTAGTATTATCTTTGTTCTTACCTCCTCTTCCTTTACCTCTGAAGTTCATCTTCCCTTTTGTAAAGTTAGCTTGACTTGAAGATCCTTCATCATCAGTTAACTGCTTCCCTTTACCATTCTTTTTCTTATCGTTGGAGTACATAGCTTGACTTGCACTCCTATCATTGTCTCCTTTAATGTCCTGCTCAAAAGTTAGCATGTGTCCTAACAATTGATTAAGATCAGTGACAATTCTATGGACAATATGAAAGGCTTCCACTTCTCATCTCCTCTTAGACCTGTAAGTATTTGCCTTACCAACTTATCCTCTTCAATGTCTTCATCTACTGCTCCCGAGCTATCTGCAATATCCTTCATCCTTGCCACATAATCAGAAATTGATTGTGAACTCTTCTTCTTGAAAATGAGGACTTCCTTGAATTGGTTGTGTTTTGGAAATGCTCTTCCAAGGCATTCCACACATCTGTTGCACTCTCTAATCCTCTGATGTGAGGTAGAAGATAATCATTTACAGCCATGTAAATGATGCTCCTAGCTTGAGCATCCTTTCTCATCTAGGTCTTCAAATATGCAAGCTCTTCCCTAGTGGGAATACTAGGATCTGCAAACTCAGGCTTTTCTTCTTCTACTGTAATGAATGCCATCAAATCTTTTCTCATGAGGTGTGCCTCCATCCTCATGGACCAAGTTGGATAGTTCTCCCTATCTAGCTTATCAATCTGCAAGCTTTCTACCATCTTTGATCTTCTGTGTCTGCAACTACTATGATTTATGATAATAGAATGTACCTTGGATATGAAGCTTTAATCCTTCTTGATCCTTTGAACTCATACTTGATTCTCCTTCATATTTTCTTTCAAACTTTGATCCTGTGCTCCTTTAATTTGAAAAAACTTCAATGTCTGCAACAGTCGAAACTTCCAATACTCTTACTTCACTTGTATTGCACCTTCTGCTCTGATACCACTATTGGAGACTTTTTAATCTCCAAAGGTCTAATCTATACTGATCTAAGAACACTTTTGTATCAGTTATGGATCAAACTTTACACAAACATTGTCTTCTTTTATCAAAACTTTCACTAACACTTCTCTGAGTAAAGAAATTCCTTCTTCAGAAAGTCTGCTTCAGAAATGGACTTCATTATCTGCAAATATCTTCAGATTTCTTCAAATAAATGATACACATATCTCCACACTACCTTTGCACAATCATATCAACCATTAGTTCTTCAAAAGAATCATTAAAACTTTAATTTGATTCTTAAGATCAAAAGTATGTCAAAAACTGTCTTTCTGAACAAGCGACTTTGACATAGGTAACATCTAAGGTTGATTTCTCACAACATAGATCCTGTTTGGCTAAATGCTTTTAGCCATAGCTTCCTTACCTTCTAACTTAGATTTTGAATGCTCACTCATCAAAAACTTTACACTGTGCACTGAGATCTAAGCAAAACATTGACACGAAAAAATGCGCGACTCTAAGAAGTCTATCTACAGACTCTACATACACATGTTCCTATTGATCATACTCATAGCAGAAGAAGAATTGGATTATGAAACTTTGAACATAGCTTCATTAGCTTCTAGATTAGATGTGTACAAAAGGATTTCTGATCCACATGACCAGACTGAGAGAAATCTATGAAATACTCGTCGCTATTTTCTGAAGATGACTCTCTTCGCATCTATCTCTATGACACTTGTCTTCTGATGACTCTCTCTCATCTATCTTTACATCATTGACTTATATACATATAGTTCTAGACTTATCCCGCGTCTATTACATTATTCCTTATCATCCTAAGGATTATCTATACTCAAATTACAAGAATTTCCAACTGTAATGTACATATGTATACAAGCTTCACTTCTGAGATCTCTTCTCTTTCTCAAGTGACTTCTTGAACTTCAATGATCATAGACTTGCTCCAAGCTCTTTGTAATCATCAATTCGTGATTGTTCTGTTCCAACATTTCGTTTAGCTTTATATACCCATCTTCAACCAATTACCTTTTGATTGGGTATGATATTGGAACCAAATCCCAAGTGTCCATCTCTTTCAATGCATCTATTTCTTCTTTCATGGCCTTTTCCCAATTAGGGTTTCCCTTTGCCTCTTCATAGGTTCAAGGTTCCTTTGAAATTGAGTCCTTTTCCAAGTAGATTGAATGCTTTGTAACAAATGTGGAATCATATACGTACCTTTTTGGTTGTCTTTTCTCCCTTGTCCTTCTAGGTGCTTGCTTGGAGTGTTCTCCACGCTCTCGCATCTTTGCTTTGCCTCTTGACTTCCATAGCTTCTAATCCTTTTCCTTTTGATCTTGGTCATCATCTGTATCACTTCTTGGATCCTAGGCTTGTGTATCATGCTTGCTTCCTAATTAATGAGAATCAAAATCAAGATCATATGGTAGAGTAACCTTTTGTTTGTGTTCATCATATCAAGACGTGTGTTCTTCAAACACAACATCTCTACTTGTAATTGCTTGGTTAAAGGATTATAGAACCTGTAACCCATCTTAGTTGAACCATACCCAATAAACACTACCTTTGTTGCCCTTTCATCTAGCTTACCTCTTATTTGTGTTGATACATGAACATAAGCTAAACAACCAAACACCTTGCAATATCCAAGACTAGGTTTTCTTCCATACCATGCTTCATACGGAGTTATACCTTGGAGTGATTTTGATGGTAGTCTATTGAAAAGGTGCACAATAGATGAAATAGCCTCTATCCATAGATAATGTGGCAACACCTTTTCTTTAAGCATTGATCTGCCTGATCCAACCAATGTCTTGATTCTCTTGTCTGCAATTCCATTCAGTTGATGAGAGTACCTAGTGGTCACTTCCCTTTTGATACCTTTATCCTGCAAGAACTCATCAAAATCTTTGGAGAAGTATTCTCCCCCTCCATCAGATTTGAGCTTCTTGAGTGATCTACCTGTATGATTCTCCACATGTGCTAGATACTTTTTGAAGCAATTAGAAACTTCATTCTTAATCTTGATAAAGTACAAAGTAGTCCATCTACTATGGTCATCAATAAATGAGACATAATACCTTGATCCTGCCAATGAAGGTTCTTGGCTTGGCCCCCATACATCTGTATGTACTAAGCCCAATAAGTTGTTGTGGATGTATCCTTTGTGGTTGAATGGTTGTCTTTGTGCTTCCCAATTTGACATGCATCACACCTATTGATCATGTGTTGCTTTGATATGTTTGAGAGTCCAAGAACACTTTGATACCTACATATATCCTTTAAGGTTCTTTCATTCACATGAGCTAGCCTCTTATGCAACACTTCAAGCTCACTCAGGGTCTGAGACCAAAAGTTGAATAAAGCTATGTTTTCGATTTCTCCTACTGTAAAAGTAAAGAGCCTACCATGCTTTTCACCTTTGGCTATCTTCTTGAAGCCTTGACATGGATCTTGCACAAAAGCTCCATGTTGGGTGAGCCTAACTTGTAAGCCTTTCTTAACTATTTGGACTACACTTATTAGGTTTTTTGTAATAGTGCGAACATACAGTACCTTGCTTAGAATATTTGTCCTGCCATTGGAAGCTTTGACATTACCAATCTTCTCCACACTATGCTTTGTGTCATCCCTTGTTTGAACTTCATGTCTATGCTTTGGACTTTCCAAATCAGGTAGGAGAGCTATGTTGCTTGCAACATGATTTCAACATCCTGAATCTATATAGAATAAATGATCATATTCTTTACCTTCCTTGTGGCGTAGATTCATCAAAAGCAATGATTCTTCATGTTTTTTATCTTCAAAATAATTTTTGTAGTCCCTTATGTTATGGCCTCTATTGTTATTGTTGAATTTGTGTCCACCTCTACCTCTATTGCTACCATATCCACCTCTTCCACTTTCTTACTGAGTCTTTCCATTGAACCAAGAATTCTGATTCGTGTGGTTGGTCTTATCACAGATGGCACAAGGTTGAAAATTCTAGCTTTTGGTCTTGTCATGCTTTTGCCCTTTTTTCTTCCCTTTCCACTTACTCTTGCCTGCAAAGTTGGCTTGGGAAGTCTCCTCTTCATCTTCTCCCTTCTTGTTGCCTTGCAACTTCTTGCCCTTCTTATGTGCATATAGAGCACTAGTCCAATTACTTACCTTCCTTTATTTTATTGTTGGGCTCTTTATTGAAGATTTGTCCAAGAAAGATGTTGAAGTTTGGAGTTTGCACATCCATGATGAGATCATAGGCTATGGTGAAAGATCGCCATTGCTTCTCACCTCAAATCCCATTGAGAATTTGCCTCATGATGTCCCCTACTTCAATAAGATCTCCAATGGATGCCAATTGATCAGCAACCTCCTTGACCTTTGTAACAAACTCTATGATGGTTTGTTTTTGAGTCTTCTTCATCTAGTTGAACTCATTCCAAAGATGGTTCTTCCTTGACTTTTTAGTAGAGGAAAAGAAAGTCTCTAGGGCATCCCAAGTCTCTTGAGATGTCTTGCATCTTCTAATATGTGGTAATAGAGAATCAAAGATAGAGTTGAGTATGTGTGACCTTTCTTGAGCATCCCTTGCACACCAAAATGTGAGCTTATCTATTTCTTCTTGAGTATTTCCTCCTTTGGATCTTTGAATAGGCATTGCATCTTGATCAACAACCTCCTTGACCTTTGTAACAAACTCTATGATGGTTTGTTTTTGAGTCTTCTTCATCTAGTTGAACTCATTCCAAAGATGGTTCTTCCTTGACTTTTTAGTAGAAGAAAAGAAAGTCTCTAGGGCATCCCAAGTCTCTTGAGATGTCTTGCATCTTCTAATATGTGGTAATAGAGAATCAAAGATAGAGTTGAGTATGTGTGAGCTTTCTTCAGCATCCCTTGCACACCAAAATGTGAGCTTATCTATTTCTTCTTGAGTATTTCCTCCTTTGGATCTTGGAATAGGCATTGCATCATCACTTGATACAATCCCATATAGATTTCATCCTTGCAAATAAGCCTCAATTTTTATTTACCAAGTAGTATGATTATTTCTATCAAGATTCTGAATCATTGATGGAAAGTCATGTCCCATTTTGAAATTGCTCTAGTACCACTAAAAGAAGTTGGAGAAGCTTGGAGAGGCTTGGAAAGTTGAGTTGTTAAGTGGTGAAGTTGGTCCAAGGAACCAGCATAGGACGAGCCCTACCTCTTTGGATATGTAAAGTAGACCTTGTCGGCTTGTGTTTAGTGCAATAAAATCTAATAAGTAATTTAGAACATCAACAAGAACAAGTTGATGCAAAATAGATAACTTGCACCTTGACTAGCTCACAAAAACCTTCTAAAAATGGATGGAAGTTATGACTTCAAACACTGAGAGCAACCAACAGATTTACAATTGGAAACATTCCTCTAAAGGGAGTGTCATACATAGATTTGGCTTGCTTAAATGCATGAGAGATCTAACTTATATAAATTAATGAAGGAGCAATCACCTTAACATTGATTGGATGCCATCCCAATTTTTTAGGCATGTGTAGACAATGACCCTGAGATTATAAAACTCCAATTTCTCTAAAATTATTGAACCAAATGACTTGAAAATTTTTATACATAGACTAGACATGTATACCTTTCAAATGAATGCTTAAAGCTTTGAAGAGAGAGCAGAAGCCCCTACAAGTTAACTGAGTCTGAGGAAGAACGAGCAGAGAATTGAAGTGTCACCAAGATATGATCAAAGAGTATATGTATTGCTTCAAATCAATAGTATACTTAATGTAAAAATGTTTTTGAGTCTTTGTATAGAATCTTGGGAATATTAACACACCTTTTCTTTATGAATTTGAATTCAAAATTAGGCAATTTTGTAGTTTAGATTGGTTGGAATCTTTTCCTACAATCTAGGAAGAGAGAAAGTTGAAGTCATATCTACTTTTTGATTGATTGATTGAGAATTAATATCAACCACTTCTAACTCGCGGCTTTTAGGCCTTTTACTCTTTCCTTTTACAAAGGTAAATACCTTGAACCTTACAAGAAATGATCATAAGTGATCAACCAATTAATACAAAGAAATAATGTGCACATAATTGCTAATGTTCAAGGTACATATATGGGTAGATGGTGCCATATCATCCAAATGATGGATTTAATGTAGAGCATATCCACCTCAAGCATAATGAAAACTTGTTGTTCCAACACATAAAAATTATATAAGCTCTAGTTCCTCTTCATATCGTCTACTTACCTTTAAAAATGTTCTAGAATGTCAAAATATTCTTCTTGTTGATTTTCTTCATCCATTTTGTCATTCTCCTTAATTAGGTTTTTGGGGTATCTTTTTGTTTTCCTTTGAGTTTTTCGTTTCCATTTCTTTCAAATATCATTCTTCTAAATTAAATTCAAGTTCCATTTCTATACTTTCATATTTTTCTTTCAATCCCTTTTGTATTATTTTGCCCTCTTCTGCCTCCTAGAGTACTACCATGTACAAGCTCAAATCATACCCTTCTTCATCTACACATTCATTCATGGTTAACACTTCTTCATTCATGCACACATCTAAGGTAGTTAAAATTTCCATCCATCAATGGGGTTCAAAAGATTCATCTAGAAATATTTGAGGCATATATGCTGCATCTTCTACTAATCATTCTAGTTCCAATTCAAGCTTCCAGTTTTGTAGCCTTGTTTCCTCCCTTTGGGCCACCTTGCAAATCCATAGTTGGGTATCTTCCTTCATCTAGGATTTAGCACTAGATCCAACACTATGGATTGCTACATCATCCTGCTCTTTATAGATGCGATTCTGTTATACATTATGGAGTGTTAATTTATTAATGTATTAATGTGTTTTGGTGTTTTTGATATGCAACTGAAGGTTTGTGAGGCAAAAGAGGCACTATGAGAGCCTAAACGAGTACGATATGACAGAGGTGCATCTAATTTGCTATCATGCAAAGTCTACACCAGCCATTTTGGCATAGTTTTTATCTGCTCAATATCAGCTCTCTCATCAACTAGTGCGCCATGTAAATCTGCATCAGAAATGGAATGATCTACATCATCACATGAAACCTGCAAAGGTTGAGAAGTTGCCTCATTGGGACCAGCACTAGACTGTCCACTTGTAAAAAGAGGCATCAAAGTATCATACATGTCTTTGGAGCTAACATATGTCTCTTTAGTACATGAAAGCAATGGCCGAATAGCATCTTCCACAAAAACAACATCACGGCTAACCAAAATGTGTTTAGTCTGCAGATGATAGAGACGATAGCCTTTACTTTCAGAACTGTACCCAACAAAAATACAATTTATTGCTTTATCATCTAATTTTTTGCGATGTTGTTTAGGCACTAATGCATATGCCAAACAACAAAAAACATGCAGATGAGCAACAGATGGCTTGCGATCATGCCAAGCCTCATATGGAGTGATAGAATGCAGCGCTTTAGTGGGACACCTGTTAAGTACATATGCTGCACACATGACATCCTCAAGCCGGAAACTATGTGGTAAAGCCTGACTCTTGACCATACACCTCGCCATCTCCATGAGTGAACTGTTCTTTCGTTTGTCAACTCCATTGTGTTGAGGTGTATACAGCACTCTAAACTGGTGTTTTATCCCATGTTCAACCAGAAATGCATTAAAATCAAAAGACATATATTCCCCCCCTCAATCTGAACAGAGGGTGCCCATTTTTATATGCTGACAGATTTTCAGCCAAAACCAAACACTGTTTGAAGCACATGAACACCTCGGACTTTGCCTTCAATGGATATACCCATGCATGCCTGGAAAAATCATCAATGAAAGTCACGAAGTAAAGATAATTTCCAAAAGAAGGTGTCTGCATAGGACCACAGACATCACTATGTACAAGCTGCAATTTCTGAGTAGCCCGAACTGAACCACCTTTTGGAAATGACAAACGCTACATTTGCCCAAAATACAGCCTTCACAAACATGTTTTCCAGGTGCCTCAAGTTTGGGCAAAGAGGACACCATTTCAGATTTCTGCAGGCATAGCAAACTAGCAAAATTTAGATGACCAAAGCGTGCATGCCAAAGCTTTGCATCTGACATAGCCTGAGAATCATGTACTGCACATGCCGAATCATTCATAGATCTTTCATAGTCTATGAGCTTATACAACCCTCGACATAAAATGCTAGAAGTAATAATCATATCGCCATTTGACAGATCATGAACCGTACACTTGCCATCAACAAATTTCACAACCAAGCCAATCTTGGCCAATGTAGAAACTGATAACAGGTTCTTCTTGATCCCTGGCACAAATAAAGCATCTGACAAAGTGAAAGAACTACCATCAATAGTAGTCAAAATGATCTTACCAACTCCCATAACAGGATAAGAGGAGTTGTTGGCGCATGTAACAGTATTCCCTATAGGGGTAGGCTCAAGTGAAGAGAAGAAGCTACTATGCGAGGTAATATGTTTGGTCGCCCCACTGTCAAAATACCAAACATCTGAGTCTACTGCAGACATGCACTGCTCATGAGAAGATGGGTCAAAACTGTAGGCATTAGTAAACGACCATTCTTCTTCTTGCACAAGATTAGCAGACTCTGTTTTTGGTGTAGAGGCTTCTGCAACAACCATTCGAGCCTCTTTCTTCTTTGCCTCTTTAGCAGCCAGTTTGGACAGTTCTTTATGATATGATCATTCCCTTTACAGTACTTGCAAAACAATTTCTGCTTTTCTGATTTTTTTCTCATCTTCATCTTGGTTCTTCGAATGTGCAACATTTGCAGATTTCTGCTTACTAGTAGAAGAGCTCCATTTTCCTTTGCCCTTCTAACTAGCCAAGAAAGCTTGATCTGCAACATGCATAATGGACCTATTCTGCCTGGACTAATCCTCCTGCAATAGAACATAGACTAACTCCTCAAATGACAAGGCATTTGGATTGCCTTTCATCATCAACCGAAGAGTAGAAGCAAAACTCTAATATGAATCAGGAAAACCATTCAGAATGGTCTGTACAAGTGAGCTATCTGGTATAACCTCATTAGCAGAAATCAACTGTTCCTTTAAGTCTTTGATCTTTGTTAGAAAAGTGTCCATGGAATCACCTTCATTCATGTGCTCACTCTCCAACTCTTTTCGGAAGTAAGCAACATGAGCCTCATTCCTATCTTGGTACAATGTGGTAAGAGTATCCTAGGCATCCTTAGCTGTTCTGCAAGAGCGTATGTGATGAATGATGGCACGTTTGATAGACAAAGCTATCAATGATTGTGCCTGGGCATCTCTACCATCCCAACGAATCTACTCGGCATTAGGTGCACTAGAAACCGCAACACGAACAGGAATATGTAGAATATCATCATCTTCGACACCTTCTGCCTCAGCTTCTCTACGTGCATTTGTAACAGTTGCAGGTGTGATAGGACATTTTTCAACACCCTGCACAATGTTCCACAGTCCTTTTGCAACCAATACATGTCGCATCATGTAAGCCCACAATGGGTAGTTGGTACCATCCAACTTATCCTCAACAACCAATATACGGAATACATCACTGCTTTCAGCCATGGCCGGTGACTAAAATACCTTGATGCAAAAAATTGACTGTATCTCAAAAAGTTGAACAGGATTACCCAAACGAATTCTGATAGACCTATAGCAGACTTTGAGATGCTTATACTGGCGAACAGAAATTGGTATATACCTTTGGCACAAAAGGACGAAATAGCCTACACAAGCACTGCAATAGAGCATTCGGAGGCCAAAACGAGCTCAGATCGTGATTTCGGCACCACACAGCAAAGCTGTTTTGATCTCAAAAACACGCTAAGTATGCTCACCAAAATTCGTGCGACTCTAAGATTGTAACCGGAGGAGTGTTGATGGCGCCCTAGATGAAGCGACAACCTGCTCTGATACCAATTGTTGGAGATAGACGTCTGTGGAAGCACGCGAACAACACAAGGAAGGAGAAGAAGCTTGGAGCACAACACACAATACTGAATGTATTACTAGAGAATGTACAAAGATAAGTAGCCCATTAGGGCAATAGGCGTACATACAAGTCGAGGGAAAAAAACCTCTTAATGAGGGAAAAAAGTGCCCCGGCGGTCCTAGTGTGTTCACACACATCACTACCTAAATATATCAACACTCATATATGGCTAAGATGCCAACAATCAAGGTTTTAGTAAGTATTGTTTCTTCAACAACTTGGAATCAGTTAGATGTTAAAAATGAATTCCTTAATGGATGCATCTCTGAAGAAGTCTACATGGCTCAACCACCAGGATATGAAGACAAGGACAAACGAGAATATGTATGCAAATTAAGAAAAGCACTTTATGGTTTAAAGCAAGCTCTTAGAGCTTGGAATTGTAGGCTTATCAAATATTTTCACGACCAATGTTTTATTGCTTGCAAAGTAGATTCTTCTTTGTTCATTAAGAAGACTATCTCAGAAGTTATTTATCTATGTGTTTATGTGGATGAAATTATCATTATAGGGGATGATGCCAATGACATTAGGAAAATCAAAGCTTTGATGATGGAAGAGTTTAAAATTAGTGACCTTGGTTTTTAACATACTTTCTTGGATAAGAACTTGTATATTCAGATTTTGGTGTCTTTATTACACAGAGGAAGTACATTCATAATATGCTTATTGAGTTCAAGATAGAGATTGCAAAAATTGCAGGTACACCCATGGAACTCAATCACAAACTTAGTTCTCTTGAGGGAGAACTACTTGAAGATATTACAGGTTCTCAAAGGCTTGTTGGGAGTCTCAGTTATGCAACCCTAACAAGAGTGGACATATGCTATGGAGTAAGCACACTAAGTCAATTTATGCATACACCAAGAAAACCTCACATGGAAGCTACCAAGAGGATCTTAAAGTATCCAAAGGGTACCATAAATGAAGGGCTATTTTATCGATTCATATCTGATTTGGACATCAAGCTGTATTCTAATGCAGATTGGGCTAGCTCAAAAGATGATAGGAGGAGCACTTCTGGCTACTTATCTTTTGCAGGTTCAAATCTTATTTCATGTTCCAATGATTTTTGGAGATAAAACTAGCTCACTTCATTTGGCTACTAATCCTATGTATCATGCAAGGACTAAGCACATTGAAGTGCCCTATCATTATGTGAGAGAGAAGCTAGTTAGCAAGGACATGGGTAATAGCAGGATCAATTTTAGCAGATCCCATACCCAAAGACCTAAACATGTGGTTGAAGGCCTATCAATCCAGGATAGAGACAAGGCATAGCATTTAACAACATGAAAGAAGTTATCCTAGAGGAGAATAGGAGAGAGAAAGGTTGGAAATATGCAAAAAGTTTATTGACATTACACAAACTACACTTGAAAACACTATACCATCCCTCCTCGAGACAAGGATATCGGAAATCAAATCTCAAGAATGCTTAGATGCTTTCAACCAACGACACAAAGAAGGACAACAAGATGAGAAGAGAAAAGAAAGTATAAACATTGGAGGAGGGGAACAAAGTTTTGTAATCCTAGAAATAGAGGAAAATTGGCCACATGGCCTCTCGACTAGAGTTCAAGAAGATCGGTGGAAAAAAAGTGAAAACACACAATCCCCTTTCAAAGAACTAGACACCCTAGGAAATCAACCTGCATTGGAAACGGAGGACACTTCCCAAGTACATGGGGGAGTATGAGAGGAAGTCAAAATTATTTCATGCCCCTACCATTAGAGGTAGAGAAGGGAGATCACAAGATGAAACCTCTCACACATGATCAAAAATCAAGAAAACAAAAGTTCAATGTTCTTTAGCGATATTAGAGTTACTACAAATTAAACCTCAGTTGTGGAAACATTTGGCCAAGCAATTAAAGATAGAAGAGGGGGAACAACCTAAGAGGAAGAAAGTGGGAGAGTTAAGCAAAGGAGATGAAGGAAACATGTGCTGTACCATCACATTTAATGGATACATGACCAAAGTGATTTTAGATATAGGAGCGGGAGTAGGAATAACCACTAAGGAGATATGGGAAAAATGGGGAAAGCCAACCCTTTGACCCACTTGAATGAAACTCCAATTAGAAGATAGCCATGTTGAGAGACCATTAGGGATCCTAGAAAAGGTCATGTTCAATACATGCATAGTGGAATTTGAGCACACCCTAGCAATATGTCAATTTAGAAAAGCAAGAAATTATGAAATGATTTTAGGATGACCTTTCATGAGGCGATAGAGAGTAGTACAAGATTGGGGAAGAGATGCATTGTACATCCAACATCAGGGCCCCACCATGAAAATAAATCTACACACCTTGGCATATAGAGATGTGCCTCCTTTGTAGTGGAACCCTATCCATAGAGAAGAAGAGGATATGTCCATTCATAGCACGGGATTGAATGATCAATCCTAGATGAATGAAGATGTCAGACTATGGATATGCAAGAAAGCCAAACGAGAAGAAAAAAAGGCACAATTGTGGCCAATAGGGCATGAAATATATGGACCTATAGAAGACCTAGCATACATGGCACAAATATTTCTAGATGAAGTATTCAAACCTCACGGTTGGATGGAAACATTAGCCACATTAGACATTTGCATGAATGAGGAAGTCCTAACAATGAATGAAATCATAGATGAAGAAGGGTATGATGTAAGCCTATACATGGTAGTCCTCCAAGAAGTGGAAATGGAAGAACTATTAGAGAAAGAATGGAGAGAGGACTACAAAAGCATTGAAATGGAACCTAAATTTGATTTGGAAGAACAATACTTGAAAGAGATAGAACTAGATGAAGATTATGAAGATACAAGAGTACTTGCCATAGAAAGGTATCAGGAGAAACACAATAAGGAGATAGTTTGAGTTCGCAAAGATCAACATCCTGACCCATTTGAAGTACCAAAATATTTTAAGCGATATGAGGTAGAGGAAAGAAAAATGGCCATTGAAATGCCTAAAAGAGAAGCTCAAGAAGGAGAAGTATATGAACAAAGAACAAACTAAGAAGGTAATAGTAACCTTTGAAGGAGAAGAAGAGAGATGCACTGTTGTAGAGCAGAGAAACACAAAAGAAGAGCCCCAAAATTTTCAAATTAATGGGGACATTTTTTTTCTTCTTCAAGTCTTAGGAAATTCCCTCAAAGCCATGTAAATGCACTAGAGGAGTCCTCTAGTTGCGTAATCCCAACTTGTTGTAGAATATCCCTTGTAAATTAGTAGGAAATTCACTTTTTAGTAATAAAGTGCCGGTCTCTTGTGTGAAAGGACCAAATTTAGGGCACATGTATATAAGTCACTTGGTGACTCTTTGTAGAGACTTTTTTGCCATTGTGAAGAAGGAGAGCTCCTGAATTTCGAATTTGCTTCTTTCCTGCAGATTTCCATCTTCTCTTTGATCTTCTATGTGTGTGTAATGCTTGGAATGTGTGTGTAAGACTGTTGTCTACCCATCCCCACTGTTTTGGAGCTACTGTAGTGTGTGTGTGAGCTTGTAGAAGTTGTGGAGTGAGTGTGGGTGTTTCCCGCCACTAACTATTTTGGTCATTACTTGAAGCACGGTTGTCAGAATCGAGTGAAATTCCAATAGATGCGTCTCATCAAGAGATTCGAAAGGAATACCCTATTGACTATATTCGGAGTTTGGAGCTAGGAGAAATCCTCGATTTACTGAAAACTACTATAAGTGGTATCGCGGCAGACACTTCCAGTATTTCAATGAGTTAGAGAGGTGGATTAGTCTTTTCTCATACATATCAGCTGAAAACACTTCATTTTCCATCATGTGTGCACATGTCCTCATACACTTGGTTAGGTCGTTTGATCGGATTGACAAATAAGCATGTGTCAATTTCCCACTCTACGCACTTGTGTGGCAATTGGGGTTTAGTCTCATTGACACAAGTCCTTGAGTCTTCTTCACTTAGGTACACACGTTTTTGGTGCCGTTGCCGGGGAACACTCAGCCAAGGTGCCTTCGTGATGGTTATAGATCGAGTGTGATGAAATCGTACTTGTAGAAGTGAACTCGTTCAGTGGCAAGTAGTCTACCACTTCAACACTTGTTACTTCACATCCTGGAGGTGTGTGTAATGAGTTTTTAGGTTTAGGGTTAGTAGGAAGGGAGAGAAGGAAGAGTTAGGGTTAGGTTAGGAGAAGAGGAGAATAGGAGAGAAGTAGGAGTAAGTCAAGATCACCAAAAAATAAAAAAAACAAAAGCCAAAATTAGTGTAGTTCAGGTTCAGTCATCAAAAAAGTATAAAAACCAAAAGATTTTAGTCATTTCTCACTTGTTAGAAAAGCAGTATCGTGTGCGAGCAACGATCGGTATCTCGAGTGTGGTATCGTGTGTTACAGGCCATCAAAGCTAGGTATTGAGCTGTTGGCATCATATGGGAAGAAGCAAGTTCGGGCATGCATGCAAATCTAGCACTAAGGCAACCCATTAAATTTTTCCAATCCTTACATTAATTGTACAAATATGTAGCCATATATGATCTTTATACATGCCAAACCATATGGCTAACATAATTTTCTATACAAGAATTTGTAGGGTCAAACTAGAAAAATTACATTTTTACAAAATGAACATAGCATATCAATGTGCTACAAAATCCATTTTCTACTGAAATTGGGGCTATAGACTGCCTTTGACAATCTTTACAAGTATATGAATTTTCATCTAATTTGGTGATAATGAAATTTTTGCCCTAATTTCCTAACTTTGACCAGCTTTGACCGCTACAATGGACTTTCTTGATTTCTTTGAAACTTTGTATGTGAGCTTCCTTTGACATCCTTGATGCATCTTGGACTTCTCGGGGAATTCTGGCTACCTTCACCAAATATGTTTTTTGTAGGCCTTCACAAGTGAGAGAGGAGAGAAAATCTCGACGACATTCGCCCCCACTAAACCTGCGATTCCTCCGGAAGCGCCACTCTAGCATCTGTGAAAAACAAAATGTTCTAGGCATCAAATTCTTTTATAGGCAACATAAGAAAGAATTGATTATATGCATGAATAAGTAGGTAACGTGACATGAAGCAAAATTTGCATGAAAGAAAGAATTGAAACAGGCAACATGAATATGCATGAACAAATAGGCAACATATATGCAAATGAACAAGCAACATTGGCAACAAGAAAGAAAAAAACAAGCATCAATATGAAGTGGAAGTGGATGTATTGAGTCGTTTTAAGCATCAGTTCCTCTCATCTTGAAGTGGAAGGAAAATTGATTATATGCATGAATAAGTAGGTAACGTGACATGAAGCAAAATTTGCATGAAAGAGAGAATTGAAACAGGCAACATGAATATGCATGAACAAATAGGCAACATATATGCAAAGGAACAAGCAACATTGGCAACAAGAAAGAAAAAGAAACAAGCATCAATATGAAGTGGAAGTGGATGTATTGAGTCGTTTTAAGCATCAGTTCCTCTCATCTTGAAGAAAATTTTGTACCTTTTTCATAAAGCAATCTACCTTAAATATGATTATAAACAAAGATTTAGGATTTTCAAGAGACATCTTTCATCTTTAGTTTATTTTAGATCAACTCCTTTCCTACATAAATATGAAAATGTTCTTTCTCTAATAACATGCAAGGAAATCTAACTAAACTCCACTAATGCATAAATCTGCTTATATAGCCCGTGATTTATTCTACTATGCCTCTTTATCCTCCTTTGGCTTTCTCTTTTTTTTTTTTTTTTCCGATGATGATGATGATTCGGCAACTTTATGGTTACGATCACTTTTTTGGGGTGGAAGAAAGTGCAAACTTCTTGGTAACATGTAGCTTTTTTTTTTTTTTTTGACGAGGAAAAATTAAACCCCGATACAAGGTACAACAATTTTTGATGACGGAGAACAGTCGTTTAAACTCCGATACAAGTGCTGTGAGATGGACTAAGGATGTAGAAACATGCAGTAGCAGGAGCTAGGATTTCAACAATTATGCTTTCGATACACGATACATATGCATGTTTATATATGAAAGTCTTGTCACCAAAATAAACCTCCAAATCTACATGCCCTATCTTTCCACAATCCTAGATTATAAACAATTTCTTGGTAGATAAGTTACTACTTAAGATAAAATTTTACACAAGTAGAGAAATCATCATTTGCCCTTTTTTGACTCAAGTGATGTGGATATGCAATGCAATGCAAAGACTGAAAAAAACATGCATGAAACAAGCATGGAAAAAATAGAATGAACTTGAAAAAAGAAACAAAGCAACATGAACTTGAAAATTAATGTTTGTTTTTTTTTTTCCATGCTTGTTTCATGCATGTTTTTTTTCAGTCTTTGCATTGCATTGCATATCCACATCACTTGAGTCAAAAAAGGCAAATGATGATTTCTCTACTTGTGTAAAATTTTATCTTAAGTAGTAACTTATCTACTAAGAAATTGATTATAATCTAGGATTGTGGAAAGATAGGGCATGTAGATTTGGAGGTTTATTTTGGTGACATGACTTTCATATATAAACATGCAGATGTATCCAGTATTGAAAGCATAATTGTTGAAATCCTAGCTCCTGTTATTGCATGTTTCTACATCCTTAGTCCATCTCACAGCACTTGTATCGGAGTTTAAACGACTGTTCTCCGTCATCAAAAATGGTTGTACCTTGTATCGGGGTTTAATTTTTCCCCGTCATAAAAAAAAAAGAAAAAAAAAAGTTGCTACATGTTACCAAGAAGTTTACACTTTCTTCCACCCCAAAAAAGTGATCGTAACCATAAAGTTGCCGAATCATCATCATCATCGAAAAAAAAAAAGAGCAAGCCAAAGGAGGATAAAGAGGCATAGTAGAATAAATCACGGGCTATGTAGGCAGATTTATGCATTAGTGGAGTGTAGTTAGATTTCCTTGCATGTTATTAGAGAAAGAGCATATTCATATTTATGTAGGAAAGGAGTTGATCTAAAATAAGCTAAAGATGAAAGATGTCTCTTGAAAATCCTAAATCTTTGTTTATAATCATATTTAAGGTAGATTGCTTTATGAAAAAGGTACAAAATTTTCTTCAAGATGAGAGGAACTGATGCTTAAAACGACTCAATACATCCACTTCCACTTCATATTGATGCTTGTTTTTTTTCTTTCTTGTTGCCAATGTTGCTTGTTCATTTGCATATATGTTACCTATTTGTTCATGCATATTCATGTTTCCTGTTTCAATTATTTCTTTCATGCAAATTTTGCTTCATGTCACATTACCTACTTATTCATGCATATAATCAACTTTCCTTCCATCTTTCTTATGTTGCCTATAAAAGAATTTGATGCCTGGAACATTTTGTTTTTCACAGATGCTAGAGTGGCGCTTCCGGAGGAATCGCAGGTTTAGTGGGGGCGAATGTCGTCAAGATTTGCTCTCCTCTCTCACTTGTGAAGGCCTACAAAAAACATATTTGGTGAAGGTAGCCGGAATTCCCCGAGAAGTCCAGGATGCATCAAGGATGTCAAAGGAAGGTCACATACAAAGTTTCAAAGAAATCAAGAACGTCCATGGTAGCGGTCAAAGCTGGTCAAAGCTGGGAAATTAGGGCAAAAATTTCATTGTCACCAAATTAGATGAAAATCCATATACTTGTAAAGATTGTCAAAGGCAGTCTATAGCCCAAATTTCAGCAGAAAATGGATTTTGTAGCACATTGATATGCTATGTTCATTTTGTAAAAATGTAATTTTTCTAGTTTGACCCTACAAATTCTTGTATAGAAATTTATGTTAGCCATATGGTTTGGCATGTATAAAGATCATATGTGGCTACATATTTGTACAAATTTTCAAGGCTATCAGAGCTTCCTAGAGACCTTAATGCCACCTTGCAAGCTTCCAAATGTTGTCAAACTTGTACAAGTTTGACTACATTTAGAAGCTTGCAAGGTGGCATTAAGGTGTCTAGGAAGCTCTGATAGCCTTGAAAATTTGTACAAATATGTAGCCACATATGATCTTTATACATGCCAAACCATATGGCTAACATAATTTTCTATACAAGAATTTGTAGGGTCAAACTAGAAAAATTACAGTTTTACAAAATGAACATAGCATATCAATGTGCTACAAAATCCATTTTCTACTGAAATTGGGGCTATAGACTGCCTTTGACAATCTTTACAAGTATATGAATTTTCATCTAATTTGGTGATAATGAAATTTTTGCCCTAATTTCCTAACTTTGACCAGCTTTGACCAGCTTTGACCACACAATGGACTTTCTTGATTTCTAAACTTTGTATGTGAGCTTCCTTTGACATCCTTGATGCATCTTGGACTTCTCGGGGAATTCTGGCTACCTTCACCAAATATGTTTTTTGTAGGCCTTCACAAGTGAGAGAGGAGAGAAAATCTCGACGACAGCGACACACCGAGGTATCGTGACACACCGAGGTATCGTGACACACCCGGTCTATTGTGACACACCCAAGTATCGCGACACTCCGACCTATCGTGACACACCGGTCTATCACGACACTTCGGCCTATCGCGACACACCCGTCTATCGCGACACTCCGATCTATCGCGACACACCCGTCTATCATGACACACTGACCTATTGCGACACACCTGTCTACACCGACCTATCCTGACACACCCATCTATCGCGACACACCGACCTGTCGTGACACATCAACCCAAGCTATCGCTATACACCGGCCTCACGAATAATTTTTTGGAGTGTAATAATTGATTGACTTGGGATAACTTTTGGGCTTGATTTCTAACACATTGGGACTACCTTAGAGCCTTAGAAGTGGGCCAAATACCTAGAAAACCAGAGATGAATTCCTTGAACCCTGAAAGCCTGTTTTGAACCCTAAATGCCTGAACAGTCATAACTTCCTCATACAAAATCCCTTCGGAGTGATCTTAGGCTTGTTGGAAAGCTCGTGGGGAGTACTACCAAAACTTCCACTGGTTACGGTAAAATTAATGTCAAGATTATTAGATAGGGTATTTTGAAGTTGACCATACCCTAGGGTAGGGAAGGTGGGGAGTCTTTAGGATTGTCTCCCACACAGCCAAAGAACAAGTTGATCTCTGAATTTCATAAATGAAATTGGTCTGTTGTATTATTTAAATTGAAATCTTGAGCTAACATTGGGACTTTTATAGGTCCACTGAGAGCATTGAAGGGCAATACAAGCAAGAGTAAGTGCAAGCTTGGGAACACGCTTCCTGGGCACACAAGGACAACCAAGGAAGGAGCCTTAAGGTTGGAAATTCTCAACACCCTATGTCAATTCCTAGCTTAGGCTAAGTACGACCTAGGTGTGGTGATTAACTAGGGCAACGTCAGGCACAAATCAAGTACAAGAGAACTAATCAACTAAATTCAAGCATTAGGTAGATCTTAAGTGCGAAAACCCTAAGGGACAAAAGTAAAATGGATTCGATCGATTATCAAGCGTGAAATTCACTTAAGTACTCCTGACGATGTGATTTCAAACAAGAGCTTAACACAATAACCAACTAAAAAGAACAAAGTGAGTGATAAAAACCAACCTGCAACTAGATTGTACTTGGGACTAGAGGGTAGAAAACCCAGGCATATGAACCTTAGGTCAGGAAGCCACTTAGGCCGAGACAGACAAAGCCTTAGATCCTCTGAAGCTAGTGTCAATCACACTGCTAGGTCTTGGGCCAGCAGCTGAGCAACTATTAAAACCACCCTAACTCTGAGTCTAGCAAATCCGAGATGTCTCAGGGTATTGAGAGGCCCACAGGAAGTTCAGGTGTGGCCTACCTACAAAAGGTCAAAGGTCCTTACAAGACTCAACTTGAATATCTTACGACCAACCAATTAGGTCTTACATCTATGAGGATGGTCTAAGAAGATCTGTAGTCCAGATTAAAAACTCGGATCAACCCATTGGTCTAGAACATCCAGCAATGAAGTTTGAAAATGGCGCATACTTGGACAAAGAGGGAACTATGTATGTAGTCACTGATCACCCAGACAGGACAGAAAAATTTGGCAATGTGATCGCTAAGACTGACATGGGTGACATAGAGCAAGGAAACTTAGGGAGAGAGCCGAGGACCCCTCGAGGTAAATCAGTCCTGACTAGAATCATGACACCAGAGTGGGTTCCCCAGGACAATACGAGTATATATTTGCTTTTAAATCGAGAAACCGATGAGGCTTTTTGGAGGTATAAGCTTGCCCAGCCTCATGAAGTAGGTGCTCTCACAATCTATGAGTTTAAAGACCCTGATAGTTCAGGCAAAGTAACCTATCTAGACAATACGTCAGAGTGGATCTTCGTGGTCTCATAGCACGGGAGACATGCCTACACTTGGAAGGGTGAATTCTTTTTTCCCCAACCTCGGTCCAATGTGTCCTATAGCCACCAAGGAGCTGGGACCTCCCAAGCCCATGGAGCTCAAAGGGATAGAAGTAGAGACAGACCTGAGGTAAGCTTTGCCAACCCCCTGGGAAGAGAAAGGATGAGAACAGAGATGGATAGAGAAGAAACAGAGAGACCTAGAGCCCCAAGGAACCAAAGACATGCTGACGATTTCCCTTTGCCAAGGCCGAGAGAACACACTAGGACCCTAAGGCCAACTCAGTTGGTGAAGTCCATGAAGAACTATTTCGATGGCACAGGAGACCCATACGATCATGTAGCTGAATTTAGACAAGTCTTGAGAGCTAAACAAGTGGAGGACCTATTCACACAATACAATGCTTTTGGTCTAACCCTTAGGAACAGCCCTTACATGGTTTCAACCTCTAAATGAGAGAGAGTTGAGAACCATAGAACAACTTCTCTAGGCTTTCATCACTGAATTCTCTAAGAGTGGCATACAACATGACACTTCCTCACTGATTCACAGCTTCAAGCAGACACCTCAAGAGACAATTAGACTTTCAGGAAGAAGGTTTAGGCAGTACTTAGAGAGGTGCCCTATTCCTAAGTTACCCACACTAGCCAAGCAAGTGGCTTTGTTCTTAGATGGATTGTTGAGCACCAAGCTCAGGTCATATGTGTATCTGAAGGATCCTAGGACCATAGAAGAGCGTGTATGCATGATTTCCCGAAGAACCCCAATAACCTACCAAAAACCACTCTTATCAACGCCATTGGACTAGTAGTAGACTCTACAGGAAGTGTAACTTCCACTGCCCTAGTGCATCTGGTCACTAGAGCTCAAGCCTTGCAGCAAACTCAAGGAGTAGGGCAGGAAAGAGTTCTGAGGTTAGTGAGACAGAGAGTATAACCAAGAAAAGGACGAGAGCATGGAGAGATAGTCGGGAGAGAATGAAAAGACAATGGTCATAGAAAATGAGCGAACTTGAAGAAAGCTTGAGAGAGACCAAAGCAAAGATAAGTGAACTTGCATCTCAAAACCACTCTCACACTACCCCACCACCACCACCACCCTTTCCGTCTCCCTCCAACCCATCACCTTCCATCCCCCAACTTTCTAAACCACCATACATAGCCCACCCACCACCCAGAGTAGGATCAGTCCTCGCCGATCCCACTCCTGAGGATCTAGACATGATGCTTAAAGCATATCAGGCTAGAATCCAGGAAGGGCCAAACGTGACAGATCATGACAAATGTTACCTTAGAGCCGATCTAGAGATAGAGAGAACAAAATTTTGTGCTAAAATGGTAGAATTGGTGCAAGCTATGTTTGAAGCCAGTCACTTGTTCAATGGCTCTAGCTCCACTAGAACACCATTGCATTTCGATGGTCTATTAGATAGATTGGAGAGGTTACTTGCAAAGTCTGGAAATGGATCCATCTCACAGTCTAAGGAGAGGGCAAGTGATAGAATAAGCATTCCTCCCCAGGAAGCTTATGTGCCGAACTCCACTGAACCAGACACCTCTTCTTCTATGAATCGGTATTCACCTGAATTCCTGCGAGAGATTCAAGAAGAGAAATGGGCTAAAGAAATTGAGGATCCGCCTCCAATTGAACTTGTGGATGATGCGCACGATCAATTTCCACGACATCCCTTCCATTTATGGAGAGCAAGAGAGTGCCCAATCTCATGAGAAGTTAGACTTTGAGTCTAATTCCTTGCAAGAGTTACCACATTTCACAGGCCCATGGAAACTAAGTCAACATGTATGAGAGCACCCACGGTCATGATAAGAAACAAAGATTCGATCATACCTAGGAATACGGAGGTAGTAAAGAACACTAAAGTGCAGTGCAACCTCACGTTAGAAGAGTCACTCAAGGTTAAACCTAAATTGTGGAAACATGTGGCCAAACAAGAGCCAGACGTAGCGAAATCTCATTCCCAGGGAGGATCTCATAGAACAGTGCCAGAAATACCATTGGATAAGATAGGAGACATGAGTGAAGGAGAAGAAGGAAATACCTATCTCCCAGTTACCCATCACGGATACACAACCAAGGCAATTTTGGACTCAGGTGCAGGAGTTGCAATTAGTCAATCTCAAGGATTACTCTCATAGAGACGTACCGCCTATTCAATGGAATCCCATCCATAGAGCCAAGGATGACACGGAGTCTGTGCACTCCATAGGATCAAGATCCTCATGGATGCATGAAGACATCCACTTGTGGATGTGTAAAGTTGCAGTAGAAGAGGAGACGAGAGAAAAAGCCCGAGAGATAGGTGCGAAGAAAACTCATAGTTCGGTTCAAGACCCAGCCTATGCACTTGTCGTATTCCCTGAGGAAGAATTTGAACCTCACGGCTGGGCAGATATTTTAGCAACAATGGATGTAGCCATCAATGAAGAACAATGGACACCCCACTATGACGAGGATGGCTATGACATTTCAGTCTTCTCCATAGAGCCAATCATGGGAGACTCAATTTTAGAAGAATGCGAACCTAGCCCTAATGCATTTGAGGATGCAAGTGACTCCGATCTAGAGTCAATCATTATGGACTCACCTTTTGCATCAGATGAAGAATACTTCTATGAGGTAGAAGTTCACCCTCAGAAACATGGAGAGCTCACAAATGGTGTAAGGTTAACCACACAAGTGGCCACCAAGAGTGAAGGTAGGAAAAGAAAGAAGAGAGAAATCATACCAGTAGAGGAAGAGTCTTTGTTTGACGTTCCCGAAAACTTAAAAAAATATGAGATAGACGATAGGAGAGTCATGATAAGAATGCGTAAACGTGAGGCACAAGCAGGAGAGGCCTATGATAACAAAGAAACCACCAAGAAGATAGTTCTATCCATAGAAGAGGGAGAAGAAAGATGCACCTACATTGGGCATGACCTGACGGAAGAAGAAGAGCAAGAGTTGATAGCTTTGCTAAGAGAGTACAGAGATGTATTCGCTTGGAGCTACAAGGACCTGAAAGGTGTAGACCCTGACATATGCTCACACATGATCCCCATGACCTCAGAGGCCAGGCCCTCTAAACAAAAGCCATACACATACAATGACAACTATGCTGCCAAGATCAAAGAAGAGATAGATCGTTTGGTTGAAGCTGGATTTATCTATGAAATTGAGCACACTGAATGGGTATCCCCCATTGTAGTGGTGCCCAAAAAGAATGGCAAATTACGTGTATGCATTAACTTGAAGAAGGTTAACGCAGCCACTATCAGTGATAGTTATCTGCTTCCTATCACTGAGCATCTATTAGAAAGGGTAGCAGGCAAGGAAGTGTATAGCTTCCTAGATGGGTTCTCTCGCTACAATCAAGTGGCCATTGCACCAGAAGATCAGCATAAGACAACTTTTGCCACAGAATGGGGCATATTTGCCTTTCGAGTAATGCCATTTGGTCTTACCAACGCACCAGCTACCTTTCAAAGATTGATGTGCCATGTGTTTAAGGAATTCCTAAGAAAGAATTTAGAAGTCTATGTTGATGATCTTTGTGCTCATTCCAACATTAGACAGACCCATATACCTGAACTCAGACAAATCTTTGATAAATGTAGAGAATATCAAGTCTATCGGAACCCAGAAAAGTGTGTTTTCATGGTAAGACAAGGTAAGATTCTAGGACACATAGTGTCAAAGAACGGCATCTCCACTGACGAAGAGAAAGTGAGAGCGATTGCATAACTACCTAGGCCAAAGAATGTCAAGGAAGTGCAAGCTTTCATGGGGCATTGTGGTTATTACCAACGTTTCATACACATGTATGCCATCATTGCAAAGCCTCTGTATGGACTTTTGACCAATTTTGAGTGGACTGATGAATGTGAGAACTCCTTCAGCAAGCTTAAGGCGACGATTATGTTCAGCACCAATCTTGACCACACTAGATTGGAACAAGCCATTCCATGTTCATGTGGATGCATCCAATTATGCTATTGGATGTGTACTTGCACAATCTACTGGTGAAGGTAATATGGATCTTCCAATTGCCTATGCTAGTAGACAGCTAAATGCAGCTGAACGAAATTATACCACCCATCATATGATACTTTTGGGCTTTTACTACCTCCATATCTTGAGTGTTTACTACTGGATGCTTAGGCCCATATGTCAGTATTGGCACTAAGGGCTTAGCCCACTGAGGTACAACTTCCAGATTAAATAAGTAAGCATCCGGGAGATCGTCTGATACTCCTTGTGGGGCCTCTCGAGATGTGAGTCTCGAGAGATGGTCTACTCTCAAATGAGTCTCACCTTTCCTCACCACAACCTCAAAGTCATATTCCATTAGCAAGAGGAACCATCTCACCAATCTGCCTGTATTGCATGGTTTGTTTACCAAGTACAATAGTGCTTGATGATCAGTAAAAAATTTAAACTTATTTGCAAGCAAATAATGTCTAAACTTTTTAACTGCATACACCATGCCTAATCCTTCTCTCTCAACGAGCAAGGAGTATTAGCCTGTTGTGTGGAAGAGGACGAGTACGCTAAATGGTTGCAATTAGCACATGTAGGTGCATTAGAGCAACACTACTCAAAACAACGAACCCTACAGACTCTAAGGAGACTAGGAGTGCATTGGCCAACTATGGAAGTTGATGTCCATAGAATGTGCAAAGAATGCCCAATCTGCCGCACTAAACAACCAGTGGAACATGCTACTCGTTATCGAATATCTTTAGTACCAGATTGGAGTGAACCATTAGTAGCCTTTCTGAGGACGAAAACATTCCCTCAAGATATGCCTTTGGCTAGACAAAGAAGTTTGGAACAAGATGCCTTAGATTACGCACTCATTGGTGGTAATTTATACAAACGTGGTAAAGATGGTTACCTAAGAATGTGTGTCCATGAGAGCGAATACCTCAAGATATTAGAGACTGCTCACCAAGGTGTAGCAGGAGGAAACTTTGGACCAGATCGGGTGATCAAAGTAATTTTCTTTGCAGGTCTTTGGTGGCCAACTCTTCACATGGATGCACATACCTATGTGAAGAGGTGTGAGGTTTGTCGCGAACCCAGTACCCTATACGAAAAGATGAGATGCCACTAAAACCTATGATGGGTGGACGTGCATTCTCTAAGTGGGGAATAGACTTTGTCGGTCCTATTCATCCCCCAGCTAAGGGTTCACATGCAGAATACATCATTGTGGCCACGAACTATCTAACCAAGTGGGTAGAAGTGAAAGCCACTACGAAGAATGATGCTCAAACAACAACAAGGTTCTTATTTGAAAATGTGTTCACTAGATACGGATTGCCGATAGAATTAGTGAGTGATAGAGGCACACACTTCTTGAATGAAGTCATAGAAAACCTTCTCCAAGAATTCTTGGTGATACATAAGAAGTCTGCCCCTTATCATCCACAAGCTAATGGCCAGGCTGAAAGCACAAATAAGATTCTGTGCAATGTGCTCACCAAATTAGTGAATAATAAACTCTCTGATTGGGACAAACAGTTACACCACGCTGTTTGGGCATACCGAGTTGCCTATAAAACGGTACTCCAAGCCACACCCTTTCAGATGGTGTTTGGCCAGAATGTGGTGCTACCATTGGACTTTTTGATACCTACATTGAAAGTAGCACAAGAGCATGACTGGACAGGCCATGAATTCTCCTCTAGAATCTTTGATCTTGAACGTTTAGGTGAGACACAATTGAGAGCTGCAACAGGAATCTATGCAGCCAAGAAGAGGCAAAAGGCGTATTTTGATGCACATGTGAAGGATAAAGGCTTGAAAGCAAGATACCTAGTCCTAGTATACACATTGAAGCAACATGTGCGAAAATTAGAGAAAACAGGCTATGGACCAATGATTATCAATAGGATCTCCACAAGTGGAGCAGTACAACTAGCCACTCTAGAAGGTGACATACTATCGAGTTACATAAGCGGATGCAGAGTCAAGTTATATCAAGAACCCCTAACAGAAGAAATGCTAAATCGACTCAATACAGCAAAGAAACATAAAGAAGAGGAAAAGCGAATTCGAGAGGAAGCACAGGCAGAAGCTTTAGAACACATCCGACAAATGAAATTGAGAAGACAAGGTAGAGATCAGCCCATGCCTGACTCTCAAGAAGTTTTAGGTTATCACATGGCCATGTGCGAGGCCTCAGGTGAACGGACTCACAGGATAGTTGATCGTCGACCTTTTGTGACCCTAGAAGTAGCACAAGGAGAGAGTGCAAGGATAGTGAGAGCTTTAATTGATTCAGGAGCAGCCACTAGTGCAGTTTGGCTCTCTTGCTGCCAAAAATTGGAATTGAAGGTCAAACCTATTGAGGCATATCTCATAGGGCTGGGAGGAGTTGAAACCCCTTGCATGGGAGAGGTGGAACTTACCCCCTACATTCAAGAGGTCCTCATGCCAGCAAAAGTGCTAGTATGTGAAGACGAGGATCTTACTGAACCTCTTGTTTTGGGCCAAGACTGGATCTATGATCACGCAATCAACCTCAACCTAAGAAGTGGACTTCTTCAGGCTTGGGCAAGCCAAAGCCATCTTATGATTGAACTAGAAAATCAAGCACTCAAACCATTAGAACAGACACCAACTTCTGGTCCCTCTAGGAACCCACTTGACGATAACCATGCTATTATTGTCCAAGTTCTATGGTGTAGAAGATTTTCACTCTTGACAAAGGAACAGAAGTCAATGAGGAGTTCCCATTTGTTCCAAAGAAGATTCGAGAAAGGTAGGCTGAGCAACACACGACACTAAGGAGACCGATGATCAGGAAGCATGTGCACCAACTTGGGCAATATGAAGTACCTCGTGGCATGAAGCAGATTTGGATACGCAAAGGGGACAAAACCATGACTCCAGAGACAGATTCTCAGAAAAGCATCAAGCGAGCCACACCATCAAGGACTAAAACAAAGGAGTTCCCTAGGCAACACTCTAGACACACCCTTTCTATTTGGGTCCCTAAGCGATCAATGAAGGCTACCCCCATTGCTAGACAGATGTGGGTGCCCAAGGCCTGCTTACGAGCTCAAATAGCTTCACCTCCAATCACTAGCACAAATCAACACTCACTAGTACTCTTGGTAAACAGTTCAGGAAAGATACCTACACCTCACACTATTACACCTTTGGTCAAACCTAGAAATGTCTAGAAATGGGTGCCCAAAAGGTCCCAAGTCCAACACAATCTAGTTCATAAATCTTTACCTGTCATTAGCTCTAAGAGCTACGAATCCTCAATCAAAGTTTGGAGACTTAAACCCTGTATCAAACCCCCTAACCCAATTTTGTAAATCCATCCACTCTGATGTAGGTGCATTCTCAGTACATTGCATATCCAAAGTATGCACCTAGGATGACACTAACCATTAACCACCACTCACATCTATCACAAACACTTCACCTCTAACCATTAACCATTTTGAGTGTCATGTTAGTATTGTGGAGGGAACACCATTACATCCAGTTTCTTATGCAGCACTAATGTGCCCTTCTTCTTATAGCAGATAAGCATCAGAAGTCTCATGGTGGCAGCAGCACGCACGAGCTCCCAGGCAGGCACTAGTACTCAAATGGATTGGGATACCATGCCTGTGGTGGCTCCACTGACAGTGAGGCCTGAAGAGTTTCTGAATGTGCGAAGAATTTTCATCTCGGATCCACCGAATGGCCTAACAAAAAGAGTGAAAGGAAATTCCCATTAGTTCAATGATATGTCAGGAGATTTGGGAGATGCAGATCATATCTGGGAATCCAAGATGGAATTTGGAGGAGTTTGGTGGACCTTTCAGTTCTTCTCATGAGAATTTGAAGCATTACAAAATGTAGCTCCTCTTCAAGCTATTTGGTAGAAAGTGGGGTTACAGGATTATTTTAGTGCATCTCTGCCTAAACCTGATTTCCTTAGGTGCTATTACTTGATTGCAACTCTGAAAGCAACAAGAGATAAAGATTAGTTAGGCACATTCCTGGTGCCCTCTCTATCAAACCAGGAGGAAATGAAAAAGTTTGATTTGAACGTACCTTTAATCAGGGAAGCCCTTTAGATGTACGACACCCACGTACCCTCCGATCGAGATCCTTTGATACCGGAGTCTATGAAGAACAGTAAACTCAAGAAGTTGAAAGAGATGTGTGCCCTCACCCCAAACATTGCCATACCGTTGAGAATGTGCCTTCAACATTTGGCATTTCCGGCTCAAGATCGATTCACTCAGCCTCATAAAAAGATTTGGTACGGACTATACCTAGTGGAGACTGGGAGTCTACCTATTAAGATGTCGGTGTTTAGTACCTATCATGAAAACATAACCCGATGTACTCCTTCGATCATCCTTGCTACCTGCCCAATCAACATCACTATATCCTTTGACACTTAGATCAACATCATATGAGTAAAATAGACCTTGGTTGATGGTGTGCTTGATGTAACGAAGCACTTTCTTGCCGCCATGAGATGATCATGAGTAGGTGCATGCAAAAATTGAGAGAGAACACCTACTACATATGCAAAATCAGGTCTAGTGAATGTAGCATAAATTAATGAACCAATTATGCTTCTATATAGTGTAATATCTTGTATAGCCTCTCCTTGACCTGCAACCAACTTTGTATTGGGCTCCATGGGTTGAGAAAGTGGCTTACAACCACTCATACCAAACCTGTATAGCACATCCAACAAGTATTTTCTTTGAATCAAGAAGATGCCATTGTGTGCATAGATTACCTCTATTCCCAAGAAGTATTTTAGTGTTCCAAGATCAGATATCTTGAACTCCTTTCCTAGCTTTGATTTGATATCTTTAATACCTGCAATATCACTTCCTGTGATGATCAAATCGTCCACATAGATGCATATGTATACCGTCTGTTGATCCTGCCAAATTCCAAGCTATCCCCTCAGAACACATTCAGCAGGTATTGGGAGATTATGCGACCCTCTTGGAAGCACACGGCCAACTGGTAGACTAGGTAAAGGAACTCCAAAGATCCCAAGTGGCCCCACCACACCCAACAGAACCTAAAGAGATGGTCAACGCTGCTACTTCACCAGAGCCCGAATCTTCAACGGCTAATGAGGTACTTGAGCTACACCAACAAGTTGCAGAATTAAAGGTTAAGTTGTTACAATATGAACGACCCCCCTCTCCACCCGATCAACCAACAGAAGAGGAGACTATTGTCATTCCAGTGGAAGAAGCATTTGAAGATAATTATGAGCCTCAACCCCCTCTAGGAGGCACAATCACTGATGAGGGACAGGACACATACGAAGAACCCCCTCCGGCATGGATGAAACAAGTAGAAGAGATGGGGCCGACTCACGAAGAATGCATATCAACTCAGATGATGGCCATGCAGACTATTGAGGAGGCAATACTTCAATCGGATTATTTCAGGCACTTGGCTCCTAGGCGACTGATAACTAGTTCTGAGTTACAGTATAAGCCCTACTTTGTACGATTGGAAGACGACAATGCAGAGATCAAAAGGGTCACCAATAGATATCCTTCTTTTGCCACACAGCTCCAACCAGAGGACATCCCGGAAGAAGCTAGAAAAGGTGCCATATTCCAACCCATTTGGAGGCAAAAATTACTTGAGACCTATCCGGAGATGCTACGAACATGGGATCATGCTCCCATGCATTTGAAGTATAACGCTTGCTTTGGGCCAGTGCAACGAAGAAGATCATGGAAGGCATTTTCCATCAAAGTTCATAACAATATTAATTGCAAACAATGGCTAAATTACCCTCCATTGCACCGCCAACAAGCACATCAACAGTAGCCTACATGATGGCTACCATCAGACATTGGATGCCATGCCTACACCCCATGCCTGATGTCGCTGCGCAGATGATGCTCAAAATCCTGGACATGATGCAAGTAGTGTTAAAGACTTTTCACAATATACGTAATATCCAGCCTCCAATTTCGAGCTTCATAAATGGTAATTATGATTTACTTTATGATATGAGCACAACCCCGAGTATTCGAGTTGCTTATGCGTGGCATGCACGAATAAGATATCTCCGTGCTTGCTACAAGCAAACTTTTGATGACATGTTCACCACGGGGTTTTGGGAGTCACACTCAGAAGTGTTCGCACCACGTCCAACCCACCTGCTACAACTATTCGCGTGCGAACAGACAATGCACTCAGAGCTCTACACCACGCCACAACCTGACATGCCTAGCGCAGTTAATTGGGATGCCCTGCAAAGAGATCTGGTCAGGGGACTACGGATCAAAGAACAAGAATTGGCAACTGACATACTACAGCAGTACATTGATCAAACTGTGGCGCAGAGGTCTGTCAAAGACGACAGACGCTAGGGGGGGGGGAGAGTGTTGGCATCATATGGGAAGAAGCAAGTTCGGGCATGCATGCAGATCTAGCACTAAGGCAACCCATTAAATTTTTCCAATCCTTACATTAGTATAAAAGTGATTCTCATCACTGACAACCATTGTAAATACCATTTCATCTTTTTGTAGCTCCATTTTGTGCAAGTCGAGGAGTCCTTGAGCTTGAGGAGCTTTAGAAGTAATTGCCTACCAATTTTCATATTTTTTAGACCTCGTTTGAGCCCTCAAATAAGCCCTGGAACCTAATTTTTAACTAGGCCGGACACTAGGTCAGGACAGGGCCAAAGCTAGTCAAAAACTATAAATAGAGCTAGAGAGCTCATTTTTGGGGCTAGCTTCTTGTAGTTTTGATCTTGTATGAGAACTTGGTTGCAATAGAAGTGATTCCATTGTCTTACTCTCTTTGTTCTTGCCATGTGTGCGTGTGTGTGTATGTGTGTGCATGTTTGTGTGCTTCTCACTCACACACTTGTGCCTTCACTTGCTCGAGGTCTTCATACCATCTTCATGTCTTCCCGGATTGACATTAAAGGAGGTGCTACTCATCATTGAGCTACATGAGCTCAAGGTGCAAGCAAGACCTCACTGAGGTAAGACTCCCTAAGTTTTAATTGACAAAACATTTTCAAAAGTGCACAGAAACGTGATTAGTTGCACTACAGGTATCGTGGGGAGGGACAGAGTGTTTTTTGTACTTCTTGGAGTGAGACAGTAAGCTAGAAGTGAAGAGGGGTGAGAAAAAAGTAAGGGGCAACAAAAATTTTTGATATTTTGGCTTGAGTATCGCGGTCGGTTGAGTTTTTGGTATCGCGATACCAAAAATTCCCTTGTATCGTGATACTCGCTGAAGTATCATATCGTCGATTACCAGCCTTGGTATCACGATACCACTCGTGGTATCGTATCACCAGGTTGGTATCGCGATCTCAATTTACCAAAGTGGTATCGTATCGCGATCCACTTTTGAGTATCGTATCGTCTCGAGTCCAGTTTAGTATCACGATACCATACTGGTATCATATCGTGCGGTTCGATGGTATCGTATCGCCTAACTGCCGGTATCGTATCGTGCCCCACTCTGGTATCGTATCGTCGTAGCATTTGGTATCGTATCGTCCACTTCCCAAGTATCGTATCGTCTCACTTTCAGGCATCGTACCGCAATACCAATTTGGTATCGTATCGTCCCTTTGCAGTGATATCATATCGTGCGGTTCGGTGGTATCATATTGCCTAACTGTCAGTATCGTATCGTGCCCTTTCTGGTATCGTCCAGTCTCGAAGTATCGTATCGTCTCTTTTTCGGTGTTGAATCGCGATACCACTTTTGGTATCGTATCGTCACTTGTTGTAGTATCATATCGGGCCAAGATCCAGTATCGTATCGCGAGAGTTCTAAGTATCGTATCAGTGCAAACTCTAGTATCGTATCGTGCCCTTTTTGGTATCGTATCATCCAAAAAGTGGTATCGTATCGTCTGGGTTTCCAGTATCGTATCGTAGGAGTTCCTGGTATCGTATCGGTCATAGTATAAGTATCGTATTGTTCGACTTTTTAGTATCGTATCGTCTGATCTGAAGGTATTGTATCGCCAGGCCATCAAGTATCATATCATGAGCAGCTTGGTATCGCCCAAAACAGTATCGCCTGGGGCAGTATCACCCAGAGTGGTATCGTCTAGAGCACTTGAAGCATTTTGAAGGGCAAACTTGAAGTTTTTTTGAGAGCCACTTAAGGAGAGCTTTAGAGACCTAGAAAGCCTTAGGAGGGTGAATGAACTTGAGGTCAGGAAGAGTGCTAAGTAGCCGAAGAAGTGTCATATCTTCTGTGGGAAGTGCCGCTCAGGTCAGTCACCGCTCAGTCTATTCAGACACCTCTAGTGATTCAGAGGAGGAGATACCCATGGCCTTAGAAGACATGCAGGGCCCCGCTCCAGGTAGAAACTTCATGACCACTGTGGAAGGAGAGTACCGTACCTCCTTACAATACGTTTCTACTAATGCACAGGAGATTCCCATCTACCTGGATGGCTTAAACAGATCCGTGGCTAGAATGGTGACTGCAATAGAGGCAACAATTGTGCCCAGACCGGCTGTTAAGTATGAAGGAGGAGCATACATGGACAAGATAGGTCACATCTACATAGTAACCGAATTTCCCGATTTGATCAATGAAAGGGGAGAGTTAGAGGGACAAGAAAACTCAGGGAGACCAAACCCTGAGGAATTAGTGACAACCCCTAGAGGTGGGTCCCAAGTGACACGAGTCTTGAAAGGAGACTTGATACCTCAAGACGACTACCTGTTGGAAGTATATTTGATCCATGATTTGGACTTGTTGCTGCAAACAAATTCACCAACCCAAGGAAGAGAAGAAAGCCGGATGACATTTTATGAGCTAAAGGATCTAGAAGACGAGACTAGAATAACCTACTTACACAAAAATCGGAGAAGATATTGGTTGGTTGATGCCATAGACAAGGCTCAACTGAAATACATGGGTTTGCCCGTATTCCCTCAGAGAGAGCAGGCAACCACTTCTCAGAACCCCTTTGGAACTCAACAAGAGGTAGAGCACACCATGTCAGGAAAAAATAGCCAACGGAGTGTTCCAAATCATACTCATGTGCAATTTGCAACTCGAGGAGTGCAAAATTAGACCCACCGTGGAGTAGGTAATCAGTACCGACCACCAGTAAGACCACGACCACTAGTAGGAGGGCAGCCTCGAATACCCCCAATTAGACCAGCAGTTCCTGCCTTCCCTGTAATGCCTAGACCACCAGAACCAATGAGAAGACTGAGACCTATCCAAGTGGCCAAATGTGTAAGAAATCATTATGACGGATTGGGAGAACCCTACGATCACATTGCTGAATTTAAACAAGTTCTAAGGGCAGAACAAGTAGACAACTTCTTCATGCAGTATGAGTCTTTTGGACTCACCCTCACAGGAACGGCTCTGACTTGGTTCCAGCCTTTAGACCCAAACCAATTTGGAAACATGGAACAATTTTTTCAGGAATTCATTGGGGAATACACTAAGAGAGGGATTAAACAGAACCCTAATGAAACAGTGAAAACAACCACTCGAAGATTCAATCAGTATGTTGATAGATGCCCGGCAGCAGAAAGTCCCATTCAACAAAAAATGATTTCATTATTTTTGGATGGACTCACGAATGGAACCCTAAGAATGCTAGTTTATGTGAAAAGGTTACAAACCCTGAGTGAATGTCTTCAAGAGTGCATTGATCTAGAAGACAATCTAGCTGAGGATCTCAAGAGCACACCCAGCCCCACTAAATCATAAGACTCTTGAAGTACTATTACATCCAACTCCAGTAATGTGGAGGAATTAGCAGAGTTGGTAGCAAAAAAATTAGGAGTTCAAGGACATAGAAATTACCAACACCTAGCTTTAAGAGTGCCCATGTTACGAAGATGCAGTCTATGTGGAGGAGATCACCCTACACATATGTGTGTGCGAGGAGGGACCGGTGCACATCAGACATATCCTTACAACAGACAACTCCAACAAGGAACTGCCTTGTACTGCCACATAGAACAAAAATACACCAATCACACCACAGAGAACTGCCCATTCAATAGACATGCACGACCCTTACAACCACCTCAGTATCAACCATACAGATATCCACCTAGAGAGCCAGGCAGAGAGGTACCGAGGTACAATCCCTATTCAACACCAAAGCACTAAGACCATACGAGCAAGTAACATATCCACTGCCCCAACCAGTGTTAGGACCACAACTGTCACAACCTTAACAAGTGGTACCTGTGAAATACGCTCAGCCAGAAGAAAATTTGGAAAGAGCCATACTGCTAGCCTTACCGATGACCAGTGTAGAATCAGCGAACCCTGGATATGAGCTTCCCCCAGGAGATTATTATCCCTATGAAGCCAACATGTTAGAGTATGAATCAGCTTATGATTCGGCTTACTATGGATATGAAGGTTATGATCAGGCTTTTGGAACAGAGGTAGCAACGTTGATGTATACCGCACCTAAAGCACAACCACCTGTGAGACCCCCCATTAGACCACCCATGCCGAGAGGACCTTGCTATAGATGTGGAGGATACCATTTTATTAGAGAATGTCCTCGGCCATATAATCCACCACCCCCTAGGACTTGGGAAGGATATTGCAACGATTGCGAAAAGGAACATCTTTTCAGAGACTGCCCTAAGAATCCAACCAAAGGCCAAGACACTACACGAATTAATGTAATTGAGGTGATAGAAGCTCCTCGAAGTGATAAAGAATACACAGTACCCTTGAAGGCCATTACAAGAGCTCAAACGAAAGAACTAAAAGGAAAACAACCAAAACAGGAGCAAGAGGACAATAGAATGGTAAGTCCCAAAATTCAAATAGTTGAAGATTTGGAGGACCCACGAGAGAGTACCCAGAACACTAAAGCACAGAAATGGAAGGAAAGAAGAGAAAAACTCAAAGATAAATGGATGAAAAACAAAAGTCAAGACAATAAGAAACAAACCAGAAGTAAGAAAGAACAAAAAGAGCAAGAAATTTGGAAGAAAGTGCGTAGTCCACTGCTTATCCGAGAAGCGGAAAAACCAGGATCCATTTTTGCTGACCCAAAGCCTGATGACCTAGACATGTGGCTAAAAGCTTACCAAGCTAGGATTAAGGCTGGACCAAAGGTAGAGCAGCATGAAAAGCTTTACCCACAAGGAGAACTAGAAAAAGAGAGGCTTGCAATCTGTCGAAAACTTATATAGGTAGCACAGGCAACCCTAGAAAAGACTATCCCAGCCCTTCCAGAAATGAGGATAGCAGAGGATCAATACAAAGAGTATGTCAAAGCCAAGGGTAAAGAACCTAGAGAGCAGATTGACAAGCGTGAGTGAACAAGAACCCAAGATGAACCGATGTCAACAATACCTGACCTAGAAGCTGATTGGCCAAAGGAATTATGGAATAGAATCCGAAGAACAGTGGAAGAAGAATGGAGTGACTAAACCGCCCTTTGAGGAAATAGATGTAGAAGTTTATCAACCAAATCCCAACGTGGAAGAGGTATATGAGGAAGTATCAAGACTCGACCAAAATAGAGAAGAAACCCAGAGCATTTTGACCTTGCCCAATCCATGGGAGAATACAAAAAGGAGTCTATGATAATCGGAGCACCCACAATACATGGAAAAGGAAAGGGAAACTCAGAAAAGAGTTCACACAATCTAATGGAACTTAAGAAGACGAAAGTACCATGCAAACTGACCGTGGAAGAATTACTTCAAATTAAACCGCATTTCTGGAAGCAATTAGCGAGCCAAATGGAATTAGGACAAGAGAAGGAAGAAAAAGAATGAAAAGGAAACTCACCTAAGATACAAATCCCAGTTGATAAGGTGGGAGAATTCAGTGAAGGAGACGAAGGTAAAACGTGTCTACCTGTCACTTACAATGGGTACATGACCAAGGCAATCCTAGACGCAAGAGCTAGGGTAGGAATCACCACCAAGGAGATTTGGGAGAAATGGGGAAAGCCTGCCTTACAACCCACACGCATGAAGCTCCAATTAGCAGATGGTCATGTAGAGAAACCCTTAGGAATACTAGAAAGAATCAAATTAACCACATGTGAAGTTGAATTTGAACACACATTAGGCTAACAACTATGAAATGATATTAGGACGACCTTTCATGAGACAAATGCGGGTAGTGCAAGATTGGGGAAGAGATTCGTTATACCTACAACACCAAGGTCGTCCTAATATCATTTCATAGTCTAACAACTATGAAATGATATTAGGACGACCTTTCATGAGACAAATGCAGGTAGTGCAAGATTGGGGAAGAGATTCGTTATACCTACAACACCAAGGTCGTCCAAAATGAATGGGAAATTAAGAGTGTGTATTAACCTGAAGAAAGTAAATGCAGCTACGATTCGTGATAGCTACCCATTACCTATCACTAATCACCTCTTGGAAAGAGTCACAGGTAAGGAAGTCTATAGCTTCCTCGATGGATTCTGGATACAACCAAGTGGCTATCGCTACAGAGCACCAACATAAGACTGCATTCGTAACTGAATGGGAAGTCTATGCTTTTAGAGTGATGCCTTTTGGACTCACGAACACCCTTGCTACTTTCCAAAGGTTGATGTGTCACGTCTTCGAAGAATTCCTAAGGAAGAGTATGGAAGTATATGTTGAGGACTTATGCACATACTCAAGCTAGAGACATGAACACATTCTGGAGTTACGACGGATATTTGAAAATTGTCGACAATATAGAGTGTGCTTGAATCTTGAGAAATGCATCTTTATGGATCAAAAAATCCTAGGACACATTGTATCTAAGAATGGAATCTCTACTAACAAAGATAAAATTAAAGTAATCCTAGAGCGTACATGTTAACACATGGAGAACCACCTAACGGAATAGCAGATGATTTAATAGACACTTATCTGTTCAATTTGGAAGTATGTCCTAAGTGGGCAGAGAAGTTATGGACCACAACACCCAATTAACAAGGAGATTAGGAAGGGAATTCTGGAATCGCGTAACTTACACATTGTAGCAGGAAGTGTGTACCATAGAGAACGTAACAGTGTATTATAAAGATGTGTAGAAGAAGACAAACAGAAGACCTTGATTGAGCAAGCTCACGTAAATAGATGTAAAATGCACAAGGGAACCCATGGAACTCTAAGGGAATTAAAACGATTAGGATTTTATTGGCCTGATATGCCTAAGGATGTTCATGAGTATGTTGGTAGTTGTACAAAATCTTAAGGAATTACCCCAGAAGACCATACATCATTACCCTTCTCTACAATAGCACCAGACTGGAGTAGGACATTGGTGAAATTCTTAAATACATGAGAGCATGAAGAAGGAACAAGTCTAGCTAGAAAATGATCTCTAGTAGAAATGAGTAAGGACTATGTTATATTGGGGAAGCAATTATTCAAAAGAGGAAAAGACAATCAGCTATGACTATGTGTGCATGAAGGGAAGTACTTACCCGTATTAGAAATGGCACATGCAAGTGCCGTAGGAGGACATTTTTCAGCCGAAAGAACTGTAAAAATGATTCTCTTTGTAGGCTTGTGGTGGCCAACTCTACACATGGATGCAGACACCTATGTACAAAGTTGTGAGGTATGCCAATACCCTATTCGATGAGATGACATGCCTCTGAGACCCATGGTTTGTGCGAGAGCCTTTTCCAATGGGGTATTGATCTCATAGGACCAATTAACCCACCAGCCAAAGGATCACACACTAAGTACATAATAGTGGCAATAGATTCTCTAACTAAATGGGTAGAAACAAAAGCAACTAGAAAAAATGATGCTTAGACCACAGCCAAGTTTCTCTTTGAGCACATCTTTACTCGCTTTGGACTACCTATAGAGATAGTAAGTGATTGAGGAACGCACTTCATTAACAAAGTAATAGAGTCCTTGATGAATGAATTCCTAGTGATTCATAAAAAATCAACCCCTTATCACCCTCAAGCCAATGGTCAAATAGAGAGTTCCAATAAAGTGTTGTGTATGGTGTTGACAAAGATAGTCAATAGTGGAAGGTTAGATTGGGACAAATAATTGCATCATGCAATTTGGGCCTTTCATGTGGCTTACAAGACAACCATTGGAACTACTCCTTTTAGCCTAGTGTATGGACAAAATGAAATCCTACCAATTGATTTTTTGGTACCTACTTAATGAGTAGCACAACAATATGATTGCACAGGACATGAGCTATCTAAGCAACTCGATCATATTGAGAAGTTACATGAAACAAGACTACAAGCAGTTACGGGAATTTATGCCACTAAAAGGAGACAAAAAGTGTATTATGATGCACACATCAAAGATAAAGGCTTGAAAGAAGGAGATTTAGTCCTAGTGTATACATTGAAGCAACATGTGAAGAAACTTTAGAAATGCGGATATGGACCCTTACTGATTAATAGGATCTCAACTAGCGGAGCAGTGAATCTAGCCACATTAGATGGAGATGTGCTTCCTAACTACATAAGTGGTTGTAGAGCGAAATGATATATGGAGCCATTGACGGATCAGATGTTAGCACGACTCATAGGAGCTCAGAATCTAAAGAAAGAAGAAGAGAGAATTAGAGAAGAAGCATGTCAAGAAGCCCTAGAGCATATCAGGAAACGAAAGGAGTGGATAAGGAAAGGGATGAACAATATCTACAGGGAGAAGAACTCATTCCCATGGCCAATTACCAAGTCCATAAAGCCGACAAGGAGAACCTTAGCATATCCCAACAATATTTGAACCTAGGGATTGGAACCACAGAGTACTGATTGATAGATGCCCTGATTGACTTAGGAGAAGCCCTAAGCTACATATGAATGACGTTAATTATGCATCTTCAAACAACCATAAGCACAACTAAAGCACACATGATAGGAATTTGAGGTCAATTCATAGAATGTGTTGGAGAAGCCCTAATATCCCTCCACCTAGGAAATTCTTCGATGGAGCAAAGAGTTTTGGTATGCAAAGACAAAGACCTAATTGAAAATCTAATCCTAGGGCAAGATTGGGTTATCGAGAACAAAGTGAGCATTCATCTAGCACAAGGATACATATCATCCAAAATAGGACATAAAGAAATCTTTAGCTTGTTAGAAGAAAGACCTTCTCATGTTCATGAAGTTATCAAGCTTGAGGAGGACACCCTAGAAAAGGAAATAGAAGATGAATCAAGCGAGAGCATACCCAAAGGACACCCTAAGCTAGAATTGCCTATAAATACAAATGTGTTACTTGATGTTGTGCCTTTATTTCCCCTGAGGAATGGATCTATGAGAGAAAGTGAGGACAATGCTCCTAAAATTACCTACACCAAGGGAAAAACATCCACATGGAAGTCTAGTACCCGAGCATCATATCTAGGGAATACTCATCTACAATGGATTTGGAAGGATCGAATGACTAAACCAGATGATTCAACTCAGAAGCAGACCAGTCATTCAATGAAAACGAGGAGAGACAACCACTACTCACAACCGCAATGAGAATCACCAAGAATCCTTCATGTGTTGTTTCCAAATCATTAGTAGGAGGCCAGAAAACACAATAGCATATGTGGATTCCAAAGAAGGCCAGACAGACTGCAAATCAAGAGCTAGACAAGCTCCAGGAGATATTATGCTGGCAAAGTGAAACAAGGAGGGCCAAAAGGAATCAACACAAGCACAAGAGGAACACCATATCAACCAATAAGACTTCAAGAAAGAAGGCAATAAGGACCAGAGAACGACTAGAATGACGGAACAAATACCTCAAACACCAACTACAAAATGGATATGGAGACCAAAGAGGCAGCTAGGACAAGAACAACCTACTCAACAAGAGTCCACTTGCACTCATGGAGAGTCCAGTGCACCTTAAGTATGCATGACAGGGCCACATTACAAGGCCATGCATTCAGAACATCATCTTTTCAACAAAACTAGTGGTGCACATTTCCATCATGGGAATAGATCGTAGATTCTACTACCATAGGAATGAACCTACAGTGCAAATAAATAAATGCTTCGGCTAGAACTAACATTTGTTTTCTTTCAGGAGTAAAAATCAAAAGAAGTGTGGTAAGAGACCTTAATCACTTAAGCAATGGGGAATGGAGTGACGAAGAAATCGACACACCCACTAAACCACACATAACACAGGAATTGGTTTTTTCTGAAATTGATTCTCTCTCTATTACAAGTGCAGATGGCTTCTGAGGATTTTGAAGCAGCTGTTCAAGAAGAGGTGCAAGAGTTTCCAAGCCAAAGGTCATTGGTTTCGAGAGGATCAACCCACTAGGGATTACCTTTTCTTAGTGACAATAAAGATTATGGACACCGACCATCAGTTTCCAGTCATGTCTCATGATTTCAAAGTCGTACATGAACTCGCGTGAACAATAGATATAATGACGAAGGCAGGTATTCAGAAATACTTCGAACTACCAATCTACAAACAAGACTTCCAATGATGTACTCAGGTGATGAATATCCTCCAATCGGCTTTACATGACCGTTAGGTCGTGAAGCAAATGATACAAACAACTATGGACACCCAACAATGAATGCTCGAAGTCGATGAAGACTAAGACAAGGCTATGAGAGAGAGAAGCCAATTCCATGTACTAAGTGACAAATTGTCTGCACAATTAATTCAAGTTCGATAGGCACTTTCAATCAAGGAATCAGAAGCTCAAGAAGCCAAGGACAAATGCACCATGCTAACAACCGAAAATCGAAAGCTCTAAGATCAAGTCATAGAACTACAAAGAAAATATGAAGCTGGTGAAGTAGAGAAGGTAAGAATGAATGCCAGAAGTAAGCTGCTTGAATCTCATATCAAAGTATATATGGAGGAAGCAAACAATCTAAGAAACAAGAATAAAGAACTTATGACTACCATACTATGCAACCAACCCATAGAAGTTCCAGAAACGACCGCAAGCATTACAAAGGCATTGGAAGATCAACTTGCAAAGTATGAAGACCTGTTGAAACAAGAGAAAAATATCCAAGAAGAATGGGAAAGAAAGTACATGCATGACATGAACGAACTCAGAAAGCAGTGGAAATCGACTGAGGACAAAATTCTTGAGATATATAATGAAGACGCCGATCAAATCGTAGATATCGAAATTGAGCTTTTGACTACTAAAGAAGCATTGAAAACCATGACCGATGAAATCAAAGAAAAGGATGAACTCATTGCAAAATTAAAAGCTCAGATAGAACAAGAGGTAACATCGGGGACATCAATAGTTCCAAGCTCCACAGCGGCCACTGAGGAGACTGAGGTACATCCTCTTTCTCCCCCCATGCATCATTCACCGATAAGGGAGGAAGCAGAGCCAAACACTGAAAGACATAATCAGGCTATTGTAGAACTAAGTTGAAATGAGAGGGCACTACTGGTGTCCCAACTTACGGAACAATTTGAAGAACAGGTAGTCAAGGTAATGAAAGAGGCAAAGATTGAAAGTAAGAGCCTGGACCACATTTTTAAGCCATTCAATATACCTTATGGACTACTTAAAGAAGAAACACGACAATATATAAAGAAGACCACCAATAAAGAACCACATAGCGACTTGCAATTCAATCTACAAACATTCACTTATACTCAAGAAGAATTTGATAAGGCGGATCCTATATGGCGACTCAAGTTGTTGGAGAAGAATCCTACGTTATGGGTACACTCAGAATCGGCACAGTACGTGCTTCAAGTCAATCCATCCTTTTGCCCAATACCTAGAAGACGCTCTTAGACACAATTTTGGGAAGCACAGTGCAAGGGTAGCTTAAATAATCAATGGCTAAACTACCCACTATTACCTAGTCCACCATGCAACTACTTATCGATAGAAGAATACATGGTGAAGACCATTGAGTTTTGGATCTCCAGATATGCCACAGTCCTAAATTTGGCCATCAAACCGACAAACAAAATTTTGACTATGCTACTTACAATATTAAAGGTATTTCAGCACACACAATACACATTTTTGAACTTCATAGGAATTAATCAAGGAGCAGAGGCTCTAGTTTTTGATCTATCTACTACCCCTAGTAGCTTAACGATCATGGCAATATACTTGTGACTTATGTTTCTGCTGAGTCCATACATGCAAACATTCAAAGAAGCATCCTTTATAGGGTTTTTCGAAATGGACTTAGAGATCTTTTTAAAAATATCTTCTAACTTAAATGCGCGACTGATGGCCTACGAATTAAGTTTTTTGCATACCATAGATAGGCACCGGATGACAGAGTAAAATCGAGCCAATGGAAGGAGCTAATGATATGTCAAGCAAATTTGCTTAATCGTAGAGATCAAAAAGTCAGACAAACATATGCACGTCGCCACAAAAGCTTGTCGAGGGCGACAGAGTTCAGGAGGAGGGACACGTGGAGGGAGAGTCAAGCAAAAAGAGAAGAAGAAGAAGATCAAAGAATAAAGCAGCTCACTAAGAAAGAACCACCCACTGCCCAAAGCCCCGCATGGGCACGCATCATGCTACAACACAAAAAGACCAGGTCCCAAAGAGTGGAAACAAAGAATTACAACAACTAGGACCTTTCAGGGGGAGACTTCACACAAAGGACAACAAACTATCTGAAGGTCTTAACTATCTCGTCGTCTACTAGGAGCGTGCGGTGGAAAGAAGTAAACAAGCTCCAGAAAATACAATAGGGTCAGATGTGTGAGAACAAAGCAATATCTAAAGACCAAAAGCTAGAAAGAGGTCGAGGCTAAAAAGTTGAAGCGGGTGACTAAGAATATCACATTCTTAGCCATTGGTTGCGTGTGTGGCAACCCGACTTAACACAGCAACCCAGATGTATGAATATAAGGAATACGAAGGGGATTACAGAAGCAAAGGATTTAGTTTGGATAAGGAAACAAATTCTCTGACAATCCTTAGCACTTCTTCGACCACTGGGTGTGTGTACTTAGGACATATAGACAAGTTGTAGACAAAAAGCAAAGCGTGTCAAGTGATGAGAGAGACAAAGAGGGGGAGAGTGCTGTAGAGGAAAGAGGCACAAAAGAGGAGCCCCAAAGTTTTCACATTAATGAGCACAAATGTTCTTCTTCAAAATCCGATGAAATTCCCTCGAAGCTACGTAAATGCACTAGAGGAGTCCTCTAGATGCATGAGCCCCAAATCCTTGTAAAATAGCTCTTGTGAAATAGTAGGAAATTAGAGATTAATCAATAAAAGTGCCGTTCTCTTGTGCGAAAGGACCATTTTTTAGGGCACATGTATATAAGTCACGGTGACTCTCTTAAGAGAGTTTCTGCTATTGTGAAGAAGTAGAGAAGAAATTCGAATTTGCTTCTTTCCTGTTGATTTCCTCCTTCTCTATGATCTTTTGTGTGTGTGTAATGTTTGGAATGTGTGTATAGGACTGTTATCTATCCCTTCTCACCACTTTTGAACTATTGTAATGTGTGTGTGAGCCATCACGAGTTGTGGAGCAAGTGTTGGTGTTTCTTGCTATTCACTATTTTGCGCATAACTTGAAGATCATTTGTCAAGCCGCCAATAGATGCGTCTCATCAAGAGCTTCAAAAGGAACCTGCTATTGACCATATTCGAAGTTCGTAACTGAGAGAAAAGTTTGAATTTGTGCATACTACTATGAATGGTATTGCAACATGCATTTTCAGAGAATTAGTGAGTTAGAGAGGTAGTTAAGTCTTTTCACATGCATTGTAGCTCAACCACTTCACTTTCCATCATGTGCGCACATGTCCTCATACACTTGGTTCATGTGATTCCTCGAATTGATAATTAAACGTGTATCAATCCACCACTATATGCACTTGTGGGGCGATTGAGATTTAGTCTCATCAACAAAAGTCCCTAAGGCTTCACGACTTAGGTACACACCAACCTTACATATAAATGTTGAAACGTACGTATGAAGATGTGAAGTATGTCAACAAACAAAGTATTCTATAAGACAAGATGACATGCCTTTGAGACCAATGATTAGTGCCATAGCATTTTGAAATGGGGTATTGACTTCATAAGACCAATAAACCCTCCAACAAAAGGGTCACATGCTGAATATATTATTGTAGGCATGGATTATCTGACAAAATGGGTAGAAGCCAAAGCAACTAGAAAAAATGATGCCAGACCACATCAAAATTTTTGTTTGAAAATATATTCACTCATTTTCGACTCCCAATTGAAATTGTTAGTGATAGAGGAACAAACTTCATCAATGAGGTTATTGAGTCTCTTATGAATGAATTTCTAGTAATTCATAATAAATCAGGTCCATATCATCCTCATGCCAATGGACAAGCTAAGAGTTCAAATAAGATGTTGTGCACAATCTTAACTAAAATAGTTAACAATGTAAGGTCAGATTAGGATAAACAATTGCATCATCCAATATGGACCTTTCATGTAGCATATAAGGCCGCTATTGGAACTACTCCATTCAATCTAGTCTATGGTCAAAATGCAATACTGCCAATTGACTTTTTAGTTCCCACTGTGAGAGTTGCTTAACAACATTAATGGATGGGGCATGAACTATCTAAGCAATTGGATCAAATTGAGAAGTTACATGAGATGAGGTTACAAGCAGTGTCTGGTATTTATGCTACAAAAAGGTGACAAAAAGCCTATTACAATGCTCATGTTAAAGAAAAGGGACTAAAATAAGGAGACCTAGTGTTAGTGTATACATTGAAACAACATGCAAAGAAACTACAACAAGGAGGGTATGGACAACTATTGATAAACCAAATTTCTACTAGTGGAGCGATTAACATAGCTACACTCGATGGAGATGTACTACCTAATTACATACTTGACTATAGAGTCAAGAGGTATATGGAACCATTAACTAAAGAGATGTTAGCAAGACTCTTAGGAGCACAAAGTAGAAGAAAAGAAGAGAAAGAATAAGAGAAGAAGCCCGAGTGGAAGCACTAGACCACATAAAAAAACACAAAGACTAGATACGACAACGGGATGAAAGGTATATACGAGGGGAAGAACCCATTCCCATGGCAAACTACCAAACTAAAGGCACAAAAAATCTAGGGAACTTCATCAGACAACCCTATTTAGATTTAGGAATCAGTAAAGATGATTACCAATTAGTGGATTCATTGATCAACATAGGAGCTATGCTCAGTTGTATACGAGTCTCACTAGAAAAGGAACTGAAGGCACAAATTAATACAACAAAAGCATACATGATAAGAATTGGAGGCAACTAGGTTGAATGTCTAGGGGAAATCTCAATGTCTTTACACCTTGGAAATGCTACTATGCAACAAAGACTTCTAGTTTGCAATGATGTAGACCTTCTGGAGGAGATAGTTTTAGGACATGATTGGAATTTTTGAGTTTCAAGTTACTTTCCACCTTGTCCAAGGATACATATCAGCTAAAATAGACCATAGAGAAGTCTTTAGTCTTCTAGTTGAGAATCCTTTAAAAACAACATGATAAAAAAGCCTTAGAGAAACAAGTCTAGGTGACTCAGTGAATGAAATCCCAATAAAACCCTCGTACTATGATTGTTCTACTTAGGATTCACCTAAATCTTGTCCTAAATTGCATGATGATCCTCTTAATTTTTGCCGAGAGAGTGATCCTGAGAGATTGGGTAAGGCCTATAAACCAAAAGAAATTTTTAAGAAGATTAATCAATCTATAACCTCATCAACATTGGAGACACAACGATACTCAACCATAACACAATTGTGGATCCATAAAGATAAACTACAACATTATGAATGCGAAAGGGATTTGACAACACAAAAAAACCCGTGAGGCAAAATAATCACGAAGGTCACAAATAAGGTCACCCTACAAGGCCATGCATTCGGCACATCACCTTATCGACAACATAACGGTGCACATTTCGTATATAGGAATAGGACTTAGCTTGTACGATAATAATTCAAATAAAGCTGATGTACATCAAAAATTTCTTCGACTATAAACTAACTTTATGTTTTCTTTGAGACATAAAAGTAAGAAAAAAATACTTCCCCAGGAATGTGCCACACATGAGTCACGAGCATGAGGAGAGAAGCACAAGTTTACTCTAGGTGCTAACCATTCTATATTACAATGCAGATGGCTTTGGAAGATTTCGAAGTAATGGTACAAGATGAAATTTTGGAATTTCCATTGAAAAGCATCACAAAGGCAAAGAGACATTGGTTTCGTGAGGATCAGCCCATGGATAATCATTTGTTTCTTAATCAATATAAGAATTATGAAAAGCAACCATCATTTTTCAACAATGTCTCACGATTTTTGAGTATTGCATGACATTCCATCAACCCTTGATGTACTAAAGAAGGTAGGAAGTGCAACTTATTTCACTAGGCCAATATACAAGCCTAACTTTGAGAGATGTACTCAAGTAATGAACACCTTACGTCCTGCAGTGGACATGCCATCAGTGCCCAAAGCCACTCTATTGGATTTACAAGGTGAATGGATGACAATTAGGTTCACACATGAACTGATTAAAGAAGCATTTGGATGGACTAAAGATGGCATCACATATCTTAAATAAGAGTGCCATGAAGTGAAAAAGAGAACATTTCTTGACATCAATAGAATCAAGATTCAGGAAGTGATTCTCTTAGCACACCAAAATTTTTGTTTCCTAAATATGCATAAGTACACAACACTGCAAAAAACTATAGTTCAACTAACGTCTCATGCAATTAAGAAAGTGGGCAACCTAATAAATCTAACACTGTATGTTCAAGAGTGCTTATTCAAAGCCAAAAAGTAGTGGGGCCACAAAAAATTTCTTATTGGGAGTGTGGCATTGATGGTACTCATATATCATGCACTAAACATCTGAGAACGTCTTTGAGAGATGCCTTCAACGGTAGAAATGTCAAAATATGTGAAATCAGCAATTGTCCCCAAGAAGACAAAAGGTGGAGCCATTAGTGAAGCGGCCAAAACTAGATCTAAACCATTAATGTGAGGAGCCAAATGGCTGCAGGAGGAAATCAAAATGGAAGCAACCCCAACTTCAAAGAGAATACATGTCCTTCCAAGAACACAATTAGAAAAGACGACAATGATTACAGAGGCTGATTTACAAGAAGTGCTATTACAAACTCATAGGTATACAAAAGGACAAGTTAATCTATCACTACAAGTTCATCATGACCATCAAACCAATGCGGCACAACAAAATCAACCGGGAAAAGATTAACAAAATTTCATAGATATAGAGAATTGGGATTAATAAATTCAAGCTCATCATCTGAAGATCAAGAGGAGAATGAGATGAACATGGATGTGCACATAGAAACAAACAATGAGGGTGGATGGGACGAACTCAATCAACTACTTGACCAATAGGAAGTGGCTAGCAAAGAGCAAGATGCAGGCAGGTTAAGCAGACTAGCGAAGAAGCCAATGAATAGCCAACAAGAAAAAAACGATTATACTATCCAAATAAATGAAGAAACAAAGCTTCAATTTATAGAAGTTAATATTGAAGGTCACAAAACAATAAAACATCCCAAGGACGAGCCATAGAAAGAAGAATTTCATGAAAAGGAATTGGTTGCACCCATCAGAGTGGTGGTAGAGTCGTCACCGATGGATGTGAAATTTCAAGGAAGCACATCAAAGCTAAACACAACAAACGAGGATGAACAAAAGGTTCATCTTCACGTCCCCCAACCATTTAATGAAACACTACATACTGATAAAGGAAAAGGTGTAAAAATCAGAGAAGAACCCATCATACCACAAACATGGCTGAACGTGGATGTGGCCTAGCTTAAACATGTAGTGAGGAAAATGATACAAATGGCCATGGACACACACCAACATTTAATGGAGCCGATAAGGATTACGACCAAGCACAAATCAAAAGAAATTGTTTCAAACTATTAAGTGAAGAGCTATCCGCATAGGTATTACAATCTCAACATGCTCTAGCATGGAAAAACGATGACCTTAAAGATGCGAGGGAGAATTGCAATAAGCTCATAGAAGAAAATAGGCAATTGAAAGACCAACTAAAAGAGGTCACACAAAAGTAAGAAACAAGTGAAGCAGAAAAGGTATGAATAATACATAGGAGTGAAATTCTAGAAACTCAAATCAAAATACACATGGGGGAAGCCGATGCACTATAGAACAGAAATAAAGAATTAATGAATTCCTTTTTTCTCAATCAAACCATTACTACGGTTGAAAGCATTAATGAGGAAATGATAAAACTACAAGTAGAACTAGACAAGTATGCTGATCATCTCAAACAGGAGCAAGAATTGCGACAACAATGGGAGTCGAAATATATACATGATACTAACTAGTTAAGAAGTAAATGGAAGGCAGTAGAATCAAGGTACATAAAACACTATCATGAAAATGCAGATCAAATGGTTGCACTCAGTGAATATAAAATGAAGAGTGATAAGGAGTTAAGTGCAGTAAGAGAACAATTAGAAGATAAAGATGCACTCATCAAAAGGCTACAGGATCATATCAAAAAGCATGGCAATATGGGGACACCAATAGTTCTGAGCTCTCAAGCGGCTATTGTGGAGACTGAGGTACGCCCTCTTTCTCCCCCATCAAAAACTCACCTATACATATGGAAGAGGAAGTACACCATGTTGATCCAGCTATACAATATATTGCAAAAGTAAGCCAAAGGGAGCGGAACCTACTGGTGTCCCAACTTATAGCAAGGTTCAAATAGATAGTAATGAGGGTAATGAAAGAAACAAAAATTAAAAGAAAAAATTTAGATCAAATTATAAAGTCATTCAGTGTACCATACAGGTTACTCAAAGAAGAAGCTAGACACTATATCAAATGAACTACGCACAAAGAAAAAGACCAATAATTAAACTTCAGAGCTGATACATTTTCATACACACAAGAATAATTTGATAAAGCTAATCTAGTATGGAGGCAGAAATTTTTGGAGAAAAATTCGACATTGCGGGTGCATTGGGAAGATGCACCATATTTACTAAAGGTAAATCCATTTTTTTGATCTCTGCCACAAAGAAGACCATGGATACAATTTCAAGAGGCATAGCATCATGGCACAATAAATAAACAATGGCTTAATTATCCATCATTGCGAAGCCCACCACATAACTACTTACCGATCCAAGATTACATGGTGCACACAATTGAATTTTGGATATCAAAATATGCATCAGTTCTGGATTTAGAAATCAAAATGACAAATAAAGTGCTGAGCATGATTCTCAGAGTGTTGAATGTTGTATCTCACCTTGAAGAACCCAAAGGGAAGCATGAAGTATAGACAGGTGATGATACTAAACACTCAGTTAAGTACCAAATTGGAAATGACAAAACATCTGATGGTAGCATGAGCCTTTTGAGTAAAGTTATATATGTGCCAACCATAACCAAAAACCTAATTAGTGTTGGATAAATTGTTGAGAAAGGCTTACATGTTAGATTCACTAAGCATGTAGCATATGTGGAAGACCCTCAACAAGGCTTCAAAAGGATTCCTAAAGGTGAGAAGTCTGGTAGATTATTTACATTTGAGGTTGAAGTTACAAAGAACATAACATTATTCAATTATAGAGATCAAACCTTATCTGAGCTAGAAATATGGCACAAAAGGCTAGGACACATAAGAGAAAGAACTTTGAAGAAAATATGCAGGGATCAAAGTATGCTTGGCATTCCCAATGTGACTAAGCAACATATGATATAAAAATGTGGAGCATGCCAATTTGGCAAAGCTCATAGGCAACCATTCAACAGGAAGGGATACATTCATGAAGACTATTTGGAGTTTGTACACACTGATGTGTGGGGTCTTAGCAAAGATCCATCAATCTCAAGTTCAAGGTACTATGTTTCATTTATTGATGATTACAATAGATGGACAATCCTTTACTTCATGAAGCATAAGGACGAGGTATTTACATGTTTCAAAAAGTACTTGGCACTAGTTGAAAACCAAATAGGAAGGATCCTGAAGAGGATCAGATCTGATGGAGGTGGAGAGTACTTTTCACATGAATTTGATTCATTTCTACAGGATAGAGGCATAAAGAGGGAAGTCACAACAAGATACACTCCTGAGTTGAATGGAGTGGTAGAGAGAAGGAACAAGTTAATTGTTGAAGCTTCTAGGTCTATGTTGAATGAGAAGAAGCTACCTTATTACTTATGGGTAGAGGCTGTCACCATAGCCACCTACTTGATCAATAGGCTCTGTTAGGCCGTCAGATTGGCACAATGTAATTTTATTTTCATATATCGCATGCACCGAAAGGGTGTAGCGAAGAGATGTAACCTTTTATCGATTAATGAAAAGACATTACAGGGTTCTCCGGCCGTAGAGGAGACGGGATCGCCAGACTATGTGTCTGGGCGATTGGGACCGTGCGGAGACGTCGTGGTGCAGAGTTTGCAGATATTGGAGTACTATTATTCTGTTCTTGTTGAATTGCCGTAATTTATTACTAACACAATAACGCTGTCTTAAGATCAATAAGTCTGTAAGACTGTGTGACTGATAATTTGCACGATAACTTACTGTGTGAGGATAACCGTAATTAAAGAATCATAACTGTGTAACAAAAGTTAATGCCTTGACGTATAATTACTGTTTGGTTAAATGGTTAATTGGGAAAATTAATTAAGGGCCTCTGCACTGTCAGACCCCTACCATCCGCAAGAACCCGAAAAGAGATTAAAAGCGACTTGAGGGAAGTCCCTTTTAACACTGGTGCCATTTGTGGGAAGATGGCAATAGATTGAGAGTAATGAGTAAAGGTAGAACAGTACGCAAGGCAAGCAGTGCAGAAGTGATATATGCCGGTTACTCGGTCCGGCGAGTCATATCCAAAGTATAGGAGAGACCAGCATCCCTGGGCAGTTCCAAATCTATTAGGGACACCCCCAGGCGGTAGAAGTACAGGTCACTTAAGCCCAGTGGTAGAAGGATCGGAGCCAGTTAGCAGTGATTTCGGTGCCAGTTTGGTGACACATGATGAGATTCAGGTGGATTCCGGTGTGATTCCGATACTTTCTGAAGAAGGTACAGTGATTTCTGGGTGTATAGAGACGCAGTGTGCACTTAGTCCGACGCTATCTGGCCAGAATTTGACTATTTTTGGTGATAAAGTTGTGTTATCGAGTGAGATAGTTTTCGGTGAAAAAATAACCTGGTGCAGTGAAAGTTCGATAAGTTCCGGTGGAAGTTCGGTACCATTTGGTGGAAATTTGAAATTTTTTGGTGATAGTGTGGTAATACCCGGTGGATCCGTATTACGTTCACCACTCTTCGGAGCAAGCTTACCTAATTTTGATACCAAAGTTGAGGACAGGCTATTTGATTTGGAGATAAGTAAGAGATTCGATGCTATTTTTGAACCGAAAGGTGAGTAGGCTGACAATACAGATTCTGAAGGACAAGAGACACCTCCTCCACAGACAAATAACAACAACACTACTCACACTAGCACTATGAGTGGGTCACAGTCTCAGCAACAGACACCCCCACAGCCGCAACTGCAGTTTCAGCAACAGCCGCAACCAATTATACCAATTCAACCGGTTCCAACAGGAGTGACTTACACAAAGTTCGGTGGATTTCCGGGTGACGACCCTGATGCACATGTGCGCACCTTTGAGATCAGTTATGCAGTATTAAACCACCCACCCGACCCGACGTACAAGGCCATTGTGTTTCATGCCACGCTGGTCAATGAAGCAGCCAGGTGGTTGACTGAGTATGATATTAATCATTTCGCTAACTATGATGAGGTGAGAGATGCATTTTTACAGAGGTTCCGGTTGAAGAAAAATCCTGCCGAAATCTTCGACTATTTGCAGAAAAATCAACAAAAGTCGCATCAGAGTGTCCAAGAGTATGCGACACTGTTTAGAATGCACCTGCGGTAGTTGCCACCAGCGCATGCTCATCTGCCTGATGATGTCATCACACAGTGTTTTATAAACGGCTTAAACCCGCAGCTCAAACAAATCATGATCATCCGCTGTGTGGGTGGAACGACACTGGATGCTGTTACTGCGATGGCCCTACAACTAGAGCACAAAGTTGGAGGATTTACAGAGGACTTGGAATGGCTGAAAGCCAGTAAGAACGTAGCAGATGATCCGGCCAAACAGGTTTATTGTACCAAGTGCAAAAATCTAGGGCACACCAGTTCTACATGTGTCCTTGACCAGATGTATTGTGCCATCAGTAACACCACAGGACACTCAATGGAAACCTGCATGTATAATGCCAAGGTGCAGGGTAGAGCAGCTATAAACGCCATCATACAAGAACCAGGTCAGCCACCAACCGATTACGTACCACCACAGATGCGAACCACTCAGTCGCAAGGATATAGGAATTACCGGGGTCAGCAAAACACCAATGTCAGTTCAAATCGATGGCAGGCGGGTACATCAGCGGAAGGTATCTCTCTACCACCCCCTCGATGTCATTTTTGCAGCGAGGTTGGACACATCCGTAGATTCTGCAAGGAAGCAGCAGAGTACGACAAAAGGAAGAAGGAGCGACAAAATCCTATGACCAACATATATTTCCCCAATTGAGTCACAAGCAGCCGTAGTTCAGACAAGATCAGGTAAACAATTGCAACCAGCAGCTGAAGTTTTTGAGCCTGGGCTTCATGAGCAGCAGCGGATGTTTGCAAAGGCTAGTCAATGGACAGCTAAGGAGCCGACCATATTTCCTGATCCCATTCCGATAACACAGGTCCCTCTGCCACAGGCAAGATTGAAAGAACATAATTCTGCCCCAACAACATTAGAATCACCACCAGAATTAGTGATAACCACAACCCAAACAGATCAGGTATGGGACGTCCTATCGAAGGCTTCTATCACACTCCCTTTGGGACAGTTGCTTGCTTTAGTTCCAGGAGTACGACAACAATTCCACTGGCAGGTTAGTCCCGAACCTTCATGTACTCCGGCGACTTCCACCATACAACCGGAGATGGATTCTACGGTGGATCATTCAATCCCATTAATCACTGTCTGGTATAAAAACCAGAAGATTACTCAAGTTTTAATTGATGGTGGGTCTGGTGTGAATATTGCGACCACAGCACTCTGCAAGAAATTAGGTTGGACCCAAATTGAACCCATACAATTTTTTGTGCGAATGGCAGACCAATCCAGAGTCCATCCGATGGGCTTAGTACGTAATATCCCGATCACCTGACAAGGAACCACATTTAAAATGACTTTTGTAGTCCTGGAGTTACCCGAGTCTAGCCTCGATTACAACCTACTTTTGGGTCGACCGTGGCTCAAGCAAGCCAAAGTTGTACAGGATTGGTCAGCCCAGGAGTTAATTTTCAAAGACAATCACCGAAAATATGTAGTTAAACTAGATGCTATGCAACCCTGTGATCTTCATGCACAACCATATGTAGCGGAGCCACTCCATATGTTGGATGGGTTATCTGATGATGAGGAAGAGGCGTTCCTCAAGACCAATAAGGATCTGATCTCATTAGGAACTATAGATCTCCAGTCGGTAGCAGACAAGTGGAGTCCGACAGTCTATACCATTGTACCAGTGACCGGAGAAGCAAAAGCAAATGATGATCTGACAATGGACAAAGCAACTGTACAATAACTGTTGCAGCCAGCTGATGATTTGGTGAAACCTCGACAATTTTATGTACCAGAAGATCAATTGATAACGTACAACTTGGGAGACACGATTAACCCAAGGCTTGTAAAAATTAGGGCCGGACTAGCAGGGCAATTCCAAGAAGATTTGGTACAACTCTTACGTGAATTTTCAGATGTCTTTGCTTGGGATTATAGAGACATGAAAGGCCTTGACCCACAGATTTATCAACATCGGGTAGTGCTCAAACCGAATGCGAGGCCAATCAAACAACCAAGCTACAAGATGAATCCTAATTATGCGGCGCAGGTTAAGGCTGAACTTGATCGCTTATTGAAGGTGGGATTTATTGTACCGATTGAGCATGCTGAGTGGATATCTCCCATAGTAATCGTCCCAAAGAAAAATAAACAGTTGCATATCTGTGTCGACTACCGAAAACTTAACGCAGCCACTGTCCGGGATCCATTCCCTCTCCCTTTTCTTGATACAATGCTTGATAGGGTAGCAGGACATGAAATGTATTCTTTTCTGGATGGCTACAGTGGCTATAATCAAGTGCGGATGGCAGAACAGGATATACCGAAGACAACTTTTATCACAAACTGGGGTGTCTATGCTTGCACCGTAATCTGGTTTGGTTTATGGAATGCCCCGAGTACCTTCCAAAGATGCATGGAGGAAGTCTTTTCACCCTACCTAACTACCTTTATGCAAGTATATTTGGACGATTTTTCCTTATTTGGGAAGACTTCGACGCACCTGTATCATTTACGGTGCTGCTTTGAAAAATGCTGAGAGTACAGATTATGTTTAAATCCTACCAAATCAGTTTTTGCGGTCTCCTGTGGTAAACTCCTTGGCCATATTATCTCTAAACAAGGAATACAGGTCGATCCGGATAAAGTAGCAGCCCTGTTGGAGGCACCAGTCCCAACGACACCAAAAGAAGTTATGCACTTTCTTGGTCAGATCCGGTATGGCAGGCACTTACGGTGGTTAGCTCACTTAGCAAGACCACTTAATAGGCTTATGACCGGCGCTCCGCGATAGTATGATTGGACACAGGAATGCCAAAATGCATTTGATCGTTTAAAGGTTTTATTGACACAGGCCCCAATTTTGTAACCACCTGATTGGGAACGTCCGTTCCATGTCTTTGTGGATGCATCGGACATAGCTATTGATAGCGTACTAATGCAGCAAACTGACAAATGGTTTTGGCCTATATATTATGCAAGTCGCCGATTAGACCCTGCCGAAAGAAACTATTTAGTGGCCGAAAGAGAGTGTCTCAGGTTGGTGTATTCTGTTAAGAAGTTCCGACATTATTTGTTGGGCCGAAAATTCACCTTCCATGTGGATCATGCCGCACTTGTGTATTTGGTCCGGCAGCAACATTTAGGTGGAAGACTGGCAAGATGGGTATTACTGCTACAGGAGCTCAAGTATGGCATTATTCATCGACCCGGCACTGTACATGCTTTGGCGGATTTTCTATCTCGATTGGATTCTGGTGAGTATCCGGTAGGGGTTGATGACACTACACCAACAATTTAAGTTGCCGAGACAAATTCTGAAGACTCTGCAGAACCTCCTGTTGCTCCTACATACTATGATACGTTACTAACTTTCCTCACTGATGGCTGTCTTGCCCCTCATACTTCCATCGCTCTGCGTCAGAAAGTTGCAGTTTACAGTTGAAGATTCCAGTTGATTGTGGGTCAACTGTATTATCTCAATCATACGGGAACCCTTTCAGAAGTGGGGTCTAGATTTTATTGGTCCAATAACACCCCCAGCGACCCTCATCAACAATCGATACATATTGACTTGTATAAACTATGCCACTAGGTGGGCGGAAGCTTGGGCTTTACGGTCTGCCACAGCGGTTTCAGTGGCCAAATGTTTGATGAAGGATGTCTTCCCGCATTATGGATTACCTCTGGAGATAGGGACAGACCAAGGAACACATTTTGCAAACACCTTAATGCGAGTCCTGACTCAGACTTTTCAGATTGTACACAAATTCAGCTCACCATACTATCCACGTGCTAATGGTCTGGCTGAAAGTACCAATAAGACTCTGATGAATATGCTTCGCAAATTGATCCTGGAATGTCCGGAATGTTGGGATCAACTTCTCCCTACAGTATTATGGGCATACCGGACTACGTACAAAGTGGTTACCGGAATGACTCCGTTTAAACTTGCTTATGGCATGGAAGCTATTGTGCCAATGGAAGTAGTGGTACCAAGTCTGCATGTTGCCTTATCTCAGAAATTACTGCCGGACGAATCCTTGCCATTTTGGTTGGATACGCTCAGAGCATTGGATGAACACCGCTGGGAAAGCTTCATGACTCTTCAAGAAGTTCAACTTTGCCAAGCCTGTACTCATGACCGCTTCCTAAAAACCCCTGTCTTTAAAGTTGATCAACTTTTGTTATTCTATGATCCTAAAGCTAATCGTGCTGCTAGAAAATTTAAGCTACGGTGGTTCGGTCCATACCGGATTGCTAAACAAGTGGGCCCAGCAACTTTTAGATTGGCGACCTTAACAGGTGTTCTCTTGCCAAAAGTGATTAATGGTTCTAAGCTTCGCCCATATCACCAGCCGTCTGATAACCGCTGATGTGTACTTAGTCTTGTTTGCGAGTCACTTGTTTTTTTTCTTTTTCTCCCCGTATTTCGGTTGACCACTGACCGTAATCTCCTCGTTTTGGGTATCTAACTATGATTAATCGCCGCCCGGTGTTACTGTTGCTGCGTATGCATGCATGCCGTAATTATGGAGGATAGCTCGCCAACACTGCGCGATGATTAGGATTCTTACCGCCTAATGTTGTCCATGCTCATACTTAATCGTGTTTTTGTCATTGATATATCACTATTATGTTGGTGTGATTGTGTGCTCTGTGTATTCTGTGTTCTCCTGTTTACTTGTGTGCCATGGAAGCACTCATGAATGTTGCAACCTTCCGTGCTGGCCTCACTCCTGAAGTGAGTGGGTATTCGCGCACACGTGGTTTGCTTCGCGCACACGTGGTTTGCTGGCCTTCGCTGAATTGCCTTGGCATTCAGTGGAGTGTCAACCATTCCATGCGCAGATCATTTCTACCCCATCCACGTTCTCGTCTACCCCATATCCTCACCTTCCTCTTTCTGGTGATCCAAGCCGCGCAACCTCCTCCAACCGCTCCCTTCTTGTTACATGAAGAGTCTACTCAAATGCTCGAAGACGAGGATGATGACGATGAAGAGCTGTTCCAGCTATTTCACCGAAAACGCAGATGTATTAGTCCCTCTGGCAGTCAGGTGCACGGATCAAATTTGACTTGAACTTTCATTTATGTGATATATATTCTTGTTCTTGAGTTTGAAACAAAAATTATTATCATTGGTAAATCTTTTGATGTTACTAGATTACTTTAAACATATTGCGGCAATCCACTATGGTTGCATAGTTTAAAGTACAAGCATCTTGCAACGATCAAACTAATGGACAATAATATTACTATGAACAAATCTTCATGTACTTGTCCTAACATATTTATGAACTTTATGGCTTGTTTTGGGAGAAAGTTCATGGATCAATGAAGATCCCTTTCTTGGAAATTTTGTATTCCCAAAAGAAAAGTTCACATTGAATATGATAGGAACAACACATGATTCATGAAATAGAATACTAGACTTATCTCATTCGTGTCTTTAGAACTTATCTCATTTTCTAAAGATCGCTTGCTTGGGTTTCTTCTTGAAGCTACAAACAAGTTAAATGAAACCACAAAGTAACTCTCTTATCCTTCTAAAAGGAAGATCTTTGTCAAAATTTCCATGGTTTTTGAACAAATTGCATCATTACTAGAGATGCAAATCTATTGAACACAAAGTTCAATTGATGCTTGGGATGGAATCAAGTGAAAACTCAAACAAAAATCCATCACTCCTTGGGATGGAATCAAGTGAAAACTCAAACAAAAATCCATGGTTTCTAGGAACTTTGCATCCTTACCAGCTTATGGAACATAAAAACTACCTATTGAACTTTGAAAGTTCAATTTATGTTAAGTTCCTCAAGATAGAGTTAAGTGAAAGCGTTCACTTAAATGATTTCATGGAATTTAAGGAAACTTTTCTTACTTTATTATCCTACTTCGATGCATGAGAAATTATACAAGCAAGTGTATATCCTCTTTCTAAACTTGGACTTTTTGATTATCTACGTATCTTTTGGAATTAGAGTGATCATAAGACTTTATAAATTTGCAAGTAGCCACCTTTTCTTGCTCATCAAAATAGAAAGAAAAAATGAATGGTTGACTTTCTTATGCATACTTTTACTAAGAAAAACTTCTTACATACCTAATAGAACTCTTCATTGAGTATGTGATACCTAAATATCACTTTGGGAAAGAATGAACTAGTTACTTGAGTTGCAAGGTTGCGAGTAACTTTGCAACTAACTAGTCTTATATCTTCCCAAAAGTCTAACTTGAGCTTGAAAAATTAAGGTAAATACTAGGAAAGTACCTTCATTTGTCTACTTAAAAACAACCATGCTCTGTCATATGCAAATGCATGTGTTTGCATGAATCAATGTGTTGGCATGTCTTTCTTTTCATGCCCTAACTAAATCAAGCAATTCTTGAGCTTGCAATGCATGCATGTCATACATCCATGCATAAACATACTAATTAGAATTCCTTTAAAGGATATAAATAAGCAAGTGCATAAGCTTGAGTGCATTAAATTCTTTTTCAAAGAATAAGGATGTGCGTTTTACATGAAAACTTAATTTTGGAAAGAGAAATGCACCAACAATCATTTATTTCCATGCATGAGCTTATGTTTCCATGTTATGCACCAAGTGCTTCTAATGCTTCTCATGCTTGATTTGATAAGCTAGTTTCATCACTTGGACTAGATTTAAACTTAATCTATGAAAGTCTTTGCCCTAATTCAACTCTTTCTTAAGATGAAGCGCAAGGTAATGGAAATAAGATCCAACATGAATTGAAAAAAAACATCAATTGGAAAATACTCATCTCCAAATCAAGCTACATCCTTCCATTATACATGGGAAGAGCTATTTTCCACCTTTTGGTCCTCAAGAATAGTCTTTCCATGCTTTGTGGCTACCTTTGGATCTCCTTAAAGAAGATCCATCTTCATATCCATGCTCACATCTCTCCAGAATCTTGGAGAGAGCCTTCTTTTGTCAATTGAAGAGGAATGAAAATTAAAAGAAGATCTTCCTTTCTCTGATGTTGCTTCAATTTGGCTTCATATGGTGCTTCCCTTTGCCTCCCTTTGGATGTGTGCTTGAGACGGATTAAAGAGGTCAAAGTAAGCTCTTGAGTTTGAGAAAGTTGACGTGTTGTAACCTAATGTGAAAAGTGCTTGTGTTCTAAATAGAGATTATGGGATCGATTCCTGTGGGTAGACAAAGGAAAACATTTTTGCTACCATCGGCCTCCTCCATAAAATTGCCATCAGCCTCCATATGGTTCAAAAAGAACCTATAGCTTTAGTAGGTCATGAGAGCAACACCCACATGCCACTTTCTATTGAGATAGCTTTTTTCTTCACCTCAGGTGGAAACAATAGCAAAAGCAACATCAAATTAATGACTTATGATGAATGTGGTCTAATGGTTGGCATGCTTCTCTGATTCTCTCAGGTGGGGGGAAAAATTGAGACCGGTGGGTCTTCGCTCAAAATCTTCTGCTTCTTCCCCAAAGTAAGAGAAGCAGCATCAGAATGTTCTTTTGCAGCACTGTGGGCAATTCATGCAAAGATAATTAAGTCTTTTTTGTCACTCATCGCATCAAGCGTGAGCACCACCTCCTTTACTTGTCAATCCATGGAGATTTGAGGAGGATATGAAGATCGTGAGCAATTGTGGTGAGCAAATGTGAGTGACAAACATATACATGCATGCACACACACACACAAGGAAAGATGAAAAAGATAGGAACAATGGAAGCTTCTATTTGCACGCTCAAAGAAAGTTTACAACACTCAAGAATAAGTTCACTCTCCAAATAGATAAACTCAAAAATGAGCTCTCTAGCTCTTTAATAGTTTTTTGATAGTTTTGGCCTTGTATAGGCCTAGTGTATGACTTAGTTAAAAATTAGGCTATAGGTCTTATTTGAGGGCTCAAATGGAAACAAAAAATTATGAAAATTGATACATAGTATTCCTCAAACATGAGGACTCCTTGGCTTGAACTAAATGGAGTTGCAAAAATATGAAATGATATTTACAATGGTTTTTAGTTATCAAAATCACCGTTTTATAGGGATTTCTTTTGAAAATTTGACATATACTTCTTGGAGCTCCCAATGTGCTCGCTATTCTTGTGTGTCCACTTCTTTGATGTGTTCCTATGGCTTGTGCTTGACCTTGAGTGTCAACACTCCCCCCCATCTCAAGTTTGTCATCCCTAACAGACCCTTGTTGTAGTGGGTGTTCTATGTAGGACTTTGAGAGGTAGTGTCCATCATGTATACATCAGAGCAGTTTGTCTTCCAAATGTAGCTGGGTCTATTGTCCTATTCTTCATTCTATCACTACTAGCTTTTTCAAGTTGTAGTCCCTTTATATGTACTTCTTCCTTGGATTCCAGCATGATGGTGTATTTGTGAGCTTCCAAAAATTGCTAATTGCTCAAAAGAGTTGTCAATGTTGATTTTGAGCAGTTGTCGACGGTGAATTTCTTCATAGGTATTGATGTTGTAACCTTGATGTCCTCTAGGTGTTTCAAAAATGGCTTTTAAAGTTATCATGCTAAGTACTCCTAACCCATAATGAATTATGGGTAAGTGTTGTGTGAGAGCTCCATAGCTTCCACACACAAACTAAAAATACTAACTAACTAGACTCACACTAGGAAGAGAGATGCATTTTCGCCCAATCAACCCCTCCAATATACAGATCCAAGTCCAAGGGGGTAAGTCCCTCTCAAGAGGACATGTGTGCCTTCCATCACATTGGTCCCTAAGGTGTTCACATGGTTTCCAAGCTTAGAAAATCACATGGCTTCTAAAAGAAGACTCTCCAAGCTCTCACATACAAACCAAGTGGCTAGGAGAAGCTTCCAATCAAGCCTAAGGTACGCAACCTTACAAAATTAACCCTAAGGTTCAAGACCCATCAAAAAATGTGTGGTCTAATTTCCCTGCCCTAATCATTCAAAGTTCCATCTAGTTTTGTGTATGAAAAAGGATTGACTCGAATGCAAAGTATGGAAAGAATGAAAATGGTGGAAGAGAACATCCCTACGTATTTTGTTTGTTTAAGCCATGTGCCATATGGGTCTCCAAAGCTCAAACATGTGGATGAGGTGGATTGTTGGCATCATCTGGGAAGAAGCAAGGACGGGCATACATGCCGATCTAGCACTAACGCAACCCATCAATTTTTTTCAATCCTTACATTATTTTAAAAGTGATTCTCATCACTGAAAACCATTGTAAATAGCGTTCACCTTTTTGGAGCTCCATTTGGTGCAAGCCAAGAAGTCCTCGAGCTTGAGGAGCTTTAGTAGTAATTGCCTACCAAATTTCATAATTTTCAGAGCTTGTTTGAGCCTCCAAACTAGCTTAGGGACCTAATTTTTAACTAGGCCAAACACTAGGTCTGAACATGACCAAAGCTAGTCAAAAACTATAAATAGAGCTAGAGAGCTCATTTTTGAGGCTAGCTTGTTGTAGATTTGAAGTTGTATGAGAACTCTTTTGCAATAGGAGTGATTCCATTGTCTCTCTCTCTTTGTTCTTGCCGTGTGTGCACGTGTGTGTGTGTGTATGTGTGTGCATGTTTGTGTGCTTCTCACTCACACACTTGTGCCATCACTTGTTTGAGGTCTTCATACCATCCTCATGTCTTCCCGGATTGACATTAAAGGAGGTGCTACTCATTACTGAGCTACACCGAATTTTGGCACCATTGCGGGGGATCCGAGCTTTGAGGACGAGCGTGTGATGGTAAGATGTAGAGAGGACAAGTTGGAATGGTAAGTAGTAGGTAATTTTCTTGTTTTTCACCATTTTCTCCATCCCCATCTCCATCTCCATCTCCATCTCCATCTCCATCTCCATCTCCATCTCCATCTCCATCTCCATCTCCATCTCCATCTCCATCTCCATCTCCATCTCCATCTCCATCTCCATCTCCATCTCCATCTCCATCTCCATCTCCATCTCCATCTCCATCTCCATCTCCATCTCCCTCTCTATCTCCATCTCCATCTCCATCTCCATCTCCATCTCCATCTCCATCTCCATCTCCATCTCCATCTCCATCTCCATCTCCATCTCCATCTCCATCTCCATCTCCATCTCCATCTCCATCTCCATCTCCATCTCCATCTCCATCTCCATCTCCATCTCCATCTCCATCTCCATCTCCATCTCCATCTCCATCTCCATCTCCATCTCCATCTCCATCTCCATCTCCATCTCCATCTCCATCTCCATCTCCATCTATCGCGACACACCCATCTATCCCGACACACCCATCTATCGCGACACACCCAAGTATCGCGACACACCCATCTATCGCGAAACACCCATCTATCGCGACACACCCGTCTATCGCGACACACCCATCTATCGTGACACACCCAAGTATTGCGACACACCCATCTATCGTGACACACCCATCTATCGCGACACACCCGTCTATCGCGAAACATCGACTCAAGCTATCGCGATACACTGGCTTTACGCATAAATTTTTGGGGGGTGTAATATAATTGTAATTGTGTAATTGTGGTAATACTGGACTTAATTTTTGACAAATTGGGACTACCTTAGAGCCTTAGAAGTGGGCAAAATACCTAGAAAACCTTAGATGAATTTCCCAAACCTTGAGAGCCTGTTTTGACACCTAAGTGCGTGAATGTCATAACTTCACCATATGAACTTGGATTGATGAGATTTTGGTCTTGTTGGAAAGCTCCTTGAGAATCCTACGTGGACCTTAATTGGTTTTTGTAAGAATCATATGTGGAGTTTGAGAACATGAATGTTTAAGTTGGCCATTAGCTGGGATTAGGTGGTCATAGGATTTTGGGGGTAGAGTGAGCTATTCCAAGGGGGGCTTATAGTTTCTGATGTGTGTCTGTCAATTCATTGGGATGAAAGGCAATATTAACCTGTGAACCTTTGCAGGAACATTGTGAGCAATCAAGGCATTCAAAGCAAGCTAGCAAGGAAGAATACCAAGCTTGGGAGAAGGCTTCCTGGGCTTGTGTAGCGACCGGAGCAACAAGTGATTGGAGATTGGAAGTTCTCTCGACCCCCTTTGTCAATTCCTAGCTTAGGCTAAGTGCAACTTAGGTGTGGTGAGTAATTAGAGCGATGCTAGGCACGAATCAAGTCCAAGAGAACTAATCAACTAAGTGCAAGCATTAAGTAGGTCTTAAGTACAAAAACCCTAAGGGACAGAAGTAAACTTGAATCGATCAATTATCAAGTGCGAAGTATTCCTGACGACGTGATTTCAAATAAGAACTTAACACAATACATCAACTAAAAAGAACAAAGTGATTGATACGAACTAATCTGCAACGAGATTGTACTTGGGACTAGGGGGACGAAAACCCAAGCATATGAACCTAAGGTCAGGAAGACACTTAGGCCGAGATAGACAAAGCCTCAGGTCTTCTGAAGCTAGTGTCGATCATATTGCTAGGTCTTGGGCCCAACAGTTGAGTGATTATCCATACACTCTAAGTTTAGAAACAAGCGATTCTGAAATGTCCTATAACATGGAGGGACCAGTAGGTAGTTCAGGAGTGGCGTACCTAGAAAAGCCAGAAGAACCTTACAAGACTCAATTGGAATATATCAGGGCCAATTGTCTAGGTGCTCGCATCTACGAAGACAGCCTGAGAAGATCTGTGGTCTAGATTAAAAACCCAGATCAACCCCATGGACTAGAACATCTGGTAGTCAAGTTTGAGAATGGAGCATATCTAGATAAAGAAGGAACGATTTATGTGGTCACTACCCTTCCAGATAGGATAGATGAGTTTGGCAATGTGATCGTAGAGGCTGACATGGGAGACATAGAGCAAGGAAACTTAGGAAAAGAGCCAAAAACCCCTCAAGACAAGTCGGTCCTGACAAGAATAATCACTCTAGAGTGGGTTCCCCAGGACAATAGGAGCATAGAATTACTCGTGATTCGAGAGACGGATTAGGCTTTTGGAGGTACAAGCTTGAGAAGCCTAACAAAGTGGGAGCACTTACCATCCATGAATTCAAAGATCCCGACAGCACATGCAAAGTGACCTACTTAGATGACGCTTTAGAGAGGATCTTTGTGGTCTCTGATCATGGGAGACATGCCTACACTTGGAAGGGTGAATTTTTTTCCCCAACCTCAATCCAATGTGTCTTATGGTCACCTAGGAGCTAGAACATCTCAATCTCATGGGACTCAAAGAGAAAGGAGTAGAGATAGACCCGAGGTGAGCTTTGCTAACCCACTAGGAAGAGAGAGGATGAGAACAGAAACGGATAGAGAAGAAATTGAGAGATCTAGAGCCCCAAGAAACCAAAGAAATGCTGATGATTTTCCTTTGCCAAGGCCCAGAGAACACACTAGGACCCTGAGACCAACCCAGCTGGTGAAGTCCATGAAGAATTACTTCGATGGCACTGGAGACCCTTACGACCATGTGGCAGAATTTAGGCAAGTCTTGAGAGTTGAACAAGTTGAGGACCTATTCACACAGTACAATGCTTTTGGCCTAAACCTTAGAAACACAACTCTTATGTGGTTTCAACCACTACATGAGAGGCAGTTTAGGAGCATAGACCAACTTCGAGAAGCTTTCATCACTGCATTTTCTAAGAGTGGCATACGGCATAATACTTCCTCACTGATTCATAGCTTCAAGCAAACACCTCAAGAGACGGTCAGTCTGGCAGGAAGATGGTTTGGGCAATACCTAGAGAGGTGTCCGGTGCCTGAGTTACCCACACCAACTAAACAGGTGGCTCTATTCTTAGATGGATTTTTGAGTACCAAGCTTAGATCATATGTGTATCTGAAAGACCCCAGAACCATAGAAGAATGTGTACGCATGTGCATAGACATTGAGGATAATCTAGGAGAGGAGCTAGAGCTTTCAAAAATCTACAAGGATTTGGATAGCTCTAGCAGCCTCACTTCTGGTCAATCCGCATCGATCGAGGAACTTGCAGAGAAGGTAGCTCAAAAACTAGGTATCTCTAGCAAATAAATTCCAAGATTCACTCAAGGGAAATGATGCTATACTTGTGGAGGAGACCATATGGTGAGTGTATGTCCCATTATGGCCCAACCCTAAGTGAATCCTAGTAGCCAGTACTGCACCATAGAGCGAAGGTACACCAACCACACTGCACAAGACTGTCCTTATAACAAACAAACTGTTAGGCAAAACTACCCTCAACCATATCCACAACAGGGTAGATTCCAGACCCAGTACCCACCACAACAATATGGTAGGTCCCAACAATCCTACCAACCACCCTATCAAGGGCAGGAGAGACCACAACCAGTTCTAGCGCAGCAACCCCTTGCTCCAACCAATGTGATTCCAATAAAGTATGCATCTGCAGAAGAAAATATGAATAGAGCCATAGTCCCAGTGACACCATTGCTGTCTGAAAGTGACCCAAGTGATTATAGTTTTGACTCTACACATGTTGATAGCACACATGCTTACTACATGTAGTCACCCAAGCATAATGAGTCATAGTATTATGAAGAACCCAGTGAATCTAGTTGGGAGCCAAATTATGCGAATGTCATGTATGCAAACCCCAACTCTAGACCTCAGCCTAGACAGATAAGACCTCCATTTCCTAGAGGGCCATGCTTCCGATGTCAAGGAGATCACCTTATTCGTGATTGCCCTCTACCAACACCTATACAAACCCAATTTGTGACAATTGAAGGCTTTTGCTTAGACTCTGGAAAGGAGAATTTTATGAGAGTGTCCCAAGTACCCCATCAACATGCCAAAAATCGCTCCTATCAATGTTATTGGGCTAGTAGTAGACTCTACAGGAAGCATAACTTCCATAGCCCCAGTGCAAGTGGTCACTAGAGCTCAAGCGCAGTGAACTCAAGGTGTAGGGAAGGAAAAGAGTTCTGAGGTTAGCCGGGAGAGAATGAAAAGACAATGGTCAAAGAAAATGAGCGAACTTGAGGAAAGCTTGAGGGAAACAAAAGCAAAGATAATTGAACTCACATCTCAAACTCACCCTCACACTACCCCACCACCACCATTTCCATCTCCTTCCAAGCCATCACCTTCCATTTTCCAATCTTCTAATCCACCATGCGTAACCCACCCACCACCCAGAGTAGGATCACTCCTAGCCGATTCCACGCTTGAGAAGAGATAGAGAGAACAAAACTTTGTGCTAAGATGGTAGAATTGGTGCAAGCTATGTTTGATGCCAAACGCTTGTTCAATGGCTCTAGCTCCACTAGAACACCATTGCATTTTGATGATCTATTAGATAGATTGGAGAGGTTACTTGCAAAGTCAGGAAAAGGAGCCACCTTCCAGGCTAAGGAGAGGGCAAGTGATAGAATCAACATTCCTTCCTAGGAAGCTTATGTGCCTAACTCCATTGGACCAGACACCTCTTTTTCGATGAATTGATATTCACCAGAATTGTTGCGAGAGATTCAAGAAGAGAAATGGGCTAAAGAAAGTGAAGACCCTCCACCAATTGAACTTGTGGATGACACGAATAATCAATTCCCACAAGACATTCCGTCCATTTATGGAGAGAGTGCCCAATCTCACAAAAGGTTAGACTTTGAGTCTAATTCCTTGCAAGAATTACCACATTTCACAGGCCCATGGGAAACTAAGTCTACTTGCATGAGAGCACCCATAGTCATGATAGAAAATGAAGATTCGATCATACCTAGGAATACGGAGGTAGTAAAGAACACTAAAGTGCAGTGCAACCTCACTTTACAAGAGCTACTCAAGGTTAAGCCTGAATTGTGGAAACATGTAGCCAAACAAGTGCCAGACGTAGCAAAATCTCATTCCCAGGTAGGATCTCATAGAACACTGCCAGAAATACCATTGGATAAGATAGGAGACATGAGCGAAGGAGAAGAAGGAAATACCTATCTTCCAGTTACCCATCAGGGATACACAACCAAGGCAATTTTGGACTCAGGTGCAGGAGTTGCAATTGCTACCACTTCCCTATGGAAGCATTGGGGCAAGCCAGCACTCAGGCCGACGAGAATGAAATTGCAAATGGTCGATGGTCATATTGAGAGGCCCTTAGGATTGCTAGAAGGAATAACTCTCACTACATGTGGTGTAGAGTTTGAGCATACTTTTGCTATATGTGACTTTAGCAAAAATCAGGCCTACAAGATGATTTTGGGGAGGTTGTTTATGTGGCAGTTGCAAGTGATACAAGATTGGGGAACCAATTCTTTGTATTTGCAACACTTAGGTGTTACCACCAAAGTCAATCTCAGGGATTTCTCTCATAGAGACGTACCCCCTATTCAATGGAATCCCATCCATAGAGCTAAGGATGACACGGAGTCAGTGCATTCCATAGGATCAGGATCCTCATGGATGCATGAAGACACACACTTGTGGATGTGTAAAGTAGCAATAGAAGAGGAGAAGAGAGAAAAAGTCAGAGAGATAGGTGCAAAGGAAACTCATAGATCGATTCAAGACCCAGCCTATGCACCTATAGTATTTCTAGACGAAGAATTTGAACCCCACGGTTGGGCTAAAATTTTAGCAACAATGGATGTAGCCATCAATGAAGAGCAGTGGACACCCCACTGTGATGAGGATGGCTATGACATTTTAGTCTTCACAATAGAGCCAATTTTGTGTGATCCAATTATTGAAGAATATGAACCTAGCACTGATGCATTTGAGGATGCAAGTGACTTTGATCTAGAGTCAATCATTATGGACCCACCTTTTACATCAGATGAAGAATATTTCCACGAGGTAGAAGCTCACCCTCAGAGACATGAGGAAGGCATGAATGTGGTGAGATTAACCACACAAGTGACCACCAAGAGTGAAGAAAAAAAAGAAAGAAGAAAGAAGTCATACCGGAGGAAGAAGAATCTCTATTTGAGGTCCCTAAAAATTTTAAGAAGTATGAGATAGAAGATAGGAGAGTCATGATAAGAATGTCTAAACGTGATGCTCAAGCGGGCAAGCCCTATGATAATAAAGAAACCACAAAGAAAATTGTGGTAGCCATAGAAGAAGGTGAGGAGAGATGCACATACATTGGACATGACCTTACTGAAGAAGAAGAGCAAGAGTTGATAGCTTTGCTGAGAGAGTACAAAGATGTATTCGCTTGGAGCTACAAGGACCTGAAAGGTGTGGACCCCAACATATGCTCACACACGATCCCCATGACCTCAGATGCCAGACCCTCTAAACAGAAGCCATACACATACAATGACAACTATGCTGCCAAGTGTGTACCTAAGTCACAAAGTCTTAGAGACTTATGCCAAAGAGACTAAATCTCATTTGCCACACAAGTACGTATAGTGGGGGATTGACACACGCTTAATTATCAATCCGATGAACCGACCTAACCAAGTGTATGAGGACTTGTGCGCACATGATGGAAATTGAAGTGGTTTAGCTAAAATGTATGAGAAAAGACTAACCTACCTCTCCAAATGCACTTACACAATGGAAGTGCTTGCCGCGATACCACTTACAGCAGTTTTTACAAATTCGAATGTTTCTCCCCGCTCCGAACTCCGAATATGGCCAATAGCGGGTTTGTTTCGAAGCTCTCGACGAGAGGCTTCTACTGGAGGTGTCACTTGATTCTGACAACTGTGCTTCAAGTTATGATAGAAATAGTGAATGGTGGGAAACACACACACTCACTCCACAACTCGTGCTTGCACACACACACACACACACACACACTACAACAACTCAAAAGTGATGGGGAGGGGTAGACAATAGTCCTACACACACATTCCAAGCTTCACACACAGAAAAGATCATAGAGAAGATAAAAATTTGTAGGAAAGAAGCAAATTCGAAATTCAGGAGCTCTCCTTCTTCACAATGGCAAAAAAAGTCCTTTACAAATAGTCACCAAGTGACTTATATACATGTGCCCTAAAATTGGTCCTTTCACACAAGTGACCGGCACTTTATTGACTAATCTCTATTCTCCTACTATTTTACAAGAGATATATTAGAATGCTTTGGGATTATGCATCTAGAGGACTCCTCTAGTGCATTTACATAGCTTTTTAGGGAATTCCTAAGATTTTGAAGAAGAAAAATATGCCCATTAATTTCGAAAAATTTGGGGCTCCTCTTTTGTGCCTCTTTTCTCTGCAACACTCTCCCCCTCTTTGTCTCTGTGGTCCCTTGACAGACTTTTGCTTCTCGTTTTTAGCTTATCTAAGACTTCTGAATACACACACCGAGTGGTCGAAGAAGCAATAAGGACTATCAGAGAATTTGTTATTTTATCCGAGGTATGTCCTTTGCTTTTGTTTTCCCCTTAGTATTCCGTACATCACAAATTTGGGTTGTTGTATTCAGTCAGGCTACCATGCACGCCATCAGTGGAAGGATCAGGATCTGCCAGATATCTTCTTGCACTTCTTCCTGGATACTTATTGGCCTTGATCCGCCCTTGTCACTTACATACCTTCCCCTGTTGTATTGCTTTGAGCCTGTTTGCCTTCTGCCACCGCACACCTTAATTTGCTGACCTCTACTTTCTTTTAATAGAGCATTCCGTTTCAAAGGCCCTATTTCTGAATCTTCTTTGTCATCCTTTACGACTTGTTCCATTTCTTTCGACTGCACACATCCAGTGGATGAGGAAGCTGTGTGCAACCTCCCATGAAATGTCCAGGTTGTTATCTTTCTTTAATTCCACTCCTCAAGACCTGGATCTTTGGCGTTGTTGCCTAATGCGTGCCCCTACGGGGCTTTGGGCAGAGAGTTGTTCATTTTCCTTTATAATCTCCATTTGTTACTGAGCAGTTTTAGTCTTTGATTTTCTTCTTCTTCTCTTTTTGCTTGTCTCCCCTTCCACATGTCCCTCCTCCTGAAATCTGTTGTCCCCGACATGCTTTTTGTGGCGACGTGAGTACATTTGTATTGCTGCCTACTCTTGTTGATTAAGCAGATTGGCATGACTATCACTCTAGCACAATGGCAAGTACCAACGTGAGGAGATACACCTTGTAAATGTCAATCCGTGGAGACATGAGGACCGGTATGAAGACCGTGAGCAAGTGATGGCACAAGTGTGTGAGTGAAAGCACACAAGCATGCACACACATACACACACGCGTGCACACGGTAAGAGCAAAGAGTGGAACAATGGAAGATTTTCGATTACACAAGAGCTCTCTTACAAAGCTGAAAACTACAACAAGCTAACCTCAAAAATGAGCTCTCCAGCCCTTTTTATAGTTTTTGAGTGGTTTTGGCCCTGTCCAGACCTAGTGTCCAGCCTAGTTAAAAAATAGGTTCCACGGCTTATTTGGAGGCTCAAACAGAGTCTAAAAAATATGAAAATTGGTAGGATGGTAATTCTAATACTCCTCAAGCTCGAGGACTCCTCGGCTTGAACAAAATGGAGTTACAAAAATGGAAAATGGTATTTACAATGGTTTTTAGTGATGAAAATCACTATTTTTTTAGGGATTTCTTTTGAAAAATTGACAGGTGCTTCTTGGAGCTCCCTACTTGCTCCTTGTTCTTGTGTGCCCACTTCCTTTATGCACTTCCATGTTTTGTCCTTGGTCTTGAGCTTCAACACTCCCCCCCCCCCTCTTGAGTCTGTCGTCCCTGACAGACCCTTGTTGTAGGGGTTGTTCCATGTGGTACGTTGAGAGGTAGTGTCCTTCATGTATCAATAGGAGCGGTCCATCTTTCCAATGTAGCATGGTCATTTGTCTTGTTCTTTACTTTGCTACTGCTAGCTCTTGCAGGTTGTAGTCCCTTTGTATGTTCTTCTTCCTTGTATTCCATCTTGATGGTGCATTTGTGAGCTTTCCAAAGTTGCTAGTTGCTCCAAAGAGGTGGTCAATGTTGATCATGAGCAACTCTCGACGGTAGATCTCTTCCTTGCACTTGTTGTTGTCACCTTGATGTCCTCGACTGCTTCCAATTATGGCTTTTATAGTTTTCATGTCAAGTACTTATAACCCATAATGGATGATGGGTAAGTGCATTAGTGCATGGGTTGAAAAAGATATGTGCCTTGTGCATGGCCTTTTAATGTGGCCCTATGCATGCATACTTGCAAATGCATTGGAAGAATTATGGTGCAAGAAGTTGGGTCTTGAGCTAAGTGCTCAAGGGTATGCCGACGAAGAGGTTTCCTAATCTATCATGGTTATAGTGTGGCTGTAGTAGGGTGTGCTTACAATGGTGAAAGGTCAATCGATTTTTGTCTCTTCATGTTGTATGCCCATCATGATGATTGACCATTGGCTTGTCTTTCTCGTTGATGGACATCCATTATGAGGGTTCACCGATGAGTGTTGTCGAGCGCATGGACCTGTTTCTTCTCTTCTCTCTCTCTCTTTTTTTTTTTGTTTTTTGGAACAAGACAAGAAGAAAGGTGTTAGCATCAATAAAATAGTTTACATTTAGCAAGTGTGTCTCATGTGCCTTGGATTCTCAATTGTGTCTATGCACGGCCATGTAATGTGGCCCTATAATGATGCATACTTTGGAAGTGCATGACCTCAATGGTGCAAAAGACAAGGTTATGCCACAGGCACATGGTTGTTGCACGTCGAGGCTTGCAATGTTCTTGCGGATGTTGCTGCAACCTTTGTTGGATGTATCCCTTGGATGTCAAAAGGAAAATTGATTTTAGGGACCCATTTTAGAACAGTGGTGGGTTGTGTACAAGTCCTTGTTGACTTCTTCATCTTGGGTTGATTGCCTAAATTTTGTATCTGGAGTGGTTCGTTCTTTGGTGTTGTGGATGCTACTGGTGCCTTAGGCCTCCAAACCCATGTCCTTGATGATTGTCTTCTTACTTTTGTCGAAGGCTTGAGGTGATTTTCTTTGGGTATTTGTGCTTTGTTCTTACCCTTTTCTCTCCTTGGCTTCTGTGTCGAGACCTTTTGCATGGTGGGGAGCATACATCGTTGTGTATGTAAGAGCTTCGTGGGTACCCACATTTGTAATTGCCCTTGTTGCGTTGTAGCTAATTTTTTAGGCATCCAAATTTGTATTTGATTGTGGTCGGCCTTCATCGATTGCTTCGGTACCCAAATTTGTTGGATTCTTCATGCTTGAGCATGTAGTAGGTGCTTGGTCCTTCTTTTGTCATGGTCGATCTGGTTGGGTGAGAATCTTTGAGGCAACATCAGTGGTTGCTCTCCTTTTTTTACCCAGATCTACTTCATGCCCAGAACTTCGTTCTTCTTGAAGGCTCTTTGTCTATTTGATAGACCGGTTGCCTTGCACTGTTTTGCTTGCTTCTAAGGTTGAACCATTGTGGATGCTTTACTCTTTGAAAAAGAAGAAGGTTCTGCTTGCCTTTGCGACTGTCCTTCTGTGATTGTGTCCTTCTAAATCATAGAGCTTTTGACACATACAATAGCCTGTTCGAGAAGATTAGTCTTAGAGGAACTAAGAGGGTGTGTGGTGCCATGGTTTGTGAGCATGCAATTCTCCAATTCTAATGTAATGCAATGTTCCTGTACCCAGACTTGAAGCAGTTGACTTCTTAGGTTCAAGTTAACTGCATGGTCATAAATCCAATCTTGACCCAAGACAAGTGGCTTTGTATGGTCCACATCTTGACACACTAGCATTTTGACTTTTATTGGAACATCTTGAAGGTATATGGGAAGCTCCACCTCGCCCAAACAAGGGGTTTCCACACCTCCCAATCCTATGAGATAGGCTTCTATGGGCTTGATGTCCAATTGCAAGTCTTGGCAGTATGAAAATCTCACTGCACTAGTTGCTGCACCTGAGTCAACCAATGCTCTCACAGTCATTACATTTTTTTCTCATCCTACCTCTATAGTCACAAAGGGGCGTCGATCGATGATTCGAGAAGTACTTGATTTTTGGCACATGTTCATGTGATATTTTGGAGCTTTCGGGTTGACATCTAGGCCTAGTCGTCTTAACTTATTTCTTCTGATGCGCTCTCTTGCCTCTGCTTGTGCTTCTTCTCTAACCCTTAACTCCTCTTCTTTTCGCTTCTTAGCAGTGTTGAGTCTCATGATCATATTCTCTGTAAGAGGTTCTTGATATAACTTGACTCGACAACCACTGATATAGTTTGGCAAGATATCTCCTTCTAAAGTTGCCAATTGAACCGCACCACTAGTGGAGATTCTCGTTTCTCCAATTTGTGGGCATGTGCTTTAGCGTATAAACCAGCACCGGATCTCCTTCTTTCAATCCTTTGTCCTTTACATGGGCATCAAAGTATGCCTTTTGTCTTTTCTTTGTAGCATAGATGCCTCCTGCTGCTCGTAGCCTCGTCTCACCTAAGCGTTCTAGATCAAAGATCCTGGAGGACAACTCGTGTCCATTCCACTCGTGCTCTTGTGCTACTTTCAAGGCTAGGATTAGGAAGTCCAATGGTAGCACAACATTTTGTCCAAAGACCATCTGAAATGGGGTGGCATTGAGTACCGTTTTGTAGGCAACTCGGTATGCCTAAATAGCACGATGAAGTTGTTTGTCCCAATCAGAGCGTTTATTATTTACGAGTTTTGTCAATATGTTACATAGGATCTTATTCGTGCTCTCGGCTTGTCCACTGGCTTGTGGATGATAAGGGGCAGACTTCTTGTGTATCACCATGAATTCTTGAAGGAGATTTTCAATGACCTCGTTCAAGAAGTACGTACCTCTATCACTAACCAACTCTATTGGTAACCCATATCTTGTGAACACGTTTTCGAATAAGAACTTCGCCTTTGTTTGAGCATCATTCTTTGTTGTGGCTTTTACTTCTACCCATTTGGTAAGATAATCAATGGCTACAATAATGTATTCCGCATGGGAGTTTCTAGCTGGGGGGTTAATAGGACCAACAAAGTCTATATCCCACTTTGAGAATGCGCGTCCTCCCATCATTGGCCTCAAAGGCATCTCATCTTTTCTTATCGGATATTGGGCACGTTGGCATGTGTCACATTTCTTCACAGAAGTATGTGCATCCATGTGAAGAGTGGGCCACCAAAGTCCTGAGAATAGAATGGTCTTAATTACTCGGTCAGGCCCAAAGTGTCCACCTGCAACACCACTATGCGCAGTTTCTAAGACTTTCAAGTAGTCTGATTCATGAACGCACACTCTTAGATAACCATCTTTTCCTCTTCGGTATAGGTTGTCTCCTACTAATGCATAGTCGTGAGCCTCTTGCTCCATGCTTCGTCTTCTTGCTAGACTAGCCTCGTTCGGTAGTGTTCCCGATCTCATGAATTCTACCAATGGAGCACTCCAGTTGGGAATTAGCGACACGTGATAAAGGGTGGCATGCTCCACTGGGGGTCTCACCTGGCATACGGGACAATTCTTGATCCACTCATGAATTTCTTTGTCCATGTGTTGGAAGCAGCCAGAGGCACAGACGCCACGGAAGCATGTAAAGACGGAGCAGGGAGCCAGTCGGATCAATTTTCCAAACAAATATATTTCTTATTATTTCTTCAAACATTCAACAGTGATTGTTATCACTAATTGTAACATATGTATCATAGAAAACCCCATTTTGTAATCCATAGCTCCATTTTGTGCAAGCCGAGGAGTCCTCGAGCTTGAGGAGCTTAGGTAGAATGCGCGTACCAATTTTCGTTATTTTTAGACATCGTTTACCCTTCCAAATAGCATCTAGGACCTATTTTTCAACTAGGCCGGTCACTAGATGTGAAACCGGTCAAAACTAGTCTAGAAACTATAAAAAGAGCTAGAGAGCTCATTTTTGAGGTTGGTTCATTTTGGTTAGTGTGAGCTTAGAGCTAGTTTGAGCTTGTAAGAGCATTCTTGAGTAATAGAACTAATTTCCCACCTTCCATTGTGTCTTGCTTGTCTCTTCATTGTGTGTGTGTATGTGTGTGTGCATCTTTGTGCTTCTCACCTTCACTCTCACATCATCTCACGTTCACGATCTTCATATCACTCCTACCTCTCCCACGGATTGACATTAAGGAGGTGAAGCTTCTTAACGTGGTACTTACCATTGTGCTAGAGCAACACCAAATTTGGCGCCGTTGCCGGGGATCGAGTCTAGGACGAATGTGTGATGGTAAGAGTATAGCAAGAAGTGGCGTTGGAAGGTAAAAATTTCAGTTTTTGTTGTTGTTTTTACTTAGTTTTTAGTGTTTTTCACCTTCCCCATACTCCATCTTCATCATCGCATCATCATCTCCATTTCCAAAAAAATCAGAAAATTCACCATATCCACCCATTCACCTCATTTCCCCTCATTTGTGCATGCGAGAGAGTGAGAGAGAGCATTTGTGCTTGTGTGTGCTTGTGTTTTCTTGAGTTTTCTTGCAGGTACAGAGCTTCAGAGCATCAGGAAAGCTTCCAAAAGGTAAAAAATGTACTTTCTGTCAGAAATTTCCGACTGTGTCAGACCATCGTGATGGTCCGCCAAGTTCGGATTTTGAGGTAGGCGACCACACCACGAGGTAGGCGATCCCTGCGCATACACGAAACCATAGCTGCATCCCAAAAATTTTCAGTTTGGTGGACCATCGCGATTGGCTCGGACCATCGCGATTGTGTCGCAACATCGCGATAGGCTCACGCCATCGCGACGGCTCGGCCGGACCATCGCGACGGTTCGCTTTTTCGGACCATCGCGACGGTCCACTTGAGCCATCGCGACGGTCCACTTGGACCATCGCGATTGTTCAGCTGACCCCGGACCATCACGATTGGCTTATGCCATCGCCACGACAGTGCCACGTGTCACGATAGACCATCGCGACGGTTCATTTTTCGGACCATCGCGACAACCCAAAATCGGACCATCGCGATTGGCTCACGCCATCGCACTTGTGACCATCGCGACGGTTCACTTCGGACCATCGCGACGGTTCACTTTTGACCGTTGACCGCGCCATCGCGATTGTCCGCCTGATCACGCCATCGCGACGGTTCACTTCGGACCATCGCGACGGTTCATTTTTCGGACCATCGCGACAGCCCAAAATCGGACCATCGCGATTGGCTCAAGCCATCGCATCGCGGACCATCGCGACGGTTCACTTCGGACCATCGCGATTGTTCCCCGTTGACCGTTGACTCGCGCCATCGCGATTGTCCACTTGATCGGGCCATCGCGACGGTTCAACCTTACGCTATCGCGATTGTCCGCTTGGTCACGCCATCGCGACGGTTCACTTTTTCGGACCATCGCGACGGTCCATTTCCACGCCATCGCGATCGTTCACTTCGGGCCATCGCGACGGTTCGCTTTTTCGGGCCATCGCGATTGTCCAAATCCCACGCCATCGCGACGGTTCGCTTTTTCGGACCATCGCAACGGTCCCAGACCATCGCGATTGTCCACCCCCATCGCAAATTTTGGGCTCCAATTTTTGACCAATTTGAGGGTATTTTTGAGAAATTTTTGGACCATTAGACTCATAGGAGACCCCTTATCTCATATTTGAGGGAAAACTGGATTGTCAGTTTTTACCCCCCAGGGCCTGAACGCGTATAACTTTCTCATCCGAAGTCCGTTTTTTGAGCTTAATCGCTCGTTAGAAAGCTCGTGACGAGTACTACGTGACCTCAACTGTTTTTTTCATAAAGAATACATCTATTTTTGGATAAGCTATTTTGAGGTTCACCTAGTTTGGGACTAGGAAGCCAGGGGGCACACATTGAAAATTGGGCAAAAGGGAAGGGACTAAAAAGGTGTATATGCTCAAGTGTTTGATCATCTTGTGAATTGGTCTAACATTGGAATTTTTCCAGGTCTAGCAAGGGCAATCAAAGGCAAGCAAGTAAGGCAGTGAAGACAGTAAAGCTTGGGAAGCGCGGCTTCTTGGGCAACAGGGCATCAGAGCAACCAGAAAAGCCGACTCGAGGTTGGAAGATTACTCAACTCCCTCAGTCAATTCTTAGCTTAGGCTAAACGGTAGTTGTGGATTAACGACGATAGGAACGCCTCAAGTTCAAGATACCTAATTCTTTCAAGTTTGAGACTTAAAGTAAAGGTGTGTGTGACGAAAACCTAAAGAAAAGAACATAAGTCTGACGGAACGAGAACTCAAAACTATAACGGAAAGTCGAATTCCTGACGCATAAATTAAGACAAGAATCCAGAGAAAATTAAAAAGAATCAAGAAAGTAATCACAAAGGACCATTGACGATCTAAGTGTGTAATTGAGTGAGCAAGGAAGGAAATTAATGAACCTTAGATCGGGCAAACATATAGGTAAGTCAGACCGACGAAGCCTCAGATCATCAGAGGCAAGTGTAAGGACTACTGCACGATCTTGGGCTCAGCAATTGAATAGCAATTACCCCTACGAGAGCTCAGATACTAGCGAATCAGAAATGGCATTTAGCGCAGACAGACCAGAAGGAGGGTCTCATGTAGCATACCTAGAAAAACCAGAAGGACCCTATAGAACGCAGCTAGAGTTTCTCCGAACCAACCGATTAGGTGCTCGCATCTATGAGGATGGTTTGCAAAGGCAAGTGGTGCAACTCCACAACCCTGATCAACCCATTGGATTGGAAAGACCAGTGGTGAAATTTGAGAGAGACGCTTACATAGACAAAGAAGGAACCATGTACGTCCTAAGTACGCAGCCAAACGATACTAATGAGTTTGGCACAATTCAATTAGAGACGGAAACAAAATTTCCAGGAAAAGAACCGATAGAAGAACCTAGAACACCTAGAGGGAAATCCGTATTAACAAGAGTACTCATCCCAAATGGATCCCTCAAGATAACAGGAGCACCGAGTTGTTCGTAAATAAAGAGACAGAGGAAGCCTTTTGGAGGTACAGAAAGGAACACCCTAGTGAGATAGGCATCATTACAATTTATGAATTCAAGGACCCAGATACACCTGGAAAGGTTGTATACCTGGATGAGACTTCAGAAAGAGTCTTCGTGGTGCCTGAACGCGCTAAAAACACATACACATGGAGAGGTGAATTTATATTCCCTCCATCTAGAACAAACATGAATACAAATCAACAAGGGGCAGGAACCTCCTCAGCCCATGGACATCAAAGAGAAGGAAATAAAGAGAGACCGGAAGTAAGCTTTAATCACCCCATAGGGAGAGATAGAACAACCACGGACACTAATAGAGCGGATAGACAAAGAGATCATGGAATACTAGGTGGTAGAGATGATTTTCCTCTACCTAGGCCACGTGAACACGCAAGAGTATTGAGACCCACTCAATTAGTGAAATCCATGAAAAATTATTTTGATGGGACAGGAGATCCCTATGACCACGTTGCAGAATTCAAGCAAGTACTAAGAGCAGAACAAGTTGAAGACATGTTCACGCAGTACAACACATTTGGATTAACGTTAAAGAATACCGCTTTAACTTGGTTCCAACCACTGCAACAAAGGCAATTTAGAGACATCCATCACTTTTTAGAGTCATTCATCACTGAATTCTCTAAAAGTGGGATTAGACATGACACGTCTTCGTTGATTCATAGCTTTAAACAAACCCCTCAGGAAACAGTAAGACTGGCAGGTCGTAGATTCAGACAATATGTTGAACGATGCCCAATACAAGAGCTTCCCTCACAAGCCAAACAAGTATCACTGTTCCTAGATGGCTTGTTGAGCGCTAAACTACGCTCCTATGTGTACCTAAAAGAACCCAGAACGCTAGAGGAGTGTGTAAGAATATGTATAGACATCGAGGATAATCTAGGAGATGAATTAGAACTCTCAAAGGTCTATAAGGACTCAGATTGTTCTTCTCTAGCATCCACAAAATTGTCTAGCTCGATAGAGGACCTAGCAGAAAAAGTGGCCCAAAAACTAGGAGTTTCTAGTAAACAGGTGCCCAAGCTACCAACTAATGTACGTTGTTACACTTGTGGTGGAAATCATTTGGCAAATGTGTGCCCCAATGCACCTCAACCTCAAGCCAACCCTAGTGGCCAATATTGCACAATTGAGAGAAGATACACGAATCATACGGCTCAGGACTGCCCATACAACAAACGAACCGTGAGACAGAACTACCCGCAAACATACCAGCAGCCAGGTAGGTATCAAGGCCAATACAATGCTCAGCCTTATTACTATAGGCCTCCTCAGAATTACCCATACCAGGCTCAACAGAGACCTCAACCCGTCTTAGCTCAGCAGCCACCCCCACCAGCGAATGTTATCTCAGTCAAATACGCTGCTGCAGAAGAGAACCTAAGTAGGGCCTTAGTGCCTTCTTCACCCCTGATCACCGAAAGTGACCCGAACTCAAACAGTTTTGACTCTACTCATGTAACTAGTCCACCCGCTTATTACACGGAGTCACCAGAACATGTGGAGACGTATCATTATGATAGTCCACCAATGGAACCTAGTTGGGAGCCAGATTATGCTAATGTGATGTACGCAAACCCAAACCCACGACCCCAATTGAGACAACAGAGACCACAGGGCCCTAGAGGACCATGCTTTAGGTGCCAAGGAGATCACTTCATTAAGGATTGTCCACATCCCCCAATAGCAAGGCAATCACAGTACTATAGCATCCAAGGCTTTTGTGCCGACTGTGGCAAAGAGCACATAATCAAAGATTGTCCTAAGAACCCAGTTAACGCTTCAAATGTGACACCGATCAATGTGATAGGTATTGTAAACAACGCAGATGGATCTAATCCTACATACGTGCCTATCCAAGCTATAACCAGAGCCCAGGCGCTCTTACAAAACCAACATCTTAATCAAGAGAAAGTAGCCGGAAGTAGTGAAGTTGCAGAATCTAGCAGTAAAAAGACAAAATCTTGGAAAGATTCTAGAGAAAGGATAAAGAGAAAATGGAGTAAAAAGATAAGTGAGTTGGAAGGAAGTTTAAGGGAGTCTAGAGCCAAAATACAAGAATTGGCTTCACAAGAATTAAATCAAGAAAACCCAGCTCAAAAATCAGGATGAGTGTTAGCGGAACCCATACCCGAAGATCTAGACATGATGTTTCGTGCATATCAGGCTAGAATAAAAGAGGGACCCCAAGTAACGGAAATGAGTAAAAACTACCCTCGAGCTGATCTAGAAATTGAGAGAACTAAACTTTGCATGAAGATGGTAGAGTTAGCACAAGCTTTGTTCGAAGCCTCTAGATATCTTAATTGGAATAACATGGCAAAACCTGAATTACATTTTCAAGGACTAATGGAGAGGCTAGAACACTTAATAGAAAGCAAAGAGGAAAAGGATCAGTCTAGGAACCCTATTGTCCCAGAGACACAGGAAAGGAATGCACCATCCCTGTCTCAAGTACCCAATACAGAAAGTCAAGACAACTTGTCTTCTATACATAGGTACTCACATGAATTTTTGAGAGAAATACAAGAAGAGAAATGGAGAAAAGAACAAGGAACTCACCCTCCTATTCAAGAAATAAACGACTTGCAGGAACAATTTCCCCAAGACATCCCCTCTATATATGATGATGTAGAGGTGGAACAACTGAGTGAACCCACAGGATTTGAATCTAATTCTCTACAAGAATTACCTCAATTCACAGGACCTTGGGAAGCAAAGTCTATTAGTATGAGAGCACCCACGATAATAGTGAGGAATGAAGAATCAGTGATCCCTAGGAACACGGAAGTGATCAAGAACACTAAAGTACAGTGTAATCTCACTCTGGAGGAATTGTTAAAGGTAAAACCAGAATTGTGGAAGCACGTAGCAAATCAATTCCCTGAGCTAGCTACCACGTTCTCTCAAATAGGATCACATAAGAAGGTACCAGAGATACCTGTGGAAAAGATTGGAGACATAAGCGAAGGAGAGGAAGGTAACACATATCTTCCAATAACCCATCAGGGCTACACCACGAAAGCCATCTTAGATTCAGGAGCCGGAGTAGCCATCGCTACCACCGCTTTGTGGAAACGTTGGGGTAAGCCAGCACTCAGACCCACCAGGATGAAGCTACAAATGGCTGATGGACACATAGAAAAACCATTAGGCTTACTAGAAGGCATATCTCTCACCACTTGTGGTGTAGAATTTGAGCATACTTTCGCCATTTGTGACTTTGCGAAAAATCGTGCTTATGAAATGATATTGGGACGACCATTCATGCGTCAGTTGCAAATTGTACAAGATTGGGGAACTAATTCTTTGTACTTGCAACACTTAGGAGTGACTACCAAAGTCAATCTTAAAGACTATTCGCATAGAGATGTACCCCCAATACAATGGAATACCATCCATAAGACACCAGTAGAGACGGAATCCGTGCACTCATTAGAATCAGATCCTTCTTGGTTGCATGAGGATACCCATTTATGGATGTGTAAAGTAGCCAAACAAGAGGAAGAGCGGTTAGAAGCCAGGACCTTAGGTGCGGAACAACATCCACGAACCCTTCAAGATCCAGCCTATGCACCTGTAGTATTCCCAGACGAAGAGTTTGAACCCCATGGTTGGGCGGAAATTCTAGCAACCATGGACGTAGCCATCAATGAAGAACAATGGACACCCCACTGTGACGAGGATGGCTATGACATTTCAGTTTTCACGATAGAGCCAATCATGGGCGATGCAATTTTAGAAGAGTGTGAACCAGACACTGATGCATTTGAGGATGCAAGCGATTTTGATCTAGAATCAATTCTCATGGACCCACCCTTTGCATCCGAGGAAGAATATTTCTACGAAGTAGAGACTCACACTTAGAGACACGAGGAAATTACGAATGAAGTGAGGTTAGCCACGGAAGTGACTACTAAAAGTGGAGGAAAGAAAAGAAAGCAGAAAGAAACCATGTCGGAAAAAGAAGAATCTTTATTTGAAGTACCCGAGAATTTCAAGAAATATGAAATCGAAGATAGAAGAATCATGGTACGAATGCCTAATAAAAAGGCGAATGACGGACAAGTATATGATAACCGAGAGAAAACCAAGAAAGTAATAGTTGCCATAGAAGGAGAAGAAGAAAAATGCACATATATAGGGCATGATTTGACGACTGAAGAAGAAGAAGAGTTAGTTGCCCTATTGCGCGAATATAGAGATGTTTTTGCTTGGAGTTACAAAGATTTGAAAGGGGTAGACCCAGATATATGTTCTCATAGAATCCCTATGACTCCAGATGCAAAACCGACAAAACAGAAACCTTACACGTACAATGATAACTACGCTTCGAAGATTAAAGAGGAGATAGATCGCTTGATAGAAGCAGGATTCATTTACGAAATTGAGCATACCGAATGGGTATCCCCCATTGTGGTTGTGCCCAAGAAGAATGGAAAATTGCGTGTGTGTATTAACCTTAAAAAAGTTAATGCCGCAACGATTAGAGACAGTTATCCTCTTCCTATCACGGAACACCTATTGGAGAGAGTTGCGGGCAAGGAAGTTTACAGCTTTCTTGATGGATTCTCAGGCTATAACCAAGTAGCCATTGCTCCAGAAGACCAACACAAGACGGCTTTTGCCACAGAATGGGGTATATTTGCATTTCGTGTAATGCCATTTGGCTTGACAAATGCACCCGCTACTTTCCAGCGACTCATGTGTCATGTCTTTAAGGAATTCTTACGCAAGAGCTTGGAAGTTTATGTCGATGACTTGTGTGCGCATTCAAATGTAAGACAGAAACATATCCCAGAGTTAAGACAAATATTTGACAAATGTCGAGAGTATCAGGTTTGTTTGAACCCAGAAAAATGCGTTTTCATGGTCAGACAAGGCAAAATTCTAGGACACATTGTGTCAAAAAATGGAATCTCCACGGATGAGGAAAAGGTGAAGGTAATTGCAGAATTACCTAGACCGACTAATGTGAAAGAGGTACAGGCATTTATGGGCCATTGCGGATATTATAGGAGATTCATACATATGTATGCAATCATAGCCAAGCCTTTGTACTCTCTTTTAACCAACTTTGAGTGGACAGATGAATGTGAAAATTCATTCAATGAACTTAAACGACGCTTGTGCTCAGCACCTATATTGACTACCCCAGATTGGAGTAAGCCATTCCATGTACATGTGGATGCATCCAATTACGCCATAGGATGTGTGTTAGCACAACCCACGAATGAAGGTAACATAGATCTCCCCATAGCTTACGCTAGCAGACAACTGAACGCAGCAGAAAGAAATTACACCACGACGGAACGAGAAGGATTAGGGATGATCTACGTTGTAAAGAAGTTTAGGCACTACTTGTTGGCCAACAAATTCAAGTTCTTTACAGATCATCAAGCCCTATTATACTTAGTCAACAAACCATGTAACACAGGACGATTAATACGCTGGTTTCTATTACTCATGGAGTATGATTTTGAAGTAGTAGTCAGGAAAGGAAAGACACATCTTAGAGCTGACCACCTCTCAAGATTAACCTCAGGAGAAGCTCCTCAAGGAGTAGCGGATGAATTACCAGATGCATACTTGTTTAACCTTGAGATAGCACCAGAATGGGCTAAGCCTATAGTCCCTATTCTCACATACGGACCCAAGAATCCTAAGATAAAGATCAAAGAGGGAGAGATTACCAAGTCTCAGAGATACCAAATAATGGCAGGAAGCATATATAAACAGGATAATCAAAAGATTCTTGCTTGTTGTGTGGATGAATCAGAACATGCGAATTGGTTGCAATTAACACACGTAGGTGCACTAAAGCAACATCATTCAAAACATCGAACATTACAGACTCTGCAGAGATTGGGAGTATATTGGCCTTCTATGGAAGCAGATGTCTACAAGTTGTGTAAGGAATGCAGTGTTTGCTGTGAAAGACCACCAGTAGAGCATGCGACATTATACCACGTGTCTCTCACACCAGACTGGAGTGAACCTTTAGTGACATACTTGAGGACGAACACATTCCCTCAAGGAATGACCTTAGCTCGACAACGCAGTCTAGAGCAGGAAGCTCAAGACTATTCACTTATTGGCGATAACATATACAAAAGAGGACGAGATGGATATTTGAGACAATGTGTTCATGAGAGCGATTATCTTAGCATACTAGAAACTGCACACCAAGGTGTTGCAGGAGGTCATTTTGGACCCGATAGGATAGTCAAAGCCATTCTCTTTGCAGGATTATGGTGGCCCACTCTTCACATGGATGCACATACCTATGTAAAGAGATGTGACGTGTGCCAAAGAACTCAGTTTCCTACTCGCAGAGATGAAATGCCATTGAAACCCATGATGGGTGGACGTGCATTTTCTAAGTGGGGTATAGACTTTGTAGGACCCATCAACCCCCCTGCAAAAGGTACACATGCGGAATACATTATTGTTGCCACAGATTATCTTACCAAATGGGTAGAGGCAAAAGCCACAAAAAAGAATGATGCTCACACGACTGCAAAATTCTTATTTGAAAATGTCTTTACAAGATATGGACTGCCTATAGAGTTAGTGAGCGATCGAGGCACTCACTTTCTAAACCAAGTCATTGAATATTTGTTACAGGATTTTATGGTGATTCACAAGAAATCTGCACCATATCATCCTCAGGCCAATGGTCAGGCTGAAAGCACTAACAAGATACTGTGTACCGTACTGACGAAACTCGTGAACAATAAACGTTCAGATTGGGACAAACAGCTACACCACGCTGTTTGGGCATATCGAGTGGCCTACAAGACCGTACTCAATGCAACTCCCTTTCAGATGGTTTTTGGTCAGAATGCAGTGCTTCCTTTGGACTTCTTGATACCGACCCTTAAGGTTGCACAAGAACATCAGTGGACCGGCCATGAATTATCAGCAAGAATAATGGACTTGGAACGATTAGGAGAAACCAGGCTAAAGGCAGCAACAGGAATATACGCAGCGAAGAAGCGACAGAAAGCATATTTTGATGCACATGTGAAAGATAAAGGCCTAAAAGAAGGAGATTTAGTTCTAGTGTATACGCTGAAACAACACGCACGGAAGCTAGAAAAGCGAGGTTATGGACCTATGATCATTAACAGACTTTCGACAAGTGGAGCAGTACAGTTAGCCACCTTAGAAGGAGATATAATGCCTAATTACATTAGTGGCTGTAGAGTCAAGCTATATCAGGAACCTCTTACTGAGGATATGCTTAGACGACTCACGTTGGCAAAGAAGCGTAAGGAGGAAGAAAATAGAATACGAGCGGAAGCTCAAGCAGAAGCCATAGAACGCATTAAGCGCATGAAGCTAAGAAGACAAGGACTAGGGAGAGAACATTATAACCATCTGGAAACATCACCCAGATATCCCATGGCCATGTGTCAGGTAAAGTCAACCACTCATCCTAGCATAGTGGACAGGAGACCATTCATTAAGGTTAGGATAGAGCACGGCAATCCTTGCCAAGAACTCAGGGCTTTAATTGACTCAGGTGCTGCGACTAGTGCGATTAGATGGTCCCACTATAAGGATTCAGGAATAGAAATGCGACCAATCGAGGCATACCTCATAGGGCTAGGAGGCATGGAAACCCCTTGCATGGGTGAGGTGGACCTTCCTATCCTCATTAAGGATTTGACGATGACAGCAAAGCTACTAGTGTGCCATGATGACGACCTGATAGAACCCCTAATCCTTGGCCAAGATTGGCTATACGATCACTCAGTGGACCTAAATCTTAGACAAGGCTCCTTACAGATTGGAACCTTAGAGCAGAAGCGAGTGATACCGCTTGACTTCCCTAACGGCATTCCGACTGAGGTTTGTAACCCTAGATCCTATGAAGTACATGCGACGGAAGACCGGAAGATCTTTAAGCAGACCAGTCACGTTACGTCTACACCAACCCACTCGGGCTTGGCTATGGACAGTTGTCAATCAGAAGGACGACAGGAGATCTTCCCTGGGACTTCCTGCAAACTAGAAGAGACAGTTACCCAACCACAAGGGCAGATGGACACAATCAGCGGTCAGGTGGGTTGCATCAGCGGCCAAATGAGCACGACACCCTGCGGTGCTCATCCTTCCAAACTTGTTGCGGACTGGCCTAGATTAAAGTTAAAGAATGCATCACTTCCTAATGGGCAGGTCACGCAAGTGTTGGATCTCCCTTCTTTTCCAAAGCAGAGTGTCCATCCGACCTCTCAACCTCAACCACGACAGAGTCAACCACGACGAAGGAACCCAGACCGACGGCAGTATCAGAAGACACAACAAGGAAGGCAGTTTAGGCCACCCAAAGGAAGCGGCACCAGACAAATATGGGTGCCAAAAGGACAAAGAGCACCGAAGAACTCCAACCAAGCAGAGATCGACAAGAAAAAGGCAAGGCAGAAACAGAATCAGTATCCACCATCCCCTCGACCTTCTTCTACAGGTCCGAGCATTCGACAAATTTGGATCGCCAAGAAATACCTTACCCATAGACCCACACCCACGCAGATTTGGGTGCCCAAACCATGTATCATAGCTCAACCCTTAAGCCATGTAATACATACCCCTCACAAATCTTTCCATCCCTCAACACCACCACACCCGATACTACCTTTGACCCCTCAGCAGAAACCCACCACCCACTCAAGGACTCTTAGGAAATGGATACCAAAGCGTGTCCAACCGTCTTCCCCTAACCCATTGTCTAACTACCCCCCGACTAACATACAACCTTGTACTAAATTACTAACCGTTAAACCTTGTAATAATTCACCCACCATCATCGCACATCACTCATAATCTCGTCTCATCAAGAAATGTATGCATGATCTGAAACGTGTAGGAGTCTAGAGACCTGCACTTGTGCTGCAAGAAAACATTGCATCCATCACATCACAACACTTGGCTACACGGGTTACGCATCAGTTATGGAAAGGGATTGCGGTCTCACTTTAATGGGATCATAATTAATTTCCATGCTAATGTGTTAATCTTTTGTAGCAGATCTTTCTCATTAGCGCATCCGTCACCATGCAAACTGACGAAGGAACATCAGGAGCAGGCCCCAGTGTAGCGGCTGTGCCCCTCAACGTGCTACGAGCAGAATCCCACCCGACTGCTCCACCGCCGGAATTCCAAGGGTTTCCAGGGCCCATGCCTATCGATAACCCACCTATGGGCTACACCGAAAAGATACACCGGAACTCTCATTGGTTTCAGGGACTTGCAGGACCCCTTGCGGACGCGGACTTTATATTTGAATCCACTTTGACATTTGATGACCGCACGTGGGGAAAATACCAGTTCTTCTCCAGAGAGTTCGAAGCCCTACAGAGCACCCAGGATTTAACTCACGTTTGGGCCAGAGCCGGTTTCACGGAGTATTTCAGTGATCCCCTACCCAAACCGGACTTTTACAGGTGCTATTATTTAATCACTACCTTGCTGGCCTCCGAGAATAAGGATATCCCCGGAACCTTCATTTTGCCTTCTTTAGTGGATGATCCACCTTACAAGAGGTTTTACCTCTCAAAGGATTTAATCAGAGCGGCCATCAAGATTCATGGAACCCACACACCCACAGATCGAGAGAGATTGATTCCAGACCCTATGAAACGTGGGGATGTCACTAAGTGGGAGGAGATATCAGCTATTACACCTGAGCTATCAAAGCCACTACGGATATGCATGCAACACTTCGCATTCCCCGCTCAGGACAGATTCACCATGCCACATAAAAGAATATGGTTTGGATTGTATTTGGCATGCACGGGACCTCAGACTGTTGATCTGGCAAGCTGGATCATAGATCAAATGTATCTGGCACAACACAGATGGGAACGCAAAAAAGTGCTTAATGGATGTTGTGCACTCACAAGAATTGTGTATATGTGCTTGGCTTATGACTTGCCAATTGAGCGTGCATTAACAGGAGAAGAACTGAAGGCATTCAAAGGAACGACGAAGAAAGCCAGGAAGCCCAGTAGAACACGGGCAGGCAAGCGCATGCGAGGCACTATTCCTTGCCTTCAAGTGCCAGAGTCACCATCACCACAACCCTCTCCACAACGATCACCGACAGAAGCCGCCCCTACTGTGCAACCTATTCGCATAAGGTTGTCTAGACCAGTGGTTACGGAGGGCACCACTAGTACCGCCGCACCTCAGGCAGCTGCCACCACAGGACCCACCACCACAACAGCAGAAGCTCCCACCACTATTGGTGCAGAAGCCTTTTCTTTCCCAATACCACACATGGAGGCAGACCCAATAAACACAACGTTCGATTTTGAGATGCCGGATGCATTCTCAAATGAATTCCAATTTTCAGAGGCACAGATGTTCTCCCAAGAATATGAACGCCCCAGTTACCCTACCACACCGCGGGATCTGCCACAGGGACAAGTTGTGTCGAGCTCTGATGATGAACGAACAGCCACCGACGATGACGAAGGTGATGACGAAGCCAGCCAGGGCACGCATGATTCCCAAGAACAAGGACAGACAGACGGCCAAGGCCAACAAACTGATGCACACAGTGACACTAGCACGCATGAAGAGGAGACTTTCGAAGCAGCAGCGTACACGCTGGCAATCAAGAAATTATATCGTACGATGGAAAAAGTATGGGCACGGAAGAAATTGACTGAAGCAGAGAGCCAGGCCCTAATCGAACAAGAACTAGTCTCCGGAGGGTTTGAAGAAGTCTACATCAGAGGGTTCAGAGAACTGGTCCAATCCATCGGCCCGGTCGAAGCACTAAGGTATTTACAAAGGAAGCCACTCCCCCAATATGACCCTCGCAGAGTTCGACTGCTATCGAAGCCCGGTGAATATATTCGAGTTCCGGTAGGTGCTCAATCATCCCACCAGGCACAAGATGCACGCCTACGGCCGGAAAGATCCTTCACCGAAGAAGCCATCCTAGTCGACTCCCCGCCACGTACTACCGTTGTACATACTACCACTATCCTGGAAATAACATCCACACCATCTACTCCTCTCTCACCTCAAGTTTCACCAATCCATCCGGTATCCCCCGCACACCCACCTGCTCCTCCCACATCCACACCAGTCCACGGCAACATAGCCACACCCTTTGCCCTGCCCATTCATGCCACCATGCCCCCACCCAATCCTCCGCGCCTACATGTTAACCCCTTCACCCCTTCATCCTTCCCATCCTTTCCCCCACCTTTAAGACACCCTTTCACCTTTCTAACCCCACTAACCTTCTCACGAGTTTCACCTCCTCATCCCACCATAACCCCTCTATCCCCTTTTCACCAAGCTACTCCAGCCATCCCCCCTGTAAATTACTCTACATTTGTAAATCCCGTCTTCACACCTACACAACCACCCACATACACACCGCTTTTCACAGTCACCGCACTTGACACGTCCAATGACATGGACATATCACCACCCACCGCACCAGCACCCACTCCACTCACAGCACCATCATATTTAGGTACGTCACAATTTTCCACGATCACCACTGCATCCACCTTCCCAACCCCATTCCCCATTCCCGCTGCATCTACTTCCACTGCATCATCACTTAGCACTTCATTACTATTATCGCCCACCATAGACACTGCACTTCAACAAATGTTCACATGCATGACACAAGTACGAGATGAGTTTGCATCTCTTGGCATCAACTATCAACAGCTGCAGAGGACAACGAATGAATTACAGTCGCAGCTTAATTCATTATCGATTGAGAATGCCTCGTTAAATACGCGACACCAAGAACTAAGAGAGGCATATCATAAGCTAGAGCTAGAAAGTGAAGAGAAGACAAAAGAAGCCACTGCTGATCTGGACAACCTGCTTCGAGCCCAAACAATTAGAAACGTGACGCTGACCAGGAACATGGGCCTACTCAGGAGGCACCTAGCCGCAGCCCAGGAGGAGAACGTGAGACTCCAAGCGCAGAATAGAGAAAATTTGGAAGCGGCACTGGACCACCCTGAACAACCATTAAGTCCGAGCAGATTCAAGGCAATTCCATCTGAATCGATGCGGATGTTGCTAGATGACCATGTTCGATTGCTAGAGGACTATGATCGAATGAACGAAGAGCATCAGAAGCTGAAAGAAGATCACAAGTTACTACAGCTCAGAGAACCAGCACCACAACAACTACCAGTGGCAGCAGAAGTACCAGAACCTATGGACCCCTCTCCTGAACTCATAGAGGAACTCAACGCACTACGGGCCCAGGTAACCACTCTCCAATCACGCATAGATGTATACGAAGCACCACCACGGCCTGACTCCCCACCGGAGATCCCAGCTGACGACGAGAACATCACCATTCCGGTGGAGGAAACGTTTGAAGAAGCATACGAGCCAATACCCATCCCAGACGGACAAGTCGCGGCCGAAGGCCAGATGACCTATGAACTTCCGATCCCCGCATGGATGAAGACTGTGGAGGAGATTGGAACAACGCACTCAGCTAGAGTCGGGGCCCAGCTACATGCTATGGCCATGATAGAAGAACGAATTTTGCAATCTCCCTACTTTGCTCAATTGGCCCCACGCAGGTACATATCCGGGCATGAGCTTCAATACAAACCTTACTTCATGCTAATGGCCGAATACCAGCTGGCCATAGAAAAGCGAACTGGCAAGAAGCCATCACATGCAACCCAGTTCGAGCCGGAGGACTTGCCACCAAGTGCGCAGAGAGGTGAAATCCATCAACAAGACTGGCGCAAAGATTTATTGCAAAACTATCCAGAGATGATGAGCACATGGGTGAAAGCGCCGCTGCACTTAAAATTTAACCCATGCTGGGGACCAGTACCACGACGCCGCTCTTGGACTGCATTCGCTATTAAGGTACAAAACAATAAGCAGTGCCAAGACTGGTTGAATTATCCCTATTTCAAGCCACCAATCGAGTTACCAACAGTAGGCTACATGATGGCGACGATCCGCCACTGGCTCCCTAGGTTAAAGCATATGGATGATATTGCCGCGCACATGACTGTCAAAATCTTTGACATGATGCAAATGATCTTTAAAGTCTTCTGACGCGTCAAGGCTCCCCATGTAAACACCCCGGGCTTTGAGCATGGCAACTTTGATTTAGTCTATGATATGAGCACAACGCCATCGCTACGGGTGTGTTATGCCTGGCACTGCAGAATCAAATACCTGCCGGCATGCTACAAGCAGACATTCGAAGAAATGTTCACCACCGGCTTTTGGGAGTACCATTCAGAGGTATTTATAAGCAGGCCCACACATTTATTGCAATTATTCGCCTGTGAACGAATGGTGTACTCCACACATTATCAGCTCCCACCACCAGACGAGCCGCAACCTATTGACTGGGAGCAACTCGAGGCTGATCTGGCCCGAGGCATTCGTATCTCAGAGCACACCCTTGCTCACGACCTCCTACAGAACTACATCCGGCAGACCTCACAACAAGGTTCTGTCAGGGATGACAGAAGCGAGAGGGAGGGGGGTGTTGGAAGCAGCCAGAGGCACAGACGCCACGGAAGCATGTAAAGACGGAGCAGGGAGCCAGTCGGATCAATTTTCCAAACAAATATATTTCTTATTATTTCTTCAAACATTCAACAGTGATTGTTATCACTAATTGTAACATATGTATCATAGAAAACCCCATTTTGTAATCCATAGCTCCATTTTGTGCAAGCCGAGGAGTCCTCGAGCTTGAGGAGCTTAGGTAGAATGCGCGTACCAATTTTCGTTATTTTTAGACATCGTTTACCCTTCCAAATAGCATCTAGGACCTATTTTTTAACTAGGCCGGTCACTAGATGTGAAACCGGTCAAAACTAGTCTAGAAACTATAAAAAGAGCTAGAGAGCTCATTTTTGAGGTTGGTTCATTTTGGTTAGTGTGAGCTTAGAGCTAGTTTGAGCTTGTAAGAGCATTCTTGAGTAATAGAACTAATTTCCCACCTTCCATTGTGTCTTGCTTGTCTCTTCATTGTGTGTGTGTATGTGTGTGTGCATCTTTGTGCTTCTCACCTTCACTCTCACATCATCTCACGTTCACGATCTTCATATCACTCCTACCTCTCCCACGGATTGACATTAAGGAGGTGAAGCTTCTTAACGTGGTACTTACCATTGTGCTAGAGCAACACCATGCTAGGCCAATACACTCCTAAACGTTGTAGATTCTGCAATGTTCGTTGTTTAGAATAGTGATTTCCTAGCAATCCTTCATGGGCTTGTTGCAACCAACTACTATGTTCATCATCTTTGACACAAAAAGCTAATACACCATTTGTCTCTTGTTTGTACATGCTTCCTGCCAATATTTGATATTTTTGTGATCTTACAATTTCTTCTTTGTTTGTCTTCACATTCTTGTTTGCAGGTCCGAAGGTTAGGAGTGGTACTAGCTTATTTGCCCATTTAGGAACAACTTCTAAATTGAACAAATAAGCGTTAGGTAGTTCATCAGACACGCCTTGCGGTGGCTCTCCTGAAGTGATGCGAGAAAGATGGTCTGCCCTAAGGTGGGTCCTACCTTTTTTGACAACAACTTCAAAGTCGTATTCCATTAGTAAGAGGAACCATCTTACTAAGCGTCCAGTATTGCAAGGTTTATTGACCAAATATAGTAAAGCTTGATGATCAATGAAAAACTTGAACTTATTGGCCAAGAGATAGTGTCTAAATTTCTTCACAGCATATACCATGCCTAAACCTTCTCTTTCCGTTGTGGTATAATTTCGTTGAGCTGCGTTCAACTCTCTACTAGCATATGCGATGGGTAAATCTAGATTTCCTTCACCTGTGGGTTGTGCTAGCACACATCCTATTGAATGATTGGAAGCATCTACATGGACATGGAAGGGTTTATTCCAATCAGGAGTGGTTAGTGTTGGTGTTGAACACAAGCGTCTCTTCAGCTCATTGAAGGATTTTTCACATTCATCGTTCCACTCAAAATTTGTCAACAATCCATAAAGAGGTTTAGCTATGATGGCATCTGTAGCTCAAGTGTAAGCACCACCTCCTTTACTTGTCAATCCGCGGAGATGTGAGGACCGGTATGAAGACCACGAGCAAGTGAAGGCACAAGTGCGTGAGTGAAAGCACACAAACATGCACACACATACACACACACGCGCACAAAGGAAGATCAAAGAGAGGAACAATGGAAAGCTTAGATTGCAAAAGAGTTCTCTTACCAAAGTTCTATTCTCTAACAAGCTAACCTCAAAAATGAGCTCTCTAGCTCTTTTTATAGTTTTTTGACTAGTTTTGGCCCTGTCCAGACCTAGTGTCCGGCCTAGTTAAAAATTAGGTTCCAAGGCTTATTTGGGGACTCAAACGAAGTCTAAAAATTATGAAAATTGGTACGATGGTACTTCTAATACTCCTCAAGCTCGAGGACTCCTCAGCTTGAACAAAATGGAGTTACTAAAAATAGATAATGGTATTTACAATGGTTTTTAGTGATGAAAATCACTATTTTTGTAGGGGATTCTTCTGAAAATTTGACATACACTTCTTGGAGCTCCCTACTTGCTCCCTTTCCTTGTGTGTCCACCTTTTGATGTGCTTCCATGCTTTGTCCTTGACTTTGAGCTTCAACACTCCCCCCCCTCTCGAGTCTGTCATCCCTGACAGACCCTTGTTGGAAGGGCTGTTCTATGTAGTGCTTTGAGAGGTGGTGTCCATCCGTTGTATGAGCTGGTTCCTTGGATTCCAGCAAGAATGTGTCGTTGTGAGCTTTCAAAACTGCAAGTTGCTCAAAAGAGGTTGTCAAGAGTGATTTGGAGCAACTATTGGCTTCAATTTGCTTCCGAGATATGGATGTTGTTCCCATGACGTCCGCTAGCTCTTCCAAAGATGATGTTGAGAGCAGTCATGCCAACTACTCATAATCCATAATGAATGATGGGTAAGTGTGTTCGTGCCTGGGTTGAAAAAAGTATGTGCCTTGTGCACGGCCTTGTAATGTAGCCCTACGCATGCTTACTTGGAAAATGCATTGGAAGAAGTATGGTGCAAAAATTGTGGGTCTTGAGCTAAGTGCTCAAGGGTATGCTGACGAAGAGGTTTCTTAAACTATCATGGTTATGGTGTTTCCAGAGTAAAGATACTTACCATGGAGAAGGTTGATGGATGTTTGTCTCTTTGTGTTGTACACTCAGCCTTTGGGATGGAACATTGTTGATGAATGTCCATGTTGATTGTCCACTGATGAGATCTTTTGAGTGGTGGATCCTCTCTCCTCTTTTCAAAGCAACATTTGTCAAATACTGAGAATTGAATTGCTTTATATTCCTTGGCAAGCAACATCGGGTAACTACACCAAGCTGAGTTTCACATATTCTCTTTAGCTCACCATGTGCAGGAGTCTTCTCCTCCAGAACTACCTTTTGCAGATATCTCCTTGGATGCTCTGGTACATGAAGTAGTTAAGCATCACTCAAGTTGCGGACCTTCAAGCTCTTCATTCCTACCATGGTAAGAGAGGATCATAGTTGTAGATGCCATGTTCATGCCAAATGCTTGTCATCTACCAGATAAGGCAGCAATAATCTCACTGCTGGCCGAGACACACTTCTATCCAAATTGATAAATGCCTAGTAATCAACAGTTCCACCTTCAACTAAGCATGACTCATTCATGTTTCATAAGACAAACCTGGGAACAAGCTCTCTCCCACTTTTCTTTCTCCCTTTTTTTTTTTGAGGAAAAGGATATCACAAAACAAGAACACAAAAGTTAGTATCAATAGAAATGTTTGACATATGTCACTGTGCTCTTGTGCATGGGATTCTCAAGTGTGTCTATGCACGGCCGTGTAATGTGGCCCTATATTAATGCATACTTTGGAAATGCATGACCTGAATGGTGCAAAAGACAGGGTTGTGCAAGGAGCACATGGTTGTTGCTCGTTCGAGGCTTTCGATGTTATTTGCGGAGGTTGATGCCGACCTTGGTGGAGGTATCCATTGAGTCTCGAACTGATGTAATCCTCCTTATTGGAGTCCATTTTAGAACATCATTTGGCACTGTAGAGGTCACTTCAGGCGTCTTTCTCTTTGGATGCTTTTTGAACTGTGGTATCCAGTGTGGTTGACGCTTTGGTTCGGTGGAGACTACTTGCACTTTTGGCTTTCAAACCCATATCCTTTTTGCATGTCTTCCTACTAATGTTGAAGAGCTGATTTGATCTTCCTTTGGTCTCTGTACGTGGTTCTTACCCTTTTCTCTTTTTGGCTTCTTTGTTGAAACCTTTTGCATGTGGGAGAACAAAGGTTGTTGTGGATGTAGGAGCTTCTTAGGTACCCACATCTGTAATTGCCCTTGTTGAGCTGCAGCTAACTTCTTAGGCACCCAAACTTGTTGGATACCTTGTGATTGAGCTTGTCTGAGCTGCTTCCTTCGTCTTCTGGCCTGGTTGGTGTGCATGGATGGGATTTGTGGGGGCAAGGCTGGTGGTTGCTCTCCTTTGCGTACCCATATCTGCTTCATGCTCGGAACTGCTTTTTTATCGAATGGTGTCTTTCTATTTGATGTAGCAGTTGTCGTGAACGGTTGTGTTTGCGTGTGTGGTGGACTCACTACTGTGGCTACTTGATTCTTTGGAGAAGAAGAAAGATCCACCCGCCTGCGGACCTGGTCTTCCACGATTGACTCCTTCTGCATCATAGAGCTTTTGACACATACAACATCTTCTTTCACATGATTAGTCTTGGAAGAACTAAGAGAGTGTGTGGTGCCAGGATTTAGGAGCATGCAGTTCTCTAATTCTAATGTAATGCATTGTTCATGTACCCAAACTTGAAGAATTTGACTTCTTAGGTTTAAGTTAACTGCATGGTCATAGATCCAATCTTGACCCAAGACAAGTGGTTCTGTAAGGTTCTCATCTTGACATACTAGTGCTTTGACTTTCATTGGAACATCTTGAAGGTAGATGGGAAGTTCCACCTCGCCCAAACAAGGGGTTTCCACACCTCCCAATCCTATGAGATAAGCTTCTATGGGATTGATGTTCAACCCCAAGTCTTGGCAGTAGGAAAGTCTAACTGCACTACTTGCTGCACCTGAGTCAATCAATGCTTTCACCGTCCTTGCACCCTTCCCTTATCCTATCTCTATGGTCACAAAGGGTCTTCGGTCAATGACCTGAGAAGTCGCTATGCCTGACTTTTGACACATATCCATGTGATATTTTGGGGCTTTTGAGTTGACTTCTAGGCCTAATCGCCTTAACTTATTTCGCCTAATACGCTCTCTGGCCTCTTCCTGTGCTTCTTCTCTCACTCTTAACTCTTCATCTTTTCGCTTCTTAGCAGTGTTGAGTCTCATTAGCATATCCTTAGTAAGAGGTTCTTGATATAGCTTGACTCTACAACAACTAATATAGTTTGGCAAGATATCTCCTTCTAGCGTGGCCAACTGAACTGCACCACTAGTGGAAATTCTATTAATGATCATGGGTCCGTATCCTCTTTTTTCCAACTTACGGGCATGTTGTTTTAGTGTGTATACCAACACTAGATCTCCCTCTTTCAATCCCTTATCCTTGATGTGTGCATCAAAGTATGCCTTTTGCCTCTTCTTTGCAGCGTATATGCCTGCTGCCGCTCGTAGCCTCGTCTCACCCAAGCGTTCGAGATCAAAGATCCTAGAGGACAATTCATGCCCATTCCACTCATACTCTTGTGCTACTTTTAAGGCAGGGATTAAGAAATCTAATGGTAGCACAACGTTCTGTCCGAAGACCATCTGAAATGGGGTGGCATTGAGTACCGTTTTGTAGGCAACTCGATAAGCCCAAAAAGCATGATGAAGTTGTTTGTCCCAATCAGAGCGTTTATTATTTACCAGTTTTGTCAATACGTTACAGAGGATCTTATTGGTACTCTCGGCTTGTCCATTGGCTTGTGGGTGATAGGGGGCAGATTTCTTATGTATCACCAAGAATTCTTGGAGAAGATTTTCAATGACTTCATTCAAGAAGTGTGTGCCTCTATCGCTCACCAACTCTATTGGTAGTCCATATCTCGTGAACACATTCTCGAATAAGAACTTAGCCGTAGTCTGAGCATCATTCTTTGTTGTGGCTTTGACTTCTACCCACTTTGTAAGGTAATCTATGGCTACAATGATGTACTCTGTATGGGAGTTTCTAGCTGGGGGGTTAATAGGACCTATGAAGTCTATGCCCCACTTCGAAAATGCACGTCCTCCCATCATTGGCCTCAAGGGCATCTCGTCTTTTCTCACTGGATATTGTGCACGTTGGCATGTGTCACATTTCTTCACATAGGTATGTGCGTCCATATGAAGAGTGGGCCACCAAAGTCCTGAGAATAGAATGGTCTTGATCACTCGGTTAGGACCAAAATGTCCACCTGCAACACCGCTGTGTGCAGTCTCTAAGACCTTTAAATAGTCTGATTCATGAACGCATAGTCTTAAGTAACCATCTTTGCCTCTTCGGTATAGGTTGTCCCCTACTAAGGCATAGCCTTGAGCCTCTTGCTCCATGCTTCATCTTCTTGCTAGACTAGCCTCTTTGGGTAATCTTCTCGATCTCATAAACTCTACCAATGGAGCACTCCAATCTGGAATTAATGACACTTGATAAAGGGTCGCATGCTCCACTGGGGGTCTCTCTCTGCACCTTGGACAATTCTTAATCCACTCATGTATTTCTTTGTCCATGCTAGGCCAATACACTCCTAAACGCTTTAGATTCTGCAATGTTCGTTGTTTAGAATAGTGATTTCCTAGCATTCCTTCATGGGCTTGTTGCAACCAACTACTATGTTCATCATCCTCCACACAACAAGCTAATACACCCTCAGTATCTTGTTTGTACATGCTTCCTGCTAATATGTGATATTTTTGTGATTTTACAATTTCTTCTTGTGATGTTTTCACATTCTTATTTGCAGGGCCAAAGGTTAGGACTGGTACCAACTTATTTGCCCATTTAGGAACAACTTCTAAATTGAACAGATAAGCATCGGGTAATTCGTCAGACACTCCTTGCGGTGACTCACCTGAAGTGATGCGAGAAAGGTGATCTGCCCGAAGGTGGGTTCTACCTTTCCTGACAACAACTTCAAAGTCATACTCCATTAGTAAGAGGAACCACCTTACTAAGCGTCTCGTATTGCAAGGTTTATTGACCAAATATAACAAAGCTTGATGATCAGTGAAAAACTTGAACTTGTTGGCCAATAAATAGTGTCTAAACTTCTTCACAGCATATACCATGCCTAAGCCCTCTCGCTCAGTTGTGGTATAGTTCCGTTCAGCTGCAGTGAGCTGTCTACTAGCATATGCTATGGGCAAATCTAAGTTTCCCTCACTTGTGGGTTGTGCTAGCACACATCCTATGGCATGATTGGATGCATCCACATGGACATGGAATGGTTTATTCCAATCAGGAGTGGTGAGTATTGGTGCCGTGCACAAACGTTTCTTCAGTTCGTTGAAAGAATTCTCGCATTCGTCGTTCCACTCAAAATTAGACAACAAGGCATAAAGGGGTCTAGCTATGATCGCGTACATGTGGATAAACCTACGGTAGTATCCACAATGGCCCATAAAGGCTTGTACCTCTTTAATATTCCTTGGCCTTGGTAGCTCCGCTATGGCTCGTACCTTATCTTCATCTATTGAGATTCCATTCTTAGAAACAATATGACCTAAGATTTTACCTTGACGCACCATAAAAACACACTTTTCTGGGTTCAGACACACTCGATATTCTCTACACTTGTTGAAGATTTGTCTGAGCTCAGGGATGTGAAACCTTCTTTCTTGGGAATGAGCACATAAATCATCCACATACACTTCTAAGCTCTTTCGCAAGAACTCTTTGAAGACATGACACATGAGCCTTTGGAATGTTGCAGGTGCATTGGTGAGCCCAAATGGCATCACACGAAATGCAAAGATTCCCCACTCTGTAGCAAAAGTTGTTTTGTGTTGATCTTCTGGGGCAATGGCTACTTGATTGTAACCTGAAAATCCATCAAGGAAGCTATAAACTTCCTTGCCTGCAACACGCTCCAATAGGTGTTCTGTGATTGGAAGTGGATAACTATCTCTAATCGTAGCGGCATTAACTTTTTTAAGGTTAATACACACTCGCAACTTCCCGTTCTTCTTGGGTACCACAACAATGGGGGACACCCATTCGGTATGCTCAATCTCATAGATGAATCCAGCTTCAATCAACCTATCAATTTCTTCTTTTATTTTGGCTGCATAGGTATCATTATATGTGTAGGGCTTCTGTTTGGTGGGCTTAGCATCAGCAGTCATGGGGATAGTATGAGAGCAAATTCTTGGACCTACCCCTTTCAAGTCTCTATAGTGCCATGCAAACACATCCCTATATTCCCTTAATAGAGCTATGAGCTCCATTTCTTCTCTTGCACTTAGGTCATCTCCTATATATGTGCATCTCTCTTCGTTCTCTTCAATGGTCACTACAATCTTCTTGGTCTTTTCTTTATTATCATATGATTCTCCTATGATGGCCTCTCTCTTAGGCATTCGTACCAAAATTTTGCGGTCGTCAACTTCGTATTTCTTGAAGTTTTCTGGTACTTCAAACAATGATTCCTCCTCTTCTTGTTTCACTACTTTTCTTTTCTTTTTCTTTTGACTACTCTCACTTCCATCCTTTGAGTTTACTGTTTTAATACTTGTGAGAGGTTCTTCTTCTTTCTGGGTGAACACTCCTATATCTTCTAGATAGTGCTGCTCTGAGTTAAAGCAACTATCCATCACAATAGACTCCAGATCATTGTCATTCTCTTCTTCTTCTATGACATCACTAGGGTCACATTCTTCTAGCAAGGGTTGACACATGAACACTGAGATATCATAACCCTCCTCATCACAATGAGGTGTCCACTGTTCCTCATTGACAGCAATGTCCATAGTGGCTAAGATTTCTGGCCAGCCATGAGGCTCAAACTCCTCATCTGGAAAGATCATCGGTGTGTAGGCTGGGTCTCTAACTGGTCTATCTCCTAGCGAAGTTCCTTCTTCTATTGCCTTTAAACGTTTTTCCTCTTCCTTTGCGACCTTGCACATCCACAAATGAGTATCTTCATGCAGCCATGATGGATCAGGTGAACTTTCAGAATGCACAGAGATGGAATCTTCTTTCGCTTTGTGGATAGAATTCCACTGTAGGGGTGGTACATCTCTGAAGGTGTAATCCTTCAAATTGACCTTTGTGGTGACCCCTAAGTGCTGTAAGTACAAGGAGTTAGTTCCCCAATCCTGTACTATTTGCAATTGTCGTAGGAAGGGTCTTCCTAGGATCATCTCATAGACATTATTTTTCTCAAAGTCACATATAGCAAATGTGTGCTCAAACTCTACACCACAAGTGGTTAGAGTGATCCCTTCTAGCAATCCTAGAGGTCTTTCAAAATGACCATCAGCCATTTGAAGCTTCATTCTAGTTGGTCTTAATGTGGGCTTGCCCCATTGCTTCCACAAGGAGGTGGTCGCAATAGCAACACCAGCACCTGAATCTATGATTGCTTTGGTTGTGTAACCTTGGTAGGTGATTGGAAGATAAGTATTACCTTCTTCACCCTCACACATGTCCCCTATTTTGTCTAGAGGTATCTCTGGTACCCTTTGCTTGGAGCCTGCTTTTGGCATGTTGGAATCAAGTTCTGGAACCTGATCCTTCACATGATTCCAAAGCTCAGGTTTTGCTTTGAGCAGCTCTTCTACAGTGAGATGACACTGAACCTTAGTGTTCTTCACGACATCCGTGTTCCTTGGAACCACTGAGTCTTCATTTCTTACTAGTATTGTGGGAGCTCTAATCTGGAGAGATTCAGATTCCCATGGGCTTGGAAATTGAGGCAGTTCTTCTAAGGTATTAGATTCAAAATCTAACCTTTCGTCTTCTTGTTGTTCTGCTTCATCTCCGTAAATAGATGGAATGTCTTGGGGAAATTGATCATGAAGATCATCAATCTCAGGAATAGGAGGGGAATTACCCTTCTCCTTGGCCCATTTCTCTTCTTGTATTTCCCGCAAGAATTCTTGAGAGTACTGTTGAATTGAAGGAGGTATTCCTGGATCCGTGGAATTAGGAACATAAGCTCCCATTGGTGGTGAGCTTCCTCTTTCAATAACTGGTTGAGCCTGTGGAGGTAAAGAAACTTGTGGTTTGTTTACCAACTGCTCTAATCGTTCTAGTAAGCCCTGGAAATGCAAATCCCCTTTGACAGAGTTTGTCTGATTGAACTTTTGACTAGTCTCAAGTATAGCTTGAGCTTGTTCTACCATTTTCATGCACATTTTCATCCGTTCAATCTCTAAGTCCGCTCTAGGGTAACTCTTGTCTAGGTTTGCAGCTGTAGGCCCTTCTTGAAGTCGAGCCTGGTAGGCCTTGAACATCATGTCCAAGCCTTCTGGGGTTGGATCTGCAAGAACAAACCCTGGTTGCGGTCTATTTACAATGGGTGGTGGGGTGTGATGAGGTGGAATGGATGGAGTTTCGGTATGCGAGGGGTTTTGAGATGCAATGTCTTCTATTTTTGTTTTTGCGTCTTTCAAGCTTTCTTCTAGTTCCGATAACTTTTTATTCCACTTACGATTGGCCTTTTCTCTGGTATCCTTCCATGTTCTTGTTTTCCTCTTACTAGGCTCTCCTGATTCACTCGACTCCGATTGATCTGCTGGTTTATCTTGTTTTAATGCTTGTGCCCTAGTAACTGCCTGTATAGGTGCCACATTACTGCTACTTGAACTTGAATCCGCCACTAAGCCTACCACATTAATGGGTGTAATCTTGGGTGCACTGGAGGGGTTTCTTGGACAATCTCTAGGGAGATGGTCTTTGCCACAATCAGGGCAAAAAGCCTGTATTGTGATAGCCTGTCCTTGACTCGGAGATGATGGGTGGGGACAGGCACGAATGAAATGATCACCTTGACATCTAAAACAAGATCCTCTAGGGGCTTGTGGTCTCATTTGTCTCAATTGGGGCCTAGGGTTAGGATTTGTGTACATGACATTGGAGTATTTTGGCTCCCAATTTTGCTCCATAGGTGGTGCCTCATATTGATATGAGTAAATCTCACTATGTTCAGGTGACTCTGTGTAATACGCATGTGGACTACCTTCATGGGAGTAGTCTGAACTATGAGCCTGAGAATCATTATCTGGTATCAATGGGGTTAGGGGCACCAATGCTCTATTTGGATTTTCCTCTCTCACAGCATATTTGACTGGAATCACGTTGGCTGGAGCTGGTGGTTGGTTTCCCAAGACAGGTTGTGGCCTATATGGTACCTGATATTGCTGTTGTGGTCTATAATATGGCTGTTGGTATTGGTTCTGATACCTACCTTGTGGGTAAGGTTGCTGATAATTCTGTCTAACAGCCTGCCTATTGTAGGGACAATCTTGAGCCATGTGGTTTATGTATTTTCTCTCAATAGTGCAATATGGAGCATTCCTTTCTCTAATGTTTTGGTTTTGCATTGGGCATACATTAGCCATGTGGTCGCCCCCACAAGTATAACACCGATTCACTGGAGTGACTCTCTGTGTTTGTTTATTTTGGACTCCCAGCTTCTTGGCAACTTGCTCAGCTATCTCCTCTATTTCCGTGGAGATTTTTGAAGTATGACTAGTAGAACTATCTGAATCCTTATAGAGTTTGGATAATCCTAACTCCTCACCCAAGTTATCTTCTATGTCAATGCATGTCCGCACGCACTCTTCTATGGATCTAAGCTCTTTCAAATATACATATGATCTTAACTTTGTGCTCAGTAAGCCATCTAAGAACAAAGCCACTTGTTTGGCTGGTGTGGGTAACTCGGGAGCAGGGCATCTTTCTAGGTACTGTCTGAACCTTCTACCTGCTAGTCGCACTGTTTCTTGGGGTGTCTGCTTGAAACTGTGGATCAAGGATGATGTGTTATGCCTGATACCACTCTTGGAAAATTCTACAATGAATTCGTCTAGCAGTTGACCTATATCGCGATAGTTGCGACTACTCAATGGTTGAAACCAAGCCAAGGTAGTGCCCTTAAGAGTCAAACCAAATGCCTCGTATTGGGTGAATAAATCCTCAACCTGTTCAGCTCTTAACACTTGTTTGAACTCGGCCACATGATCATAAGGATCTCCTGACCCGTCAAAATAATTCTTCATTGCCTTGATCACTTGAGTGGGTCTAAGGGTTCTTGGGTGCTCTCGGGGTCTAGGCAATGGAAAATCATGTTCATCTCTTTTTTGCCTATGTGCTTGATGTCTCTCTCTTTCAGGTCTTTCATTTTCAAATCCTGATCTATTCCTGCCCACGGTGTGTGCAAAACTTACCTCAGGTCTCTCTCTAGTTCTTTCTCTCTGGGCTTCATGAGCGTGGGATGATCCTACTCCTTGGAGGCCATGGGAAACATTGGATCTTGGTGGGGGGAAAATCAATTCATTCTTCCAAGTATATGCATGTCTATCATGTTCTGTTACCAAGAAAATTTTCTCTGACGTGTTATCCAGGTAAACAACTTTGCCTGGCATCTCTGGATCCTTGAACTCGTAGATGATGACTATGCCCAATTGGCTAGGTTGATCTGGCTTGAATCTCCAAAAGGCTTCCTCTGTTTCTCTATTCAAAAATAGTTCTATGCTTTTGTTATCTTGAGGGATCCAGTCTGGAGTGATCACTTGGGTCAAAACTGACTTACCTCTAGGAGTCTGGGGTCCTTGTCCTACATTTCCTTGTTCTAGATCTCCTATTTCATTCTCAGGAATGACATTTCCAAACTCATCAGTCCTATCTGGTAGGTTGGTGACCACATACATGGTTCCTTCCTTATCAATGTATGAACCCTCTTCGAACTTGACCACCAGGTGTTCAAGTCCAAAGGATTGATCTGGATTTTTGAGTTGGACCACTGATCGCCTCAGACCATCCTCATAGATGCGAGCACCTAATTGGTTGGTCCGAATATATTCCAACTATGTCTTATAGGGACCTTCTGGTGTTTGTAGATGGGCAGTCCCTGAGCCACCTGCAGGTTTTCCCATACTAAAAGACATTTCTGAATCACTTGTGTCTGAACTTAGTAAAAGATGACCACTTAGTTGTTGTGCCCAAGACTTGGATGTATGGTTGACACTAGCCTCAGAAGATCTAATGCTTTGTTTATCCTTGCCTAAGTGTCTACCAGATCTCAGGTTCATAAGCTTTAGTCAAGAGTCCAAAATTTTCCCCTTGGTATGGTTCAAAATTCTTTGGAGTCCCCTTGGTTCCCCAGTCCCACTTGAGGGTCAACTTCAAATTATCCTATCTCAAAATCAACGCGTTATTCTTGAAAAGAACAGTTGAGGTCGTGTAGGATTTGAAACGAGCTTTCCAACGAGCTATAGAGCCCAAAAAATGGACTTTGGATGAAAAAGTTATGCCAATTCAGGCTCCTGGGGGTCAAAACAGGCAAACACGACCTTTGGAGAAAATCGCGATTTTGTGAACTTTCAGAGAATCGCGATTTTGTGAATTCAGAAAATCGTGATGTTGAGCACAAAATCGTGTTTCTGAAAATCGCGATGTTGAGCACAAAATCGTGTTTCTGAAAATCGCGATGTTGAGCACAAAATCGTGTTTTTGAAAATCGCGATTTTGACTCAGAGAATCGTGATTTACAAAATCGTGTTTTTTCACAAAATCGTGTTTTCTCAGAATCGTGTTTTTGGCATGAAAATCGCGATGTTGAGCACAAAATCGTGTTTCTGAAAATCGTGATTTTGAGCGACAATTCGTGTTTTCACAGAATCGCCTTTTTCACAAAATCTTGTTTTTGGCTGAAAATCGTGATTTGTGAGAATCGCGATTTTGAGCCCACTGAAAATCGTATTTTCTCAGAATCGTGTTTTTAACAAGAAAATCGCGATGTTGAGCACAAAATTGTGTTTCTGAAAATCGCGATGTTGAGCACAAAATTGTGTTTTTGAAAATCGCGATTTTGACTCAGAGAATCGTGATTCACAAAATCGTGTTTTTTTTCACAAAATCGTGTTTTCTCAGAATCGTGTTTTTGGCATGAAAATCGCGATGTTGAGCACAAAATCGTGTTTCTGAAAATCGCGATTTTGAGCGACAATTCGTGTTTTCACAGAATCGCCTTTTTCATCACAACGCTCGTCCTCGAAGCTCTCTCCCCGGCAACGGTGCCAAAATTTGGTGTAGCTCAAGTGTAAGCAGCACCTCCTTTACTTGTCAATCCGCGGAGACGTGAGGACCGGTATGAAGACCACGAGCAAGTGAAGGCACAAGTGCGTGAGTGAAAGCACACAAACATGCACACACATACACACACACGCGCACAAAGGAAGATCAAAGAGAGGAACAATGGAAAGCTTAGATTGCAAAAGAGTTCTCTTACCAAAGTTCTATTCTCTAACAAGCTAACCTCAAAAATGAGCTCTCTAGCTCTTTTTATAGTTTTTTGACTAGTTTTGGCCCTGTCCAGACCTAGTGTCCGGCCTAGTTAAAAATTAGGTTCCAGGGCTTATTTGGGGACTCAAACGAAGTCTAGAAATTATGAAAAATGGTACGATGGTACTTCTAATACTCCTCAAGCTCGAGGACTCCTCGGCTTGAACAAAATGGAGTTACTAAAAATAGATAATGGTATTTACAATGGTTTTTAGTGATGAAAATCACTATTTTTGTAGGGGATTCTTCTGAAAATTTGACATACACTTCTTGGAGCTCCCTACTTGCTCCCTTTCCTTATGTGTCCACCTTTTGATGTGCTTCCATGCTTTGTCCTTGACTTTGAGCTTCAACAGCATCCATGTGGATAAACCTGCGATAATATCCACAATGGCCCATAAAGACTTGTACCTCTTTAAGATTCCTTGGTCTAGGCAGCTCTTCTATTGCTCTTACTTTGTCTTCATCTGTTGAAATTCCATTCTTAGAAACAATGTGACCTAAGATTTTACCTTGTCGTACCATGAACACACACTTCTCTGGGTTCAAACACACTCGATATTCCCTACATTTGTTGAAGATTTGTCTAAGCTCAGGGATGTGGTATCTTCTTTGTTGGGAATGAGCACATAAATCATCCACATATACTTCTAAGCTCTTTCGCAAGAACTCTTTGAAGACATGACACATGAGCCTCTGGAATGTTGCAGGTGCATTGCTGAGCCCAAATGGCATCACACGAAATGCAAAGATTCCCCATTCAGTAGCAAAAGCTGTCTTGTGTTGATCTTCTGGGGCATGGCTACTTGGTTGTAACCTGAAAATCCATCAAGGAAGCTATAAACTTCCTTTCCTGCAACACACTCCAATAAATGTTCGGTGATTGGAAGTGGATAACTATCTCGAATCGTGGCAGCATTAACTTTTTTAAGGTTAATACACACTTGCAATTTTCCATTCTTCTTGGGCACCACTATAATGGGGGACACCCATTCAGTATGCTCAATCTCATAGATGAATCCAGCTTCAATCAGCCTGTCAATTTCTTCTTTTATTTTAGCTGCATAAGTGTCATTATATGTGTAGGGCTTTTGTTTGGTGGGTTTGGCATCAGCGGTCATCGGGATTGTATGAGAGCAAATTTTTGGATCTACTCCCTTCAAGTCTCTATAGTGCCAAGCAAACACGTCCCTATATTCCCTTAATAGAGCTACAAGCTCTGCTTCTTCTTTTGCATTTAGGTCATCACCTATGTATGTGTATCGTTCTTCATTCTCTTCAATGGTTACTATAATTTTTTTGGTCTTTTCTTTATTATCATATGATTCTCCTATAATGGCCTCTCTCTTAGGCATTCGTACCACAATTCTTCGATCCTCAACTTCATATTTCTTGAAATTTTCTGGTACCTCAAACAATGATTCCTCCTCTTCTTGTTTCATTACTTTTCGTTTCTTTTTCTTTTGATCTCCTTCACTTCATTCCTTTGAATTTACAGTTTTGATGCTTGTGAGGGGTTCTTCTTCTTTTTGAGTCAATACTCCTACATCCTCTAGATAGTGCTCTTCTAAGATGAAGCAACTATACATCACAATGGACTCTAGATCATCGTCGTTTTCTTCTTCTTCGATGACATCACTAGGGTCACATTCTTCCAACAAGGGCTGACACATGAACACTGAAACATCATAACCCTCCTCATCACAATGAGGTGTCCATTGTTCTTCATTGACTGCAATGTCCATGGTAGCTAGAATTTCTTCCCAGCCATGAGGCTCAAATTCCTGATCTGGAAAAATCATTGGTGTATATAGGTTGGGCCTTTAACTGGTCTATCTCCAAGGGGAGTTCCTTCTTCTCTCGCTTTTAGGCGCTTTTCCTCTTCCTCTGCGACCTTGCACATCCACAAGTGAGTATCTTCATGCAGCTAGGATGGATCAGGTGAGCTTCCATGCACAGAGATTGAATCTTCTTTTGCTTTGTGGATAGGATTCCACTGTAGGGGTGGTACATCTCTGAAGGTGAAATCCTTCAAATTGACCTTGGTTGTGACCCCTAAGTGCTTTAAGTATAAGGAGTTGGTTCCCCAATCATGTACTATTTGTAATTGTCATAGGAAGGGTCTTCCTAGGATCATCTCGTAGACATTATTTTTTTCAAAGTCACATATAGCAAATGTGTGATCAAACTCTACACCACAAGTGGTTAGAGTTATCCCTTCAAGCAATCCTAGAGGTCTTTCAAAATGACCATCTGCCATTTGAAGCTTCATTCTAGTTGGTCTTAATGTAGGTTTGCCCCATCGCTTCCACAAGGAGGTGGTCGCAATAGCAACACCAGCACCCGAATCCACGATTGCTTTGGTTGTGTAACCTTGATAGGTGATTGGAAGATAAGTATTACCTTCTTCAACTTCACTCATGTCCCCTATTTTATCGAGAGGTACCTCTGGAACTTTTTGCTTAGAGCCTACCAAAACAGGCAAAAATTCCACTTTTAGAAGTCATATAGGGTGATCTTGTGAAGGCCATAACTTGAGTTCTAGAGATCCTTCAAGCATATGATAGCTTGTTGGAAAGCTCTACTCTTCTAGTTTCATCCACTAAAAGATCATGGAGAAATAATATTTGAGCTAAGCGAAATTAGCAAAATACTGAAGGTATGTCATTTCAGTGACTGGAAAAATCTGAAGAAGTAAAGTTCTTGGTTTTGGCTATCATTTCTCAAAGTTTTGAGTGGCAATGAGTTAATGGTGACCATAGAGGTGTTCTAGTGTCACATTAATTCATTTCTTGTGGTTTTTTACACATCAACAAGTGGTATCAGAGCAGAAAGATCCTAAAGAACAGAAGGTGGCAAAGGTACGAGAAGTTTTGGAAAGTTTTCCATTAAAGTTTGAAAGGTGAAGCATTTGAAGACAAAAGGCATCAAAAGATTACTTTCAAAGTATCCTCATACACAAAGAACTTCAAAAGGTATTATCTTTTATCCTTTAAGCTCACAGGTTGCAGCAGAAGGAAAGGAGTATGGCAGATCATATCTCCATTGACAAACTGGATAGAGATAATTACCCCGCATGGGTAATGAGAATGGAAGCCTTACTTATGAGTAAGGATCTCATGGTATATGTAACCGGTGAAGAAGAGAAGCCAGTATTCGAATATGAAAGCTGACCAAAGAAAGAAGAACTTGATGCTTTAAAGCATTGGCAGAAGAAGGATGCAAGTGCAAAAGCCTACATCTACAATACAATCTCTGATCATTTGCTACCACACAACAGAGGATTGGAATCATCTGAAGATATATGGAATGCATTGGAGTATCATTTCCAAAGTACTACCAAAGCAAGGAAAGCAAGTCTATGGTCAGAGTTTACAACATTCAAGAAGAAGCCAAGTCAAAGTATTAGTGATTATGTCACTAAGATGAAGGATCTAGCAGATAGTCTTGGATCCATAGATGAAGATGTTGAAGATCACAGATTGATTGCTCAACTACTTGCAGGTTTGAGAGGGGATGAAAGGTGGAAACCTTTTGTCTTATCAACAGAACTTTCATTAAATCATTATGTTCCAAATTTGAACCAGTTGCTTGGTTTGATGCTCACATATGAGCAAGACTTGAAGGGAGATGGAGATAAAGGACAAAGTTCTGCAATGTACATGAAGAACAAGAAGAAAGGAGATAAAGGTAAAGCAAAGGATGAAGAGGAGTCGAGTTCTCAAGCTTATTATGCAAGAGGTAAAGGCACTGGCAGAGGAAGACCAAGAGCTTTTGGAAGAGGTAGAGGTAATCAGAATAACAACAAGAAGGCTTGCTCGATCTGTGGATTGAGTAATCATTTGGCTCATGATTGTTGGCACAACCAACAAGGATAAAACCAGACTCAAAACAACAATAGTAGAGGTCGAGGTGGAAGATATCAAAGTAATTTTCAAAGAGGTAGACAAAGTCAAAGAGGAGGCTATGGTAGAGGTGGACGAAGAAGTTGGGGACAGAATCAATCCTACAACACCACCTATTACAATTATGCAAATGACACACAGAATGAAAGTCATACATCATTGATGATGAATTCAATCAGCACATCAGATAAAAAAGATCTAAAGGTATTTTACATTGACTCTGGATGTTCTAATCATTTGTCAGGAAACATAGAATTGATGTCAGAATTGGAAAAAGGCATTTCTAGCCATAGTGTTCAAACACGTGATAATACCAGACATAGTGTACATTCAATTGGAAACGTGAAATGCAAGAGTGGAGCAGATTTGCTAACCAATGTTTTGTATGTTCCTACAATACCTAAAAACTTGATTAGTGTGGGACAGATAGTTGAAAAAGGTTTTCAAGTCAGGTTTACAAATGAAGGAGTATTTGTGGAAGATCCAGAGAATGGATATAATCAGATTGTCTCTGGTAAGAAAGAAGGTAGAATCTTTACTTTAAGAGTTCAAGGGAACATTGGTCAAGCTTTGCTCACACATGGTGAAGCAGTGATTACAGAACTTGATCTCTGGCATTAGAGATTATGTCATTTCAATGAAAGAGGAATTAAAGCTATGGTTGCTAATCACTCTGTACTAGGATTACCAAATGTGCAAAGTCAACATATGGTTTATAAATGTGAAGCATGTCAAATGGGAAAAGCACACAGGCTACCATTTCAAAAGACAGGATTCAAACATGATGGAGTACTTGAGCTCATTCATACAGATGTATGGGGACCAACAAAAGAAGGATCTATTAGTGGCTCAAGGTATTATGTTCTTTTCATTGATGATGCTACAAGATGGATAACATTATATGTTTTGAAGGAAAGATCAGAAGTGTTTGGAGCCTTCAAGCATTTTCATGCATATGCAGAGAGAGTCACAGGTCAAAAGCTTAAAAGACTGAGGTCTGATGGAGGGGGAGAATACTTCTCCCAAGAGTTCAATGATTATCTTTGGAATGCAGGTATTAAGAGAGAAATAAATTGCAAGTATACACCACAACAAAATGGTGTAGCAGAAAGAAGGAACAGGACTCTGGTTGAGTTTGCTAGAGTTATGCTGAAGGAGAAGAATTGTCCAAATTATCTTTGGGCTGAGGCTGTAAATATAGCTACATATCTTGTGAATAGATTACCATGTGCATCTCTAAATGGAATGACTCCATATGAAGCTTGGTGGGGTAAGAAACCAACACTAGATCATTGTAAAGTGTTTGGATCAATTGCATATGCTTATGTTCCATCACAACTTAGACATAAACTTGAACCAAAGGCAGAAAAATATGTGTTCATTGGTTATGATGAAAAGCAGATGGGTTACAGGTTGTGGAATCCTTTAACCAAACAATTTCTTGTTTCTAGAGATGTTACATTTGATGAACAGAAAAGTTGGTACACAGATCAAAGTAATACAGCTGAAGAATTTGAAGAAGAGGTAAGAAGATGTGAGAAAGGAAAATCAATTGTACAGGTGAATAGAGATGAAGACTATATGCAAGCAAGTACATCCAGAAGTGGATTAACAAGAAGGAATGAAGAAGCTCCTATATTTGATGAAGAGGTGTATCCAGACACTTATGAAGAATGTGAACCAAGAAGGTCAAGGACGACTAGAAGACAACCAGAAAGGTATTCTTATGATACTTCTTACATAACTCAAAAGAATTATGCTTACATGGTCAAAGATGATGAAGAACCTCAGAACTATGATGAAGCTAAAGGTAAGAAGCAATGGGAAGAAGCAATGAAGGAAAAGTTTAATGCACTAGAGGAGAACAAGACATGGGAACTTGTTCCTAAACCAAATGGTAAGATTGTAATTGGAAATAAATGAAGAATCTTGCAGATGGAAGTATAGCCAGATACAAAGCTAGACTGGTGGTGAAAGGCTATGCCCAAACCTATGGCATAGATTATGATGAGACATTCAGTCCTGTAGCTAAGATGTCAACTATAAGGACAATCATTGCTATTGCAGCTTCAAAAGGATGGACCCTAAGTCAATTGGATATAAAGAATGCATTCTTGAATGGATACATATCAGATGAGGTATACATGGAACAACCTCAAGGGTTTATCAATTCCAGGTACCCAAATTTTGTTTGCAGATTGAGAAGAGCACTCTATGGATTAAAGCAAGCTCCAAGAGCATGGAACTATAGACTGATGAAGTATCTCAATGATCTTGGATATCAAAGTTCAAAAGCAGATCCAAGTCTACTCATCAAAAGAACAGAGGAAGGTACAATCTACATTTGTATTTATGTAGATGACATTATAATCACAGGTACTTCAAATGAAGGAATCAAGGAGGTAAAGAGATTACTTGAAAAAGAATTCAAGATCAGTGATCTAGGAAAGTTGTCATACTTTCTTGGAATGGAAGTCACTTATACAGATCATGGCATATATGTATCACAAGAAAGGTATCGTCTGAATCTATTGAAGAAGTTTGATATGGAAAATTGTAGAGAAGCTTCAACTCCACTTGAAGTTAATCACAAGCTCAGTAAATATGATGGTGCAGAATACAAAGATATGAGGAAGTATCAATCTCTTGTGGGTAGTTTGATTTATGCTACACTAACAAGACCTGATCTTAGTTATGCAGTGGGAGTTTTGTCACAATTCATGCATTGTCCAAAGGACCCACATTGGATTGCAGGTCAAAGAGTTCTCAGATATATCAAAGGAACTATAAAGGAAGGATTATATTATCCTTTTACATCAGATTTGAAGTTGAGAGCCTATAGTGATTCAGACTGGGCAGGTAATCAAGATGACAGGAGATCAACTCATGGTTACATGATATACATTGGTGATAAGCTTGTAAGTTGGCGTTCAAAGAAACAACATACAGTTGCATTATCATCAACTGAAAGTGAGTACAAAGGACTTGTGGAAGCAGCTAAGGAGGTCATATGGATGCAGACACTGTTCAAAAGCTTGGGCATTGATCAAGGTATACCTACAATACATGGAGATAATATGAGTTCACTTTATCTTGCAGCAAATCTAGTTTTTCATGTAAGGACAAAGCACATAGAGATACAGTATCATTTTCTCAAAGAAAAGGTAATGGAGAAGGAAATTGAAGTGGAGTACATTTCTACAAAAGATCAGATAACAGACATAATGACAAAGAGCTTGGATGGTGTGAAGACCAGCAGATTCAAAAGCATGGCAGGAGTAAAAGAAAAGAAGATGATATGAAGAAACAGGGAATGTCAATTAGTGATTGAGGGGGAGCTGTTGGAGAAACAATCACTAATTGGACATATATTTGAAGGTCAAAGCATTAGAAGAAAACCACATGCCTATGTGAAGGGACAAATTCACAAGTGTATTATATTTGTAAAGTTAGTTCACTTTAGTTCTAGAAGTTTTTTAAAATCACGAGAATGAGAAAATCTATATAAGTTAGTTTGTATCAACTAACGTGACGAGAGAGAAGAAGTGAAAGAGAGTGATAGAATGTGAGAGGAGTTCATTTTGTATGACTGCATATAGTCCGGCTTCTCTGAGTGAGCAAGTCCTCTACTTGTTCAGCTCTTAGCACTTGTTTGAACTCGGCCACATGATCATAAGGATCTCCAAATCCCTCAAAGTAGTTCTTCATTGCCTAAAACACTTGAGAGGGTCTAAGGGTTCTTGAGTGCTCTCGGGGTCTCAGCAATGGAAACTCCTGTTCATCTCTTTGATGCCTATGAGCCCTATGTCTCTCCCTTTCAAGTCTTGCACCTTCATGTCCTGATCTGTCTCTGCCCACAGTGTTTGCAAAGCTCACCTCTGGTCTCTCTTTAGTTCTTTCCCTCTGGGTTTCATGAGCCTTGGATGATCCTACTCCTTGGAGGCCATGGGAAACACTAGATCTTAGTGGAGGGAAAATTGACTCACTTTGCCAGGTGTATGCATGCCTATCTTGCTCTGTTACCAAGAACATCTTCTCTGACGTGTGATCTAGATAGACAACTTTGCCTGGTGTCTCTAGATCCTTGAACTCGTAGATAGTGACTATTGGGCTCGGTTGATCTGGCTTGAATCTCCAAAAGGCTTCCTCCATTTCTCTATTCAAGAATAGCTCTATGTTTTTGTTGTCTTGGGAAATCCATTCTGGAGTGATCACTCTAGTCAAGTCTGACTTACCCCTAGGGGTCTTGGGTTCTCGTCCTAGGTCCCCTTGCTCTAGGTCTCCTATCTCGTTCTCAGGAATGATGTTTCCAAACTCATATGTCCTATCCGGTAAGTTGGTAACCACATACATGGTTCCTTCCTTATCAATGTATGCACCCTCTTCGAACTTGGCCACTGGGTGTTCAAGTCCAAAGGGTTGGTCAGGATTTTTGAGTTGAACCACTGATCGTCATAGACCATCCTCATAGATGCGAGCACCTAATTGGTTGGTCTTGATATACTCCAATTGGGTCTTATAGGGACCTTCAAGTGTCTGTAAATAGGCAGTGCCTGAGCTACGTGTGGGTCTTTCCATGTCAAAAGACATTTCTGAGTCACTGGTTTCTGAACCTAGTGTGTAAGGATACCCAATAAGCTGTTCAGCCCAAGACTTGGTTGTATGGTTGACACTAGCCTCAGATGATCTAATGCTTTGTCTATCCTTGCCTATGTGTCTGCCAGATCTCAGGTTCATAAGCCTTGGCTTCTAGTCCCAAAGTTATCTTATATTACTCAAAATCCTTCGGAAGTCCTTGGTGTTCTAGTTTCCCTGAGGGTCAACTTCAAAATACCCTATCTAATAATTCATGTATTATTTTTACCATAACCACTGGAAGTTTTGGTAGTACTCCCCACGAGCTTTCCAACAAAACCAAAATCACAGCAAATGGATTTTGAATGAGAAAGTTATGCCAGTTCAGGGTTCTGGGGGTTAAAACAGGGAAACAGGATCTCTTTGGGAACTCAGGACAAGCGAGACGATACCAGATTTTCACGATACGATACCTTTGTCTTACACGATACCACTTCAGATGATACCACCTTAGACGATACGATACTGAAAGTGGTCACGATACGATACCACTAATTTGCACGATACGATACTTGATTAGTTGGCGATACGATACTAAGTTTTTGAGCGATACGATACCAAGGTGTCAAATGATACGATACCAAAAATTTACACGATACCATATCAGTGAATTCTCGGGACGATACGATACCAGTTTGCAAGCGATACGATACTGCTCAGTAGACGATACGATACCTTACAGGCGATATGATAACAGTCGACCTCGCGATACGATGCCAAAAATTGCACGATACGATACTGACTCTTGGAACGATACGATACCAAAACAAGAGGCGATACAATACCAAGTTGACGATACGATACTGCTCCAGCCGCGATACGATACTGCTTGTGCTATGTGATACGATACTTATGCAAGTGGCGATACGATACCACTGTCACGCGCGATACAATACCGCTTCGTTGACGATACGATACCACCAGGGCGAGCGCGATCGCGATACCAGCACTTGACGATATGATACCAGAATGGTATCGCGATACCTCAAGTGGGCATGCACGATACGATACCTCGACAAGTATCGCAATACACAGGAGTTCTGGTATTGCGATACCAAAACTCAACCGGACACGATACTTGGAGGTTTTGACACCCAAATTCAAAAAATTTTTTTAGATATGTGTACCTTGTGTCCTCCTTATCACTCCTAGGTGCTGTGGATGTAAAGTCACACTCCAAACCCACGATACCACGGCCGCGATACCAGGCGTTGTTCCTCTCATGCTGTGATACTGTCGCCCAGATTTTGGTATTTTTGAGAGTTTTTCGAGCGTTTTTCTTCAGCGTTTTTGGTTCTCAACTCCCCCTAAGCTTGTTTCTCACAACCACGAGTAAAAAGTGAGGGAATGTACTGTCAAAAATGGAGAAAACTAGAGAATGTGAAGAGGGAAGAAGATGGTGATGATGATGAAGATGAAGAAGGAGAAAAACTCAGAAACTAAACTGAAAATGGTGATTTTTTTACCTTCCAACGTCGCTACCCTACGTCTTACAGTCACACGCTCATCCTCCAAGCTCTCTCCCCGGCAACGGCGCAAAATTTGGTGTCACTCTATCACAATGGAAAGTACCAATGTGAGGAGATACACCTCGTAAATGTCAATCCGTGGAGACGTGAGGACCGGTATGAACTCGCACAAGTGCGTGAATGAAAGCACACAAGCATGCACACACATACACACACACGTGCACACGGTAAGAGCAAAGAGTGGAACAATGGAAGATCTTCGATTACACAAGAGCTCTCTTACAAAGCTGAAAACTACAACAAGCTAACCTCAAAAATGAGCTCTCCAGCCCTTTTTATAGTTTTTGAGTGGTTTTGGCCCTGTCCAGACCTAGTGTCCGGCATAGTTAAAAAATAGGTTCCAGGGCTTATTTGGAGGCTCAAACGGAGTCTAAAAATTATGAAAATTGGTAGGATGGTAGTTCTAATACTCCTCAAGCTCGAGGACTCCTCAGCTTGAACAAAATGGAGTTAAAAAAATGGAAAATGGTATTTACAATGGTTTTTAGTGATGAAAATCACTATTTTTATAGGGATTTCTTCTGAAAATTTGACAGGTGCTTCTTGGAGCTCCCTACTTGCTCCTTGTTCTTGTGTGCCCACTTCCTTGATGCACTTCCATGCTTTGTCCTTGATCTTGAGCTTCAATAGTGACATATCATGAAATCTTTCCATTGACATGACTTCACCCCATCCTCTGGTGCCTAGTGGTGATCAGCAAAGAAGCTTGTTTCATAGGCCACCAGTCTTGTATTAAGATTGGAAGTCATTTTGACAAAAATTTCTGAATCAATTTCAAAGAAGCCGGTGAAAAATGCTTCTTCAAAAGTCTGCATATATGTGCTTGGCAAAAACATAAGCCGTGAGTAGAATGCCATAACGGTTAATCTCCTTGGAATAGTGGAGAGATAAAAAAGGAGTGCTTTGGATCCCTGAGTAATGCCTATGAAATTCAAAAAAGTATATTTGGCATGTTGGAAGACCTTGATGACTGTAAGTAACATGCTTAGAATCTTATTAGTCATTTTGACTGCTAAATCAGGTACAATAGTGTAGCGAGCAATCCAAAATTCCATGGTTTTGACCATGTATTCTTCAGTCGGTAGATAATTATGCGGTGGACTTGGCAATAGGGGATAGTTGAGTCACTAGTTGTTTATGCTACCCTATCGCGGTCCTTCGCAAAAATGCATCCAGGAGCATCTGCGGGGTATTGGGCAAAAAGATGGATTTACCTCAAGTACGTATGGCGATGATTCCCATTGTACCCGGAGCGTAGGGTTTTTCTCCAGAAGTTTTTGCCTCCACATAGGGTCAGCTCTTTCAAACTCCTCTTCAGTGTAGTTGAATGTATTTTTACTAAACTGGAGGTTGTGGTCTGGCTCCTTATTTGTCGTGTTCTTTATGTATTGGCGTGTTTGCTCTTTAAGTAGTCCATATGGTATATTGAATGGTTTTAAGATCTGATCCAAATTTTTGCTTTCAATTTTTGCATCCTTCATGACCTTGATGATTTGATCTTCAAATTCTGCAGTAAGCTGGGACACCAGTAGTGCCCTCTCATTTTGGCTTAGTTCTGCAATATCCTGATGAGTTCGTTCAGAGTGGATCTCTGTTTCCTCCCTTATCGGCGAATGGTGTAAGGGGGAAGACAGAGGACATACCTCAATCTCCTCAGTAGCCACTGTGGAGTGTGGAACTACTGGTGTCCCCTCTGTTGCCTTCTGTGCTACTTGATCTTGTAGTTGCTTTATCATGTCATCTTTGCTTTTGATTTCCTCGATAGCCTTCATAATTGTTTCTTTGTTTTTGAGGAGCTCTTGTCCTATGACTGTGAGTTGATCAATGTCTTCTTTGCATTGTGCTATATACCTATTTTCGACGGTCTTCCACTTCGTCCTTAGTGTCACGGTATCATCCATATACCTCTTCTCCCATTCTGTAATGAGGGCCTGCTCCTCCTTGAGCTGCTCTTCATACCGAGCTAACTTTTGCTCCAATGCCTTTGTGTCCTTTTCTGGCACTTCAGTGTTGGAGCAAGTCTATGACAAGCCTAAGTATTGGCTTGAGTCCCACAAAGTCATAGAAAAAGCCTTAAAATGAAGACTATGTAAAGTTCACATGTGAACTACCTCTTGTAACTTTTGAAGAGTTTACTTAATGTAAAAGTGAAAGAATCTTAAGTGGTTGAGTCCACTTGATCAAGAATGGAAAGAGGAGCCACGAATTCGTGATTTGTGGTAGGTAGAGAATCAAATCAATCATTGATTGATTGGAGAGTGATTGAGGGAAGTTAGCCTGCCAAACTCAACTATAAATAGATGGCAGTTTTAGTCGTGGTTAGAGAGACCTATGTTAAGACCTCCAAGAGCTGAGCTTTATGCCATATCAAGGTGTGATTACAAGGCACACATATGTATCAGTAAGTCCATTATATTTTACAAGCAATATACTTTCATTTTCATTATCATTTGGGTTCATATTTCCATGTTCTTGTGAAGTGTACTACTCACTCCCATATCTCTCAGTTTTCTCAGTCAGCTTGCAGAGATGTTGTCTCTGAGCTTGGTGCATCATTTTCAGTGATTTAACTTGGTAAAGTTAGCTCTATAAGTCTACTATATGCTCACAAATTTTCATGTCATTTGGATGTTGCAATCTTCAGTTATGTTCATTTGAAGTCAATAGGGTCTGTTCATCTTCACTTCTCTGTCAGGTACCCGACTTTTTCACTCACCTTTTCAGAGTCATTTCTCAGTGGTTACTCATCCAAATTCAATGATTTAAAGCTTGTTGGATTCAACTTACTGTCTAGTATAAGCATACAAATTTTCATAATCATTGGATTCCTAAATTTTGAGTTATGTTGATTTTTTTGCTCACTGGTCTCAAACTGTAGCAGCCCGTGAAAATCGGGATGATGTCATCTCTTGTTAAAACTCATTCTCAGTGTGTGGTTTATTATTTTTTATGAGATTACTCTTGAAAGTTAGCTCTTTAGGTTACCTAGACTTACCTAAGAGGAATTAAGCTAGCTACTGCTGTGCTCAGAGAATTATGTAAAACACTGGACAGGTGTATGAACCAAGAATAGCAAGTTTTCACCTCTAAGCTAACTCCAACTTATCTGTTTTGATCTATCTTTTTGAGAGTGATCTTCCAAAGTACATAGGGTGTCTAATACATCCATTGGCAAGCTAAAAGGGCCCACCATATACTCCTGGAGTTCATTTGGCTGGTGTAGATCAAGGATTTTGCAACACCTCTTCATCTTCAAGCACATACCTATCCATCTCTTCACAATGGTATCAGAGCAAGGTTGGACAACATGGCAGATGGATTTCCTTCATCAATTGACAAATTGGACAGAGGTAACTACTCAGCTTGGTCATTAAGAATGGAAGCTTATCTCCAAGGTAGAAGTTTATATGGTTATGTGGCTGGAGATGAAGTTATGCCAAGTTTCAGGAACAAAAGTCAACCAACACAAGAAGAGCAAGAAAGATTGAGCACATGGTGCTCCAAGGATGCACTTGCAAGGTCTTATCTCCTCAACTGTACTGTCCAAAGATTTCAAAGTAGTGCATGACCTCACATCAACCATGGATATCATGAAGAAGGCGGGCATCACTAAATACTTTGAGTTACTGATCTACAAGATGGATTTTCAGAGATGTGTCCAAGTTATGAATACTTTGTAGCCTGCCCTGCATGGCCCTCTTGTGCCGAAGGCTAGAGTCATGGACACAGTTGGTGAATGGGTCATAATTCAATTTACACATGAATTAATTAAGGAAGCTTTTGGATGGGAGAAGGACAGGACCATGGTCTTGAAAGAAGAAAGTCGAGGAGCAAGACGCGAACCTTCAATGATATCAATTGTATCAATATTGAAGATGAAGTGAGGCTTATCCATCAGCACTTTTGTTTTCCTAACATGCATAGATACACCGCTCCTCAGAAGATCGTAGTACAGATGTTGTCACACGCTATTAAACAAATTGGAAATCAAGTCAATATGACTCCCTATATTCAAGAGCGGCTATTCGAGGCAAAAAAGCAATGGAATCATAAGAAATTTTTGAACGGCACTATGGCTCTGACCATATTAATATATCATGCCTTGGGCATTAGAGAGCATTTGCAAGAAATGCCATCATCAGAAGCCATGTCTAAATATGCAAAGGTTACAAATGTCCCTAGGAAAAAGAAGGGAGTAACAATTGTAGAGGAATCTGAAACTAGCTCACAACCTAAAATGAGAGGTACCAAGTGGTTAAGGGAAATGATGCAGACAGAAGCAGATGTTCCAGCCACCAAAAGGGCACATGTGCTTCCAAGGACAAGACTTGAAGACCATCGACTGATTATGGAAGAGGAATTGACAAGAGCCCTGGAAGACACACATCAATATACCGAAGGTCAAGTAAACCTATCAGTGCAAGGGTGCCATTACGAGTAAGCCCATCAAGATATGGAACAAAAAAAGAGGCTAACCAAAGTGCATAGATACAGGGAATTAGGGCTAGTAAATTCAAGCTCATCTTCAGATGCACAAGAGGAACCAGACACCTCCTTATTGAATATGGACATTCGAAGTGAGTCCAAAGATGATGGACAATGGGAAGAGTTAAATGAAGTGAACAAGAGTATGGAAGAGGAAGGCACAAAGGTAAATCAACCGCCCATCAACCCCAATCAAGACACCGTAGGAAAGGAGGTATCCCAAGAAAAAGTACATGTCATCAAATTAAATGAAACATCTAACATTCAAATCCAAGAGAGTAAGCTTGCAAGAGAGGGATCATTCAAAAATCCCAAAGAAGAACTAGAAGAGACTACGGTGGAAGAGTCAGAACCCTTCGCACCAATCAGGGTGGTGGCAGAACCCTCTCCTATGGATGTTACATTTCAAGGAAGTGCCACAAAGGTTGTTAATAAAGAAGACGGAAACAAAGAACAAGAAGTGTAGCTGAACGTGGACGTTGCTCACCTCAAGCCAGTGGTGCAACATATGATAAAAAATGCCATGGATACGCAACAATTAATGCTTGAAGCTAATGCTGACTATGACAAAGCAATGCAAGAAAAGCATCACCTTTACGAAATGGGTAAGAACCTTTCCACCCAATTGATTATAGCACAAAAGAACATAACAGATAAAGAGAAAGAAGTCCAAGAGGCCAAGCAGCAATGTCAAACACTAGAGATAGAAAATCAGACATTCAAAGACCAACTCCAAGATTTACAAAGGAAATATGAAGCTAGTGAGGCCGAGAAAGTACGCATGAATGCTAGAAGCAAAATAATTGAATCACACATCAAAATATACATGGAGGAAGCAGAAAACTTACGAAATAGAAACAAGGAGCTCATGAGAGCTCTTCTATGTAACCAACCTATAGAAGCTCCTGAATGTGAAGAGATGGATAGGTATGTGCTTGAAGATGAAGAGGTGTTGCAAAATCCTTGATCTACACCAGCCAAATGAAATCCAGGAGTATATGGTAGGCCCTTTTAGCTTGCCAATGGATGTATTAGACACCCTATGTACTTTGGAAGATCACTCTCAAAAAGATAGATCAAAACAGATAAGTTGGAGTTAGCTCAGAGGTGAAAACTTGTTATTCTTGGTTCATACACCTGTCCAGTGTTTTACATAATTCTCTGAGCACAGCAGCAATTAGCTTAATTCCTCTTGGGGAAATCTAGGTAACTTAAAGAGATAACTTTCAAGAGTAATCTCATCAAAAATAATAAACCACACACTGAGAATGAGTTTTAACAAGTGATGACATCATCCCGATTTTCACGGGCTGCTACAGTTTGAGACCAGTGAGCAAAAAAAGCAACATAACTCAAAATTTAGGAATCCAATGATTATGGAAATTTGTATGGTTATACTAGACAGTACGTTGAATCCAACAACATTTAAATCATTGAATTTGGATGAGTAACCACTGAGAAATGGCTCTGACAAGGTGAGTGAAAAAGTCGGGTACCTGACAGAGAAGTGAAGATGAACAGCCCCTGTTGACTTCAAATGAACATAACTGAAGATTGCAACATCCAAATGACATGAAAATTTGTGAGCATATAGTAGACTTATAGAGCTAACGTTACCAAGTTAAATCACTGAAAATGATGCACCAAGCTCAGAGAAAACATCTCTGCAAGCTGACTGAGAAAACTGAGAGATATGGCAGTGAGTAGTACACTTCACAAGAACATGGAAATATGAACCCAAATGATAATGAAAATGAAAGTATATTGCTTGTAAAATACAATGGACTTACTGATACATATGTGCGCCTTGTAATCACACCTTGATATGGCATAAAGCTCAGCTCTTGGAGGTCTTCACATAGGTCTCTCTAACCACGACTAAAACTGCCATCTATTTATAGTTGAGTTTGGGAGGCTAACTTCCCTCAATCACTCTCCAATCAATCAATGACTGATTTGATTCTCTACCTACCACAAATCACGAATTCGTGGCTCCTCTTTCCATTCTTGATCAAGTGGACTCAACCACTTAAGATTATCTCACTTTTACATTAAGTAAACTCTCAAAAGTTACAAGAGGTAGTTCACAAGTGAACTTTACATAGTCTTCATTTTAAGGCTTTTTCTATGACTTTGTGGGACTCAAGCCAATACTTAGGCTTGTCATAGACTTGCTCCAACAGCTCCCCCTCAAGCCAAGTATGCTTGAGGTCTTCAATCTTCCAAGATTACCTGCAAACCAATCATAGCCTTGAATTTGCAAAGCTTTGTACCATCCAATGCTTTGGTTAGAATATCTGCACATTGTTGATGAGTGGACACATATGATATTTGAATCTCTTTGCTTAGAACCTTTTCTCTTACATAGTGATAATGAACTTCAATATGTTTAGTCCTTGCATGAAAAATAGGATTAGCAGCCAAGTGAATAGAACTCATATTGTCACAAAAAATAGTTGGAGTTCCAAACTCCAATCCAACATCTTTGAATAATGTCTTCATCCACATAGCTTCCTGAGTAGCTATGGCAAGACCTCTATATTCAGCTTCATTAGAAGAGAGAGCAAATGTGGGTTGCTTCTTGGATGACCATGAAATTAGCTTTGAACCTGCAAAGGTAAGATAACCTGAAGTGCTCCTTCTATCTTCCTTGGAGCCAGCCCAATCTGCATAAGAAAATAGCTTCAAACCTAAATCAGATACATAAGGTTCCTTTGAGATACTTGATAATCCTTTTGGCAGCATCCATATGTGGTTTCCTTGGTGTGTGCATAAATTGGCTTAGCACACTCACACTGTAACATATATCTACTCTTGTCAATGTGGCATAATTGAGACTACCCACTAGACTTTGATATGATGTGATGTCCTCTATGAGTTCACCTTCATGTGAGCTCAATTTGTGATTGACCTCCATTGGAGTACCTGCAATCTTACAATCTTGCATCTTGAATTTTGCCAACATGTCCTTAATGTACTTTCTTTGAGTGAGAAACAAACCATGATCTTTGTAGACAACTTCCAAACCTAGGAAGTAGGTAAGTGAACCCAAATCACTTATCTTGAACTCTTCTCTCATCTGATCTTTGATCTTCTTCATACCATCTGCATCATTTCCTGTCAATATAATATCATCTACATATACACATAGGTAGATGACCTCAGAATTACTCTTTTTAATAAAGAGTGAAGGATCTGCCTTGCTTGGTTGAAAGCCTTTGTCCTGCAAGAATGAAACAAACCTGAAATTCCAAGCTCTTGGAGCGAGACCATACAATGCTTTGTTAAGTTTACACACATAATCAGGATAAACTTGATTCTCAAAACCAGGTGGTTGTGCCATATATACCTCTTCTGTTATCCAACCATTCAAGAATGCATTCTTTACATCTAGTTGAAGTATCTTCCAATTCTTGGAAGAGGCAATACTAAGCAAAACCCTAATAGTAGGCATCTTTGCCAGAGGAGAGAAGGTCTCCTCATAATCAATTCCCTGAGTTTGTGCAAAGCCTTTTGCTACAAGCCTTGCCTTATACCTGTTAATGGAACCATCAGAATGCTTCTTGAGTTTATAGACCCATCTTGAGCCTACTACCTTCATGGATGAAGTCTTGGGCACCAAATCCCAAGTGTTGTTTTCCTCAAGTGCTTCGATCTCTTCCTTCATTGCATGCTTCCATTCTGATTTTGCTTTGGCCTCTTCAAAGGATGATGGCTCCTCTTGGTTTATGTCCTGTGCTATGTAGATAGATTGTTTAGTTACTAATGAGGTGTCAAACCCATACCTTTCTGGTTTTTTCTTTTCCCTCATAGATCTTCTTAGGCCATGATGTGATGATTCTGCCTCATGTCCAAGTTCCTTCAATTTTGCTTTACCTTTAGACTTCCATGCTTTGATCTTTTCCATCTGAGATTCTTCATCATCCTCTGAGGTGTCTTTTTCTTCAATCTTCGGTTGTTCTCTACCAAGCTTTGGAAAATCTTCTTCAAGATCATATGGTAAATTGATCTTCCTGCATTAATCTTCATACCATGAATTGTTCTCATCAAAAACTACATCTCTGCTTACCAAGAATCCTTTGTTGGTAGGGTTGTATAACCTGTAGCCCTTTTGATTGTTGTCATATCCAATAAATACACACCTTTCTGCTTTTGGATCCATCTTGCCTCTAACCTGTGAAGGAACATGAGCAAAAGCAATACATCCAAAAATTTTACAAAGATCTAAGCTTGGTCTTCTTCCATTCCAAGCCTCATATGGAGTCATCCCATCAAGGGATTTTGAAGGCAACCTGTTAATCAAGTAAGTGGCTGTAGATACAGCCTCAGCCCATAAGTAATTAGGTAAATGCTTTTCATTTAACATAGACCTTGCAGCTTCAACAATTGTCCTATTCCTCCTTTTTGCCACTCCATTTTGCTCAGGAGTGTACCTTGTAGTTACCTCTCTTTTGATTCCTCTTTCTTGAAGAAAAGAATCAAACTCATGGGAGAAGTATTCTCCCCCTCCATTTGACCTTAGCCTTTTTAGTGATTTACCTGTTTGGTTCTCCACAAGAGCCAAATATCTTTTGAAACATGAAAAAACTTCATCTTTGTGTTTCATAAAGAATAGGATAGTCCATCTGCTGCAATCATCAATAAAGGAAACATAATACCTTGATCCAGATATTGAAGCTTCCTTGCTAGGTCCCCATACATCTGTATGAACCAACTCCAAGAGATCTCCATGCATATAACCTTTCTTCATGAATGGTAACCTGTGAGACTTTCCAAATTGACATGCACTACACTTATAAATCATATGTTGTTTTGACAAATTAGGAAGTCCAAGTACACTTTGGTCCCTGCAGATTCGCTTTAATGACCTTTCACCAATATGTGCTAACCTTTTGTGCCATACTTCCAATTCTGTGAGTGTCTGACTACCATAATTAAAGAGAGCAATGTTTCTAGTGTCCTGTAATTCAAATGTGGACAATCTACCTGTCTTTTCACCTTTTGCAATTTTTCTGAATCCTTGACTTGGATCTTCAACAAATGCTCCTGCCTTTGTGAACCTGACTTGCAACCCTTTCTCTACTATCTGCCCAACACTTATCAAATTCTTTGTAATGGTAGGGACATAGAGTACCTTACTGAGTAGGTTGATGTTTCCATCAGGTGCTTTGACATTGCCTATTTTCTCCATAGGATGTTTTGTATCATCTCCTGTTTGTACCTCATGCTTATTCCTTGGATCTTCTAAATCTGATAGGAGTGCCACATTTCCTGCCACATGATTTGAACAACCTAAATCTATGTAGAAAACATGCTCATCAGATTTACCTTGTGGCATAGCCATGTTCATGATCAATAATGAATCCTCTTTGTTTGAGTCTTCTGTGTAGTTATTGTAGTCTCTCCTTCCTTTGTAGCCTCCTTGATAGTTTGAATGATTGTAGTTGTTGTAGTTGCCATGGTAGTTGTTGAACCTTCCTCTTGAGTAGCCATAACTTCCTCTATTGTATCCTCTGCCTCTTTGATTCTTGGAATTCCTAAAGCAATTTTTAGTTGTATGATTAGTTAATCCACAAATAGAACATGAGTTGGAGTCTTGGGATCTCCCGCTGCCTTGTCTACCTCCTCTTCCTCTACCTCTGCCATGTCTTCCTCTACCTGCATAGTTAGCTTGATATGTACCTGCTTCATCATCCGCTCTCTTTGCCTTTCCTTTGTTATCTTTGGACTTGCTTTTATCAGTGTATAAAGCTGAAGATTGATTACCTTTAGAGCTTTCTCCATTTTTTATAAGCTTTGCCTCTTGAGTAAGTAGTTGTCCAATCAATGTATTGAAATCAGGTACATGTATGTCCATGTACAAATCCATAGCTGTGGTGAATGCTTCCCACTTGTCATCTGCCTTCAAGCCATTGATGACCTGCATTACAATTTGCTCTTCATCTATTACCTCTCCAATGCTTCCCAACTGATCCGCTATGTCCTTGAGCTTTGTGACAAAATCAGTCACATTTTGTTTGGGAGCCTTCTTGAGAGTTGTGAAATCCAGCCATAGTTGATGCTTAATAGCTTTGGTACTTGAAGAAAAGTAGGCACGAGCTCCCAGGCAAGCGCTAGTTCTCAAGTCGATTGGGAGACCATGCCCGTGGAGGCCCCACTGACAGCTAGGCCCGAAGAGTATCTAAATGTGAGATGAATTCCCATCTCGGATCCACCAAGTGGCTTAACAGAAAGAGTAAAGGGGCACTCTCATTGGTTCAATGAGATGCCAGGAGATTTGGGGGATGCAGAGCACATCTAGAAGTCTAAGTTAGAATTTGGAGGAGTGTGGTGGACATTTCAGTTCTTCTCAAGAGAGTTTGAATCACTACAAAACATAGCACCTCTTCAAGATATTTGGCAGAAAGCAGGTTTGAAGGACTACTTTAGCGCATCCCTACCTAAGCCAGATTTCCTCAGATGTTACTATTTGATTGCAACTCTTAAAGCTACAGGAGATCATGATCAGTCAGGCACATTCCTGGTGCCCTCTCTAGCAAACCACAAAGAAATGAAAAAGTTCGAGCTGAACATAACTTTAATTAAGGAGGCACTCCAAATGTACGGCACCCATGTGCCCTCTGATCGAGACCCTTTGATATCGGAATCTATGAAGAGCAGTAAACTCAAGAAGTTGAAAGAGATGTGTTTCCTCACTCCAAACATTGCCATACCATTGCGCATGTGCCTTCAGCAATTCGCGTTTCCTGCTCAAGACCAATTCACACAGCCTCACAAGAAGATTTGGTACGGGCTATACCTAGCAGAGACAAGGAGTCTACCTATTAAAATGCTAATGTGGATCCTTGATCAATTATATGAAGCAGGCAAAAGAGGAGTAAGGAAGCCTTCTTTGAATGGTTGTTGTGAAATTACTAGAATCATATACAGATGCCTAGCTTATGATGTGCTGATCGCACGGGCACTTACTTACTCAGAGTTGCAGTTCTTCCAAGGATGAAAACCAGGGGTTCAACCAGCTAAATAGATGCGTGGATCTCTTTCCCATGTCCCAATTCCTCACGAGTCGACCACGGAAACCTCCCTTAGAGAAGAAGAACACGTGGCCCCATTCACTATCCGTCTCCAATGATCACAGTCAGAGGGCATTACAAAACCCACTCCGTCAGCCCCTCCATTACCCATGGATGTTGAGTTTGCCTCCATGAATGAATTGGCAGAAGATACCTCCTTTGACTTTGAGACCTTCTTGCAAACAATGCAACTATCCAATGGTGAGTTCTTTTAAGACACTCAAGGTCCTGGATCACCATCCCATAGAGGATGCCCACATCACAAAGAACAAAGAGTACATTTGGAGGATGAAGCACAACACAGTCACCTTGAAGACACACATGAACAAGAGGAGGCACCAGGGCATGAATTAGAGGAGAGTGAAGACGAAGCCCCTGCATACACTGCTCAACTCACGCGGCTATACGAAACTATCAAACAAGTACAAAAAAGGCATAAGTTGTCACAAGAGGCAAACAGAGCAACGATGAATCAGATGCTACAAGCAGAAAATGTGGACCCTCACTTCATCAAATATTTGAATCTTCTGGCAGACACATGCAGAATTGTAGAGGCAATGCGGACTATGATACATCATCCTCCTATTCAATGCGACCAACGACGACTAGACACAAGACCGCGAAGGGGTAAGATGATTCACATGGAAGTTTCTACCTTACTCCCGACCACAGCTCAAGAAGACATTCAAATGACCAATCCCATTGACAGTAGTGCCCCTGACGAAAGCACACAGATACCATCGCCGCCAGCACCACCCATCCATCCCATTGAAACCCTCACCATTAGCCTTCCTGAACAATCAACACTCACCTTTAGTGAACCTATATCAAACACCACCCTTTTTCCATCCTTACCTTTCCCTACCTCCACCATTGCTAGCCCATTTTCTGAACCTTAGATAGATCATCCCGCCACTCATCAAACCATAATAGGCCGCCCTTCTTATCTACCAGCTTTGGGATATCCACATGCCTCTACCCAAACATCAACTCCATCATTCCCCTTCCCTACAACATTCTCTCTTTTTCAACCACAACCCACAATGCCCCCCCTCCACCTCCTCAGAAGCGATACCAACCACCCTTCCCCAATTTTGGGCAAACTTTGTAAATATTATACAACAACTTGATGATTCTAGTAAAATTCCTCTTTCCCACCCCACCTCACCCACGTTCACACCCACCACAGACACACCACTCACCATTCCAGTATTCACGATTCACACTTCACACACAATCACATCCGACCCCATGGACATTTCACCCTCCACGGAACCACTCACCACCACTTTTGTCTCAACATCACCACTTGTTACTTCACTCACATCACCACGTACACCCACTGTAAGCACAACATCCACTTTTCCCTTCCCCATTTCCTGACCCCCATCACTACCTCTACATCCACTTCATTTAGTCATGCATTAGACACCATGTTAGAAGCGGCCACACAACTGAAACAAGAATATCAATTATTGGAAGAGAACAACAAAGAATTAGGAATCTGTTTGCCCACCTCCAAGCATGTGTTGATGCTTTCGAGTTGCGTAATACCACATTGCAACAAGAAGTTACAGCCCTCCAGTAATCTTATGTGGAGATTGAAGCCAAATATATAGAGACAGGTAAGGGGACTGAAGAACAACTCAGAGATCAACTAGCCTGCAATGCACGACTGCAGAGAAACATGGCCTTACTTCGACGACACCTAGCAGCTGCCCAAGAAGAGAACAGAAGATTACAATAGAAAAATCAAGACAATCTCAAAGCAGCCATCAAAAACACTCCAGGGGCACCCATAGATCCTACTAGCTTCCAGACTATCCCCTCAAAAAATATCCAGCAGATATTGGAAAATTATGCAAACCTCTTAGAAGCACATGACCAGCGACCAAGGGAAGGAACTACAGAGACAACCAGTGCCCACACCACCGATGACGGAACCGAGAGATGTGGTCAACGTTGCTACTTCACCACAACCAATATACTCAATCGATATCGAGGTACTTGAGCTATGGCAACAAGTCACAGAGTTACAAATGAAATTATTGCAATATGAACAACCACCATCTCCACCTGATCAACTCTCAGAAGAAGAAGCAGTCACCATTCCTATTGAAGAGACCTTCGAAGATAATTATGGACCTCAACCTCTTCCAAGAGGCAGGTCAGTGATGAAGGACAAGACACATATGAGGAACCCCCTCCGGCATGGATGAAACAAGTAGAAGAGATGGGTCGAACTCACGAAGAGCGCATATCCACTCAAATGCTCGCCATGAAAGCTATTGAAGAGACAATACTTCAATCAGCATATTTCAAGCACTTGGCTCCTAGACGACTCATAACCAGTTTAGAATTACAGTATAAACCTTACTTTGTGATATTGGTAGATTACAACGCTGAGATCAAATGAGTCACCAATCAGTATCCTTCATTTGCAACACAAAGTTTCAACCAGAGGACATCCCGGAAGCAGCCAGAAAAGGTGCCATATTCCAACCCATCTGGCGGCAAAAGTTATTGGAGACTTATCGAGAGATGCTTCGAACATGGGACCATGTCCCCATGCACTTAAAGTATAATCCATGCTATGGGCCAGTGCAACGAAGACGATCATGGAAAGCCTTTGCCATAAAAGTTCAGAACAATGCTAATTGCAAACAATGGCTCAATTACCCATCCATTGCACCACCAACAGGCACACCAACCATAGCATACATGATGGCTACTATCAGACACTAGATGCCATGCCTAAAACCCATGAACGATGCTGCTACTCAGATGATGCTCAAGATCATGGACATGATGCAAATAGTACTGAAGACTTTCCACAATGTACGTAACATCCAGCCTTTGATCCCGGGCTTTATAAATGGTAATTATGACTTACTCTATGATATGAGCACAACCCCTAGTATTCAGGTTGCTTATGCTTGGCATGCGAGGATCAGATATCTCCTAGCCTGCTATAAACAAATGATATGTTTACTACCGGGTTCTAGGAATCTCACTCTGAAGTGTTCGCACACGACCAACCCATCTTCTACAACTATTTGCATGCAACCAGACTATGCATTTGGAGCTATATACAACACCACAACGTGACATTCCGGGCGCGGTTAATTGGGATGCTCTTCAAAGAGATCTACTCAGGGGACTAAGGATCAGAGAACAGGAGCTAGCTACAGACATAGTCCAACACTACATTGATCACCCCATGGAGCAAAAGTTTGTGAGAGATGACACACGCTAGGGGGGGAGAGTGTTGGCATCATCTAGGAAGAAGCAAGTACAGGCATACATGCAGATCTAGCATTGAGGCAACCCATCAATTTTTTTCAATCCTTACATTATTTTAAAAGTGATTCTCATCACTGAAAACCATTGTAAATATCGTTTCACCTTTTTGCAACTCCATTTTGTGCAAGCCAAGGAGTCCTCAAGCTTGATGAGCTTTAGCAGTAATTTCCTACCAAATTTCATAATTTTCAAAGCTCGTTTGAGCCTCCAAACTAGCTTAGGGACCTAATTTTTAACTAGGCCGGACACTACGTCTGAACACGACCAAAGCTAGTTAAAAACTATAAATAGAGCTAGAGAGCTCATTTTTTAGGCTAGCTTGTTGTAGATTTGAAGTTGTATGAGAACTCTTTTGCAATAGGAGTGATTCCATTGTCTCTCTCTCTTTGTTCTTGGCATGTGTGCACGTGTGTGTGTGTATGTGTGTGCATGTTTGTGTGCTTCTCACTCACACACTTGTGCCATCACTTGTTCGAGGTCTTCATACCATCCTCATGTCTTCCCGTATTGACATTAAAGGAGCTGCTACTCATCATTGAGCTACATGGATTCAAAGTGACTTCAGCCAAATTTCTACCTTGGTCCATCTCTTTGCATCACATGTGCATGAACCTAGCAAAATAGATGAATTTTTCTTAATGTTTCCTTATCACATTCATCTCTCATGTCAGAATCCAACTCCCTCTAAAAGAAAGATGAATCTTTCATAATCCCTATCCAATTCACTTCCTCTTAGATGTATACATAATCTATACTTTTTAGTGAAATGGGTAGATTTTCTTGTTTACAATTCGCCTTTAATAAATTTAAATAGATGGGAATTTCATTTTATAATTCTTGCCCAACCAATAGAGTGGTATAGGTGGATTATCTGATTCTAAGAGGATATAACATCCTCTTTACTTTAGAGAGGATTTACTAAAAGTGAGTTTAATATTCTTTCAAAACTTTACATAGTTTTGAGAATCCACTTTAAAAGGATGAGAATCCATAGGGATCAATTTAACTTATTGAAGACTCTAGTTGGTTGAAATCTATTTTACTTTTTCTTCCAAAAATATTAAGATCTTTATAACTACATCCCAAGATGGGATCTCATAGTGTAAAAGATTGTGTTATCTTTAAGGTCACAAGTAGAAATAGATTATTCCAATCATTTCTTCACTTTTAATCCTTGTGGATCTTTAATTGGATCTCAAAACATAAAGGTCTTCTTGATACTTCTAGAATTCTCTCACTTTATATTCTAGATCTATTTTAAAATGTCCTATATTGACATTGTAACTAGATCTTTCTTATTCTTTAGTTGACTTGAATTATCAAGTATCCACAAGATGATCTTTCTGAGCTTTCTTTCAAGCTTGGTTTAAGATAATCTTTATGTTATTTGAATTTCCTATTATCCTTTTTTATGAAGCTTTTAGAGCTTCATCCTTTGGAGATTACCTTCAAACTCAAAGAAGTTGATCCACTCTTTATTTCTAACTCTCTATGAGAGATAGATCCTTTCATATTTTGTTGGAAGAATTCTTTGAGAGGATAATTGAAGAAGATGCCTATTGTTAGAGGAAGCATTTTTTGAAGAGAAATATTTGTAAAATGTCAAAAAATTGTAGAAATATTTATGCAAATGATGTAAAAATGAGGAAGATTCTTCCTCATATAAATTAGAATCATATATATTTTTTCTAGAATTTTTGGAAGCTCTTGGGTAGCATATTTTTATATTAGAAGGGAAAAGGAACAAAATCCAAGTGTGAAAAGGGACACTTGAAAATGTATAAAAGATAATTTGCTCTATTTTGAGAGGGTTGGTTGTATTATTTTTGCTATCCAAGTAATGTGAAGAGCTCTCCTGCAAGAAATCATGTTTTCTACTTCCATGTGATTTTCTTTGATTTGTTGAGTCTTTTCTATATGTAATCCATGGAATTTGCAAGCTTCAATTGTGTATTTCTGATTAATGTGTATGGAGAGAGGTGATTCTTAGAGTATTGAATAAGAAAGTGATGAAGGATAGAGCTGGAGATGGAAATTATCAAATTTCACAGAATCGCGATTCTCTCGTATGAAGGTTACAAGTATCATTTTTGAGATTTGACTTCATAATTCTGATCTACTGAGAAAATAACACACTTTAGGCACCAAGATCATTGAAAATGATTTATTGTAGCTCAAGATAATCAAAACCCTAGAAATTTCTTTTAATCTTCATCATTTCTCCAAAAAACAGTCATTTTCCTCTTATTCTTGGATTCCATCAACTTAGAAGGGGTTGTGGTCTTTGTAATTTTTCCAAAATTGACAAATTTAAGATGTATTGTTGATCCTTTATGCTAAAATGATAGGAGATGACAACTCCAAAGGGTAACAATAAACATTTTTTGGCGCCGTTGCCGGGGAAACAAAGCAAAAGCTTCATTGAAGTTTGGACCTTGCTGGATCTTCCATTGTTGATGGTATTGAACACATTAAAAAGGTAAAACTCTTTAATCAAGGAAGGAAACATGAATAGGTAAGTTTCTTTGCTTGTCTTTTGGGAAAAGAAAGCAAGAATTAACCTTTTGAGATAAAGAAGTTGTGAAATTCTTGCAAATTGATAGTTGCTCATATAATTTTTTAAGAGTAAAGTGCACGTTTGTGAAAAATTGAATCAAGATTGTTGAAGGAAAGGTAAAAGGTGACTATCTTTGCATTATTAGAGTGCTTTTTGACCAAGTACCAAGCAAATTTGTTAATCTTGGAGAAGATGACATGATTGCATTGAGGAAAGTCAAGTAAAGTAGCTATATGCAAATAGATAGGATCCATTTGTTTAGACAAGGCAAAACAATAATCTTGAGAAAAGATTTATTTGCATCTTGAAAGAAAAAATGTTTGAGTTTATCTTTGCATGAATTGATAATTGCACTTAGCACATATTTCCTTGGAAAGCTTTACTTCTAAACTGATTAGATTGCAAGCAGAGAAGAGTATAACCAATCATGAAACAAAAGATCAATGGATCTTGAAACAAGAAAACCCTAAGTGAAGTGTTTATCTTGATTTAGGGTAAAATACTAAAACAATTTATAAAATCCATTAAAAGATTTTCAAACAAATTTCCTTTTTCTTAGAAAGTTTGACAGGAGGATTGTTGTTGAGAGTAGAGGAGAAAAAGTGGAAAAGAATTCTGAATTGAAAGAAAATAAAAAATATCTAGAGTGGAAGTTGCTGTTTCAAATTTTTCAAAAAATATTTCTTTAATGAGTTTGATGGTGTATAATTGCAGGTGACAAGTGATCTGGAGTTGGTAAAGAACATTGAAGGGTACCAAGTGGAAAGAAAAGTTAAAAAGTACAAAAACATGAAGTTCAGAAAAAACACGATTCTCTTCACAAGATCGCGGTTTTCTGTAAGAAAAAGAATTTGAATTATTTTGCACATTTGGGTATTGAGGTAAGTGATTGTAAGAGTTTCATAAAGTTGAAAGAGTAAAGAAAATCAAATTTCAAAATATCAGTAAGAATTGAGCATCAAGTGATTAAATTGAGAATTGGGTACAGAATCATGATTTTCACCAGTAGGATAAAGGGAGTAAATTTTTTTTTTTTGAAAAGATAAGATTTGTGAATCAAAACCACAAAATTGTTAAGGAATAAGGATCATACAGTGAAAAGTGAAAATTCTGAGAAATTCACACAATCGCGATTGTCTGAAGGCTATAAAAGCATAGAATCTCAGAAAAAAGGCTCATTTGAGTGAGAGAGAGAGTGAGAAAACTTGACAGAATCGCGACTTCCTGCAACTACAACCTCTTGGATTTTTTTCGATCAAGCAAGCAAGGTAATGGTCTTCCAATAAATCTTTGCATGATTTCAAGTTTTCACATGATGATTAGAGCAGAAAAACACCGAAAATTGTAAAAAACACGGAATCGTGATTTTCAGATTTTTGAATTTCCTTGAGAAAAAAAATATTTTTGCTAAAAATCTTTTATTTCATGTTAAAATTTTAATAAGGCAATTCTATTTGAGAAAAAGAAACTTAAAAAACAAGAAATAGAAAAATTTAGAAAATCTGCTCAGAATTGCGATTCTGTATTCAAACACAAAATCGCGATCCTCTGAATTAAACACAAAATCGCGATTCCGAGAATACGATTTTCATAAGAAAATTGTGTTTTTTAATGATTGTGAGCAATCACAATTATATAGAATCGTGGTAAAACACGAATCCATCCACAGAATCGTGAAAAAGACGATTCCATCCACAGAATCGTGAAAAACATGATTCCCTTCACAGAATCGTGAAAAATACGATTCCCTTCACAGAACCGTGAAAAACACGATTCTATTCACACAATCGTGGTAAAACATGATTCCATCCACAGAATTGTGAAAAACACGATTCCCTTCATAGAATCGTGAAAAACACGATTCTATTCACAAAATCGTAGAAAACACGATTCTATCCACAGAATCGTGGAAAACACGATTCTATCCACAGAATTGTGAGAAACACGACTCTATCAACAGAATCGTGAAAAACACGATTCCATTCACAAAATTGTAGAAAATTTAGAATATCCAAAGAATAGTGAAAAAGACAAGTCTTTTTCACAGAATCGTGAGAAAATCTAGAATTTTCTCAAGATCACAGAAAAGACGATTCTATTCACAGGATCGTGGAAAACACGATTCTCTTCATAGAATCGTGAATTAGTTGGATGATTTTGAGATCTAGTAATAAATTGATCACACCTTCTAAACAAAATTTAAAAAGGAAGGAGATAGAGCCAGTAATAGGAGATTTACAAGAAAAAGATTTAGGGCAGGAAAATAACATGGAAAACTTAAATGAAACCAATGAACCTTCTGAAACTAGTGATTATAGAAATATTCTCAAATATATGTATACAAATAGGTTTGGAACCTATGTGTATCAGGATGGGATGCATAAGTTTCTCATTAGGTTGAGAAACTTAGAAGTTCCCCTAAATATAACACTAGTGGCACAATTTAAGGATGGCAGATATGAGGATAGACAGGGATGTGTATACATCTTCTCATAGGATCCAAAAAACTCTAATGATTTAGGGCAGTGTGCAGACAAGAGACCTTGGGAACAAAACCTAGGGCAACCAGACTTGCCAAGACAAAATGAAACTCACAATAATATTGAACAACAACAAGGTAGGATAATACATACTTCCCCAAATCCTTTTGAAAAAGAAGCAGAAGGAATTAATGATTTTCCATTCAGAAGGACATATCAATGGAAAAATCATGGAAGAATGCTTAGGCCCTATCAAGTAGCTAAATGCATGAAGAATCAATATGAAGGATATTCTGATCCTCATGCTCATGCTGCAGAATTTAGAAAATTAATTAGGGCAAAAGAAGTAGAGGATTACAAAGTACAATTTGAAGCATTTGGTCTAACCCTAACTGGACCTGCACTATCTTGGTTCATTCCCTTGAGAAAGGAAATGTATCTAGATATTGAATCTTTCATTGAAGCCTTCATAGGGGAATTCTCAAAAACTGGAATAAAACATAGTACAGCTACCTTGATACATAGTTTTAAACATAAAAAAGATGAAAATGTCATAGAGGCCGCTAGGAGATTCAAGCAATACATTGATAGATGTCCCAGAGAGTAAGGTACCATCCATGGCAAGAAAAGTATCTCTATTCATAGAAGGACTGAGAAGTGCCCAATTAAGAACCTTGGTGTATTATAGGAGATGCCCTGACCCAGGAGCATGTGTGAAGGAAGCAATAGACTTAGAGGATAACAGGGGACAAGATCTATTAGCATTTGATCAACCTAGAACAATTGAAGATAAAATCTCACCAGCAAAAGAATTAGCACAAGCCATTGCTAAAGCCCTAGAAGTTAGCACCAAGACAAATTTGATAAACACCAGGATATCAACAAATAAAAAATGCTATAATTGTGGAGAAAATCATTTGGTACAACAATGTCCATATCAAAAACCACAACATTTGCAAGATAGAAAAACACTCAAATAATGCACACTAGAAAGAAACTGGACAAACCATACCAGAGAAGAATGCTTCTACAATAAACAACCCATTAAGGAAAGAGAATATGTGAACCAACATAATTTACAAAGAGAATCTGGATTTGTGGAGCAACCAAGTCCTGTGCTTGGGCAACAACCACCATTACCAACAAATGTGGTACCAGTAAAATACACACCAATAGAAGAAGAAAGCTCAAGACTTAGATCATCTTACAGAGAGGATTATCATTGGAATGAAGGATATCACAAAGCGTGGGAAGGATATGAATAGAGGGAACCAGAACTGCAAGCCCTAGATTTGGGAAATGGGAGAATTGAAATGGATACAGCCGCATTCATGTACATAACCAATAATTACATGTCCAATTAGAAACCACAGTTCAAAGGGAGTCAAAAGATAACTTGTTATAGATGTGGGGGGGAACATTTCATTAGAGACTGCCCACAACCTCCAACACTAAGAATAGAAGGAGCTTATTGCAAGGATTGTAGGAGGGAACACTTAATAAAGGATTGTCCAAGAAACCCTCAAAAACAACAGAACACATCTAGTAACATACCATTAAAAACAGTAAATATAATGGAGCAAGAAGAATTGAGTGACCATGATCAAGTAACTGTAAATGCTATAACAAGAGCACAAGCTAAACAACAAGAAACAACAAAAGAGACACATACACAGGAAAATAAGAAAGTTCCATTTCCAAAAGAAAAGAAAAGCAGACAAAAAGGGAGATGGGAAAGAAAAATAAGAATGGGTAAAAGTTTTGAAGAAGAAACTATGGAACAGTCAAACAATAGCCAACCTTAGAATACACAAACTCAGCAAGAGACATAAAATTCACAAAGTCTGGAAACTTTGATAAGATCATACAAGGGAAGAATTCAAGAGGGACCAAATCCTAAAAACCATGTAATGGCGTATCCTATGCCAGATATAGAGCATGAAAGGATGCAAAGATGCAAACAAATCATAGAAGAAGCACAACTCAAAATGGCGGAACCAGACAATTATCAAACAACAGTTGGGGAAACAAATGCAACAGAAATAAGGAAAGTTATTGATCAAGAAGATAACTCACAAATAACATTACAAATAAATATAGACAAACAATGTACAATTTTATACCACACCACAATGGAGGAATCGGTAAAACAAAATCCTCACTTACAACACAATATGAAAAAGTGGGAAGCAATGTCAAAACATTTTGATCCACAACAACAAGGATTGGAAGAGTTGTTGTACATTCCTATTGATAAAATAGGAGGATATTGTGAAGGAGAAGAAGGGAACTCAACTCTGAGAATACAATTTGGTAAAAATCATGCCAAGGCTATATTAGAGAGTGGATCAGGAGTGGCTATCATGACTAAATAGACTTGGGAAAGATGGGGAAAAACTGAATTAGTACCCACAAAAATGAGATTACAACTTGCAGACGGACACATAGAAAAACCCCTAGGAATATGGGAAAAGGTGATTGTGGAAATATGTGGAATAGAAATAGAGCATACTTTTGCCATAATTGAATTCCCACAATCCACTTCATATGAAATCATCCTAGGAAGACCATTTATGAGGCAAATGCAAATTGTGCAAGATTGAAGTAATGATTGCCTATATCTTCAAAGCAAAGGAAGGATAACAAGAGTGAATCTAAGAAATGGTCAATATTGTGACATGTCCCCTCAAGAATGGTTCAAAATACATCAAAATCAGGAATTGAGTGAAGAATCAGAGATTGAAGATCAGAATGAAATGGAATCATCAATATGGAAATGTAATGTGATAAGGAACCTCACAGATAGAAAAAGAAGGTTAAGAAAAGAAGAGTGTGTAGAAGAAAGGAAATCACAGGATGAGAGCTATATACCACAAAAATTCAAAGATGAAGAATTTGAGCCTTATGGTTGGAATCAGATTTTGACCACCATGGATCTAGCTAATGATGAGTATGTGGGAGTAAAATTCCAAAATGAAGAAGGATATGATATCTTTCACATAGGAATACAAATGATAAAAGTGTCAAAAATAGAAGAGGACGAGGAGGAAGGAATAACATTGAAAAATGGTAAAACACAATATTTGGAAGAAGTAGAAGCTACAGATGCAATAAAAGACAAAATCTCAGGCAAATCTCAGGAAATAGAAAAGATCAAGAGGTTGAAAGAAATAAGGAAATAAAAAACAAAGATCAATAGTTTGATGTACCTTCAAATTTCAAGACTTATGAAGTGGAAGACAGACTACTTCTAAAAGTGAAACCAAAGAGAGAAAAGAAAAAAGGAGAGGCATATGACAATGAGGAACAAACTAAGAAGGTGATGATCACCCAGGAAGAGGGGGAAGAAAGACATATTGTAATAGCTGATGACATGACAAATCAAGAGGAGGAAGCATTAAGCAATTTGGCCAGAAACTATAGGGATGTGTTTGCTTATAGTTACAAGGATTTGAAAGGAATTGACCCTAAAATATGTGAGCATAAGATTCCTATTACACCTGATGCAAAACCTAGCAAACAAAGACACTACACATTCAATGACAAATACTCTGCTAAAATAAAGGAAGAAATCGACAAGCTACTGGCTTCCAATTTCATCTATGAGATTGAGTACACAGAGTGGATATCTCCTATAGTTGTAGTACCAAAAAAGAATGGGAAACTCATGGTATGCATTAACTTGAAAAAGGTGAATGCTGCAACTATAAGGGATAGCTATCCGTTACCCATAACAGACCATCTTTTGGAAAGAGTTGCAGGTAAGGAGGTCTATAGTTTTCTGGATGGTTTTTCAGGTTACAATCAGGTACCCATAGCTTTGGAAGACCAACATAAAACTGCCTTTTCCACAGAATGGAGAATTTATGCTTTTAGGGTTATGCCTTTTCGGTCTAACTAATGCCCCAACAATTCAAAGATTAATGTGTCACATATTCAAAGAATTCCTTAGAAATATAATCAAAATTTATGTGGATGATCTTTGCACTTTTTCATTGAAAAGACAAGATCATTTGAAGGATCTAGAAAATATATTCAAAAAATGTAGAACATACAGAGTATGTCTAAATCCAGAAAAATGTGTGTTCTTTGTGAGGCAAGGGAGAATGTTGGGTCATATAGTTTCCAAAAATGGAATTTCAACAGATGAAAGAAAAATTAAGGCCATAGTAGAACTTCCAAGACCAACAAATGTAAAGGAACTTCAAACTTTCATGGGACATTGCGGGTATTATAGAAAAATTGTACACAAGTTTGCAGACACAGCAAAACCTTTGTATGCTCTGATCACAAGATTTGAGTGGACCAAAGAGTGTGACCAAGCTTTTGAGACTTTAAAAACTTGTTTGGTAATAGCACCAATTCTGAAAACCCCACAGTGGGATAAAATTTTTCATGTCCATGTGGATGCTTCAAATTATGCTTTGGGATGTGTGTTAGCACAACCAATAGAAGGTAGCAAACTAGACTTCCCAATTGCTTATGCTAGTAGGCAATTGAATTCAGCAGAAAAAAATTATACAACCACTGAGAGGGAAGGGTTGGGAATGATATTTGCTGTAAAAAAATATAGACATTATCTTTTGGCCAACAGGTTTAGATTCTTTGTGGATCACCAAGCTATACTCTACTTAGTAAACAAACCATGTCACACAGGTAGGATAGTCAGATGGTTTCTCCTACTGATGGAATTTGAGTTTGAGGTAGTGGTCAGACAAGGAAAAACTCATCTGAGAGTAGACCATTTGTCTAGGATCCAAGCCAAAGAGCCAAGTTCACCTCTAGATGATGACTTACCAGATGCATATCTCTTCAAAATAGAAAGTATTCCTGAATGGGCCATGACTTTAGTACCTTTGCTAACCATGGGACCATGTAGAACATTTGAAAACAACACACATCTGGTATTACAAAGTAGGAATTTTATGCTACTAGATGGACATTTGTATCATCTCAATCAGATGGGTATATTAGAATATTGTACTCCAGAAGAGGAGCAATAGGAGTATTTAAGAAGAGCTCATTGTTGGAATCCTTGTACTCATGCTTCCATGATAGTCACCCCAAACAATCTCAATAGGATGGGAGTACATTGGCCTAATAAAATACACGATGTAAAAAAATATATTTCCAACTGTTGGGAATGCCAATCCTTGCAAAATTCAGAAGCTATAACCTTATACTGGTTTCAGAAAAATCCAAATTGGAGTGCAAACATAATTGAGGAGTTGAAAAGAAACAAGAAAGGAAAGCAAGTAGGAGCCAGTGAAGATTCAAAGAATCTACAAATGATCTCTAAAGAGTATCAACTGATAGGAGATCAATTGTACAAGAAAGGGATGGATGGATATTTAAGAATCTGTGTTCCTGAAAAATAAATATTTGGAAATGTTAGAGATGGCACATTCTAGAGTGGCAGGAGGACATTTTTCAAGTGAAAGAACTGCTAAACTCATATTATATTCTGGTTTTTGGTGGCCAACTCTATTTCCTGATGCAAGAACATATGTAAAAAGATGTGACATTTGTCAAAGAGTGAGTCAACCAAATAAAAGAGACAATATTCCATTAGTACCACTGATTTCAGCAAGAGCATTTAGTAAATGGGGGTTGGATTTCATTGGACCCATACATTGATGGAGAGTGTTAATCTCCAAAAGAACAAGTTGACCTTGAATTTAGATCACCTCTATATCAAGATCAACTTTAGACTCCACCTAATTTAGATAATTTTCACCAAATTAGCAGAAAGTTGATTATTCTGAAAATTTCAGTTTCTTCAGAAAAGTCTGCTGCAGATTAGTCACTCATTGACTAATCAATCCTGTAAAGTTTTTGATCAAACTTTGCACAACACTTCGCCTTAAGGTTGCGCAACTTTGCCAAGTTAAATCTCTCAAAAAGATTAAGTACACACTGAGAAATGTGTGAAACACTTTACCTATGTCTGAAAGTGCTTCTCTGCAATGGCGACTTTGACACCTGCAACTTCTTAGCACTGGTTCTCTCAAAGTAAATCCCGTTTGATCAAGATCTTTTAGCCATAGATAGCTTACCTTCTAACTTAGATTTTAAGCCCTCATTTGTGTAAAACTTTACACTGTAGACTAAGCAATGATCATTTCATTGAAGATGAAATATGCGCCAGATTTCTCGACTGTTAGAACATTCTTACATATGAATGTTCCTAATCAAAATTCTCACAGCCTGATTACAATTAACCTCTCAAATTCTAGCCACAGATAGATTAGCTACGGACTTAGATACGTGCAAAAGGATTTCTCAAAATATTAAACACAGAAGGAGCAGACAGCAAAATATCGGGCGCAAAACTTTTCGATTTCTCAGAAAATTTACATCTAAGTGAGGATGGTCAATTCACTCACTCTTCATGTGTCTAATGACACTAATTTCTCTCTCCCTATTCTCAAATCTCTTCTGCTCTCCTGTTGCCCCGACATTTTCCAACATATTTATAGATGAATATATACAAGTGTATGACTAAAACAAAGGTATAAGTCAGCTAATGTACATATGTATACATGTCTTTGGATTTTCTGAATATGTCCTTCCTTCAACCATCTGACTTTGTTTTCTTCTTGACTCCTTGACTTCATTTCTTCATAATCCTTCAATTGATGATTGTCATGCACCAACAGCTCCCCCTCAATCATTAATTGAGGCTCTTCTCTATCTTCTTTACTCCAGCCATATCCTTGAATCTTTGTAGTTTTGGTCCATCTAGACTTTTTGTCATCATATCTGCAACTTGATCTTTTGTGGGAGTGTGTATGACTTCAATCTCTTTCTCAATGACCTTCTCTCTCAGAAAATGATACTGTATTTCAATATGCTTAGTTCTAGCATGAAATACAGGATTAGCTGCCAAGTATAATGAACTCATATTGTCTCCACAAATAATAGGAGTACTCTGAATCACATCAAAAACTTTTAAAAGTGTCTTTAGCCATATTACCTCTTTTGCAGCTTCCACCATACCTTTATATTCTGCCTCTGTAGATGACAAAGCAACTGTATGTTGCTTCTTAGAACACCATGAAATCAATTTGTCTCCTACATAGCACAAGTATCCATGTGTTGATCTTCTATCATCCACATTACCTGCCCAATCTGCATCACTATATATCTTGATTCTTGTATCTGAAGTAAACCCATAGTACAACCCTTCTTTGAGTGTACCCTTGATGTACCTAAGTACTCTTTGTCCTGCAATCCAATGTTCCTTCCTAGGACAATGCATAAATTGTGAAAGCACACCAACTGCATATGACAAATCAGGCCTTGTCAATGTAGCATAAATCAAGCTACCAACCAAACTTTGATAGAGTTTCATATCTCTGAACTCTTCTCCTCCAAGCCTAGACAATTTATGATTCACTTCCAAAGGTGTAGGTGCAACCCTGCAATCTTCCATTTTAAATTTAGTTAGCAAATTTCTAAGATACCTTTCTTGGGTCACATATACTCCATGTTGAGTATAAGAAATCTCCATTCCCAAGAAGAATGATAGGTTCCCCAAATCACTGATTTTGAACTCTTTCTCCATCTGCTTCTTGATCATTTGTATCCCCTTATCATCTGTTCCTGTAAGTATTATGTCATCAACATAAATACAAACATAAATGAACCCATCTTCACTTGCTTTGACTAGCAAGCTACTATCTGCCTTTGATGCTTGAAATCCAAGATCATTCAAGAATTTTACAAGCCTATAATTCCAAGCCCTTGGGGCTTGCTTCAACCCATACAAAGCTCTCTTGAGCTTACATACATAATTTGGACTCACTTGATCTTTGAACCCATCTGGTTGCTCCATGTAGACTTCATCTGAAATATAACCATTCAAGAAAGCATTTTTAACATCTAATTGAGACAACTTCCAACCTCTACAAGCAGCAATTGCTATGAGTGTCCTGATGGTTGTCATCTTTGCCACAGGACTATATGTCTCATCATAGTCCACTCCATATGTCTGTGCATATCCTTTCACGACAAGTCTAGCTTTGTATCTAGACACACTTCCATCTGCAAACCTCTTAGTCTTGTAAACCCACTTACAACCAATGATTTTCTGACAATTAGGTTTAGGAACCAAATCCCATGTTTGATTCTCTATCAATGCATCATACTCCTCTTGCATAGCATCTTCCCAATTCTTCTTCCCTTTGGCCTCTTCATATGTAGAAGGGTCTTCATCTGCTTTTACCAAATAAGCATAATCTTTAGTAGTCAAGAATGAAGTGTCATAGCTATACCTTGTAGGTTGCCATTTGTGCCTAGATGATCTCCTAACTTCTGCACTTCTTGAGGTCTCTGGTTCATCACATTCTGGATCAAACCTTGGCCTCTCTTCAACTTCAATCTGCACTTCATTACTCTCACTTTCATCAAGTAATTGAATCTTTGCTTTACCTTTCCTTTGTTCCACTACTTCTTCATCATCTGCATGTACATTATATTTACCTGCATACCAAGTACCTTGCTCATCAAATGTAACATCCTTGGATACAATAAATTGTTTTGTGGATGGACTCCACAACCTGTATCCCATTTGCTTATCATCATAACCAATGAATACATACTTCTCTGCCTTAGGCTCCAACTTATGCCTCAATTGAGATGGCACATATGCATATGCCAAGCATCCAAATATTCTGCAATGATCCAAGGTAGGTTTCTTACCCCACCAAGCTTCATATGGTGTCATACCCTGCAAAGCTTTACAAGGCAATCTATTAACCAAATATGTAGCTGTATTAACAGCCTCAGCCCACAAATAATTTGGGCAATTCTTCTCTTTCATCATGGACCTTGCAAACTCAACAAGAGTCCTATTTCTTCTTTCTGCTACCCCATTTTGTTGAGGAGAATACCTGCAAGTAACTTCTCTCTTTATACCTGCATTCCACAAGTAATCATTGAACTCATTTGAAAAATACTCTCCCCCTCCATCTGACCTTAGTCTCTTCAATTTTTGACCTGTAATCCTTTCTGCATATGCATGATAGTGTTTAAATGTATTAAACACTTCTGACTTTTCCTTAATCACATAAATTGTGATCCACCTGGTAGCATCATCAACATATATGACATAATATCTTGAACCATTTATACTAAAGTCCTTTGAAGGACCCCACACATCTGTATGCACCAATTCAAGTCTTTCTGAATACATACATCCATGCTTGGAGTAGGATTGCTTATGAGCCTTACCTAATTGACATGCCTCACATCTGTATGTCATGTGTTGACCTGCAATGTTAGGCATTCCAAGCACTGAATCATTGTGAATCATTTCTTTAATACCTCTTTCATTAAAGTGTCCAAGTCTTTTGTGCCAAAGATCCAATTCTGACACCTTCTGCTCTCCATATGTGAACATAGCATGTCCAACATTTCCTTGTACCTTCAATGTGAAAAGCCTTCCTTCTTTCTTTCCTGCAACAACTTGTTTATACCCTTGACTAGGGTCTTCCACATAAACTCCATCATTGGTAAACCTTACCTCATAACCTTTTTCCACAATTTGACCTACACTGATCAAATTCTTTGGAATTGTGGGAACATAAAGTACCTTACTCAGAAGAGTGCTCCCATCCTTAGCTTTGACTGAACCAATTGACTTTACCTTATGCTTTGTATTATCACCTGTCTGCACTGTATGATTAATTGCATTGTAATCTAGGTCAGTCATCAAAGCAATATTTCCACTTAAATGATTACTACATCCTGAATCAATATAAAACACTCTCATGTCCTCATGTGAGGTTTCACATGTATTCATAATGAGAGTTGAGTCCTCCTTTTGATCTGATGCATAGTTGTAGTAGGTGTTATTATAGGATTGACTTTGGAAGTTTCTTCCACCACCTCTTCCAAAAGAATTCCTACCACCTCTACCTCTAAAATTTCCTCTCTGAAATCTACCACCTCTTGCTCTTTGATTAAAGTTCTGATAATTACCACTGTTTTGATTATTGTGCCAACAATCATGAGATAGATGATTGGTTTTACCACATATCCAACAAGCTCTTGCATTCTCTTTGTTGTTTCTGCCTCTTCCTCTACTTCTGCCATTTCCTCTTCCTCTTATGAAGTTTGCTTGGTTTGATGTACCTTCTTCTTCACCTGATTGTTGCTTCCCTTTGTTAGCTTTCTTCTTGTCTTTAGAGTACATTGCATGACCTGCACTCTTATCAACATCTCCTTTGACATCATTCTCAAAAGTTAGCATATGACCTAACAATTGATTCAAGTCAGGAGTAAAGTGATCTAATGAAAGTTCTGTAGATAAAATGAAAGGCTTTCACTTCTCATCTCCTCTTAGCCCTGTGAGTATTTGTCTTACCAATTTGTCTTCTTCAATATCTTCATCAACTGCACCTAAAGAATCTGCAATGTCCTTCATCTTTGTCACATAATCAAAGATTGATTGTGAGGCCTTCTTCTTGAAGGTAGTAAACTCTGCCCATAGTGAAGCCTTCCTTGATTTGGTTGTATTTTGGAAATGCTCTTCCAAAGCATTCCAAATGTCACAAGCACTCTCAAGTCCTCTAATGTGAGGAAGCAAATAGTCATTGACTGCCATGTAGATGATGCTTCTTGCTTGAGCATCCTTCTTCATCCAATTCTTCAAATCTGCAAGCTCCTCCCTAGTTGGAACACTAGGATCTCTGAATTCTGGCTTTTCTTCATCTCCTGTGATGTATCCTATCAGATCTTTGCTCATAAGATGAGCTTCCATCCTCATAGACCATGCAGGATAGTTCTCTCTATCCAACTTCTCAATTTGGAGACTATCTCCCATCCTTACTTCACCTGTAGTCTCAAAACTTTAACCTTTACAGATAATAAATGTACCTTTACTTCGAATGTTGCTCCTTCTGATCCTTTTGATGCTCTTTGTATGTCTTCCTTTGATCTTTCTTCAACCTTTACCCTTCTGCACCTTCAAAATATAAAGTTTTGTATTTCTGCAATAGTCGGAGTCTTCTTTACTTCAATTTTGACACAACCTGCTCTGATACCACTGATGGAGAGTGTTAATCTCCAAAAGAACAAGTTGACCTTGAATTTAGATCACCTCTATATCAAGATCAACTTTAGACTCCACCTAATTTAGATAATTTTCACCAAATTAGCAGAAAGTTGATTATTCTGAAAATTTCAGTTTCTTCAGAAAAGTCTGCTGCAGATTAGTCACTCATTGACTAATCAATCCTGTAAAGTTTTTGATCAAACTTTGCACAACACTTCGCCTTAAGGTTGCACAACTTTGCCAAGTTAAATCTCTCAAAAAGATTAAGTACACACTGAGAAATGTGTGAAACACTTTACCTATGTCTGAAAGTGCTTCTCTGCAATGGCGACTTTGACACCTGCAACTTCTTAGCACTGGTTCTCTCAAAGTAAATCCCGTTTGATCAAGATCTTTTAGCCATAGATAGCTTACCTTCTAACTTAGATTTTAAGCCCTCATTTGTGTAAAACTTTACACTGTAGACTGAGCAATGATCATTTCATTGAAGATGAAATATGCGCCAGATTTCTCGACTGTTAGAACATTCTTACATATGAATGTTCCTAATCAAAATTCTCACAGCCTGATTACAATTAACCTCTCAAATTCTAGCCACAGATAGATTAGCTATGGACTTAGATACGTGCAAAAGGATTTCTCAAAATATTAAACACAGAAGGAGCAGACAGCAAAATATCGGGCGCAAAACTTTTCGATTTCTCAGAAAATTTACATCTAAGTGAGGATGGTCAATTCACTCACTCTTCATGTGTCTAATGACACTAATTTCTCTCTCCCTATTCTCAAATCTCTTCTGCTCTCCTGTTGCCCCGACATTTTCCAACATATTTATAGATGAATATATACAAGTGTATGACTAAAACAAAGGTATAAGTCAGCTAATGTACATATGTATACATGTCTTTGGATTTTCTGAATATGTCCTTCCTTCAACCATCTGACTTTGTTTTCTTCTTGACTCCTTGACTTCATTTCTTCATAATCCTTCAATTGATGATTGTCATGCACCAACATACATCCTCCAGCAAAACAATCCCATACTGAATATATACAAGTAGCCACAGATTACCTGACTAAATGGGCAGAGGCTAGGGCTACAAAAAGGAATGATGCTCAGACCACTGCAAGATTTCTTTATGAAAATATTATCACCAGATTTGGATTACCAATTGAATTGGTAAGTGATAGGGGTACTCATTTCTTGAACCAAATAATAGAGAACATAATTGAATATTTTATGATCAGTCATAGAAAGTCAGCCCCTTATCACCCACAAGCCAATGGTTTAGCAGAAAGTACTAATAAAGTACTTTGCACTGTTTTGTCAAAACTGGTAAACACAAATAGGAATGATTGGGATTTGCAACTTAATCATGTCTTATGGGCTTATAGAGTGGCATACAAGACTGCACTTGGAACCACACCATTTAACTTGGTATATGGACAAAATGCAGTTCTGCCTTTAGAGTTCCTCATTCCAACACTAAGGGTGGGTAGTCAATACAAGTGGACTGGACATGAATTATCTGAGAGAGTGGTGGAATCGGAAAAACTTGGAGCTTCTAGACTTCAAGCAATCATGAGCATATATGCAGACAAGAGAAGGCAAAAAGCTTATCATGATGTTCATATTAAAGAAAAGGACTTACAAGAAGGAGATTTAGTTTTGGCATACACAGTAAAAGAACATCAGAAGAAATTCCAAAAAAAAAGGACATGGGCCTTATATTATCAATCAAATAAGTAACAGTGGAGCTATCCAATTAGCTAATATAGATAGAGAAATCATGCCAAACTTCATAAGTGGATGCAGAGTAAAAAGGTATGATCTTCCATTAACTGTTTCTGAATGGAGATGAATAGATCAAGCTGAAAACAGGAAAAAAGAAGAGGACAAAATTAGAAAGGAGGCTCAACAAGAGGCAAAGGAGAGGATAATAAAAATCAAGGATCTTAGAGAAGTCCTTTTGTGTGAAACACCTCTAAGAGTAAGGGAGCATTTTCCTGTTATAGCAATGAATTTTCATGATGAAAAAATCAAGGTTTTGATAGATTCGGTGCGCAAGTAAATTTGATCAGTTCAGTTTTGTTGGATAAGTTTAACCTAAAAAGGACTGGAAATTATGACATCTTGGAAATTATTTCCATTTGACTCTACCTCATTCTCTTTCTAAGAAAAGAAATAGGAGGGGAAGAGAGTGGAGGAAATTATTATTAAAAAAAAAGAGGAAAATTAAATTAAAAAAAAGAGAAGTGGAGGAAATTATTATTAAAAAAAGAAGAAGAGAAAAAGAGGAAAAAAAAGAAAAGAGAAAAATTAAATTAAAAAAAAGAGAGAGAGAAAAATTATCAATTCTTTTGTAATCCTTTTGTTTATATAAGTTATATTGCACAAGCAAGATATAGGGTGCAATTTAGCATGTTTCTATTTTTCATTCAATTTTTCTTTTTTCGTTTGTTCTTTTTATTATTAAAAAATATATAAAAAAAAGGAGCTGTTAAAAGGAAAGAGAGCACTAGACATCTTGCTACACATGTGATGATCACTTCAATTGAGTTTTTTATCTGTGACACAAAATAAGGAAGTCAAGATTCATCTCAGATTTTATTTTTATTCTCTTTCATTTATATCTTAAGACAAATGTGATTTCATTTATGTTTACTGTGACATGTGGGTGGAGTCTTCTTTTTTGTGTAATGTTATATTTTCTCCAGAATGCTGAATCCAAAGGAACTGCCAATCCATGATTTCAAAGCAGACTCAGTAACTTTGTCTAGAGGACATTGGTTCTTAGACAGTGAAGCAACAGTAGAACAAGTAGAGCTAGAGTCTGATGAAGAGCACGAAATTCCAGAAACAGAGAAGATAGTCAAGGAACTCAAGGAAACCCTTAGTATCATTGGTTAGCACATTTTCACAGTAGGAGTTGGAGGTCACAAGTACACCATGTTGTGCCAGGAATTTTACAAATTCCAAAAAATTGCAGTCAATTACAAAAGATGGAAAGCAGTAGGATTACACAGACCGTTGGATGAACCCTTATTTTTCATAGGCTTTGAAAGAGTAGCACAGGTGATGAATAGTCTGCTGGAAGTTGGAAAGGGCAATGATGCATATTTCAGGTGTTCAGTCAAGGACAAGGAAAACAAAGAAGTGAGTTCTATTCAATGGGAACCAAGTTGGACAACAATTTTGTCAAGAAGAATAAAGCAACCTATGCAGGATATTCCAAATCCCCTGATTTTAAAGGAAAAGAGAATGAAGATTATGCTATCAGAATGTTCCTTCAATATTTCTGTTTTCCAAAACTACCTAGATACACCATGCCACACAAACAAGTGACATTGATCATGTTCAATAATAAGGACATAACCAAACCTTTTGGAGTGATGGATGTAACTCCATACATACATGATCAATTGAAGGAAGCAGCCAAACATTGGGAGCAAAGGAAGTTCATGAATGGAGCTCAATTCTTAACAAGAATTATATATCATGTTCTAGGAATGGAGGATCAATTGAAATTGGCTCCAGAAGCTCAATACTTCAGAAGTTTGATGTCAGGAGTTAAAAGTCCTTCCAAAATGATGTATGTAAGAGAAGTAGAAGCCCAACCAAGCATGAGGGGAGCTGAGAGGAAAAGAAAGGGAGCCTCAGAAGAATTCATTCCTGTAAAGAAAAGAAGATTGGATCCCAGAAAGGTAGAATTAGAACAGGTGGAAGCAACAAAGGAAGAGCATGAAGCGGCTCAAAAGGAAGTTCAGTCTTCAAATGAACCTCATCCACCTCAGACAAGCAAGGAACAATTGTATACTTATTTGACTCAAGGAAACAATAAAAGGGCAATCTATGAAGCCCAATATCAAAAGATGTTGGAAGACTATTCATGTAAAGCAACTGACTGGAAACAAGAAGAAGTAGAGCACTATGAGGAGTTGCATGATCAGATGATGGCAGTAGAGACTAAAGAGGTTTTTGTTAAAAAGGAAGTAGAATTATTGGCTTACTTGAAGGAGTTACAAGGTCCTCCTGAAACTAGGACCACATTAGTAGTGAAGAAGAAGGTTAAGAAGAAACCTGTGCAGAAAAGGAAGTTGACCAAGAAAAATAAAGGAAAAGTAGTAGAACCTATACAAAGGATGGAGACAGGAAAATTGTCAGTAGAAGAAAAGAAGTAGGAGGAATCCATTGTTATAGAAGAACCAAAAATGGACAAATCAGGGATAGCAGGTTCTTCACAGTTCTCTTCAGATTCAGAGAGTGGTATTGAAAGTTTTATGTTGAAAAGTTTGAATTTATTAGTACCTAGCATACCAAATGTGACAGTGCAAACCTCTGAAAAAAATAAAACACCAGAAGATTTAAGTGAGAAGTAACAAGGAAAACAGGTCCAAGGAGAAGCAGCAAAACAGGTTAGTCCTGGAGAAGAAAAGAGGATACTAAAAGGTAAAGCAGTGATGATGGAAGAAGAGGTTGAAGCAAGAAAAGAGTTCAGTAGTGGATTGGTGGACTCCGGGTTTAAAGTAGTATGGACAAAACCATCATAGCAAACTTATTTCAAATTTAATGAGGAAAAGTTAGAAGCAAAAAAGGAAGCTCAATTGTGTAGCTCAGTACAGAAGAAAGAAGACAAAGATCAAATTAAGGAAATTGAGGAGGTATTAGAAAAAATGAATTCCAAAGAGGTGATAGAAGGGAATACAAAAAAAGAAATAAATCAAAGCATAGAAGATATACTTTATGACCTAAATCATAATGAGGAGTTCACAACTATAGAAGATCAGGAGAAAGAAGAAGACTTGGACCTTATGGATATAGATGAGCAAGAGGAGGGAGAAAAGGAGCAGATAATCAATGATCAGATAAAGCTCTCTGTGGAGGCTGATTCAACCTTAACTCTGGATAACAAAGCATAAGAAAAAGAAGGACAAGTCCTTGAACAGAAACAACAAGGAATGGAGAAAAAGAAGGTAGAAGAGATAGAGATAATAAAAGAAATATCAGATCATGAGAAAGAAGAGGATCACACATTAGAGTATGAGGAAGAGGCTGTAGACAAAGAAGAAATGAAAGAAGAAAAGGGTTATGAAGAACAAAAGAACCAAGTTATAGAATATGAGGAAGAAGATGAAGAAGAGAATGACTGCAAAGAAGAAAAGTAGATAGAAGTAAAGCAGATGGAACTAGAAACTGGATTAGAAAGGATACCTAAAGATATCAGGTCTGCTTGTAAAATTATCATGAGCAACATAGAGCAGTTCAGACCATCTAGTAGAAACATGATCTTATCAGGAATGGTGGCTGAGTCAGAGTTTGTAAAAGGCAATAGAATCATTAATGAGCAAAAGAAAGAAAAGGAACAATTATAGGAACAGTTGAGGATTATCCAAGAAAGAAATGAGGATTTGACCAAAAAAATAATCTCATTAGAAGAATTGGAGGTTCAACAACAAAATAAAATTCAATTTCTTGAAGACAAATGTGCAAAGCAAATAGAGCAAAGCAGCAAAATAGAAATGGAGCTGAAGAAAATAGAAGGAAGATACAGAACACTTCAAAGCTCATATCAGATTATGGTTAAAGCAAATGAAGAGATAAACAAATTATTGATGGAAGAAGGTCAAATGAAGGAAGAAAGTAAGATTGTACAGGTAACACAAAATGAGAGGGAGAAATTGAACAAAGAAATTCTAAGGCTACAAGCAGAACTGAAGGAAGCCAAGGAATTGGAAAAGCAAGCCAGTGTACATGCTGCTAGCTCAATGAGAGGTTATAATAAACTACATTTGGATATAGCAAAAGAAAGGAGTGATTGGTAGTTGAGTATAGAAAAGGAAAGAAGTGAGTGGAAATCAGAAAGAGAGTTGTGGACATCTCAGAATAGAAGCTTAATGTTGATGGTGGAGGAGCTACAGAAAAAGCTAGAAAATGCACAAAGCCAGGTTGAAGAGCAGGTAGAGACTACACAAGCAAAAGAATATGAAGGGGGAGATGATAACAGAACTCAACATTTTGATGAACAAGAAAACAAAGTAGCAGTTGAGGAGTACTCAGATGAGTTTGTTCAGAAGCTTTTAACAGATAGAGATCTATAATGGAATTTATTAGAAAAATGCATAATGAATATGAAGAACAAATTGTGAACTTTGCTCTCAACAAAGGAATAAATCCAGACCAACATCATTAGGCAGCAGATGGTCTAGGTATACCTTTTTGCATGATTATTGAAAGCATTAAAAATTACCAGCATGCAAGGGTAGGATTGTCATCAAACAAGTATCTGGAATATGAAGAGGATATCAATGTAACTAAGGAATTATTTGAAAAAGCCAATCCTAAATGGAGGAACAGGTGGTTAGATGCTAATAAAGAATGCAGGAAAATCTGGAAAGAAGCACCAATTCAGCTAAAGATCAATCCAGCATATTGTCGAGTAGCAAGAAGAAGAGAATGGATTGTGTTTTGGGAAAGAAGAAATGCAAGACATATTCCAACAAAATGGCTGAACTTTCCAAAAATAGCAGGACCTAAAGCAGGAACATGGCCAACAAAGAAATATATGGTTGACACAGCAGAGTCTGTCATATCTACATATAAAGATGCCAATGATCCAACTTGTATTCTATTAAGCAGAGTAATGCAACTTATATTGGCATGTATAGAAACTTTTAGGGATACAGATGTCAGAACCCTTAATTACATTGGGTTCAATTCACCAAGTGATGCTTTACTTTTTTATTAAAGTGAAACCCTCGACAGTTTAGTACCCACTGTCCCATACCAATGGATTCTTCATCCAATCCACATAATTGCCTCTATACTTTCTCACCTTCCCTTTCCCTTTTAATGCTCTCCATTATGGCACCAAACTCTGAGAGCAAGGACTAAGGTGTTTGGATACACCACAACTAATGATACTCAAAATATTTGGTTAACCATTTGATGTGGTGTGACTCATCTTATCAAACTTAAACTTTGACTTGATCTTTACCCTACTTGGGTCTTTTGGTTTTTCTTCTCTTCTTTTGCCAAAATAAGAGATAAGATTAGTTCTTTCTCCAATACATCTCTTGTTGTTCAATGCTTTACCAATGGGTTTTACTTAAGGATCTAGCCATTATGCTTCATACAGGAAGTCATATTTGTTAGGTCTATGTTATTGGGATCCATAACGTATGTTATGTAGCCCCATAAAGCATCAAGGTACCTTTAGGTTTACCATTTATAGCTCATCCAACTTCTTTTCCTAACCCACTTAGGATTTATACAATCCTTATGGTGTATGCAAGTCTTCTCTTGTGGGTTCTTTGAGAATTCTCGATCTTTGAGAACTTTATTTAGTTGGAAGATGTAATGAAAGATGTATGAAGTACTAGAATACGAGGAAATACTTCAGCTTTATCTATTTCTTGTATATCGTTTACCTTGCAATACCCTATTTGGTGTTTTCAAAGCATAAGATACAAGTTCTTGGGGATTTTGTCACCTCCTTAAGAGTTTTCATCCTCGAAAACTACTTGAGAGTAAATTGAAAATTTTGCTCTTCGAGAGGTATTTGAAATAGTTTATTTTCAATATTTTATTGTTCACCTTGGTTAAAAGAACTATTCAGAGCTTTTAACTTTTCTCCAAGCTTGTTGAACAAATATCACAAAGTTTCAAGTCTCGATAACCCGTAAATTCGATGTCCCATACCACCGAACCTACCTAAGTGGCAGTGTAAACCTAGACATCCCATACCATCTGGCTTATACTTCCAATTTAGTAAAGGTAACTTAGGCTTGGATCTTTGGATCAAACCTTGTTTTAGTCTAATCAAGTAAGAGCTACTACTTCTTAGACTCTTAAGTGTTATTTCCATTGCGAAGCATAACTATTGCTTATGGCACAATGAAATTATAACTTAACAAGTCTTAATTGTAAATTCAACTTGACAAGACCAGTCCCTAATATTTACTTTTGAATTATTCCTTTATTCATATATACTCTAAGAGATCCTTTTTATGTCACAATAATAGAGCTAGTTTATATCTCAACTAGATATCATCTTTTTTGACATAATGTGTAATCGAAACAAAGAATAGTTGACTTGCCAATCAAATCTTTGAAGTAGATGGTAATACTATCTTACCATTTTCAATAGTCCTTTGCTTCTAGGACATTAGAAATTGGTATTTAGGGTTTATTACAACCCTTGCGTTTTACCCTCTCTTCTTGCATTTGTTTGGAAGAAAGATGGAAAGCTTTGAATATTTCTTTAGTTCTCTCAAACAAAGAACTTTCTTGAACAAGAGAATTAACACTTCCATCTTCCAACACTACCTATATGTATATATGGATATATTATAATGCTATATTTTGTCTTCGTAAATCTTGCAAGTAGCCAATCTGAGCTACCACCATTTTCTCGTGGTTAACTAAGAGAAACATTTTGACCTATCACTTAAGTCCTTGGCCTTGTTGATCAAGCATGAAATGAGTTTTTATGGAATTTGATACTCCGTAAGAGGGACTTTAAACTTAATGTATCTTGCCAATATACTATTTATTGGCTTATAATAGTTCAGCTATATAGGAAGTGAATGGTAGTTTTACTTTTGGCCAATTGGCTCTACTACCATTATTCCTATAATGGAAATTGTAACTACACTTAAACTAAAATAAGCCAATTCTCCCTCTAATCCCACTCACCCATGAAATAGATTTTAAATGCATACTTTAGTTTATGCCAAGACATTTACACCTTTATTGAAAAAGGTGTAGCATGCATAAGGTTCAAAAATTGAACCCCTCCTTAAAGCATGCAAAAGTTCTAATTTGGAACTTTGTTCATTCAAAGGATGGTGCAAAATTCCCATGCATGTTTCTTTTTGTGCATATAAGTTGTCGTAATGCATACTTAAAAAATGATGACCATATCTATGCACAAACTAATTTCTTTACAAAACCATATGATTTTGATGCATAATGAAAATCGTTTCCATGACTAACTATACAGGTGACCAAGCAACTAGGCCATTTGAATGTATGCATCATGTCTACAATGACATGCACAATATGTTCTATGGTTTGCAAGGAAACAAAAAGGTGTAAATACTTAGCTGGAAATTAAGCTTCATCCATCCCTTGATTTTACTTGAGTGTTTCTCTCGGTGACCATCCCATCTCGTCCATTGTTGAATTCCTTCTTGAGCATTTCGTACTTACTTGGGTGCCCATATGTGTGCATCCTAAAATCATGCATGGACTATCATGAAATTTAAGAAGAAACTTACTCGTTTCTCCTTCGATCCTTGTGAGGATCCTTGTTTCTACAATAGCTACGCTTAGTTTGATGGTGGGTGCATGCTATGTGCCTGAGTGTGTAGCGTTTGAAAGAAGCTTATCAATCGACCACTCATGTGTGAGGAGCCTCCCCTTAGGTTGGGACCTCATGGGTGAGAGGTTCTGGCCCTTAGGGATCAATGACTTTTAGCTACCTTATAATGCATTTCTTCTTACTATTCATACATTATGCAATTTTTGATGCACAAACATGCCCTCTCTTTTTATTCCATCATGCATACAAGTGTTTTGAAGTGCTCAATGTAGATAAAAAATATTTTACTTCCTATATCTTTCAAAATCAATGTTGAATCCATTTCTCATGCTTCATTGATGAACCATACAAAAGGGTAATAACAGTTATGACAAACAAGTATGAAGTTCAAACATAACTAAGAAATACCTATCTTTTGTTGCCCTTTGAAACGAGCGGATCTTCATTCATGCTCATTAAATTGGTGGCTCCATGATTGTAGATCTGTGACATGAGCGCCTCTCGTCCCACTTCAAGTATGAATGCAAAGAGCACATGTAGCTCTTTTTCAAAGAGTGGGCATATGCTCCTCCATCACCGTATGATTGTAAGTGCTTTACTCATGGGTGTTGGAATTGGTCATCACCGAATAAGCAAAAGAGAGTGATTGCTCCTCGTGATGACTATGTTTTGAAGGCGTGAGGGTTGTGATTCGAGGGTTAAATCCCATATAGACGATACGTGTGCTGCTGAAGCTCTTCATATAATGAGTTTGGAGTTACATTTTGATATTCAAATGAGAAGAGAATGGCACGTTGAGCTCATCTCCTCATGCAGACTTGTGAACTGGCCGGCGATGGTGATTAGCGACATGTAATTGTGGCACCTAGGGCATGCTTTGTGGGTCAAGTGGCCTGCCCGTTAGGTGGCTATACTAGCAGCAAGCACCCACCCATTGGGTGGGGTAGCTCTCCCTATAAGAGGAGAGTCACACGATGTTCTTTTGTCTTCTTCAAGAAAGAATAAGGAAATCTCAGCATCTGCGAGCCACATATGAACCACCCATCTTAGAACTCGAAATTGAGACTCCCAAATCCAAGATCTCAAATGGAGATGAAGTTCAAGAGTCCTAGCTCTGATACCACTGTTGTGTGATAGCTCCTTACCTTCCACACACAAACTAAGAAGACTAACTAACTAGACTCACACTAGGATAGCTCCTATGAACCACATATGAACCACCCATCTTAGAACTCGAAATTGAGACTCCCAAATCCAAGATCTCAAATGGAGATGAAGTTCAAGTTGTGTGATAGCTCCTTACCTTCCACACACAAACTAAGAAGACTAACTAACTAGACTCACACTAGGATAGCTCCTATGAACCACATATGAACCACCCATCTTAGAACTCGAAATTGAGACTCCCAAATCCAAGACCTCAAACGGAGATGAAGTTCAAGAGTCCTAGCTCTGATACCATTGTTGTGTGATAGCTCCTTACCTTCCACACACAAACTAAGACTAACTAACTAGATGCCTTTCCACCCAACCAACCCCTCTAAGATATAGCTCCTTACCTTCCACACACAAACTAAGAAGACTAACTAACTAGACTCACACTAGGATAGCTCCTATACCACTGTTGTGTGATAGCTCCTTACCTTCCACATACAAACTAAGAAGACTAACTAACTAGACTCACACTAGGATAGCTCCTATGAACCACATATGAACCACCCATCTTAGAACTCGAAATTGAGACTCCCAAATCCAAGATCTCAAATGGAGATGAAGTTCAAGAGTCCTAGCTCTGATACCACTGTTGTGTGATAGCTCCTTACCTTCCACACACAAACTAAGAAGACTAACTAACTAGATGCCTTTCCACCCAACCAACCCCTCTAAGATATAGCTCCAAGTCCAAGGGGGTAAGTCCCTCTCAAGAGGACATGTGTACCTTCCATCACATGGGTCCCTAAGGAATTCACATGGTTTCAAAGCTTAGGAAATCACATGAAATCGTATGGCTTCTAAAAGAAGACTCTCCAAGCCCTCACGTACAAACCAAGTGGCTAGGAGAAGCTTTCAATCAAGCATAGGGTACTCAATCTTAGAGAATTAACCCTAAGGTTCAAGACCCATCAAAAGGGGTAAATAAAACATAAATCCCAAGGATTTTACACCTAGAAGCCCAAGGGTTCTACCCCTTAGACCCATGTAATTATACAAGAGTAAGTGTGTTAGTGCATGGGTTGGAGAAAATATGTGCCTTGTGCATGGTCTTGTAATGTGGCCATATGAATGCTTACTTGGGGAATGCATGGTAAGAAGTATGGTGCAAAAAATTGGGCCTTGAGCTAAGTGCTCAAGGGTATGCTAAGGAGGAGGTTTCCTAATCTATCATTGTGATATTGTTGCCAAAGGAGGGGATTCTTACCATGGTGAAAGGTTTGTAGGTGTTCGTCTCTTCATGTTGTACTCCCATCACGATGATTGACCATTGGCTTGTCTTTCATTGTTGATGAATGTCCTTGTTGATGAATGAGATTGTTCAAGCGCATGGTCCTTGTTTATTGTTAACCTTTGGAGTTGTCCTCTCCAATCATTTAGCATAAAGAATTAACAATACATCTTATATTTGTCAATCCTGGAAGTATACAAGAGATCACAACCCCTTCTAGATGATAGAATCCAAAAAATAAGAGAAAACTGGCTGGATTTCCGAGAAATAATGAAAATGAAGAGGAATTTCTAGGGTTTTGATTATTTTGAGCAATACTACACCATTTCCAATTATCTTGGTGTCTAAAGTGTGTTATTTTCTTAGCAGAATACAATCATGAAGTCAAATCTCAAAAATGATACCTGTAACCCTCAGACGAGACAATCGAGATTCTGTGAAATTTGATGATTTCCATCTCCAACATCATTCTTCAACAATTTCTCACTCAACACATCATAAATCAACTCTCTTCATACACATTCATCAGAAATACACAATAGAAGCTTACAAATTCCATGGATACACATAGAATAGACTCAACAAATCAAAGAAATTCACACAAGAGGAAGAACCACAATTTTCTGCAGGAAACTCTCTCTCTTTGCTTGGATAGCATCAAATACAAATAACCAACCCTCTCAAAATAGAGGAAATTGTCTTTTATACATTTTCAAGTGTCCCTTTTCACACTTGAATTTTGGTCCTTTTCCCTTCCAATCTAAAAGTATGCTATCTAGGAGTTTCCAAAAATTCTAGAAAAAATACATATGATTCTAATCTATATGAGGAAGACTCTTCCTCATTTTTACATTGTTTGTTTAAATATTTTTACAATTTTTGGCATTTTACAATTATTTTCGTCTCAAAAATACTACTTCTAACATTCTTCCCTGTTGGAGTTAGATGTTTGCGGAAGCACGCAAACAGCACAAGGAAGAAGAAGAAGCTTGGAGCACAACACACAAGACTGAATGTATTACTAGAGAATGTACAAAGATAAGTAGCCCATTAAGGCAATAGGCGTATATACAAGCCGGGGGGAAAAAACCTCCTAAAGAGGGAAAAAAGTGCCCCGACGGTCCTAGTGTGTTCACACACATCACTACCTAAATATATCAACAAATCCCCCCTGGGAGTGATGCGGTGAACAAGGAGCTGGCACTCATGTATAAGGAAGTGTCAAGCTATGTGGAAATCACTCCACAAAAGGAAGTAAGCCCAAAGCTTTGCGGAAAGCTTCAAACTTCTCCCTAGGCAGAGCCTTCGTGAAAAGGTCTGCAATGTTCTCCTGCATGGGCACATATGCCAAGCTAATCTCCCCAGCAGAGAACCTCTCCCTGACATAGTGATAATGCACCTCAATGTGCTTAGTGCGAGCATGCAACTAGCCTGAGAATCATGAACTGCACATGCCGAATCATTCACAGATCTTTCATAGTCTATGAGCTTATACAGCCCACGACATAAAATGCCAGAAGCAATAATGACATCGCCATTTGATAGATCATGAACTGTACACCTGTCATCAAGAAATTTCACAACCAAGCCAATCTTGGCTAATGCAAAAACTGATAACAGATTCTTCTTGATCCCTGGCACAAATAAGGCATCTGACAAGGTGAAAGAACTACCATCAGCAGTAGTCAGAATGATCTTACCAACTCCCATAACAGGATAAGAGGAGTTGTTGGTGCATGTGATAGTATTCTCTGTAGGGGCAGGCTCGAGTGAAGAGAAGAAACTGCGCTGCGAGGTAATATGTTTGGTCGCCCCACTGTCAAAGTACCAAACATCTGAGTCCACTGCAGACATGCACTGCTCATGAGAAGATGGTTCAAAACTGCAAACAGTAGTAAACGCCCATTCTTCTTCCTACACAAGATTAGCAGACTCTGTTTTTGGTGTAGAGGCTTCTACAACAACCATTCCAGCCTCCTTTTTCTTTGCCTCTTTTGCAGTTAGTTTTGGACAGTTCTTTATGATGAACTTCTTTTTCTGCTTCTACTTTCCCTTCATCCAATTTGAAATAGGTTTGATGTAAAGGTTTTGTCCATATTTTCTTTAATTCTGAGTCCACTAATCCACAACTGAATTCCTTCCTGACTTCACTCTCTTCTTCCATCATCACTGCTTTGCCTTTCAACAGCCTTCTCTCTTCTTCAGGACTAACTTGTTTTGCTGCTTCTTTTTGGACTTGCTTTCCTTGTGGTTTCCCGTTCAAGTCTTCTGGTGTTTTATTTTTTTTAGAGGCTTGTGTTATCACATTTGGTGTACTAGGCACTGATAAGTTCAAGCTTTTCAACAAGAAATTTTCAATATCACTTTCAGAATCTGAAGAAAATTATGAAGAGCCTGCTATCCCTGATTTATCCAATCTTGATTCTTTCACAGCCATAGATTTCTCCTGCTTATCTTCTTCTACTATTACTTCCTCTTGTCTCCATCCTTGATACAGGTTCTGCCACTGATTTTCCTTTACTTTTCTTGATTAACTTCCTCTTTTGTACCGGTTTCTTCTGAACCTTCTTCTTTGCTACAATTGTAGTTCTTTTTTCAGGAGGTCCTTGTAGCTCTGTGAAATATGCTAACAATTCCACTTCTTTTTTGACAAAAACTTCCTCTGTCTCAGTTGCCATCATTTGATCATGCAGCTCTTCATAGTGTTCTAATTCCTCCTGAATCCAATCAGTTGCTTTGCACGAGTAGTTCTCCAACATCTTCTGATATTGAGCTTCATATACTGCCCTTTTATTATTTCCTTGAGTCAAATAGGTATACAATTGCTCTTTGCTTGTCTGAGGTGGGTGTGGGTCATTTGAAGATTGTACCTGCTTCTGAGCAGCTTCATGCTCTTCCTTAGTTGCTCACTTTTCTTGGATCCAATCTTCTTTTCTTTACTGGAATGACTTCTTTTGAAATTCCTTTTCTTTTCCTTTCTGCTCCCATCATGCTTGATTGGCCTTCTGATTCTCTTACAGATATCTTCCTTGAAGGACTTTTGATTCATGCCGTCAAATTTCTGAAATATTGGGCTGCTGGAGCCAGTTGTAATTGATCCTCCATCCCTAGAACATGATATATAATTCTAGTTAAGAATTGGGCTCCATTCATATATTTCTTTTGCTCCCAATGTTTGGCTGCTTCCTTTAATTGCTCATGTATATATGGTGATACATCCATTATTCCAAAGGGCTTAGTTCTATCCTTATTATTGAACATAATCAATGTTACTGATTTGTGTGGCAGGGTGTATCTAGGTAGTTTTGGAAAACAGAAATATTGCAAAAACATTCTGATGGCATACTCCTCATTTTCTTTTCCCTTAAAATCAGGGAACTTAGAATATCCTATATATGTTTTTTTATTCTTCTTGACAAAGCTGTTATCCAACTTAGTTCCCATTGGGTAAAACTGAAGAGCTGCCCTGATATGCTTTGCTTTTATTGTGATGTTCACCTCTTTGTTCTCCTTGTCCTTGACTGAACACCTAAAATATGCATCATTTCCCTTTCCAACTTCCAACAGACTATTCATCACTTGTACAACTCTTTCAAAGTCTATAAAGAATATGGGTTCATCCAATAACTTGTGTAATCCTACTGCTTTCCATCTTTTGTAATTGAATGCACTTTTTTGGAATTTGTAAAACTCCTGACACAGCATAGTGTATTTGTAACCTCCAACTCCCACTCTAAATATGTGCTGGCCAATAATATCCAAAGTTTCCTTGAGTTCCTTGACTTTCTTTTCTGCTTCTGGAATCTCCTGCTCTTCATTAGATTCTAATTCTACTGTCTCCATTGTTGCTTCATTGTCTAAGAACCAATGTCCTCTTGTATAACTTATAAAAGGAAAAAATGGATATTTTTTCTCTCTTTTCTCATAAAAGAAAAAATGAAATGGAAATTTTTTTCTCTTTTTTTTTTAAATAATAATATATAATTGCTTTCAACTTCCTTTCTTCCCCTCCTATTTCTGTTCTAAGAAAAAGGATAAGGTAGAACAAATTGCCGTTATTTCCAAAATGTCATAATTTGTTCTCTGTAACACTTCGATTTTCCTATCCAAGATCCTAACCGCATATCAGCTACTCATGTTCTTTTCCATTGAATCAAATCTGATTTTTTTACCCAATAATATTTGATCCTTGCTGACCCTATTCCAGAGATACACCCATCTTCTTTTGATAAGTTGTTCTTAAATTTTTTTGGCTTCCATATCCATTTTGTTTTGGGAATTTGTTTTGATCAGCAGGGCTTGTTGGTACTTTGTTTCCACATCTCTCTCGTTTTGATGTCTGGATACTTCAGACTATGCCATAGTTGCCACCTTCCTTCTATCTCTTCACCAACTTTTACTCCTTCAATTTTTCCCTGGTCTTGATTAAATGAAGCTTGATCATAAAGTGATTGTATTGGTAATGTCTGTGTATCTTCTAATGAAAAAGAAAATCCCTCCAGGTCTGGGTCATGAATATCCTGTTGATCTTCTTGTTCTTCATTTGTCAATAAAAACATTAAAAACCTTTTGTCATTTATTGTCAACTTGAGCTTCATTCTTTCAAAATCCAAAATTACTTTACCTTGCTTTAGCCATGGTTGTCCCAAAATCAATTTTTCAGACATCAAGTGATCTGGCCATTCTTCACAATCTATTCTCATATATTCTTTATTGAACTTGACCTCAATAGAAGGTGAAGACATGCTTTGTATTATTTGTCCTTCCAAGGTTTTGATAAAGGTTTTACTTTTAGTCCTTTTTATGTTAAACTTATTCAACAAGGCTGAACTGATCAAATTTACCTGTGCTCCTGAGTCTATCAAGACTTTAATTTTTTCATCCTAAAAATTCATTATGATAATAGGCAAATGTTCTTTTTCTTTTAGAGAGGTGTCACAAAAAAGGACTTCTCTAATATTTTTTATTTTTCTTATCCTTTCTTTTGCCTTCTGTTGAGCCTCCCTCCTAATGTTTTCCTCTTCTTTCTTCCTGTTTTGAGCTTGATGTAATCTTCTCCATTCAGAAGCAGTTAATGGAAGATCATACCTTTTAACTCTACATCCACTTATGAAGTTTTGCATGATTTCTCCATCTATATTAGCTAACTCAATAGCTCCACTATTACTGATCTGATTGACAATATATGGTCCATGTCCTTTCTTCTAAAATTTCTTTTGATGTTCCTTTACTGTGTATGCCAAAACTAAATCTCCTTCCTGTAGATCTTTTTCTTTTATGTGAACATCATGATAAGCTTTTTGCCTTTTCTTGTCTTCATATATACTCATAATTGCTTGGAGTCTAGAAGCTCCTAGTTGTTCCAATTCCATTACTCTCTCAGATAATTCATGTCCAATCCAATTGTATTGACTACCCACTTTTAGTGTTGGAATGAGGAATTCCAAAGGTTTAACTGCATTTTGTCCATATACCACATTAAATGGTGTGGTTCCTAATGCAGTTTTGTATGCCACTCTATATGCCCATAGGACATGATTAAGTTGTAAATCCCAATCATTCCTCCTTGTGTTTACCAATTTTGACAATACAGTGCAAAGTACTCTATTAGTACTTTCTGCTAACCCATTGGCTTGTGGGTGATATGGGGCTGACTTTCTATGACTAATCATGAAATATTCAGTTATGTTTTCTATGATTTGGTTCAAAAAATGAGTCCCCCTATCACTTACCAATTCAATTGGTAGTCCAAATCTGGTGATGATATTTTCATACAGAAATCTTGCAGTAGTATGAGCATCATTCTTTTTTGTAGCTCTAGCCTCTACCCATTTAGTCAAGTAATCTGTGGCCACTATTATGTATTCAGCATGGGATTGTTTTGCTGGAGGATGTATGGGTCCAATGAAATCCAACCCCCATTTACTAAATGCTCTTGCTGAAATCAATGGAACTAATGGCATATTGTCTCTTTTGTTGGTGCATGACAATCATCAATTGAAGGATTATGAAGAAATGAAGTCAAGGAGTCAAGAGGAGAATAAATTCAGAAGGTTGAAGGAAGGATATATTTCAGGAATCCAAAGATGTGTACACATATGTACATTAGCTGACTTATACTTTTGTCTAGTCATACACTTGTACATATTCATCTATAAATATGTTGGAAAATGTCGGGGCAAATAGAGCAGAAGAAGAATAGAGAATAGGTAGAGAGAAATCAGTTGTAAGAAGTGTCATTAGACACATGAAGAGTGAGTGAATTGTCTATCCTCACTTAGATGTAATTTTTCTGAGAAATCGAAAAATCTTGCGCCTGATATTTTGCTGTCTGCTCCTTCTGTGTCTAATCTTTTGAGAAATCCTTCTGCACGTATCTAAGTCCATAGCTAATCTATCTATGGCTAGAATTTCAGAGGTTAATTGCAATCAGGCTGAGAGAATTTTGTTTAGGAACATTCATATGTGAAAATGTTCTGAGAGTCGACAAAACTGGCGCAGATTTCATGTTCAGAGAAATGAAGATTTCTCAGTGTATGATGTAAAGTTTTACACAAGTGAGGGCTTAAAATCTAAGTTGGAAGGTAAGCCATCTATGGCTAAAAGATCTTGACCAAACGGGTTCGACATTGTGAGAACCAATGTTAAGAAGTTGCAGGTGTCAAAGTCGCCATTGCAGAGAAGCTGTTTCAGACATAGGTAAAGTGTTTCACACATTTCTCAGTGTGTACTCAATCATTTTGAGAAATTTAACTTGGTAAAGTTGCGCAATCTCAAAGCAAAGTGTTGTACAAAGTTTTATCAAAAACTTTACAGGATTGATTAGTCAATGAGTGATTAATCTGCAGCAGACTTTTCTGAGAAGTTGAATTTTTTAGAAAAATCAATTTCTTGATAAATTGGTGAATGATCTCTAAATTTGGTGGAGTCTAAAGTTGATCTTGATATAGAGGTGATCTAAATTCAAGGTCAACTTGTTCTTTTGGAGATTAACACTCTCCATCAGTGGTATGAGAGCAGGTTGTATCAAAATTGAAGTGAAGAAGACTCCGACTACTACAGAAGTACAAATCTTTACATCTTGAAGGTGCAAAAGGATAAAGGTTGAAGAAAACTTGAAGGTAGACACATTGAAGTCATCAAAAGGATCAGAAGGAGTAGATTCGAAGTTAAGGTACATTTATTTCTTGTAAAAGCTAAAGCTTTGAGACTACAGGTGAAGCAAGAATGGGAGATAGTCTCCAAATTGAAAAGTTGGATAGAGAGAACTATCCTGCATGGTCTATGAGGATGGAAGCTCATCTAATGAGCAAAGATTTGATAGCCTACATTACAGGTGAAGAAGAGAAGCCTAAATTCAAAGATCCTAGTGTTCCAACTAGGGAAGAATTGTCAGATCTAAAGAATTGGATGAAGAAGGATGTTCAAGCAAGGAGCATAATCTACATGGCAGTCAATGACTATTTGCTTCCTCACATTAGAGGACTTGAAAGTGCATGCGACATTTGGAATGCTTTGGAGGAGCATTTCCAAAACACAACCAAATCAAGGAAGGCTTCACTATGGGCAGAATTTACTACTTTCAAGAAGAAGGCCTCACAATCAATCTCTGATTATGTGACAAAGATGAAGGACATTGCAGATTCTTTAGGTGCAGTGGATGAAGATATTGAAGAAGACAAATTGGTAAGACAAATACTCACAGGGCTAAGAGGAGATGAGAAGTGGAAGCCTTTCATTTTATCTACAGAACTTTCATTAGATCACTTTACTCCTGATTTGAATCAATTGTTAGGTCATATGCTAACTTTTGAGAATGATATCAAAGGAGATGTTGATAAGAGTGCAGGTCATGCAATGTATTCTAAAGACAAGAAGAAAGCTAACAAGGGAAAGCAACAATCAGGTGAAGAAGAAGGTACTTCAAACCAAGCAAATTTCATAAGAGGAAAAGGAAATGGCAGAAGTAGAGGAAGAGGCAGAAACAACAAAGATAATGCAAGAGCTTGTTGGATATGTGGTAAGACCAATCATCTATCTCATGATTGTTGGCACAATAATCAGAATAATAGTAATTATCAGAACTTTAATCAAAGAGCAAGAGGTGGTAGATTTCAGAGAGGAAACTTCAGAGGTAGAGGTGGTAGGAATTCTTTTGGAAGAGGTGGAGGAAGAAACTTCCAAAACCAATCCTATAATAACACCTACTACAACTATGCATCAGATCAGAAGGAGGACTTGACTCTCATTATGAATACATGTGAAACCTCACATGAGGACATGAGAGTGTTCTATATTGATTCAGGATGTAGTAATCATTTAAGTGGAAATATTGCTTTGATGACTGACCTAGATCATAATGCAATTAATCATACAGTTCAGACAGGTGATAATACAAAGCATAAGGTAAAGTCAATTGGTTGAGTCAACGCTAAGGATGGGAGCACTCTTCTGAGTAAGGTACTTTATGTTCCCACAATCCCAAAGAATTTGATCAGTGTAGGTCAAATTGTGGAAAAAGGATATGAGGTAAGGTTCACCAATGATGGAGTTTATGTTGAAGACCCTAGTCAAGGGTATAAACAAGTTATTGCAGGAAAGAAAGAAGGAAGGCTCTTCACATTGAAGGTACAAGGAAATGTTGGACATGCTATGTTCACATATGGAGAGCAGAAGGTGTCAGAATTGGATCTTTGGCACAAAAGACTTGGACACTTTAATGAAAGAGGTATTAAAGAAATGATTAACAATGATTCAGTGCTTGGGTTGCCTAACATTGCAGGTCAACACATGACATACAGATGTGAGGCATGTCAATTAGGTAAGGCTCACAAGCAATCCTATTCCAAGCATGGGTTTATGTATTCAGAAAGACTTGAATTGGTGCATACAGATGTGTGGGGTCCTTCAAAGGACTTTAGTATAAATGGTTCAAGATATTATGTCATATATGTTGATGATGCTACCAGGTGGATCACAATTTATGTGATTAAAGAAAAGTCAGAAGTGTTTAATACATTTAAACACTATCATGCATATGCAGAAAGGATTACAGGTCAAAAATTAAAGAGACTAAGGTCAGATGGAGGGGGAGAGTATTTTTCAAATGAATTCAATGATTATTTGTGGAATGCAGGTATAAAGAGAGAAGTTACTTGCAGGTACTCTCCTCAACAAAATGGGATAGTAGAAAGAAGAAATAGGACTCTTGTTGAGTTTGCAAGGTCCATGATGAAAGAGAAGAATTGTCCAAATTATTTGTGGGCAGAGGCTGTTAATACAGCTACTTATTTGGTTAATAGATGGCCTTGTAAAGCTTTGCAAGGTATGACACCATATGAGGCTTGGTGGGGTAAGAAACCTACCTTGGATCATTGCAGAATATTTGGATGTTTGGCATATGCATATGTGCCATCTCAATTGAGGCATAAGTTGGAGCCTAAGGCAGAAAAGTATGTATTCATTGGTTATGATGATAAGCAAATGGGATACAGGTTGTGGAGTCCATCCACAAAGCAATTCCTTGTATCCAAGGATGTTACATTTGATGAGCAAGGTACTTGGTATGCAGGTAAATATAATGTACATGCAGATGATGAAGAAGTAGTGGATCCAAGAAAAGGTAAAGCAAAGATTCAATTACTTGATGAAAGTGAGAACAATGAAGTACAGGCTGAAGTTGAAGAGAGGCCAAGGTTTGATCCAGAATGTGATGAACCAGAGACTTCAAGAAGTGCAGAAGTTAGGAGGTCATCTAGGCACAAATGGCAACCTACAAGGTATAGCTATGACACTTCATTCTTGACTACTAAAGATTATGCTTATTTGATAAAAGCAGATGAAGATCCATCTACATATGATGAAGCCAAAGGCAAGAGAAATTGGGAAGAAGCCATGCAAGAGGAGTATGATGCATTGATAGAGAATCAGACTTGGGATCTGGTTCCTAAACCTAATAGCCAGAAAATTATTGGATGTAAGTGGGTTTACAAAACAAAAAGATTTGCAGATGGAAGTGTGTCTAGATACAAAGCTAGACTTGTGGTGAAAGGGTATGCACAGACATATGGAGTGGACTATGATGAGACTTATAGTCCTGTGGCAAAAATGACAACCATCAGAACCCTCATAGCAATTGCTGCTTGCAAAGGTTGGAAGTTGTCTCAATTAGATGTTAAAAATGCTTTTTTGAATGGTTATATTTCAGATGAAGTTTACATGGAGCAACCAGATGGGTTCAAGGATCAAGTGAATCCAAATTATGTGTGTAAGCTCAAGAGAGCTTTGTATGGATTAAAGCAGGCCCCAAGGGCATGGAATTATAGGCTTGTAAAATTCTTGAATGATCTTGGATTTCAAGCATCAAAGGCAGATAGTAGCTTGCTAGTTAAAGCAAGTGAAGATGGATTCATTTATGTTTGTATTTATGTTGATGACATAATACTTACAGGAACAGATGATAAAGGAATACAAATGATCAAGAAGCAGATGGAGAAAGAGTTCAAAATCAGTGATTTGGGGAACCTATCATTCTTCTTGGGAATGGAGATTTCTTATACTCAACATGGAGTATATGTGACCCAAGAAAGGTATCTTAAAAATTTGCTAACCAAATTTAAAATGGAAGATTGCAGGGTTGCACCTACACCTTTGGAAGTGAACCATAAATTGTCCAAGTTTGGAGGAGAAGAGTTCAGAGATATGAAACTCTATCAAAGTTTGGTTGGTAGCTTGATTTATGCTACATTGACAAGGCCTGATTTGTCATATGCAGTTGGTGTGCTTTCACAATTTATGCATTGTCCTAGAAAGGAACATTGGATTGCAGGACAAAGAGTACTTAGGTACATCAAGGGTACACTCAGAGAAGGGTTGTACTATGGATTTACTTCTGATACAAGAGTGAAGATATATAGTGATGCAGATTGGGCAGGTAATGTGGATGATAGAAGATCAACACATGGATACTTGTGCTATGTAGGAGACAAATTGATTTCATGGTGTTCTAAGAAGCAACATACAGTTGCTTTGTCATCTACAGAAGCAGAATACAAAGGTATGGTGGAAGCTGCAAAGGAGGTAATATGGCTAAAGACACTTATGAAAGTTTTTGATGTGGTTCAAAGTACTCCTATTGTTTGTGGAGACAACATGAGTTCTTTATACTTGGCAGCTAACCCTGTGTTTCATGCTAGAACTAAGCATATTGAAATACAGTATCATTTTCTGAGAGAGAAGGTCATTGAGAAGGAGATTGAAGTCATACACACTCCTACAAAAGATCAACTTGCAGATATGATGACAAAAAGTCTAGATGGACCAAAGTTACAAAGATTCAAGGATATGGCAGGAATCAAGAAGATAGAGAAGAACCTCAATTAATGATTGAGGGGGAGCTGTTGGTGCATGACAATCATCAATTGAAGGATTATGAAGAAATGAAGTCAAGGAGTCAAGAGGAGAATAAATTCAGAAGGTTGAAGGAAGGATATATTTCAGGAATCCAAAGATGTGTACACATATGTACATTAGCTGACTTATACTTTTGTCTAGTCATACACTTGTACATATTCATCTATAAATATGTTGTAAAATGTCGGGGCAAATAGAGCAGAAGAAGAATAGAGAATAGGTAGAGAGAAATCAGTTGTAAGAAGTGTCATTAGACACATGAAGAGTGAGTGAATTGTCTATCCTCACTTAGATGTAATTTTTCTGAGAAATCAAAAAATCTTGCGCCCGATATTTTGCTGTCTGCTCCTTCTGTGTCTAATCTTTTGAGAAATCCTTTTGCACGTATCTAAGTCCATAGCTAATCTATCTATGGCTAGAATTTCAGAGGTTAATTGCAATCAGGCTGAGAGAATTTTGTTTAGGAACATTCATATGTGAAAATGTTCTGAGAGTCGACAAAACTGGCGCAGATTTCATGTTCAGAGAAATGAAGATTTCTCAGTGTGTGATGTAAAGTTTTACACAAGTGAGGGCTTAAAATCTAAGTTGGAAGGTAAGCCATCTATGGCTAAAATATCTTGACCAAACGGGTTCGACATTGTGAGAACCAGTGTTAAGAAGTTGCAGGTGTCAAAGTCGCCATTGCAGAGAAGCTGTTTCAGACATAGGTAAAGTGTTTCACACATTTCTCAGTGCGTACTCAATCATTTTGAGAAATTTAACTTGGCAAAGTTGCGCAATCTCAAAGCGAAGTGTTGTACAAAGTTTTATCAAAAACTTTATAGGATTGATTAGTCAATGAGTGATTAATCTGCAGCAGACTTTTCTGAGAAGTTGAATTTTTCAGAAAAATCAATTTCTTGATAAATTGGTGAATGATCTCTAAATTTGGTGGAGTCTAAAGTTGATCTTGATATAGAGGTGATCTAAATTCAAGGTCAACTTGTTCTTTTGGAGATTAACACTCTCCATCATCTTTTATTTGGTTGACTCACCCTCTGACAAATGTCACATCTTTTCACATATATTCTTGCATCAAGAAATAGGGTTGGCCACCAAAAGCCAGAATATAATATGCGTTTAGCAGTTCTGTCACTTGAGAAAAACCCTCCTGCCACTCCAGAACCCATTTCCAACATTTCCAGATATCTATCTTCAGGAACACAAATTCTTAAATATCCATCCATCCCTCTCTTATACAATTGATCTCCTATTAGTTGATACTCTTCAGAAATCATTTGTAGGTTCTTTGAATCTGCACTTTCTCTTTCTTGTTTTCCTTTTTTCTTCCTTTTCAACTCCTCAATAATGTTCTCACTCCATTCTGGGTTCTTCTGAAACCAATATAGAGTTATAAGTTCTGAATTTTGCAATGATTGGCATTCCCAGCAGTTAGAAACATATTTTGTTACATCTTGAATCTTATTAGGCCAATGCACTCCCATCCTATTGAGATTACTTAGGGTGACTACTATGGAAGCATGAGTACAAGGGTTCCAACAATGAGCTCTTTTCAGATATTCCTGTTGCTCCTCTTCTGGAGTACAATATTCCAATATGCCTGTATGGTTGAGGTGATACAAGTGCCCAACTAGCAGCATAAAGTTCCTACTTTGTAATACTAATTTGTATTGTTTCCAAATGTTTTGCAAGGTCCCATGGTTAGCAAAGGTACTAAAGTCATGGCCCACTTAGCAACACTTTCTACTTTGAACATATATGTATCTGGCAGGTCATCATCTAAAGGTGAACTTGGTTCTTTAGTCTGGATTCTAGACAAATGATCTACTCACAAATGTGTTTTTTCCTGTCTGACCACAACCTCAAACTCAAACTCCATTAGTAGAAGAAACCATCTGACTATTCTACTAGTATGACAAGGCTTGTTTACTAGATAGAGTAAAGCTTGGTGATCCCAAAGAATTTAAATTTGTTGGCCAAAAGGTAATGTCTATATTTTTTCACAGCAAATATCATTCCCAACCCTTCCCTCTCAGTGGTTGTGTAATTTTTCTCTGATGAATTCAGTTGCCTACTACCATAAGCAATTGGGAAATCTAATTTGCTCCCTTCTATTGGTTGTGCTAACACACATCCCAAAGCATAATTTGAAGCATCCACATGGACATGGAAAATTTTATCCCACTGGGGTGTTTTTAGAATTGGTGCTATTACCAAACAAGTTTTTAGAGTCTTTAAAGCTTGGTCACACTCTTTGGTCCACTCAAAATTTGTGATTAAGGCATACAAAGGTTTTGCAATGTCAGCAAACTTGTGTACAAATTTTCTATAATATCCGCAATGTCCCATGAAGGTTTGAAGCTCCTTTACATTTGTTGGTTTTGGAAGTTCTACTATGGCCTTAATTTTCCTTTCATCAGTTGAAATTCCATTCTTGGAGATTATGTGACCTAACATTCTCCCTTGTCTTACAAAGAACACACACTTCTCTAGATTTAAACATACTCTATATGTTCTACATTTCTTGAATATATCTTCTAAATCTTCCAAATGATCTTGTCTTTTTAATGAAAAAGTACAAAGATCATCCACATAAATTTCCATTACATTTCTCAGGAATTCTTCGAAGATATGACACATCAATCTTTGAAAAGTTGCTGGAGCATTAGTTAACCCAAAGGGCATAACCCTAAAAGCATAAATTCCCCATTCTGTGGAAAAGGCAGTTTTATGTTGATCTTCCAAAGCTATAGGTACCTGATTGTATCTTGAAAAACCATCCAAAAAACTATAAACCTCCTTCCCTGCAACTCTCTCTAAAAGATGGTCTGTTATAGGGAATGGTTAACTATCTCATATAGTTGCAGCATTCACTTTCTTCAAGTTAATGCATACCCTAAGTTTCCCATTCTTTTTTGGTACTACAACTATAGGAGATATCCATTCTGTATACTCAATCTCATAGATGAAATTGGCAGCCAGTAGCTTGTCAGTTTCTTCCTTTATTTTAGCAGAGCATTTATCATTGAATGTGTAATGTCTTTGTTTGCTAGGTTTTGCATCAGGTGTAATAGGAATCTTATGCTCACAGATTTTAGGATCAATTCCTTTCAAATCCTTGTAACTGTAAGCAAACACATCCCTATAGTTCTTAGCCAGTTTTCTTAATGCTTCCTCCTCTTGATTTGTCATGTCATCAGCTATTACAATATGTCTTTCTTCCCCCTCTTCCTGAGTGATCATGAACTTCTTAGTTTGTTCCTCATTATCATATGCCTCCCCTTTTTTCTTTTCTCTCTTTGGTTTCATTTTTAGAAGTAGTCTGTCTTCTACTTCATAAGTCTTGAAATTCGCAGATACATCAAATTTTTTATCCTTGTTTATCATTTTCTTAGTTTTTCCATCCTCTTGATCTTCTTCTATTTCTTTGTGTTTGTTTTTTCTATATTTGCCTGAGATTTTATCTTTTATTGCATCTGCAGCTTTTACCTCTTCCAAATATTGTGTTTTTCCATTTTTCAATATCATATCTTTTTCCTTGTCCTCTTCTGTTTCTGATACCTTTATCATTTGTATTCCTATGTGAAAAAAATCATATCCTTCTTCATTTTGGAATCCCACTCCCACATACTCATCTTTGGCTAGATCCATGGTGGCCAAAATCTGGTTTCATCTTTGAATTTTTATGGTATATAGTTCTCATCTTGTAATTTCCTCCCTTCTATACAATCTTCTTTTCTTAATCTTCCTTTTCCATATGTAAGGTTTCTTAACACATTGCACTTCCATATTGATGATTCTATTTCATTCTGATCTTCCAACTCTTATTCTTCACAATAAGAGTTGGATTTTGATGTATTTTGAACCATTCTTGAGGGGATATGTCACAATAATGAACATTTCTTAGATTCACTCTGGTTATCCTCCCTTTGCTCTGAAGGTATAGGCAATCATTACCCCAATCTTGCACAATTTGCATTTGTCTCATAAATGGTCTTCGTAGGATAATTTCATATGACGTGGATTGTGGAAATTCAAGTATGCTCTATTTCTATTCCACATTTGTCCACAATCACCTTTTCCCATATTCCTAGGGGTTTTTCTATATGTCCATCCGCAAGTTGTAATCTCATTTTAGTGGGTATCAATTCACTTTTTCCCCATATTTCCCAAGTTTGTTTAGTCATGATAGCCACACCTGATCCACTATCTAATATGGCTTGGGCATAATTTGTACCAAATTGTATTCTCAAAGTTGAGTTCCCTTCTTCTCCTTCACAATATCCTCCTATTTTATCAATAGGAATGTACAACAACTCTTCCAATTCTTGTGGTTGTGGATCAAAATTGTCTTGTATTGCTTCCCAGTTTACCGTTTTGTATTGTAAGTGAGGATTCTGTTTTATCAATTCCTCCATTGTGGTGTGGTATAAGATTGTACATTGTTTGTCTATATTTACCTGGAATGTAATTTGTGAATTACCTTCTTGATCCATAATTTCCTTTGTTCTTGTTACCTTTGGTTCTTCAGTAGTTGTTTTAGAATTATCTAATTACCCCAGTTTAAGTTGTGCTTCTTGTATGGTTTGTTTGCATTTTTGCATTCTTTCATGCTCTATATCCGGTATAGGATAGGCCATTACATGATCTGTGGGATTTGGTCCCTCTTGAATTCTTCCCTTGTATGCTTTTATCATAGTTTCCAAACTTTTTGAATTGCTTATCTCTTGCTGGGTTTGTGTCTTTTGGGGTGGGCTATGTTTTGGTAGTTCCATATTTTCTTCTTCTTGACTTTTACCCACTCTCATTTTTCTCTCCCATCTCCCTTTTTGTCTTTTTTTCTTCTCCTTTGGAGATGAATTCTTCTTTTGTTCCTTGATTATTTCTTGTTGTTTGGCTTGTGCTCTTGTTATAGCATTTACATTTACTTGTTCAGGGTCACTCAATTCTTCTTGCTCCATGATATTGAGTGATTGTAATGGTATGTTATTAGAAGTATTTTGTTGTTTTTGAGGATTTCTTGGGCAATCCTTTATTAAATGCTCCTTGCCACAATCCTTGCAATAGGCTCCTTCTATTCTCAGTGTAGGAGGTTGTGGACAGTCTCTAATGAAATGTTCTCCCCCACATCTATAACAAGTTATCTTTTGACTCCCTTTGAAATGAGGTCTCTGATTAGACATGTAGTTATTGGTGATGTACATAAATGTAGCTGTATCCATTTCAATTCTCCCATTTCCCAAATCTAGGGCTTGCAATTTTGGTTCTCTCATCTCATATCCTTCCCACTCTTCCTGATATCCTTCATTCCAATGATAATCTTCTTTGTACGGTAATCTTATTCTTAAGTTTCCTTCTTCTATTGATGTGTATTTGATTGGTACCACATTTGTTGGTAATGGAGGTTGTTGCCCAAGTACACGTCTTGGTTGCTCAATAAATCCAGATTCTCTTTGGTTTGCATATTCTCTCTCCTTAATGGGTTGTTTATTGTAAAAGCATTCTTCTCTGGTATGATTTGTCCATTTTCTTTCTAGTGTAGAGTATTTGAGTGTTTTCCTATCTTGTAAATGTTGTGGTTTTTGATAGGGACATTGTTGTACCAAATGATTTTCTCCACAGTTATAGCATTTCTTATTTGTGGCTACCCTGGTGTTTATCAGATTTGTCTTGGTGCTAACTTCTAGAGCTTTGGCAATTGCTTGTGCTAATTCTTCTGCTGGTGGGATTTTATCATCATTTGTTCTTGATTGATCAAATGCTAATAGGTCTTGTCCCCGGTTATCCTCTAAGTCTATTGCTTCTTTAACACATGCTCTTAGGTGTGGACACCTTCTATAATACACCAAGGTTCTCAATTGGGCACTTCTCAATCCTTCTATGAATAGGGATACTTGTCTTGCCATGGATGGTACCTCCTCTCTAGGACATCTATCAATGTACTGCTTGAATCTCCTGGCTGCCTCTCTAACATTTTCATCTTTTTGCTGTTTAAAGCTATGTATCAAGGTAGTTGTGCTATGTTTTATTCCAGTTTTTGAGAATTCCCCTATGAAGGCTTCAAGGAAGGATTCAATCTCTGGGTACATTTCCTTTCTCAAAGGAATGAACCAGGATAATGCAGGTCCTGTTAGGGTTAGTCCAAATGCCTCAAATTGGACTTTGTAATCCTCTACTTCCTCTACTCTAATTCATTGTCTAAATTTTGCAGCATGGGCATGAGGATCAGAATATCCTTCATATTGATTTTTCATGCATTTGGTTACTTGATAGGGTCTAAGCATTCTGCCCTGATTTTGCCAATGATGTCTTCTTCTCAATGGAAAATCATTAAATCCTTCTGCTTCTTTTTCAAAAGGATTTGGGGAAGTATGTGTTCTCCTACCTTGTTGATGTTCACTATTATTGTGAGTTTCATGTGGTCTTGGCAAGTTTGATTGCCCTAGGTTTTGTTCCCAAGGTCTCTTGTCTGCACATTCCCTTAGGTCATTAGAATTTTCTGGGTCTCGTGAGAAGATGTATACACATCCCTGCCTATCCTCATATCTACCATCCTTGAATTGTGCTACTAGTGTTATATTCAAAGGTACCTCTAAGTTTCTTAAGCTAATGAGAAACTTATGCATTCCATCCTGGTATACATAGGTTCCAAACCTATTTGTATACATGTATTTGAGAATGTTTCTATAATCACCAGTTTCAGAGGATTCATTGGTTTCATTTAAATTCTCCATATTAATTTCTTGCCCTAAATCTTTTTCTTGCAATTCTCCTATTACTGACTCTACCTCTTTCCTTCCTAGCTCTTGCTTAGAATGTGTGTACAATTTATTACCAGACCTAAGAATCATTCAATTAATTTCACGATTCTGTGGAGAGAATCGTGTTTTCCACGATTTTATGGTGAAAATCGCGTTTCTCACAATTTTGTGATAAGAATCGTGTTTTTCACGATTTTGTTGTAAAGAATCGTGTTTTCCACGATTTTGTGATGAAAATCGTGTTTCTCACGATTTTGTGATAAGAATCGTGTTTTTCACGATTTTGTGGTGAAAATCGTGTTTCTCACGATTTTGTGATAAGAATCGTGTTTTTCACGATTCTGTGGTGAAAATCATGTTTCTCACGATTTTGTGATAAGAATCGTGTTTCTTACGATTCTATTGTAAAGAATCGTGTTTTCCACGATTTTGTGATGAAAATCGTGTTTCTCACGATTTTGTGATAAGAATCGTGTTTTTCACAATTTTGTGGTGAAAATCATGTTTCTCACGATTTTGTGATAAGAATTGTGTTTTTCACGACTCTGTGATGAAAATCGTGTTTCTCACAATTTTGTGATAAGAATCGTGTTTTTCATGATTCTGTTGTAAAGAATCGTGTTTTCCACGATTTTGTGATTGTTGGAAGCAGCCAGAGGCATAGAAGACGCGGAAGTATGTAAAGACGGAGCAAGGAGCCAGTCGAATCTTTTTTCAAAGAATCATGTTTTAGAAATACTTTTCAAAAACCTCCAACAGTGATTTTCATCACTAATGTAACATATGTAACATAGAAAAAACCTTTTCTTAATTTCTAGCTCCATTTTGTGCAAGCCGAGGAGTCCTTGAGCTTGAGGAGCATAGGTAGAATGCGCGTAGCAATTTTCGTTATTTTTAGACACCGTTTACCCTTTCAAATAGCATCTAAGACCTATTTTTTAACTATGCCGGTCACTAGATGTGAAACCGGTCAAAACTAGTCTAGAAACTATAAAACGAGCTAGAGAGCTCATTTTTGGGGTTAGCTTGTTGGAGTAGAGAAGAGCTTAGAGCTATTTTGAGCTTGTAAGAGTGTTATTGAGTAATAGAGTTAATTTCTCACCTTCCATTGTGTCTTGCTTGTCTCTTCATAGTGTGTGTGTATGTGTGTGTGCATTTCTATGCTTCTCACCTTCACTCTCACTTCATCTCACGTTCACGATCTTCATATCACTCCTATCTCTTCCGCGGATTGACAATTAAGGAGGTGAAGCTTCTTAACGTGGTACTTACCATTGTGCTAGAGCAACACCAAATTTGGCGCCGTTGCCGGGGATCTAGTCTAGGACAAATAAGTGTTGGTAAGAGTATAGCAAGAAGTAGCATTGGAAGTTAAAAATTTCAGTTTTTGTTGTTGTTTTTACTTAGTTTTTAGTGTTTTTCAACTCCCCCACACTCCATCTTCATCACCGCATCATCATCTTCATCTCCAAAAAAATCAGAAAATTCACCATATCCACCCATTCTCCTCATTTCCCCTCATTTGTGCATGCGAGAGAGTGAGAGAGAGCTTTTGTGCTTGCATGTGCTTTTGTTTTCTTGAGTTTTCTTGCAGGTACAGAGCTCCAGTGCATCAGGAAAGCTTGGAAAAGGTAAAATTTTCAGTTTCTGTCAGAGATTTCCGTCTGTGTCAGACCATCGCGATGGTCTGCGAAGTGCGGAATTTTTGGTAAGCGACCACACCACGGGATAGGCGACACAAGCGCACACACGAATTCACAGACGCATCTGCAAAATTCTCATTTTGGTGGACCATCGCGACGGTCTCAGACCATCGCGATTGTGTCACACCATCGCGATAGGCTCACGCCATCGCGACGGCTTGGCCATACCATCGCGACGGTCTCATGCCATCGTGACGGTTCATTTGCACCATCGCGACGGTTCACACTTCACGCCATCGCGATGGCTCGGCCAGACCATCGCGACGGTCTCACGCCATGGCGATGGTTCATTTGGACCATCGCGACGGTTCGCGGACCATCGCGGCTGTTCGGTTGACCCCACACCATCGCGATTGGCTCACGCCATCGCGCCGACGGTGCCACGTGGCAAGCTAGACCATCGCGACGGTTCACACTTCACGCCATCGCGACGACACCTTTTACACCATCGCGACGGTTCACACTTCACGCTATCGTGACGACACCCTTACACCATCGCGACAACTCGAATTTTGGACCATCACGATTGACTCACGCCATCGCGCCCTGACCATCGCGATTGGCTCACGCCATTGCATCTGTGACCATCGCGATTGTTCACGTTGACCATTGACTGACGCCATCGCGATTGTCCGCCTGATCGAGCCATCGCGATTGCTCATATTTGGACCATCACGACCGTGCACTTCAGACCATCACGATTGCTCACCTTCACGCCATCGTGACGGTCCCAGACCATCCCGATTGTCTCACGCCATCGCGATTGTGCACCCCCATCGCAAATTTTAGGGTTTCATTTTTTGGCCAATTTTGGGGCTATTTTTGGGAAATTTTTGGGTGATTATACTCATAGGAGACCCCTTAGCTCATATTTGGAGAAAAACCTGTTTGTCAGTTTTTACCCCCCAAGGCCTGAACAGTCATAACTTTTTCATCCGAAGTCCGTTTTTTGAGCTTAATAGCTCGTTAGAAAGCTCTCTAAGAGTACTACGTCTATTTTTAGATAAACTATTTTGAGGTTGAACTAGTTTGGGACTAGAAAGCCAGGGGGCAAACATTGAAAAGTTGGGCAAAAGGGAAGGGACTTAAAAGGTGTATATACTCAAGTGCTTGATCATCCAACTGTGAATTGGTCTAATATTGAATTTTTCCAGGTCTAGCAAGGGCAATCAAGGGCAACCAAGGCAAGGCAGTGAAGGGCATAAAGCTTGGGAAGCGCGGCTTCTTGGGCATCAGAGCAACCAGAAAAGCTGACTCGAGGTTGGAAGATTACTCAACCCCCTCAGTCAATTCTTAGCTTAGGATAAACGGTAGTATTGTGGATTCAAGACGATAAGAACGCCTCAAGTTCAAGAGAATTAAATTTATCAAGTCCAAGACTAAAGATAAAGGTGTGTGACACAAAAACCTAAAGGAAAGAACATAAGTGTGACGGAACGAGAACTCTAGTCCCACGGAAAGTCGAATTCCTGACGCATACATTAAGACAAGAATCTAAAGAAATCTAAAAAGAATCAAGAAAGTAATAACAAAGAATCATTGACGATCTGAGCGTGTACTGAGTGTGCAAGGAAGAAAATTAATGAACCTTAGATCGGGCAAACATATAGGTAAGTCAGACCGATGAAGCCTTAGATCATCAGAGGCAAGTGTAAGAACTACTGCTCGATCGTGGGCTCAACAATTGAATAGTAATTACCCCTACAAGAGCTCAGACACTAGTGATTCAGAAATGGCATTTAGCACAGAAAGACCAGAAGTAGGGTCAAATACTTAGAAAAACCAGAATGACCCTATAGAACGCAACTAGAGTTTCTCCGAACCAACCGATTAGGTGCTCGCATCTATGAGGATGGTTTGCGAAGGTAGGTGGTGCAAATGCACAACCCCGATCAACCCATTGGATTGGAACGTCCAGTGGTGAAATTTGAGAGACACGCGTACATAGACAAGGAAGGAACAATGTACATCTTAAGTACGCAGCCAAACAATACTAACGAGTTTGGCGTGATTCAGCTAGAGACGGAAACTAAATCTCAAGGAAAAGAACCATTAGAAGAGCATAGAACACCTAGAGGGAAATCTGTACTGACACGAGTACTAATCCCAGAATGGATCCCTCAGGACAACAGAAGCATAGAGTTGTTTGTAAATAAAGAAACTGATGAAGCCTTTTGGAGATACAAGAGAGAACTACTTAGTGAGGTAGGTATCATCACGATATACGAGTTCAAGGACCCGGATACACTTGGAAAGGTTGTATACCTGGATGAGACTTCAGAAAGAGTCTTTGTGGTGCCTGACCACGCTAAAAACACATACACATGGAGAGGTGAATTGGTATTCCCTCCATCTAGAACGAACATGAACACAAGTCAACAAGGGGTAGGAACATCCTCAGCCCATGGAAATCAAAGAGAGAAAAATAAAGAGAGACCCGAAGTAAGCTTCACTCATCCCGTAGGGAGAGATAGAACAACCACGGACACTAATAGAGCGGATAGACAAAGAGATCATGGAATACCAGGTGGTAGAGATGATTTTCCTCTACCTAGACCACATGAACACGCAAGAATATTGAGACCCACTCAGTTAGTGAAATCCATGAAAAATTACTTTGATGGGACAGGAGATCCCTATGACCATGTTGCAGAATTCAAGCAAGTACTAAGAGCAGAATAAGTGGAAGACATGTTCACGCAATACAATGCATTTGGACTAACGTTAAAGAATACTGCTTTAACTTGGTTCCAACCATTGCAACAAAGGCAATTTAGAGACATCCATCACTTTTTAGATTCATTCATCACTAAATTCTCTAAAAGTGGGATTAGACATGACACGTCTTCGCTGATTCATAGCTTTAAATAGACCCCTCAGGAAACAGTCAGACTCGCGGGATGTAGGTTTAGACAATATGTTGAAATATGTCCAATGCAAGAACTACCCTCACAAGCCAAGCAAGTGTCATTGTTTCTAGATGGCTTGTTGAGCTCTAAACTACGCTCCTACGTGTACCTAAAAGAACCCAGAATTCTAGAGCAATGCGTAAGAATATGTATAGATATTGAGGACAACTTAGGAGACGAGTTGGAACTCTCAAAGGTCTATAAGGACTCAGACTGTTCATCTCTAGCATCCACAAAATTGTCTAGCTCGATAGAAGACCTAGCAGAAAAAGTGGCCCAAAAACTAGGAGTTTCTAGCAAACCTAGGGTACTAACAAACAAGCATTGTTACACCTGTGGTGGAAATCATATGGCAAATGTGTGTCCCAATGCAACACAACCTCAAGCCAACCCTAGTGGCCACATCTGTACAATTGAGAGAAGATACACGAATCATACGGCTCAGGACTGCCCATACAACAAACAGACCGTGAGACAGAACTACCCGCAATCATACCAGCAGCCAGGTAGGTATCAAGGCCATTACAATGCTCAGCCTTATTACTATAGGCCTCCTCAGAACTACCCATACTAGGCTCAACAGAGACCTCAACCTGTCTTAGCTCAGCAGCCACCCCCACCCGCGAATGTCATCTCAATTAAATACGCTGCTGTAGAAGAGAACCTAAGCAGGGCTTTAGTGCCTTCTTCACCTTTGATCACAGAGAGTGACCCGAACTCAAACAGTTTTGACTCTACGCATGTAGATAGTCCACCCGCATATTACACGGAGTCACCAGAACATGTGGAGACATATCATTATGATAGTCCACCAGTGGAACCTAGTTGGGAGCCAGACTATGCTAATGTGATGTACACAAACCCAAATCCACGGCCCCAAGTAAGACAATAGAGACCACAGGGCCCTAGAGGACCATGCTTTAGGTGCCAAGGAGATCATTTCATAAAGGATTATCCACATCCTCCAATAGCAGGGCAATCACAATACTATAACATCCAAGGCTTTTGTGCCGATTGTGGTAAAGAGCACATAATCAAAGATTGTCCTAAGAACCCTGTTAATGCTTCGAATGTGACACCGATCAATGTGATAGGTATTGTAAATAACGTAGATGGATCCAACCCTACATACGTGCCTATCCAAGCTATCACCAGAGCCCTGGCGCTCTTACAGAACCAACAACTTAATCAAGAGAAAGCAGCCAGAAGTAGTGAAGTTGCAGAATCTAGCAGTAAAAAGACGAAATCTTGGAAAGATTCTAGAGAAAGGATAAAGAGAAAGTGGAGTAAAAAGATAACTGAGTTGGAAGGAAGTTTGAAGGAATCTAGAGCCAAAATCCTAGAATTGACTTGTTGCAGAGCTAAAGGAAGTACAAAGCAGAGAAAATGACGGGCCCTAAAATTTTTCCGATTTGGACATCATATTTTGTATCATAATCACTCTTGTAATATATTTTCCTTTGTAAATGCACTAGAGGAGTCCTCTAGATGCATCCCCACAGAAGATTAGAGATCTACCCATGTAAAATAGTAGGAAATTAGTCTTTTAGTGAATAAAGTGCCAGTCTCTTGTGTGAAAGGACCAAACTTAGGGCTCATGTATATAAGTCACTTTGTGACTCTTTGTAAAAAACTTCTTTCCATTGTGAAGAAGGAGCTCTTCAAATTTTCGAGTTTGCCTCTTCCTTGCTGATTTTGATCTTCATTTCGCTCTTGTATGTGTGTGTTATGCTTGTAATGCATGTGTAGGACTGTTGTCTACCCCTTCCCCTTGGTTTTGACCTGCTGTAGTGCGTGCGTAAGCTAGGAGAAGTTGTGGCGCGGGTATTTGTGATTCCCGTCATTCACTGTTTTTGCCATAACTTGAAGTAGAGTGGTCAGAGTTGAGTGAAACCACCACCGTTGGATGCGTCTCGTTGAGAGCTTCGAAAGGAGTACCTATTGCCTATATTCGGAGTTCCGAGCTGGGAGAAAACCTCAAAATACTAAAAACTGCTGTAAGAGGCTTGCGGCAAACACTTTCAGTATTTCAGCGAGTGTGAGAGGTAGTAGTCTTTTCTCCTGCATGCTAGCTAAACCACTTCATTTTCCATCACGTGTGCACACGTCTTCATACACTTGGTAAGTCGCTCCTTAGGATTGACATTTAGATGTGTGTTAAAGTACCCACTATATGCACTTGTGTGGCAATTGAGGTATAGTCTCATTGGCACAAGTCCTTGAGTCTTCTCGGCTCAAGTACACACGTTTTTGGCACCGTTGCCGGGGAACACTCAACCAACGTGCCTTCGTGATGGTTATAGATCGAGTGTGATAGAATCGTACTTGTAGAGGTGAAATTGTCCTTTGGCAAGTAGTCAGTCACTTCAGCTCTTGTTACTTCATATCTCCGAGGTGTGTGTGATAAGTTTCAGGTTTAGGTTTAGGAGAGTAGGAAGAGTGAGGGAGTAGATTAGAGTAGCTTTCACTTCTTGTCTTGTTTTTTCATTTTCAGTAAATAGAAAATCCCAAGTATAAAAACCACAAAGAGTCATTTTGAAAATCACTTGTTTTGAGCAAGTATCGTGAGAGAGCTATCGAGTATCGCGAGCTGCCGAGTATGGTGTGTTGTGTCTGAGCTTGTGGAGCAGCTTTAAGCAAGAACGGGTGCTAGAAGAGTGAGACAGAGCATCAAAGGTGAGCCACTCAGTTGCTAGATCTTTTTGATCATTCAAATAATTCAATATCTGTGTCAAACGATCTGCGCCAGGTATCGTCTGAGATCTACAGGAGGTAAAAAGAGTGATTTGATTGATACAGAGAGTGAGGAGAGAAGAGAGGAACTAGGAAAACAAGGGCATAAAAACAAAACTTAAAAAACATTTTTCAAAAATTATCTAAGGGTCAAGTATCGTTTTGCTCCCGCGGTCGAGTATCGCGATACTTAGCAAGTATCGTGACCTCCTGTGGTCGAGTATCCCGATATTTCCCATCGATCGTGTATCGTTTCTTACCGATCGCGATACTTAGTCAGAGATCGTTTTGCCAGCGATCGTTGATCGTATATCGTTGATCGTGTATCGTTTCGTGCCGGTCGCGATACTTGAGAAGTATCGTTTGGTCAAAGATCGCGATACCTAACAAGTATCGTGTATCGTTTTGCCAGCGATCGCTTGGAGAAAGATCGTGTATCGTTTGGCTTAAGTATCGTGTATCGTTTCACAGAGATCGCGATACTTGCCAAAGATCGCGTATCGTTTCGTTCAAGTATCGGCGATCGTTGGTCGCGTATCGTTTGGGTTAAGTATCGTGTATCGCTTCTCAGAGATCGCGATACTTACCAAATATCGTGTATCATCGATCGTTTCAATTCAGAGATCGTGTATCGTAGGATCCCAAGTATCGTATATCGTTGTCAGCCAAGTATCGTTTGGCCCAGAGATCGCTTAGATAAAAAATCACGATACTTCCCACAGATCGAGTATCGCCTGTGCCCAAATATCGTGTATCATTTTCTTCCAAGTATCGGTATCGTTTCACTCAAGCGATCGGTATCGTCTATCAGATATCGCGATATTTGTCAGGGATCGAGTATCGTCTAAACCCAGAGATCGTGTATCGTGGAATTTTGGAGACAAGTATCGTGTTCTGAAAAAATTCTTTTTTAGTCATTTTTTCCAGCCAAAGGCTTCTAGAAATTTTTGACATGTACTTAAGAGTACCAAAGGCCCAAGGTTAGCAAAGACTGAACAGAATTTAGAAGTGGATGAACCTGAGATCTGGAAGAACCCTAGGAAGCCGAAGAAGTGTAATTTCTTCTGTAGGAAGTGTAGCAGAGCCGAGTAACCGTTCACATTATTCAGAGACCTCCAGTGAGTCAGAGGAAGAAATTCCCATGGCTTCAGAGGATATGCAGAACACAGTACCCATGATTGGCATGATGTCAATCATTGAGGGAGAATACAGAACCTCTTTGGAGTATGTGAACACCAACCACAATGAGGTCCCCATTTATCTGGATGGTCTAAACAGATCTGTGGCCAGGTTAAAGAAAGCGTCAGAGGCTTACATAGTACCTAGACCCGCAGTCAAATACGTAGGAGGACTTTACATGGACAAAAGAGATATCCAATATGTTGTCACAGAACACCCAGAGAACATTAATGAAATTGGTGAAGAAAATAATGCTTTAAACTTAAATGGAGGAGGGAATGAAGAGCAAGTAACCACACCTAGAGGGAGATCTACAGTTGCGAGGATATGGAGAGGAGATCTAATTCCCCAAGATGACACCTTAATGGATGTATATTTGATAAATGGGATGGAGCATCTCCTTAGAGCACATTCCTCAATTTGGGAAGCTACTCCTAATCCCGTCACCATTTATGAGTTGCAAGATCCTGATTTTTCCACCATTATCACTTATCTGGATAAAAATCAGAGAAGATATTGGCCCATAACAGAAGCAGAAAGAGCAGAGTTGAAATATCAGAATATCCTAGTGTTTCCCCCTAGAGACCAAGCCACTACTTCAAGAAACCCACTGGGAACGTCCCATAATGATTCATATCAACAGTCGGGCCAAACACAACAAACACAACAGACACAACAAGCTCAAATCCCAGTCAGACCTCTTGTACAGTTCGCAATGCCTGTAAATAACCCTAACTACCGACCTCAACCAACTATTGACCCCAGACATGGAATTCATGCTCCAGTCCGACCACCGGTAGTAAGAGGACCAGGCATACCTATAGGAAGACCTATTTTCCCAGTGATGCCTAGACCACCCGAAGTAGGAAGACGACTAAGGCCAATCCAAGTTGCCAAATGTATGAGAAATCACTATGATGGCTCTAGTGAACCTTATAATCATATAGCGGAATTTAAACAAGTAATCAGAGCCGAACAGGTAGAAGACTTTTTGATTCAATATGAATCCTTTGGCCTTACCTTGTCAGACACAGCGTTAGCATGGTTTCAACCATTGGACCCTAATACCTTTCAGAACATGGAGCAAGTATACCAATAAATGATTGAGGAATTTACTAAATCAGGAATTAAAAACAATTCTTCATCATTAATCCATAGCTTCAAGCAAGTTCCTACCGAGTCAGTGAGATTGGCTGCTAGAAGATTCAAGCAATATGTAGACAGATGCCCAGTAGAAGAGAGACCGACACAAAATAAAATGGTGTCATTATTTTTGGAAGGATTATTGAACGGATCCTTGAGATCATTGGTGTATGTAAAAAGGGTTCAGACCTTGCAAGAATGCATGAAGGAATGCATAGATTTAGAAGATAACCTAGCTGAGGATCTGAAAATACCTCAAGGAAACTTGAAAAGTGAAGATTCGGCCAGTAACTCATCAATTCCTAAAAACAACGTAGAGGAAATAGCCGAATTGTTAGTGAAAAAGTTGAACGTTCAAGGACAGAGGAACTACCCCAATAATCCAATGAGAGTACCCATGCTCAGAAGGTGTATGTAGTGCGGAGGAGATCATCCTTCTCACTTGTGTACTAGGGGAGTAGTTCCACCACCGACTTATGGTTATAATAGACCCACTGTCCCAGGACCTCTACAATATTGCAGTGTGGAACAAAAATACACAAATCATAGCACAAAAAATTGTCCCTACAATAGGCAAGCGAGACCTGCACAGCAATACATGAGACCGTACGGATACCGTCAGAATCATCAGGGAGGTGAGGCTTTTAGGTATCCCTCTTATCAGCCGCAGGCACCAGCACCACGACCATATGCTTATCAGGGATACACACAACCACAGCCAGTACTAGGACAACAACTGCCCCATCCTCAGAACGTTGTCCCAGTCAAGATTGCCCAACCTGAAGAAAACCTAGAGAGAGCTATAGTGCCAGCCACACCTTTGACTAGTAGTGAACCATATGACTCATTTTATGACCCTAGTCAAGGAACATACCCTAATTATGAAGGCTCAATGATGGAATATGGACAATTGTATGAACCATATGCCTATGGCATGGAAGCACCAGATAGTTCATACGGTTATGAGCAGGATTATGTGTCATTAATGTACACAGCTCCTAGAGCAACCATACCACCCCGACCCATGAACAGACCGCCTGTACCTAGAGGACCATGTTACAGGTGTGGAGGTGATCACTATATCAGGGAATGCACATTGCCAAACCCACCCCCACCACAACGAGTCTGGGAAGGCTACTGTAGTGATTGTGGTAAGGAACACCTTTTCAGAGACCGCCCCAAGAATCCAAACAAGGTTACATCTAATGTACAAATCAACGTAATAGAGGTAATTGAATCATCAGGGAGTGATAAAGAGTACACAGTACCATTGAAAGCAATAACGAGAGCCAAAGCCAGAGAGATCCCTGATAAAACGGATGAGAACAATCAAGGTGACAAGGAGAGGGACACACCCATCCCTCAAAGAGTTGAAGACTCAGAAGAGCCGGAGAAAAGTATTGCAAGTAAAAGGTCCCAGAGATGGAAGCACCGAAGAGAAAGGCTAAAAGAAAAGAAATTACGACAGAAAAAGGAAAATGAAAGGAACGAACAAAATTCAAAAGAGGAGCAGAGAAAGAAGGAAGAAATTAAAAATGAACAATACAAAAAGGAAGAGGTAGGATCAGTGTTAGCAGATCCTATGCCTGAAGAATTAGCCATGTGGATTCAGGCATATAAGGCACGAATAAGAGCAGGACCTACCATAGAGCAACACGAGAGAGAATATCCGAGAGGTGACTTAGAAAAAGAAAGACTAGAAATCTGCAAGAAATTGATAGAAGTTGCACAACAAACCTTAGAAAAACCTGCATCGCCTTTACCCAATACCCGAATTTCTGAAGGAGAATTCCAAGAGTGTGTAAACACTCATGAAAAGCCCGAAGTAAATAGACCACAGAATGACGAATGTGGTGTTGAGAGAAGGGAAGGATCCATAGTCCCTGAAGTAGAAGGAGAATGGACTAAGGATCTATGGGCACGAGTTCAAGAGGACAAATGGAAGAAAGTGGAAGGAATCGAACCGCCCTTTGAAGAATTAGCAGCAGAGAACGAAATAGAGGGATCAATACCTGAACTAAATTCCGAAGAAATTTTTCCAATGGATGCAAGTGACCAAGGAGAGGAAGATGTAAAGGAACTGCCCAACTACACCGGGGAGTACGAGCACAATTCAGAATTGTATCGCATTCCCTCAATGAGGAAACGAGAAACGAACCCATCAGTCCAAACATCGGAGATCATACAACGCCTTAGAGAGGTAAAAATCCCATGTACCCTAACATTTGAAGAACTGTTAAAGGTAAAACCACATTTAAAAGAGAAATTAATCAATCAATGGGAGGTCAAGGAGGAAAAGAACGAGATAGCAGATGAAGTAAACACAGTGAGAATTCCAGTGGATAAAGTAGGAGACTAAAGTGAGGGAGATGAAGGAAATACCTGCCTTCCAATTACTTATAGGGGTTACACTACCAAAGCCATACTAGATTCAGGAGCTGGTGTTGGTATTGCTACCAAAGAAATTTGGGAGAAATGGGGAAAACCAGCATTAAGACCAACACGCATGAAAATACAAATGGCAGATGGTCATACGGAGAGACCCTTAGGATTGTTGGAACGAGTAGTCTTCACTACGTGTGGAGTGGAATTCGAACATACTTTAGCAATATGCCACTTTGAAAGGCCAAGCAATTATGAAATGATCCTGGGAAGGCCTTTCATGAGACAACTAAAGGTCGTACAAGATTGGGGAAAAGACGCAGTATACTTACAACACGCAGGAACCACCACTAGAATAAACCTACATACGTACACATATCAAGATGTTCCACCTCTACAATGGAATCAAATTCATAAGGAGGACGATAATCAATCGGTTCATAGTGCAGGTTCTAGTGATCAATCCTGGATGAACGAGGACACTCATCTGTGGATATGTCAAGCTGCAAAGAAGGAAGAGGAGAGAAGAAAAGGATGGCAGTAGAAACAAGGAATAGCGAGGTCTGTACAAGATCCAGCTTACATGCCACAAGTATTTCCGGATGAAGAATTTGAACCTCACGGTTGGATGGAAATTTTAGCGATCCTCGACGTCTGTGTAAACGAAGAAGTAGTGACCATGAACGAATGTATCGATGAGGAGGGTTATGATGTGAGCCTGTATATGGTAGTCCTTCAGGAGGCTGAAGAAGGAGAAGTGATCGAGAAAGACTGGAAGGAGGACTACGAGAGCATTGAAATGGAGCCCGAACCCATGGATCTAGGGAATAGTACTACCAACATAAATATCACCGCCAATGGAAAACACCAGGAACTCACACAGAAAGGGGAATTAGAAGTTGAAAGGGAATCAGAAGATGAAGAAAACAAACCCCAAGACCAATTTGAGGTACCAGCTCATTTTAAAAAATATGAAGTGGAGGAGAGAAAAATTGCTATTCAAATGCCGAGAAGAGAAGCACAGCCTGGAATAGCATATGATAATAAGGAACAAACCAAGAAGATAGTTGTAACTGTAGAAGAAGGAGAGGAACGATGTACTTTCATAGGACAGGATGTCTCATTAGAGGAAGAACAGGAGTTAATTCGTCTCATAAGAGAATACCGGGATGTCTTTGCTTGGACTTATAAGGACTTGAAGGGAGTAGATCCATCTATATGTGCGCATAGAATCCCCATGACATCCGAAGCCAAACCTTCTAAACAAAGACCATATACTTACAATGATGTGTATTCAGCCAAAATAAAAGAGGAAATAGACAAGTTACTAGACGCTGGATTCATCTATGAAATTGAGCACACGGAATGGGTGTCACCTCTGGTGGTTGTACCAAAAAAGAATGGAAAGTTAAGAGTGTGCATCAATTTGAAGAAAGTAAATGCTGTGACCATAAGGGATAGTTATCCTTTACCAATCACGGATCATCTCTTGGAAAGGGTAGCAGGGAAGGAAGTTTATAGTTTTCTGGATGGCTTTTCAGGGTATAATCAGGTAGCCATTGCTCCTGAGGACCAACATAAGACAGCATTCGCAACTGAATGGGGAGTATACGCCTTTAGAGTCATGCCTTTTGGTTTAACGAATGCCCTAGCTACCTTCCAAAGATTGATGTGTCATGTGTTCAAGGAATTTCTGAGAAAAAGTATGGAGGTATACGTGGATGATCTTTGTACTTACTCAGCTATACGATCAGAGCATATTCCTGAACTAGAAAAGATTTTTGCTAAATGTCGACAATATCGAGTATGCCTCAATCCTGAAAAATGTGTCTTCATGGTTCGACAAGGAAAAATCTTAGGACATATTGTCTCTAAGAATGGGATTTCAACAGATGAAGACAAAATCAAAGTAATTTTGGATTTACCAAGACCAAGGACTGCTAAAGAAGTTCAAGCATTTATGGGACATTGTGGATACTATCGAAGATTCATACATATGTACGCCATAATTGCTAGGGCTCTTTATGCATTATTGACTCTATTTAATTGGACCGAAGAATGTGAAAAAGCTTTTAATGAGTTAAAGAATCGATTGAGTTCAGCACCAATCCTTCGAGTCCCTAACTGGAATAAACCGTTTCACATTCATGTGGATGCTTCCAAGTTTGCCATTGGTTGCATCTTAGCTCAACCAGCTGACACACGAAAATTAGACCACCCTATAGCCTATGCTAGTAGACAGTTAAATCAAGCGGAACGAAATTATACCACCACGGAGAGAGAAGGCCTAGGGATGGTATACGCAGTCAAAAAGTTCAGACATTACCTATTGGCAAACAAATTCAAATTCTTCATTGATCATCAAGCCCTATTGTACCTAGTCAACAAGCCTTGTAATACAGGACGACTAGTACGATGGTTTTTATTGCTAATGGAATTTGATTTTGAGGTAATAGTCAAGAAAGGAAATACCCACATAAGAGCAGACCACTTATCAAGAATGACCCATGGAGAACCACCCATAGGAGTACCGGATGATCTGCCAGATACTTATCCTTTTAACCTGGAAGTATGTCCTCAGTGGGCAGAAAAATTGATCCCTATACTTACACATGGACCTAAAGATGGGATCACACCAAACCAAACGCACGACCTCTGGAGGACTAAAAACCTTCACATCATTGCGGGAAGTTTGTACCACCAGGATTCAAGTGGATTATTGATGAGATGCGTGGAAGAAGAGGAACAAGAAATGTGGCTTCAGAAAGCACACATAAACCAATGGAAAACTCATTTGAATGCAAATGGAACGTGGCAAACACTCAAGAGATTGGGCATATATTGGCCAACCATGCAAAGAGATGCACATAACTATGTGTCAACCTGTCAAACCTGTCAAGAACAAATCCCAGATGAGAACTCTACCTTATGCTATTCTACAATAGCACCAAGATGGAGCATGCCTCTAGTAAGGTTCTTGAAAACTCAAGAATACCCTGACGGAGCTACTTTAGCAAGGAAACGTGTGCTTGAAGAACAAAGTAAGGATTATGCCATCATAGGAAAACAACTCTTTAAACGAGGGAAAGATAACCAATTACGAATGTGCATTCACGAAAATGAATATCTTTCTGTCTTAGAGATGGCTCATACAGGAGCTGCAGGAGGACACTTCTCTGTAGACAAAACAGCAAAAATGATCCTCTTTGCTGGAATGTGGTGGCCAACTCTACACCAAGATGCCGTAACATATGTGCAACGGTGTGATAATTGTCAACGAAGGAAATATCCTATTAGAAGAGATGAGATGCCACTTAGACCCATGATGAGTGCTAGAGCTTTCACAAAATGGGGAATAGACTTCATAGGACCTATTAGCCCACCAGCAAAAGGATCCCATGCTGAATATATAATTGTAGCCACAGATTACCTGATCAAATGTGTTGAAGCAAAAGCAACAAAGAAAAATGACGCAAGAACCACAGCCAAGTTTCTCTTCGAGAACGTTTTCACTAGATTTGGACTACCTATAGAAATTGTGAGCGATAGAGGTACGCACTTTGTTAATGAAGTGATAGAAGCCTTATTGAATGAATTCTTAGTAATTCATAAGAAATCAGCCCTTTATCACCCACAAGCAAATGGACAAGCAGAAAGTTCAAATAAAATCTTGTGTACTGTTCTCACCAAAATCGTTAACAATGGTAGATCAGATTGGGATAAGCAGTTACATCATGCTTTATGGGCATTTCGAGTAGCCTATAAAACCGCGATAGGCACTACTCCTTTTAACTTAGTGTACGGACAAAATGCTATTTTGCCAATTGATTTCTTGATTCCCACTCTGAGAGTAGCAACTACTTACGAGTGGACAGGACATGAACTATCAGCTCAATTGGATCAAATAGAAAAGCTTCACAAAACTAGGTTACAAGCAGTAGCAGGCATCTATGCTGCTAAAAGACGACAGAAAGCCTATTTTGATGCGCATATCAAGGACAAAAATTTGAAGGAAGGAGATTTAGTTTTGGTATACACTTTGAAACAGCATGCTAAGAAGTTGCAGAAGAGAGGATATGGTCCTTTAATCATTAATCGTATATCTACAAGTGGAGCCATTAGCTTAGCAACCTTAGATGGAGATGTATTACCAAACTACATCAGTGGGTGTCGAGTGAAAAAATATCTAGAACCATTAACCGAAGAAACTATGTCTCGATTAATCAAAGGCAAGAATAGACGCATAGAAGAGGAAAGAATACGAGAGGAAGCGAGACAGGAAGCATTGGAAAGAATAAAGAAACGGAAAGAGTGGATGAGAGAGCGAGATGAGAGATATCGACTAGGAGAAGAACTCATCCCAATGGCTAATTTTAGAGCCACTCAAAACCTAGGATCGCAGAGAACGCAACCATATTTAAATTTGGGAGCAGGTAAAACGGAGTACCACTTGGTGGATGCTCTCATTGACACAGGAGCTGCTGTAAGCTGTATCAAGCTTTCTTTGACCCAAAAACTCAAGGAGGAAGTACGCCCATCGATGGCACAATTGATAGGAATAGGAGGAACAATTACTCAATGCATAGGTGAGATCACCTTACCTTTACATCTTGGTAACAACACTATGGAACAAAAGCTATTAGTGTGTCATGATCACGATTTACTTGAAGAGGTAGTGTTAGGTCAAGACTGGATTTATGAATACGAAGTGACCATTCAATTGGCGTTAGGATACATCTCAGCCAGGATAGGACATCGTGAAGTATTCAGTCTGCTAGACGAACGACCAATCAAATCTGTAAGCATGGAGCAAACAGTTCATTCTAATGAACAAAGTCCTGAATGTATGATCACTAGCACTATAGAGACACCTTCATCGAGTACTATATGTGTGGACACATTGAATTCTGCTTGCACACCATGTTCTAGTCTAGCAAGTCTTGAGAGTGTCAATCAAGCTGAAACCAACCTCACCGAAACACCATGCATTAGAGAGACTAGTCCTCTGAGTAATTCAAAATCTGTACCCATTAAAATATACCCTATTCCATACTCTAACCAAGCGTGGATAAAGAAAGATCAAGTAGAGGAGTATCTTCGACGACAGAAGCACAACCGACATCAGAACAAACAATCAAAGGAGAAATCAACTCAGTCTGAACAACGAAGTCATCGACGAATTGCTACAATATGGATCCCAAAGAAAGTAGTAGCCGCTCAACAGGATTGTTCGCAAATTTGGATTCCTAAGTCATGCACTACAAAGAAACCAAACCGAAAGGATGATCCCCAAAACAAGAAGAACCAATGTGATCCACAAGCAAAACAGCCACAACAAAAGAGTTACTGGAGAAAGAAGGAGTCTGTAATGGCAATTCGAGCCATTCCGAGATTCACAAATCAGATAAAGCAGACCTACAACAAGAAGAAAAGAGCCACTTTCAGTGGACGTGAGCAACATACAACGAAGCCGAGCACAATGAAGCAAATTTGGATACCAAAAGACAAAATGAACGGCATGCATCAACCAACTACTTCCAATTGCACACATGTGGGATTGTCAATACCCAAAGTATGCATGATAGGGCCACATTACAAGGCCAAGCATTCGGCACATCCTCCTTCTATTTCAGGATAGTCAAGCACATTTTCCTCTTGGGAAATAGGAGAGCACTTGTACATTAAGAAAATACTCCGAAAAATTTAATAACCGCTTCGGCTATAAACTAACTTTTCTGTTTTCCCTTTCAGATGAAAATATAAAAATACATAAAAATGAGAAAAATCCAGGTATTACCTTTCTCACACACACGGGAAAGGGACGACACCGTTCACTCGGAGCAATATCGAGCTTATGACAAACAAATAAAGGAGGATTTCTGATAATTTATGGCCACTAATTCATACTCTATATTGAGTGCAAATGGCGTCTACTAATTCAGAATCTACGCAGCAAGAAGAGGTGCAGCTTCTTCCATTAGAATCAGTAACAAAAGCAAGAGGTCACTGGTTTCGGGATGATCAACCAGTGGCAGAACTCATCTTCATGGCAACAATCAAAATTATGGACACAGATCATTACTTTCCAATCATGTCACAGGATTTCAAGACAATAATACAAGGACTACCTCATATTGAGGATGTATGGACACAAGCCGGCATAGAGGCATTTCTCAAACTGCCAATCTATGTGCCAAACTTTCAAAGATGTGCACAAGTCATGAATACCATGCAACCGGCTGCAACAAAAATATCAGTCCCAGAAGCACGAGTACTGGATAAAGTGGGGACTTGGAAAACCATCCAATTCACTCACGAAATAATCAATAAAGCTTTTGGATGGAATCAAGCAGGTATTACTAGTGTGAAAGAAGAATGTCATGACCCCAAGAAGAGATCTTTCCTGGAAATTAACAGAATTGACATAGAAGATGCTGTACGATTGGTACATCAGCACTTTTGTTTCCCCAGCATGCACAGATACACAGCTCCACAGAAGATAGTAGTGTAATTACTATCGCATGCCATGCGACAAATAGGAAACAAAATCAATTTAACATGGTATGTCCAAGAAAGGTTATTTGAAGCCCAGAAGAAGTGGGGACAAAAGAAGTTTTTGAATGGCAGTTCTGCATTGACCTTATTGATATATGAAGCTCTTGAGATGAAAAATTGCTTACGGGAGATGCCGAACTCAGAAGGGCTAGCAAAATACGCAAAATCAGCTACCGTCCCTAAGAAAAAGAAAGCAGTAGTTATGGTTGAAGAAGCTGGAACGAGCACACAAAAACCCATGAGGGGTACAAAGCGTCTACGGGAGGAGGAAGCCCAAGCTACACCACAATCAAAGAGAACTCATCTCTTACCGAAAATCACGACGGCTCAAATGCCGATTACAAAAAGAGATCTGTCCGCTGCTCTCGAAGAGACACATCAATATATGCAAGGGCAGGTAAATTTAAACATTCAAGGTCATCATTATAGACAGGCTAGTCAAGAGAAACCACAACGGAGTCTAGAGAAAACACCAAAACAAGCTGGAAGATACAAAGAACTAGGGATCGAGGATTCCAGTACCAATACGGACTCCAGCCTTGAAAAAGACACCTTGGACACTGATATACGGACAGAAACTCAAGATGATGAATGGAATGAGATCGATCAAGTGGAAGTGACGCCAAGAAGTCATCAAGAAAAGGAACAGAATGTAGAAGATCCCGTGGAACAGGAGCATGTCATTCAATTGAATGACACTACAAAGATAAGCATCAAGGAAGATACAACCAGTGTTACACATGTAAAACAACCTATTAAAGAGGAAGAACAAACTCCAATTGGTAAGGAAACAGAGGAGTTACAAATTAAAGAACAAAGTGTGATCGAGGTACCAGATGATACACCTCAAGAAGATAAAGCAAACATGGGGGCTGAACCAAGGATCCAGCTTCAGATTAGGCAGCCCCATGACACTACATTACATATTGCACAAGGAAAAGATATCAATACCGGAGAAGAACCAAATATACCAAAAACATGGCTTAATGTGGATGTTACTCAACTGAAACCGGTAGTCAAGCAGATGATTCAAACAGCCATGGACACTCAACATCAGTTGATGGATATAGATGCCGACTATGATCAGGCAAGAAGAGAAAAGAATCAGTTTCAACTCATGAGTGAGCAGCTATCGGCACAATTGATTGAAGCATAAAAAGAATTAGCAATCAAAAATACGGAGGTGCTGGCAATCAAACTACAACATGATGCATCCATTGCTCAGAATCAACAGATGCATACACAACTAACAGAGTTGCAAAGATTACACGACGCTAGCGAGACCGAGAAAGAGAAAATGAGGATGAGAAGCATGTTATTAGAACAACAGCTCAAGTTATATATGGAACAGAACGACAGCCTCCGCAACAGAAATAAAGAATTAATGAAGTCTTTATTATATGATCAACCAATCGTACAACAAGAATCCACAGAAACCAAAGAAAAAGAATTAAGAGATCAGATTACACAATATGCAGATTCACTAAGACAAGAGCGCACATTAAGAGAAGAGTCGGAACAGAAGTACAGTCAATAGATAAAAGAATTAAAAAAGCAGTTATATACAGCACAGGGAAAACTCGTAACAAGCTACAGTGAAAACATGGATAATGTGGCTGAAATCGGAAATGAGTTACTTGCAGCAAAAGAAGCACTCAGGGCAGCCATGCAAGAAGTCAAAGATAAAGATGCATGCATAGAACAGTTGCAGACTAAAATAAAAGAGAAAGCACCGATCGGGACACCAGTAGTGCCAGATAAGGAACATCCTACTGACGAGGTAGAGGTAAGCCCTCTATCTCACCCGATCTATAATTCTCCAATACGTGAGCAGATGGCGGATATACATGATGATCATCCTATGCCATATACTGCAGAAATAAGTCAGAAGGAACAGGCACTAGTGGTGTCCCGATTGACAGAAAATTTTGAAAATGAAGTGGTCAAAGTCATGAAAGAGGCCAAGATCAAAGGTAAAGACCTGGACAAAATTATGAAGCCATTCAATATTCCATACGGACTCTTGAAAGAGAAGACAAGACGTTATATAATGAAGATTACATAGAAGAGTCGAGATGAGCAGCTGAACTTCAAACATGACACATTCGCATACACTCAAGCAGAGTTTGAAGCTGCGCAACCAGTGTGGCGACGAAAATTTTTGGAGAAACATCCCACACTACGAGTGCATTGGCAAGCAGCGCCATATGCATTCCAGGTAAACCCTTCATTTTGTCCAATACCACGCAGAAGGGATAGCAGGGAATTTTTGGATTTGCAAAGAAGCGGCACTATCAATAAGCAATGGCTCAATTATCCTATGCTTCTGAGCCCGCCACATAATTACTTGCCAACGGAGGATTATATGGTCAAAACCATAGAATTTTGGCTACAGAATCATGCGATAGTACCTGATTTAACTGTAAAAATGACCAACAAAATACTTAGAATGATCCTCACCGTTTTGAAGGTATTCAAGCACGCGACTTACACCTTTTTGAACTTCATCGGTATTAATCAGGGCACGGAGATCCTCATTTTTGATCTCTCAGTCATGCCTAGCAGACCAACAATTATGGCATATTATTCTAGAATTATGTTCTTGCCAAGTGTATATATGTAGACTTTTGAAGAAGCTTTCTTTACAGGATTTTTTGAGATGGATTCAGAGATTTTTTTGAAAATGTCATCCAATTTAAATGCCAGATTAGTGGCATCTGAACTCAGCTTCTTCGCGGATCACAGACAGCCACCCAATGACGGTGTGAAGGCAGAACAATGGAAACAACTCATGATACGTGAAGCAAATCTGCTGAATAATACAGAGCAAAGAGTATATCAAACATATGCCCGTCGCTTATCAAAGACTGTCGGGGACGACAGAGTCCAGGAGGGGGGCAGTGTTGAGGGAGAATCAAGTAAGAAGAAGAAAAGAAGAAGACAACGAAAGAAGCAGCTTCACTAAAGAGCAAGATCTGAAGATATATCTCTGCAAGAAGCCCCGCAGGGGCGCATTACCCATCTCTGCACAGAGCCCCGCAGGGGCACGCATCAGGCAAAAAGGCAAAACATCCAGGTCCTGCACGGGGGAAAAAAGCAAACAGCCTCAAAGCAATACAATAGGGTCAGATGTGTGCAACCAGGACAAATCAGAGGACCAAAAGTTAGAAAGGGGTAGAGACTGAAAAGTTTAAGAGGGTGACTAAGAACAGCACATTCCTAGTCACTGGTGGCGTGCGTGGCAACCCAAGTCAACAGGCAAGACAAATGCAGCAGGCTCTGGAGTAGTAGAGCTTGAATCAAGAAGGCCATCAAATCTGCATGTCTGTTTAACTACAGACAAAACTGACCAAGGGAAGCGTGCGGAGAAAAGAAGTAAACGGATGACAAGAAGCAAAGTCTGTCAAGGGACGACAGAGACGAAGAGGGGGAGAGTGTTGCAGAGCTAAAGGAAGTACAAAGCAGAGAAAATGACGGGCCCCAAAATTTTTCCGATTTGGACATCATATTTTGTATCATAATCACTCTTGTAATATATTTTCCTTTGTAAATGCACTAGAGGAGTCCTCTAGATGCATCCCCACAGAAGATTAGAGATCTACCCATGTAAAATAGTAGGAAATTAGTCTTTTAGTGAATAAAGTGCCGGTCTCTTGTGTGAAAAGACCAAACTTAGGGCTCATGTATATAAGTCACTTTGTGACTCTTTGTAAAAAACTTCTTACCATTGTGAAGAAGGAGCTCTTCAAATTTTCGAGTTTGCCTCTTCCTTGCTGATTTTGATCTTCATTTCGCTCTTGTATGTGTGTGTTATGCTTGTAATGCATGTGTAGGAATGTTGTCTACCCCTTCCCCTTGGTTTTGAGCTGCTGTAGTGCGTGCGTAAGCTAGGAGAAGTTGTGGCACGGGTATTTGTGATTCCCGTCATTCACTGTTTTTGCCATCACTTGAAGCAGAGTAATCAGAATTGAGTGAAACCACCACCATTGGATGCGTCTCGTCGAGAGCTTCGAAAAGAGTACCCTATTGTCTATATTCAGAGTTCTGGGCTGGGAGAAAACCTCACAATACTAAAAACTGCTGTAAGAGGCTTGCGGCAAACACTTTCAGTATTTCAACGAGTGTGAGAGGTAGTAGTCTTTTCTCATGCATGCTAGCTAAACCACTTCATTTTCCATCACGTGTGCACACGTCTTCATACACTTGGTAAGTCGCTCCTTAGGATTGACATTTAGATGTGTGTTAAAGTACCCACTATATGCACTTGTGTGGCAATTGAGGTATAGTCTCATTGGCACAAGTCCTTGAGTCTTCTCGGCTCAAGTACACACGTTTTTACTTTAACACACATCTAATTGTCAATCCTAAGGGACGACGTACCAAGTGTATGAAGACGTGTGCACAGTGATGGAAAATGAAGTGGTTTAGCTAACATGCATGAGAAAAGACTACTACCTCTAACACTCGCTGAAATACTGAAAGTGTTTGCCGCAAGCCTCTTACAACAGTTTTTAGTATTTTGAGGTTTTCTCCCAGCCCAGAACTCCGAATATAGGCATTAGGGTACTCCTTTCGAAGCTCTCGACGAGACGCATCCAACGATGGTGGTCTCACTCAATTCTGACCACTCTACCTCAAGTTATGGCAAAAACAGTGAATGACGGGAATCACAAATACCCGCGCCACAACTTCTCATAGCTTGCGCACGCACTACAGCAGCTCAAAACCAAGGGGAAGGGGTAGACAACAGTCCTACACATGCATTATAAGCATAACACACACATACAAGAGCGAAATGAAGATCAAAATCAGCAAGGAAGAGGCAAACTCGAAAATTTGAAGAGCTCATTCTTCACAATGGCAAGAAGTTTTTTACAAAGAGTCACAAAGTGACTTATATACATGAGCCCTAAGTTTGGTCCTTTCACACAAGAGACCGGCACTTTATTCACTAAAAGACTAATTTCCTACTATTTTACATGGGTAGATCTCTAATCTTCTGTGGGGATGCATCTAGAGGACTCTTCTAGTGCATTTACAAAGGAAAATATATTACAAGAGTGATTATGATACAAAATATGATGTCCAAATCGGAAAAATTTTAGGGCCCGTCATTTTCTCTGCTTTATACTTCCTTTAGCTCTGCAACACTCTCCCCCTCTTCGTCTCTGTCGTCCCTTGACAGACTTTGCTTCTTGTCATCCGTTTACTTCTTTTCTCCGCACGCTTCCCTTGGTCAGTTTTGTCTGTAGTTAAACAGACATGCAGATTTGATGGCCTTCTTGATTCAAGCTCTACTACTCGAGAGCCTGCTGCATTTGTCTTGCCTGTTGACTTGGGTTGCCACGCACGCCACCAGTGACTAGGAATGTGCTGTTCTTAGTCACCCTCTTAAACTTTTCAGCCTCTACCCCTTTCTAACTTTTGGTCCTCTGATTTGTCCTGGTTGCACACATCTGACCCTGTTGTATTGCTTTGAGGCTGTTTGCTTTTTTCCCCCGTGTAGGACCTGGATGTTTTGCCTTTTTGCCTGATGCGTGCCCCTGTGGAGCTCTGTGCAGAGATGGGTAATGTGCCCCTGCGGGGCTTGTTGCAGAGATGTATCTTCAGATCTTGCTCTTTAGTGAAGTTGCTTCTTTCGTTGTCTTCTTCTTTTCTTCTTCTTACTTGATTCTCCCTCAACACGACTTCACAGGAATTGAATTAAGAGAATCCAGCTCAGAAATCAGGATCAGTTTTAGCAGAACCCATACCAGAGAATCTAGACATGATGTTTCGTGCATATCAGGCTAGATTAAAAGAGGGACCTCAGGTAGCTGAAATGAGCAAAAACTACCCACGGCTAATCTAGAAATTGAGAGGACTAAACTGTGCATGAAGATGGTAGAGTTAGCACAAGCTTTGTTCGAAGCCTCTAGATATCTTAATTGGAATAACATGGCAAAACCTAAACTACACTTTCAAGGACTGATGGAGAGGCTAGAATATTTGATTGATAGCAAAGAGAAAAAGGATCAGTGTAGGAATCCTAGCATCCCAGAGACACAGGAAAGGAATGCACCATCCCTGTCTCAAGTACCCAATACAGAAAGTCAAGACAATTTGTCTTCCATACATAGGTACTCACATGAATTTTTGAGAGAAATCCAAGAAGAGAAGTGGAGAAAAGAACAAGGAACCCATCCTCCTATTCACGAAATAGATGACTTGCAAGAACAATTTCCCCAAGACATTCCCTCTATTTACGATGGTGTAGAGGAGGAACAACTGAGTGAACACACAGGATTTGAATCTAATTCTTTACAAGAATTACCTCAGTTCACAGGACCTTGGGAAGCAAAGTCTATTAGTATGAGAGCACCCATGATAATAGTTAGGAATGAAGAATCAGTAATCCCTAGAAACACGGAAGTGATAAAGAATACCAAAGTACAGTGTAACCTTACTCTAGAGGAGTTGTTAAAGGTTAAACCAGAATTGTGGAAGCATGTAGCAAATCAATTCCCCGAGCTTGCTACTACTCCCTCACAAATAGGATCACATAAGAAGGTACCGGAAATACCCGTAGAAAAGATTGGAGATGTAAGCGAAGGAGATGAAGGTAACACTTATCTTCCGATAACCCATCAGGGCTACACCACGAAAGCCATCTTAGATTCAGGAGCCGGAGTAGCCATCGCTACCACCGCTTTATGGAAACGTTGGGGTAACCCAGCACTCAGACCTACTAGGATGAAGCTAAAAATGGCTGACGGACACATAGAAAAACCATTAGGATTACTAGAAGGAATATCTCTCACCACTTGTGGTGTAGAGTTTGAGCATACCTTTGCCATTTGTGACTTTGCAAAAAATCATGCTTATGAGATGATATTGGGACGACCATTCATGCGTCAGTTGCAAATTGTACAAGATTGGGGAACTAATTCTTTGTACTTGCAACATTTAGGAGTGACTACCAAAGTCAATCTTGAAGACTTCACATCGAGATGTACCCCCAATACAATGGAATACCATCCATAAGACTCAGGTAGAGACGGAATCCGTGCACTCATTAGAATAAGATCCTTCTTGGTTGCACGAGGACACTCATTTATGGATGTGTAAAGTAGCCAAACAAGAGGAAGAAAGATTAGAAGCAAGGACCTTAGGTGCAGAACAACATCCACGAACCCTTCAGGATCCTGCTTACGCACCTGTAGTATTTCCAGATGAAGAGTTTGAACCCCATGGTTGGGCATAAATCCTAGCAACCATGGATGTAGCCATCAATGAAGAACAATGGACACCCCACTGTGACGAGGATGGCTATGATATTTCAGTTTTTACGATAGAACCAATCATGTGCGATGCAATTTTAGAAGAGTGTGAACCTAACACTGATGCATTTGAGGATGCGAGTGATTTCGATTTAGAATCAATTATCATGGACTCACCCTTTGCATCAGAGGAAGAATATTTTTTCGAAGTAGAAACTCATCCTCAGAGGCACGAAGAAATTATGAATGATGTGAGAATAGCCACTCAAGTGACTAGCAAAAGTGAAGGCAAGAAAAGAAAGAAGAAAGAAACCATGTCAGAAAAAGAAGAATCTTTATTTGAAGTACCCGAGAATTTCAAGAAATATGAAATCGAAGATAGAAGAATCATGGTACGAATGCCTAATAGAAAGGCGAATGACGGACAAGTATATGATAACCGAGAGAAAACCAAGAAAATAATAGTAGCCGTAGAAGGAGAAGAAGAAAAATGTACATACATAGGGCATGATTTGACGAAAGAAGAAGAAGAAGAGCTAGTTGCCCTACTGCGCGAATATAGAGATGTGTTCGCTTGGAGTTACAAAGATTTGAAAGGAGTAGATCCAGATATATGTTCTCATAGAATCCCTATGACTCGAGATGCAAAACCTACGAAACTGAAACCTTACACGTACAATGATAACTACGCTGCGAAGATTAAAGAGGAGATAGATCGGCTGATAGAAGCATGATTCATCTATGAGATTGAGCATACTGAATGGGTATCTCCCATTGTGGTTGTGCCCAAGAAGAACGGAAAATTGTGTGTGTGTATTAACCTTAAAAAAGTTAATGCCGCCACAATTAGAGACAGTTATCCTCTTCCTATCACGGAACATTTATTGGAAAGAGTTGCAGGCAAGGAAGTTTACAGCTTCCTTGATGGTTTTTTAGGCTATAATCAAGTAGCCATTGCTCCAGAGGACCAACACAAGACGACATTTGCCACTGAATGGGGCATATTTGCATTTCGTGTAATGCCATTTGGCTTAACAAATGCACCCGCCATCCAGCGACTCATGTGTCATGTTTTTAAGGAATTCTTATGCAAGAGTTTGGAAGTTTACGTCGATGACATATGTGCTCACTCTAATATCAGGCAGATGCATATTCCCGAGTTAAGACAAATATTTGACAAATGTCGAGAATATCAGGTTTATTTGAACCCAGAAAAATGCGTTTTCATGGTCAGACAAGGCAAAATTCTAGGACACATTGTGTCAAAAAATGGAATCTCTAAGGATGAGGAAAAAGTGAAGGTAATTGCAGAATTACCTAGACCAACTAATGTGAAAGAGGTACAAGCATTTATGGGCCATTGCGGTTATTATAGGAGATTCATACACATGTATGCAATCATAGCCAAGCCTTTGTACTCTCTTTTAACCAACTTTGAATGGATAGATGAATGTGAAAATTCATTCAATGAACTTAAACGATGCTTGTGCTCAGCACCTATATTGACTACACTAGATTGGAGTAAGCCATTCCATGTACATGTGGATGCATCCAACTATGCCATAGGATGCGTGTTAGCACAACCCACGAAGGAAGGTAACATAGATCTCCCCATAGCTTACGCAAGCAGACAATTGAACGCAGTAGAAAGAAATTACACCACGACGGAACGAGAAGGATTAGGGATGATCTACGCAGTAAAGAAGTTTAGGCACTACTTGTTGGCCAACAAATTCAAGTTCTTTACAGATCATCAAGCCCTATTGTACCTAGTCAACAAACCATGTAACACCGGATGACTAATACGTTGGTTTCTATTACTCATGGAGTATGATTTTGAAGTGGTAGTCAGAAAAGGAAAGACACATCTTAGAGCTGACCACCTTTCAAGATTAACATCAGGAGAAGCTCCTCAAGGAATAGCGGATGAATTACCAGATGCTTATTTGTTTAATCTTGAGATAGCACCAGAATGGGCTAAACCAATAGTCCATATTCTCACGTATGGACCCAAGGATCCTAGGATAAAGATCAAAGAAGGAGAGATTACCAAGTCTCAGAGATACCAAATCATAGCAGGAAGCATATATAAACAGGATAATCAAAAGATTCTTGCTTGTTGTGTAGATGAATCAGAACATGCAAATTGGTTGCACTTAGCACACATAGGTGCATTAAAGCAACATCATTCGAAACATCGAACACTACAGACTCTACATAGGCTAGGAGTATACTGGCCTATGATGGAAGCAGATGTCTACAAGTTGTGTAAAGAATGCCATGTTTGTTGTGAAAGACCACCAGTAGAGCATGCTACATTATATCACGTGTCTCTCACACCAGACTGGAGTGAACCTTTAGTGACATACTTGAGGACGAAGACATTCCCTCAAGGAATGACCTTAGCTCGACAACACAGTCTGGAGCAGGAAGCTCAAGACTATTGACTTATTGGCGATAATCTGTACAAAAGAGGACGAGATGGATATCTAAGACAATGTGTTCATGAAAGCGATTATCTGAGCATACTAGAGACTGCACACCAAGGTGTTGCAGGAGGTCATTTTGGACCTGAAAGGATAATCAAAGCCATCCTCTTTACAGAATTATGGTGGCCCACTCTTCACATGGATGCACATACCTATGTTAAGAGATGTGATGTGTGCCAAAGAACTCAGTTTCCTACTCGCAGAGATGAAATGCCATTGAAACCCATGATGGGCGGACGTGCATTTTCAAAGTGGGGTATAGACTTTGTAGGACCCATTAACCCCCCTGCAAAAGGTACACATGCAGAATACATTATTGTTGCCACAGATTATCTTACAAAATGGGTAGAGGCAAAAGCCACAAAAAAGAATGATGCATACACAACTGCAAAATTCTTATTTGAGAATGTCTTTACAAGATATGGATTGCCTATAGAGTTAGTGAGCGATCGCGGGACTCACTTTTTAAACCAAGTCATTTGTTGCTCTAGCACAATGGTGAGAACCACGTTAAGAAGCTCCACCTCCTTAATGTCAATCCGCAGAAGAGATAGGAGTGATATGAAGATCGTGAATGTGAGATGAAGTGAGAGAGTGAGAGTGAAGGTGAGAAGCATAGAAATGCACACACACATACACACACACTACGAAGAGACAAGCAAGACACCATGGAAGGTGAGAAATCAACTCTATTACTCAATAACACTCTTACAAGCTCAAAAATAGCTCTAAGCTCACACTAGCTCACCTCAAAAATGAGCTCTCTAGCTCTTTTTATAGTTTCTAGACTAGTTTTGACCGGTTTCACATCTAGTGACCGGCATAGTTAAAAATTAGGTCCTAGACGCTATTTGGAAGGGTAAACGATGTCTAAAAATAACGAAAATTGATACGCTTGTTCTACCTAAGCTCCTCAAGCTCGAGGACTCCTCGGCTTGCACAAAATGGAGCTATGGATTACAAAATGGGGTTTTCTATGTTACATATGTTACAATAGTGATAAAAATCACTGTTGGAGGTTTTTGAAAAGTATTTTTAGAACATGATTCTTTGAAAAAAGATTTGACTGGCTCCCTACTCCGTTGTTACATGCTTCCGCGTCGTCTGTGCCTCTGGCTGCTTCCAACACCCCCCTCCCTCTCGCTTCTATCGTCCCTGACAGAACCTTGTTGTGAGGTCTGCCGGATATTGTTCTGTAGGAGGTCTTGAGCGAGGGTGTGCTCGGAGATACGAATGCCTCGGGCCAGATTTGCCTCGAGTTTCTCCTAGTCGATTGGTTGCGGTTCTTCCGGTGGCGGGAGCTGATAGTGTGTGGAATAGACCATTCGTTCACAGGCAAATAATTGTAATAAATGTGTAGGCCTGCTTATGAATACCTCTGAATGGTATTCCCAGAAGCCGGTTGTGAACATCTCTTCAAATGTCTGCTTGTAGCACGCCAGTAGGTACTTTATTCTGTAGTGCCAGGCATAACACACCCGTAGCGATGGCGTTGTACTCATATCATATACCAGATCGAAATTGCCATGCTCAAAGCCCGGGGTGTTGACATGTGGTGCCTTGACGCATCGGAAGACTTTAAAAATCATTTGCATCATGTCAAAGATTTTGACAGTCATATGCGCCGCTATATCATCCATATGCTTTAATCTAGGGAGCCAGTGGCGAATTGTATCCATCATGTAGCCAACAGTTGGTAACTCAATGGGTGGCTTAAAATAGGGGTAATTCAACCAGTCTTGGCACTGCTTATTGTTTTGTACCTTAATAGCAAAGGCAGTCCAGGAGCGGCATCGTGGCACTAGTCCCCAACACGGATTGTACTTCAAATGCAAAGGTGCCTTTACCCATGTACTCATCATCTCTGGATACTGCTGTAGTAAATCTTTTCGCCACTCTGGTTGATAGATCCTTCCTTGCTGTGCATCTAGTGGCAAATCATCCGCCTCGAATTGAGTTGCATGCGATGGTTTCTTACCTGTCTCTCTCAATGGCTAACTGGTATTCAGCCATTAACATAAAATACGGTTTATACTGTAGCTCGTGCCCAGATATGTATCGTCGCGGGGCCAAATGAGCAAAGAATGGAGATTGTAAAATTCTTTCTTCTATCATCGCCATGGCATGTAATTGTGCCTCTACTCTCGCTGAGTGCATTGTCCCAAGTTCCTCAATAGTCTTCATCCACGCGGGGGTCGGAAGTTTGTACGTCATCTGACCTTCGGCCGTGACGCGTCCGCCTGGGATGGGTTGAGGCTCGTATGCTTCTTCAAACGTTTCCTCCACCGGGATGGTGACCGTTTCTTCCTCAGCTGGAAGCTCAGGTGGGGAATCTGGCCTTGGTGGTGCTTCATATACTGCGATCCTTGATTCAAGGTGTGATACCTGGGCCCGTAATGACTTGAGTTCCTCTAGGAGGTCAGGAGAGGGGTCCACAGGTGCTGGTATGTCTTGGTGTGCCGGTTCTCGTAACTGGAGTAATTTGTGATCTTCTTTGAGTTTCTGTAACTCCTCGTTCATGCGGTCGTATTCATCTAGCAATCTTACATGATCTTCTAGCAGGATCCTCATCGAGTTTGAAGGAATGGCTTTGAACCTGCTAGGAATGAGTGGTTGGTCTGGGTGGTCGAGCGCTGCTTCTAAGTTTTCTCGGTTCTGATCCTGTAAGCGCTGGTTTTCTTCTTTGGCGGCTGCTAGGTGTCTTCGTAGTAAGCCCATGTTTCGTGTTAGCGTGGCATTGCGGACTGTCTGGGCTCTTAATAAGTTATCCAGGTCAGCAGTTGCTTCCTTGGTCTTTTCTTCGCTTTCTAGTTCCAATTTGTGATAAGCCTCGCTTAGTTCCTGGTATCGGGTGTTCAGAGAGGCATTCTCAATAGACAATAAATTAAGCTGCGACTGTAAGTCATTGGTTGTCCTCTGCAGCTGCTGATAATTATCACCAAGAGATGTGAACTCATCTCTTACTTGCATCATACACATGAACATCTGTCGGAATGCATTATCTACAGTGGGTGATAGTATTAATGGGGTGCTAAATGAAGATGCACTTGGTGTAGATGCAACGGAAATGGGGAATGGGGGTGGGAAGGTGGATGATGTAGTGATTGTTGAAAATTGTGATGTGCTTAAAAATGTTTGTGCCGTGAGTGAAGTGAGTGATGGTGCTGTGGGTGGTGAGATGTCCATGTCAGTGGACGTATCTAGTGCGGTGACGGTGAATATGGGTGTGATTGTGGGTACTCATGCTGGTGTAAATACGGGATTTACAAAGGTTGAGGGGTAATTTACAGGGGGGCTGGCTGGAGCAGCTTGGTAGAAAGGGGAAAGAGGGGTTACAGTGGGTCGGGGAGGTGAGACGGGGGAGAAGGTTAATGGCGGTGGGAATGGGAAAAGGGGTCGTGGAGTTGTGGGGAAAGATGGAAGAGATTGATCAAGGAATGGGTTGGATAGAAAGGTGGGTGTGGGAGGGGGTAGACTAGGGCTAATGGGTGCAGGAATTGTGGGGTTAGTGGTCGTAAAGACAATTTCTGCAACACCACCGACGAATGAAGATGTTGGTCTGGGGGAAGGAGGGTGAAGAGGGGAGGCTGGATGGACGGGCGGTGAGAGAGGAGCGGTTGGGGTGGTCGGTACTTCAGTGACTACTGAGGTTTGTACAGCTGTAGCGCGGGGTGGGGAATCTACAAAGATGGTTTCTACAGCCAACAAACTTTCGGGAACGAGGCGTGCCTCCCTGGCTTGTTCAGAAGACTGTGCTCCTGTTGGTACACGAATGTATTCGTCGGGCTTTGAAAGTAGTCGTACTCTGCGGGGGTCAAATTGTGGTAGTGGCTTTCGTTGCAAGTACCTGAGGGCTTCGTTGGAGCCTACTGATTTGACTAACTCTCTGAATCCTTGATGTATGCGTCTTCGAATCTGCTTGTGACAAGTTCTTGTTCTATTATTGTTTGACTCTCTTCCTCTGTCAGCTTTTTGCGTGCCCAAACCTTTTCCATAGTTCTATACAGCTTCTTGATAGCTAGTGTGTAAGCTACTGCTTCGTAAGTTTCATCTTCATGGGTACTTGTATCACCATGTGTGTCTGTTTGTTGGCCTTGGCCATCTGTCTGTTCATGCTCTTGGGATTCCTGTGTTCCCTGGCTAGCTTTGTCGTCTCCTTCGTCGTCATCGGTTGCTGTTCTTTCGTCATCAGAGCTGGACACGATCTGTCCTTGTGGCTGATCCCTGGGTGTGGTAGGGTAGCTAGGCCTTTCAAATTCTTAAGAAAACAATTGTCCTTCTGAAAACTGGAACTCATTGGAGAATGCATCGGGCATCTCAAAATCAAAAGTTTGGTCCAGTGGCTCTGCTTGTCCTGCTTCTAAATGGGGTATTGGAAAAGAGAAAGCTTCCGCACCAATAGTGGTGGGAAGTTCAGCTACTGTGGTGATAGGTTCTGTGGTTGTGGCTGCTTGAGGTGCAACAGTACTGGTGGTGCCCTCCGGCGTAACTCGTCTTGATAACCGTATACGAATTGGTGGTACCGTGGGAGTGGCTGTTGTTGGTGACTGCTCTGGAGATGGTTGTGGCGAGGGTGATTCTGGGACTTGTAGGCACAGGATAGTACCTCTCATCCGCTTTCCGGCTCTGCCTTTGCTAAACTTTCTAGCCTTCCTAGTGGTGCCTTTGAATGCTTTCAGTTCCTCACTGGTCATGGCACGCTCAATTGGTAAGTCATACGCCAAGCACATATATATGATCCTGGTGAGGGCGCAGCACCCATTGATTACCTTCTTTCGCTCCCACCTATGTTGTGCCAAATAGAGCTGATCAATTATCCAGCTGGCTAGATCAACCGTTTGTGGTCCAGTACATGCTAAGTACAATCCAAACCAGATTCTCTTGTGAGGCATGGTAAAACGATCCTGAGCTGGGAAAGCAAAGTGCTACATGCATATCCGTAATGGCTTGGAAAGCTCAGGGGTTATGGCTGAAATATCCTCCCACTTAGTTACGTCACCACGTTTCATCTGCTCTGGGACTAGCCGTTCTCTCTCTGTCGGAGTGTGTGTTCCATGTATTTTCAGAGCTGCGCGAATTAAATCTTTAGACAAATAAAACCTTCTGAATGGAGGATCATTTACCAAGGATGGTAACATGAATGTGCCAGGTAGATCCTTGTTTTCGGAAGCTGTTAAGGTGGTTACCAAGTAAAAACATCTGTAAAAATCGGGTTTAGGCAGAGGGTCGCTAAAATACTCTGTAAATCCCGCTCGTGCCCAAATGTGCGTTAGATCTTGCGTATTCTGTAGTCCTTCAAATTCTCTTGAAAAGAACTGGTACTTGGCCCATGTGCGAAGATCAAATGCCAAATTGGCCTCAAATATGAAATTAGCGTCTGCTAATGGTCCTGCTAGGCCTTGAAACGAATGAGAATTACGATGAATCTTCTCAGTATATCCTCTAGGAGGATCATCGATTGACATGGGTCCTGGAAAACCTTGAAACTCTGGTGGTTGCATCGTAGGATAAGATTCTGCGAGTAATTCTCCAATATTGGCCATTGGTGTGCTTGGGCCAGCTTCTGATGGTCCTGCTTCGGTTTGCATGATGACTGATGAGCTAATGGAAAAGATCTGCTACAAAAGATTAACACATTAGTATGGAAATTAATTATGATCCCATTAAGGTGAGACCGCAATCCTTTTCCATAACCGATGTGTAACCCGTGTAGCCAAGTGTCGTGAAGTGATTGATGCAATGATCTTTTTGCAGAGCTAATGCAGGTCTCTAGAAACCTACATGGTTCAGATTATGCCTACAATTCTTGATGAGCTTTTATTATGCATGATGTGGGGTTTGGGTGTATGAATTTATACAAGGTTTGGTTGAGGGTGAATTATTACAAGGGTGGAGTTTAAACGAGGTGGGAGAACTGTTAGATAATGGGGTACAAGAAGACGTTTGGATACGTTTCAGTATCCATTTCCTAAGAGTCTTGGAGTGGGTGGTATGTTTCTGCTGAGGGACAAAAAGCGGTATCGGGTTTGGTGGTATTGAGGGATGGACAGATTTCTGAGGGGTATACATTACATGGCTTGAGGGTTGGGCTATAATACATTGTTTGGGTACCCAAATCTGCATGGGTGTGGGTCGATTGATAAGATACTTCTTGGCGATCCAAATCTGCCGAGTATTTGTACTTGGGTAAGAAGATCGAGGGGACTTTGGATGCTGACTCTGCTTCTGTTGAAACTTTGTCCTGCTCTCGTCTGCAGTGTTGCCTATAGCCTGTGGTTGCTGTCCTTTTGGCACCCATATTTGTTTCGTGCCACTTGTTCTGTGATGTTGATACTGCTGCCTTCCTTGCCTTGTCTGGTGGTGTCGTCGGTCTGGGTTCCTCTGTTGTGGTTGACTCCTTCGAGGTTGGGTTTGAGAGGTCCAATGGACGCTCTGCTTTGGAAAAGAAGGGAGATCCAACACTTGCGTGACCTGCCCATTAGGAAGTGATTCGTTCTTTATCTTTAATATAGGCCAGTCCGCAGCAAGTTTGGAAGGATGAGCACCGCAGGGTGTTGTGCTCATTTGGCCGCTGATGCAACCCACCTGACCGCTGATTGTGTTCATCTGCACTAGCGGTTGGGTAGCTGCCCCTTCTAGTTTGCAGGAAGCCCAAGGGAAGATCTCCTGTCGTCCTTCTGATTGACAATTATCCCTAGTCAAGCCTGAGTGGGTTGGTGTAGACGTAACGTGACTGGTCTGACCCAAGATCTTCCGGTTTTCCGTCGCATGCGTTTCATAGGGTCTAGGGTTACAAACCTCAATCGGAATGCAATTAGGGAAGTCAAGCGGTATCACTCGCTTCTGTTCTAAGGTTCCAATTTGTAAGGAGCCTTGTCTAAGATTTAGGTCCACTGAGTGATCGTATAGCCAATCTTGGCCAAGGATTAGGGGTTCTATCAGGTCGTCATCATGGCACACTAGTAGCTTCGCTGTCATGGTCACATCCTTAATGAGGATAGGAAGGTCCACCTCACCCATGCAAGGGGTTTCCATGCCTCCTAGGCCTATGAGGTATGCCTCAATTGGCCGCATTTCTATTCCTGAATCCTTATAGTGGGACCATCTAATAGCACTAGTCGCAGCACCTGAGTCAATTAAAGCCCTGAGCTCTTGGCAAGGGTTGCCGTGCTCTAGCCTGACTGTAATGAATGGTCTCCTGTCCACTATACTAGGATGAGTGTTTGACTTTACTTGACACATGGCCATGGGGTATCTGGGTGTATTTTCCAGATGGTTATAATGTTCTTTCCCTAGTCCTTGTTGTAGCTCAGTGATGAGTAGCACCTCCTTTAATGTCAATCTGGGAAGACGTGAGGATGGTATGAAGACCTCGAGCAAGTGACGGCACAAGTGCGTGAGTGAGAAGCACACCAACATGCACACACATACACACACACGCGCACACACAGCAAGACAAAGAGTGAGAATCAATGGAGTTCTTAGATTACTTTTTAGGAAGCTCTTACAAGTTTGTTTCAATTACAATCTACCGCCCAAAAATGAGTTCTCTAGCTCCTTTTATAGTTTTTGACTAGTTTTGGCCCTGTTCAGACCTATTGTCCGGCCTAGTTAAAAATTAGGTTCCAGGGCTTATTAGAGGGCTCAAACGAGATCTAAAAAATGTGAAAATTGGTAGGTAGATACTTCTAAAGCTCCTCAAGCTCAAGGACTCCTTGGCTTGCACAAAATGGAGCTACAAAAAGATGAAATGGTATTTACAATGGTATTTAGTGATGAGAATCACTTTTAATTGGTGTAAAGGTTTTGAAAAATTAAAGGTTGCCTTAGTGCTAGATCTACGTGAATGCTCATACTTGCTTCTTCGTGAAGAGAATTATTGGCCTACTTGCCAGATCTTCTTTGACTGCCATGTCTGCTTGTGCTGTCCCTTCGCTCTGACTCTCTTCGTCTTGTGGCTCCTTCGGTTCCCTGACTGCTGCCAACACCCCCTCCACTCTCGCGTCTGTCGCCCCTGACAGACCCTTGTCTAGAGGATTTTTGAACATAGTATTGGACGACATCGGAGGCTAGGTGGTGTTCTTCGAGGCGCAAGCCGCGTGCTAGATCTGTGAGCAAATCATCCCAATTCACAGGTCCGGGAACATCGGGATGAGGCACCCTCAATTGTTCTGAGTAAATGGTTCTCTCCACAGCAAATAATTGGAGGAGATGTGATGGTCTGGGTATAAAGATTTCGGAGTGATATTCCCAGAATCCTGTGATGAACATCTCCTCAAATGTCTGTTTAAAGCAGGCTGGGAGGTACTTGATTCTGGCGTGCCAAGCATATATTACTTCAATTGACGGGGTGGTACTCATATCGTACACTAGATCCTGGTTTCCTGTCACAAAGCCTGCACCTGAGAAGTGAGGGTCCTTAATGTTCTTAAACGTCCTGAAAGTGATCAGCATTAATTCAAATATTTTCATACACATCTGGGCCATCACATCAGGATTATTGCGTAGCCGAGTACTCCAGTGACGGATTGTAGAAATCATGTAGTTGACCGTGGGGGGTCCTCGTGGAGGTGCTAGATAAACATAATTCAACCATTTTGCACAGGCTTTGATGTCTCTGACGGCAATAGTGAATTCAGGCCAGGTGCATCGTCGAAGAACTGGGATGTAACAAGGGTTATACTTAATAAACAACGGCATATTATTCCAGGTTCGGACCATTTCAGGATACGTTTCCAAAAGCCTGATTCTCCAGGTGGGTTGATGGATGGACCCACGCTGAGCACTTTCCGGTATATCATCTGGACCAAATTGTGTAGCAAATGTGGGAGGCTTGCCACATTGTCGTTGAATCTCCGCGTTGTAATCGGCCAAAAGTATACAGAATGGTACATATTGGTCATTATTGGTGCCGATGCATCTATGATGAGACATGCTTCTGAAATATTCAGACTTTATGACAGTTTCTTCTAAGTTCGCTAGTGATTGGATCTGAATGGCCACCCGTTCTTCGTGGGTGTTCGCTGTCCTTTCCAGTGTTTGAAGCCACTCGGGTGCTTCCACTTCCAATGTGTCTAGTCCCTCTGAGGTTCGTCGCCCACCTGGCATTGGCATAGGAACATAAGGTTCCTCGTACGAATCATCTACCTCAATAGGGACCAACTCTTCTTGCTCTGGTTCTACCACTGGAGATGGCTGCCTCTCGTATGTCAGTAACCTCTGCTGTAATTCTGCTACCTGCTCAGTTAAGGCCTTTACTTCGTCTGAGGTGGAGGTTGATGGGACACTCTTCGGTTGTTCCTCCTGTTCCTTAAGTCTGCTCTGAAGTGTGTCACGCTCTCTTTCCAAGTCATCATGGCTTCCAGGAGATCTGGATAGCTTTCCAAAATGGTTTTCATCGTCTCCGTGGGAACTGCTTTGAACTGCTCTGGATCTATCTCGTGAGGGGAGCCTTCCATTGCCGCTTCCAGATTCTCTTCATTTTGTTTTTGCAGTCTTTTGTTCTCCTCCAGTGCTGTGGCCATATGTTTCCTTAGTAGCGCCAAGTTGCGTCTGACTCGTAGGTTATCGGCCTGGTATACTTCGAGCAAGGCTTCTAGTTGTTTGACGCCTGATTCTGTCGATGGTTGTGGTGCCTCCAATAGTGTTTGGTGAGCCTGCTCAAGCGTTGTATAGCGTTGATTCACTTCTGCATTTTCCTCTTGTAGAATGTGAAATTGTCTTTGTAAGTTCTGGTGATGTGTTGTCAGTTGTTGATACCGGCCGTCCAGAGCTCTGTACTCATTCTGAAGTTGATATACACATTGATTTAATGCTAAAAATATGCTATTTACATTAAACGATGCTGGGAGGGGTGAAGATGCAGGGGGAATGGGAGTTGTGAATGATGTGGATGCAAGTGGAGATGTGGGTGGAGGGGGTATGGGAGATGAAGGTGGCATGGGGGGAGGGAGCGGTGCTGTGGCAGGAGATGTTTCCATAGTGTCAATTGTTTGAGTGACAGTGTAGATGGGGATCGTGGGTGGAGTGGATGTGACGTCAGTGAAAAGAGTGGTGAAAGTGGGCATGGTGACTCCCTCGAATTGGATTCCCGGAGAGAGTGGGATACCCATGACAATGGTGGTGGTAGTGGACGTGGTGGTGCTAGTGTCATGTGGTGGAGTGAATTGTGTAGTGCGAGGTGGGGATGGTGGTGACAGTGGTGCTTCCTGATGTTCGTCTGCTTGCGTTGTCTCTCCTGGTGTTGATACATTGATATGAATTTGTTTCCCGGACCTCTTGGGACAAACGGGAACCCTCTTCTCAAATCTGTGAATGTAAGCCATTGCCTCATGGATGGCCTCATCCACTCCTACGGCGTCGGCATGAAGGTTTATGGACTCAATGAACAAATCGTCCACACCTTCCTCAGCTAGCAACTGGTTCATGAGTTTCTTGCCCGATTCCAGTGACATCTTATGCTGTTCTTGAACTAGTTGCATGGTTCGATATACTCTTTTGATTTGTGCCGAATACGCAGGGGCACTTGCCAGCTCTGAAAGCTCGTCATATTCTTGTTCCTCGTAGGCTTCTTCTTCTTGTTCTGTCTCTTGTTCCTCGACGTCGACTTCTACCACTTCTGGTCGGGTGGGGGCTGTTGTTGTTGTCTGGGGTTGTGGTTCCTGAGCACGTTCTGTTTCTGTCTCGAGATTAGAATCATAGATCAGTCGGGCTACTTCTTCATCCGTGAGATCATTTAGAGTAAAACCCTGTGGGAATTCCAGATCTGATGGGACGGGTGGAAATACCAGATTAGGTCCATCTGTGCTTGGTCTTGGTAGCCGGATTGTGAATGGCCTAACGCGTTGTGTCTGGGGAGGGGTAATTTCTGGTGTAGTGGTGGCTCCCCTTGGTTGAGCACAGGGTAATTGTACTCCCCCCTCATCTTCTTTGATGGGGGACCTGCTGCTGATAGTCTTCTCTGGAATTCCTGGGCGCGGGACCATATGAGTGCCCGCTGAATAGGCACGTCATAGGCCAGACATCGGTAGATTATCTTTGTTAGAGCGCAACATCCATGAAGCACATTTTTTTGCTTCTTGTTCCACCTTTGATGGGTTAGGTGGATCTGATCTATGATCCAATGTGGCACATTGATGGGAAGGCCTTCCGTCTCTGCCAGATACAAGCTGAACCATATTTTCTTTGGGGGCATTGTGAATCTTTCCTGGGCGGGGAAAGCAAAATGTTGCATGACGGTCCGCAGGTGAAGCGCAATGGTAGGTTTCATCGCTACCATATCCTTCAGCTTATTAAGATCTTTGTGTTTCATTCGTCCTGGAACCATGGTTTCCTTTTCAGTGGGGATGTGCATGCCATACATGCCCAACGCTTCTCGTACCAGATTAAGGGTCAGCTTGAATCTTTTAAGCTCATGATCCGGCAGCAGTGAGGGTAACACAAAGGTGCTGTCGCCTCCCTTGGCCCTGCTTGGCATGATGGTACTGATAAGATATGAACATCGTAAGAAATCCGGCTTTGGTAAGTGGGCCCTCAAATAACTGTCCACGCCGGCTTTGGTCCAAACTGATCGCATGACTTCGGCATTTTGATAGCTTTCAAACTCGCGCGTGAAAAAGTGGTAACGTCTCCATTTACCATTAAATTCCAATTCAGCTTCCCAGAAATAGGTTCCATCGCCCAATGGTCCAGGGACATCACTGAACTAGTGAGCGTGTTTACCTACTTGAGAAGTGTGCCCTTGAGGAGGATCCTGAATGGGGAGCACATGCACGGCTTGAAGTTCTTGCGGTCTTGCGGTGAGATGTGGCTCGAGGAGGAGTGTTTCTATGTCCACAATCTGTGCACCGGATCCGGCTTGAGAACTGGCACCTCCTGCTTCTGCCATGGCCTTGCTTGCTGGTTGGTTCTGTGAGAATGAGAATATAGAACCACGTGTTAACATCGTAATGGACAGAATAAATCCGTTGTTGTCCCCGTTACAACATTAACATGAGGTAGATGGTGAGTTAGTGGTTAGTAAGTGCACGAAGACAGTGTGTGTAGTTAATGCTTGGGTAGTCCTAGGAGACTAATGCAGTTAGTAAGTGGGGATGAATTTACAAATTGGAGTCGGGGGGTTTATTATAGGTCTTAGGCTGCCAAATGCAGTGGATGGGTTTTGTTCTTGGTTTCGTAGAGACTCTAGAGAGCTTTATAGGTGTATCGACTTGAAAATGAGGCTTTTTAGGGACCCATTTACAAGCGATTATGTTCGTGCTCATGGGCCTTGGTGTGTTCCTGAGTGTTGGAAACGAGTGAATGTTGGCTGTGCGAGTGAATGGGTTACGCTGTATAGGTTGTGGCCTCGGCGTAGCTATTTGTGCCCGCAAGCAAGCCTTAGGCACCCAAATTTATCTTGATTGTGGGCTAGCCTTCATCGACTTCTTGGGCACCCAAATAGTTTTCACGTTAGCAGAAGAATTTCTGAAAGACTTCTTATTAGTGTCGTGTTGTTGGTTACTAATAAGAGGCTTTGCCCGTGTGGTTGGCGTGAGTGCAACCGGGTGTTCGCCTTTCCGCACCCACACTTGGTTCACTTGCTGAGACATTTTGCTGCGCAGGTACTTTTGATTTCCGGCATAGGTAGTACTCTGCTTCTTCTGCCTTTGATCCACCTTTGGTTGTTGCCTCCTTCTGGCCTTTGGAAAAGAAGGGAGTTCCGTTGCATCCCTGACTCCTTTTTTGAGAATATCATTCTTCTGCAACACATAGTTTTGGACAAGAACAGCATGGTCAACTTCATGTGCACCCCTGGAGGGACCAGGAGTCTGTGCCTTTCCTAGTTCCTTGAGTGCTCCATTATCTAACTCTACTGTAATTTGACTATGATTGACCCATACCTGAAGAAGTCCACTTCTTAGGTTTAAGTTGACTGCTTGGTCATAGATCCAGTCTTGACCCAAGACAAGGGGTTCAGTGAGGTCCTCATCTTGACACACTAGTACTTTAACTGTCATTGCCTCATCATGAATGTAGAGGGGAAGTTCCACCTCGCCCATGCAAGGGGTTTCCACGCCTCCCAATCCTATGAGATATGCTTCCACAGGATTGACAGTCAATTGCAACTCTTGACAGTAAGACAATTTAACAGCACTAGTGGCTGCACCTGAGTCAATCAAGGCTCTTACGGTCCTTGCACTCTTTCCTTGTCCTATATCTAGGGTTATGAAAGGACGTCGATCAATTATCCTATGCGAGCTTGTTCTTGCGACTTCACACATGGCCATATGATATCCTTGGTCTGCATAGTCATTCGTTCTAGGCTGATCTCTACTTTGCCTTCGTAACTTCATCCTTCTGATGCGTTCTAAAGCTTCTGCTTGAGCTTCTTCTCGAATTCGCTTTTCTTCCTCTTTGCGTTTCTTGGCAGTGTTGAGTCGGCTGAGCATTTCCTCCGTGAGGGGTTCCTGATACAGCTTGACTCTGCATCCGCTAATATAGTTTGAGAGAATATCACCTTCTAAGGTGGCAAGTTGTACTGCTCCACTCGTGGAGATCCTATTGATGATCATAGGTCCGTAGCCTCTCCTTTCTAGCTTCCTTGCGTGTTGTTTCAGTGTATAGACTAAAACTAGATCTCCTGCTTTCAAGCCCTTATCCTTCACATGGGCATCAAAGTATGCCTTCTGCCTCTTCTTAGCTGCATAGATTCCTGCAGCTGTTCGTAGTCTTGTTTCTCCTAATCGTTCAAGGTCAAAGATCCTAGAGGAGAGCTCATGACCTGTCCATTCGTGCTCTTGTGCTACTCTCAATGTAGGAATCAAGAAGTCCAAGGGTAGCACAGCGTTTTGGCCAAATACCATTTGAAAGGGGGTGGCTTGGAGTACCGTTTTGTAGGCAACTCGATATGCCCAAACAACATGGTGTAGCTGTTTGTCCCAATCAGAGCGTTTAGTGTTCACTAATTTCGTCAGTACATTGCATAAGATCTTATTAGTGCTCTCAGCTTGTCCATTAGCTTGAGGGTGATAGGGGGCAGACTTCTTATGTATTACCAAGAATTCTTGGAGTAGATTTTCAATCACTTCGTTCAAGAAGTGAGTGCCTCTATCACTTACCAGCTCTATAGGTAGCCCATACCTTGTGAATACATGCTCAAACAAGAATTTAGCAGTTGTCTGAGCGTCATTCTTTGTCGTGGCTTTTACCTCTACCCACTTAGTTAGATACTCTATTGCAACAATGATGTATTCCGCATGAGAACCCTTCGCTGGGGGATTAATAGGACCCACGAAGTCTATTCCCCACTTAGAGAACGCACGTCCACCCATCATAGGTTTCAGTGGCATCTCATCTTTGCATATAGGATACTGAGTCCTCTGACAGACATCACACCGTTTCACATAGGTATGTGCATCCATGTGAAGGGTAGGCCACCAGAAGCCTGCAAATAGTATTGCCTTGATCACCCGATCCCGTCCAAAGTGTCCTCCTGCTACACCTTGGTGAGCAGTTTCCAAGATCTTAAGATATTCACTTTCATGGACACATAGCCTCAGGTAACCATCTTTACCACGCTTATATAGATTATCACCAATGAGTGAGTAATCCAGGACTTCTTGTTCTAAACTCCTTTTCCTAGCCAGAGTCATGTTTGAAGGGAATGTTTTCGTCCTCAGGAAGGATACTAGTGGTTCACTGCAATCTGGCACTATGGATACTTGATAAAGAGTGGCGTGTTCCACAGGTGGTTTAGTGCAGCAGATCGGGCATTCCTTGCACAACTTTTGGACATCAGCTTCCATAGTTGGCCAATGCACTCCGAATCTCCTTAGTGTTTGTAGGGTTTGTTGCTTTGAATAGTGTTGCTCTAATGCACCTACATGTGCTAAATGCAACCATTTATTGTACTCGTCTTCTTCCACACAACAAGCCAAGATTCCTTGATCTGTGTGCTTGTACATGCTTCCTGCCATGATGTGGTACTTTTGGGCTTTCACAACCTCTCTATTTTGTGTGTTTACTACAGGATGGTTAGGCCCGTATGTCAATATTGGTACCAATGGCTTAGCCCACTGCGGTACAACTTCCAAATTAAACAAGTAAGCATCAGGAAGATCATCTGATACTCCTTGTGGGGCTTCTCCCGATTTGAGCCTAGAGAGATGATCTGCTCTCAAATGAGTCCTACCTTTCCTTACCACAACCTCAAAGTCATATTCCATGAGCAAGAGAAACCATCTCACTAATCTTCCTGTATTGCATGGCTTGTTCACGAGGTATAGCAATGCCTGATGATCAGTAAAAAATTTAAACTTATTTGCAAGCAAATAGTGTCTAAATTTCTTAACTGCATATACCATGCCTAAACCTTCTCTCTCTGTAGTGGTGTAATTTCGTTCAGCTGCATTCAATTGTCTACTGGCATAGGCAATTGGAAGATCCATGTTACCTTCACCAGTAGGTTGTGCAAGCACACATCCAATGGCGTAATTGGATGCATCCATGTGAACATGGAATGGCTTATTCCAATCTGGTGTGGTCAAAATTGGTGCTGAACACAATCTTCGTTTAAGCTCCTGGAAGGAATTCTCACATTCCTCCGTCCTTTCAAAGTTAGTCAGAAGTCTGTACATGGGCTTTGCAATGACAGCATACATGTGTATAAATCGTCGGTAATAACCACAATGCCCCATGAAAGCTTGCACTTCCTTGACATTCTTTGGCCTAGGTAGCTCTGCTATAGCTCTCACTTTCTCTTCGTCCGTAGATATGCCATTCTTTGACACTATGTGCCCTAGAATCTTGCCTTGCCTTACCATAAAAACGCACTTTTCTGGGTTCAGGCAGACTTGATATTCTCTACATTTGTCAAAGATTTGTCTGAGCTCAAGGATATGGGTTTGTCTAATGTTGGAATGAGCACAAAGATCATCAACATAGACCTCTAAACTCTTCCTCAGGAACTCCTTAAACACATGGCACATCAGCCTCTGGAAGGTAGCTGGTGCATTGGTAAGCCCAAATGGCATTACTCTAAAGGCAAAAATGCCCCATTCTATGGCAAAAGCCGTTTTATGCTGATCCTCTGGAGCTATGGCTACTTGATTGTAACCCGAAAATCCATCAAGGAAGCTGTACACTTCCTTGCCTGCCACTCTTTCTAAGAGATGTTCTGTGATGGGAAGCGGATAGTTATCTCGAATCGTGGCCGCATTAACCTTTTTCAAGTTAATGCATACACGCAACTTTCCATTCTTCTTGGGCACCACTACGATGGGGGATACCCATTCAGTGTGCTCAATTTCATAGATAAATCCAGCTTCAACCAGTCTATCTATCTCTTCTTTGATCTTAGCAGCGTAATTATCGTTATATGTATAGGGCTTTTGCTTAGAGGGTTTAGCATCTGAGGTCATGGGGATGGTGTGTGAGCATATGTCCGGGTCAACACCTTTCAAATCCTTGTAACTCCAAGCGAAGACATCTCTGTATTCTCTTAGCGAGGCAATTAACGCCTGCTCTTCTTCTTCTGTTAGGTCATGGCCTATGTACGTGCATCTCTCCTCTCCTTCTTCTAGGGCCACTACTATTTTCTTGGTGGTTTCTTTGTTATCATAGGCTTCTCCTGATTGTGCCTCTCGTTTAGGCATTCTTATCATGACCCTCCTGTCATCTATCTCATACTTCTTAAAATTTTCCGGGACCTCAAACAAAGATTCCTCCTCTCCTGGTGAGACTTCTCTCTTATTTCGTTTCTTCCCTTCTTCCTTCGGGGTCACCTGTGTCGCTAATCTTACATCATTTGTAAGCTCTCCATGCCTCTGGGGTTGAAATTCTATTTCATGGAAGTATTCTTCATCTGATGCAAATGGTGGGTCCATAATGATTGACTCTAGATCGGAGTCACTTGCATCCTCAAATGCATCCGGGCTCGGTTCACATTCTTCTCGAACTGCCTCTCCCATGATTGGCTCTATGGAGAAGATCGAAATGTCATAGCCATCCTCATCACAGTGAGGTGTCCATTGTTCCTCATTGATGGCTACATCCATGGTTGCTAAAATTTCTGCCCAGCCATGAGGTTCAAATTCTTCGTCTGGAAAAACTACAGGTGCATAGGCTGGGTCTTGAATTGATCTATGGTTTTCTTTTGCACCTACCTCTCTGGCTTTCTCTCTCTTCTCTTCTTCTATTGCTACTTTGCACATCCATAAGTGAGTGTCTTCATGCATCCACGAGGATCCAGACCCTATGGAATGCACCGATTCAGTATCATCTTTGGCTCTATGGATGGGATTCCATTGGATGGGAGGGACATCTCGATGAGAGTAATCTTTGAGATTTACTTTGGTTGTAACACCTAAGTGCTGCAGATACAAGGAGTTGGTTCCCCAGTCCTGTACCACTTGCAACTGTCGCATAAATGGTCTTTCTCTATGTGACCATCGGCCATCTGCAATTTCATTCTCGTTGGCCTGAGTGCTGGCTTGCCCCAACGCTTCCATAGGGAAGTAGTGGCAATTGCAACTCTTGCACCTGAGTCCAAAATTGCCTTGGTGGTGTACTCTTGGTAGGTGATGGGAAGATAGGTGTTCCCTTCTTCACCTTCACACATATCTCCTATCTTATCCAAGGGAATTTCTGGCACTGTCCTATGGGATCCTACCTGGGAACGAGGTTTGGCTATTTCTGGTACTTGTTTGGCGACATGTTTCCATAATTCAGGTCTAACCTTGAGTAGCTCTTCTAACTTGAGATTGCACTGCACGTTAGTGTTCTTCACTACCTCTGTGTTCCTAGGTATGACTGAATCTTCGTTTCTTACCATGACTGTAGGTGCTCTCATACAGGTGGACCTTGCTTCCCATGGGCCTGTGAAATGGGGTAGTTCCTGTAAAGAATTAGACTCGAAGTCTAATCTTTCTTGAGATTGGATGCTCTCCTGCTCTCCGTAAATGGATGGGATGTCTTGTGGGAATTGGTCATGTGCATCATCCACAAGTTCAATGGGAGGAGGGACTTCACTTTCATTAGCCCATTTGTCTTCTTGAATCTCACGTAGGAATTCTGGTGTGAACCGATTCATAGAAGATGATGTGTCTGGCTCCGTAGAGTTAGGCACATAGGCTTCTTGGGCAGGAATGCTTACTCTTTCACTTGCCTTGCCCTTGTGTTGAGAGGCTGGTTCCTTTTGTGATTGTGCCATTAGATTCTCCATTCTTTCTAGGGGGGGGGGGAATTGTCTGGTTCAATGGAATTTGGCACATAAGCTCTCGGTGGGGGATGGGTCACATTTTTGCTTGCGTTATCTCTTTCTTGATTTTCTTCTTCCTTGGCTGATCTTGCAATTATGCCCTCTAACTTCTCCAGAAGTCCATCCAAGTGTAATTGCATCTTGGCTGAGCCCGAGTAATTGAAAAGGCGACTGGCTTCAAACATAGTCTGAGCCAATGCGACCATTTTCGCGCAAAGCTTGGTTCTTTCTATCTCTAGGTCAGCTCTAGGATAACACTTGTCATGATTCATGACATTTGGCCCTTCTTGGATTCTGGCCTGATATGCTTTAAGCATCATGTCTATATCTTCAGGAGTGGGATCAGCTAATACGGATCCTACTCTTGGGGTTGGTGGAATCATATGAGTTGGGTTGGAAGGTGGCGGGTCGGATGGCTATGGGAATGGTGGTGGTGGGATAGTGTGAGAGGGGGTTTGAGAGGTGAGTTCAGTTATCCTGGCTTTGGTTTCTCTTATGCTTTCCTCAAGTTCGCTCATCTTTTTAGCCCATTGTCTTTTCATTCTTTCCCGACTATCTTTCCATGCTCTAGTCCTTTTCTTTGTTATGTTCTCGGTTTCACTAGCCTCTGGGTTCTTATCCTGGTTTACCCCTTGGTTTTGCTGCAATGCTTGAGCTCTAGTGACTACCTGTACGGGAGCAGTGGAAGTGACACTTCCTATGGAATCTACCACTAACCCAATAATGTTGATAGGAGTGATTTTTGGCATATTATTAGGGTTCTTTGGGCAATCTCGTAAGAGATGCACTTTTCCACAATCTTGGCAAAAGCCTTGGATCGTCACTGACTAAGTTTGTGTAGGTGGGGGTAAGGGACAATCACGAATGAGGTGATCTCCTTGGCATCTGTAGCACGGTCCTCTAGGGAATGGAGGTCTTACTTGCCTAGGTTGAGGCCTAGGGTTGGGGTTTGCATACATGACGTTTGTGTAATCTGACACCCAACTAGGTTCATTTGGCTCTTCGCTGTAATAGGACTCACCATGTTCTGGAGACTGCATGTAGTACGCCTGTGGACTATCAGCGTGCGTAGAGTCAAAGCTATGGTCACTGGGGTCACTTTCAGAAAGCAAGGGTGTTACAGGGATTATAGCTCTATTCAGGTTTTCTTCTGCAACAGCATACTTTACCGGAATCACATTAGCTGGGGCAGGGGGTTGTTGAGCTAACACTGGCTGAGGCCTTTGTTGGTTTTGATATTGTGGTTGATAATTTTGTTGTGGCCTAGTGTACTGTTGTGGTGGGTATTGACTCTGGTATCTGCCTTGTTGAGGGTACGGCTGAGGGTAGGGTTGCCTAACTGCCTGCTTGTTGTATGGGCAATCTTGCGCGGTGTGATTGGTGTATCTCCGTTCTATGGTGCAGTACTGGCTACTAGGATTTACTTGGGGCTGAGCCATAATGGGGCAGACATTTGCCATGTGGTCACCACCACAAGAATAGCACCTTTTCACAGGGGCAAACCTTGGGATTTGTTTGCTAGTTACACCTAATTTCTGAGCTACTTTCTCTACAAGTTCCTCGACTGATGTGGATTGCGTGGAAGAGAGGCTTGAGGCACTATCCGAATCTTTGTATATCTTAGCGAGCTCTAACTCCTCCCCTAGGTTATCCTCGATGTCAATACACATGCGTACACACTCTTCTATGGTCCTAGGGTCCTTCAAGTACACATATGATCTCAATTTGGTACTTAGCAATCCATCCAAGAATAAAGCCACTTGCTTAGCTGGTGTAGGTAGCTCCGAGACAGGGCATCTTTCTAAGTATTGCCTAAATCTTCTTCCTGCAAGTCTCACGGTTTCTTGAGGGGTTTGCTTGAAGCTGTGAATCAGCGAGGAGGTATTATGCCTTATGCCACTCTTAGAGAATTCAATAATGAAAGCCTCTAGGAGTTGGTCTATACTCCTGAACTGCCTCTCATTTAGTGGCTAAAACCATGTCAAGGCAGTGTTCCTAAGGGTCAGACCAAAGGCATTGTACTGCGTGAATAGGTCCTCCACTTGTTCAGCTCTCAGGACTTGCCTAAACTCAGCCACATGATCGTATGGATCTCCAGTGCCATCGAAGTAGTTCTTCATGGACTTAACTAACTGAGTCGGTCTCAAGGTTCTTGTGTGCTCTCTAGGTCGTGGTAGAGGGAACTCATCCGCATTTCTTCGATTCCTGTGAGCTCTAAGCATCTCAGGTTCTACTCTATTTGTTTCCGTCCTCGTTCTTTCTCTGCCCACTGGGTTGGCAAAGCTTACTTCTGGTCTATCTCTACTTCTGTCTCTTTGCATTCCATGAGCTTGGGATGTTCCAGCTCCAGGGTGACCATAGGATACATTCGATCTCGGTTGGGGGAAAACGAATTCACCCTTCCAAGTGTAAGCATGCCTATCATTTTCCGTAACCACAAAGATCCTCTCTGAAGCGTGATCTAAGTAGGTCACTCTGCCTGGGCTATCAGGATCCTTAAACTCATAGATCATGATTGTTCCTATATCAGTTGGCTAATCAGATTTATACCTCCAAAAGGCTTCGTCAGTTTCTCGATTGAGGAGCAGATCTATGCTCTTGTTGTCTTGGGGAACCCACTCAGGTGTGATAATCCTAGTGAGAACAGATTTGCCTCGGGGGGTTCTAGGTTCTACACCCATGTTTCCTTGCTCCAAGTCACCTAACTCCGCTTCTGAGATCACATTTCCGAATTCGTCCGTCCTATCTGGGTGACTGGTGACTACGTATATGGTTCCTTCTTTGTCCAAGTATGCTCCGTTTTCAAACTTGCAGCTGGGTGCTCTAATCCAAAGGATTGATCAGGATTCTTAATCTGTACCACAGATCTTCCTAGGCCGTCCTCATAGATGCTGGCACCTAATCGGTTGGACCTAAGGTATTCCAACTGCGTTTTGTATGGGCCTTCTACCCTGTGCAAGTATGGCACTCCTAAACTTCCTGTAGGTCTGTCCATGCCTTAGACATCTCTGATTCACTGGTATCAGAGCTAGGGTAATGTGAGTGGTGACTCAACTGCTGGGCCCAAGACCTCACAGTATGGTTGACACTAGCCTCTGAAGACCTAAGGCTTTGTCTCTCTCTTACTAGGTGTCGTCCTGATCTAAGGTGCATATGCCTAACTGATTAATCCAATTTGTCCCAGGTACCACCACGTTTCTGAGTCCTTTGTATCAATTACTTAATTCCCTTTTTATGTTGATTATCGTGTTTATACTCTTGTCTGATATCACGTCATTAGGAATACTTGAGTTTAATTTTGCACTTTAGTTTGGTCGTTTCACGTTAGGTTCTTTTCCTTTAAGGTTGTCGTTCACACACACACAGGTTATCTCTTGACTTGCTCTTGATTTCTTAGATAGTCTTTGATTTATCTCGTGCCTATCGTTGCCTAGAATTACTTCTAACACTACCCGCACTTAGCCTAAACTAAGAATTGACAGAGGGTGTTGCGGGTTTTCCAACCTTGAGTTCCTTCCCTTGTGTTGTTGTCCTGGTGTGCCCAGGACGCGTGTTCCCAAGCCTGCACTTACTCTTGCCTTGCGTACCCTTCGCTGCTCTCAAAGGATCTGTAAAAGGCCCACTGTTAGCTCAAGACTTAAATTCAAAAGACAGAACCAAGAACTTTCATTCATGTAACACTTCACCAATTTGCACTATGATTTTTTTTGGACACAACTCTAGAGATCCCTGAACTTTGTTCCCCCTGGGTATGGTCAACTTCAAAATACCCTATCTAATATTCCTGATCTTAATTTAACCGTAACTAGTCGATGTTTTTGTTGTACTCCCCGCGAGCTTTCCAACAAAACAAAAATCACGGCAAACGGATTTCGTATGAGAAAGTTATGCCAGTTCAGGTTTTTGAGACTCAAACCGGATTAAACTAGGTTAACAGGCAAACAGGAATTCTCGAGTTTACTTGAGTCATGCCCTCGCAATGCAATACTACACCATAGTGTTTGTCCCACACTTGGCCAAAATTTAGACAATCATTTTTGCCTTGAAAATTTGACCTAATTTGCCCTTCTAACGTGTTCGCAAAGTCTGTCGGTCGCGATTGACAGGTCAGTCGCGATTGACGTGTCGATTGCGATTGACAGGTCCGTCGTGGCTGTCAGTCGCGATTGACGTGTCAATCGCGATTGACAGGTGGCTCGAAAAGTCAATCAGTCGTGGTCAAAGGATCGTTGACTCTGTCAGTCGCGATTGATGGGTCGATCGCGATTGACAGGTCGGTCGCGAGGGTCTGTCCGTCGTGGTCAAACAATCGTTGACTGTGTCGATCGCGATTGACAGAGCCGTCGGGGCTGTCAATCGTGGTCAAACAGTTGTTGACTGTGTCGGTCGCGATTGATGAGTTGATCGTGATTGATGACTCGATCGCGATTGACACGTGTCACGCGTATGGTCCGTCGGTCGTGGTCAATCGGTCGTTGACTCTGTCGGTCGCAATTGACAGAGCCGTCGTGGGCTGTCGATCGCGATTGACGTGTCGATCGCGATTGACAGATCTGTCCGTCGTGGTTTGTCGGTCGCGATTGACAGAGCGATCGCGATTGACAGAAATCTGAGGAATTTCAAGAAACTAAACACATTTTTGGGAAGCTCTAGGCTTGTAGATCATGGTTTTGCACTTTGTTTGGCAATTTGAGCGTTTTTTCTGTCGGTCGCGATTGACAGAAGTCGGCGACACACAGACAGTTACTTCGAATTCCGTACCTGCGCAGAGTGCTGGGACGATGATGTGACCTGTACTTGCAAGACAGCTCAAGAAACATGCAAAAACAGCACACGCAATTTCACTCTCTCGCTCTCTCTCACAAGTGAAATGAGGGAAATGAGGTGGAGATAGTGATATAGTCAAAAAACTGAAATTTTCGCGATGATGGAAATGGAGGTGGAAGATGGTGATGATGATGATGGTGGTGAGGATGGTGAAGAAAAAACAAGAAAATAGATGAAAGTGAAGGAAACACCTACAACTCCAACGCGTCAACTCTACGTCTTACCATCACACGCTCGTCCTCAAAGCTCGTTCCCCGGCAACGGCGCCAAAATTTGGTGTAGCTCAGTGATGAGTAGCACCTCCTTTAATGTCAATCCGGGAAGACGTGAGGATGGTATGAAGACCTCGAGCAAGTGACGGCACAACTGCGTGAGTGAGAAGCACACCAACATGCACACACATACACACACGCGCACACACAGCAAGACAAAGAGTGAGAATCAATGGAGTTCTTAGATTACTTTTTAGGAAGCTCTTACAAGTTTGTTTCAATTACAATCTACCGCCCAAAAATGAGCTCTCTAGCTCCTTTTATAGTTTTTGACTAGTTTTGGCCCTGTTCAGACCTATTGTCCGGCCTAGTTAAAAATTAGGTTCTAGGGCTTATTAGAGGGCTCAAACGAGATCTAAAAAATGTGAAAATTGGCAGGTAGATACTTCTAAAGCTCCTCAAGCTCAAGGACTCCTTGGCTTGCACAAAATGGAGCTACAAAAAGATGAAATGGTATTTACAATGGTGTTTAGTGATGAGAATCACTTTTAATTGGTGTAAAGGTTTTGAAAAATTAAAGGTTGCCTTAGTGCTAGATCTGCGTGAATGCTCATACTTGCTTCTTCATGAAGAGAATTATTGGCCTACTTGCCAGATCTTCTTTGACTGCCATGTCTGCTTGTGCTGTCCCTTCGCTCTGACTCTCTTCGTCTTGTGGCTCCTTCGGTTCCCTGACTGCTGCCAACACTTGTCTTCTTAACTTCATGCGTTTAATGCGTTCTATTGCTTCTGCCTGAGCTTCCGCTTGTATTCTATTTTCTTCCTCCTTACGCTTCTTTGCCAACGTGAGTCGTCTAAGCATATCCTCAGTAAGAGGTTCCTGATATAGCTTGACTCTACAGCCACTAATGTAATTAGGCATTATATCTCCTTCTAAAGTGGCTAATTGTACTACTCCACTTGTTGAGAGTCTGTTAATGATCATAGGTCCATAACCTCGCTTTTCTAACTTACGTGCGTGTTGCTTTAGCGTATATACTAGAACTAAATCTCCTTCTTTTAGGCCTTTATCTTTCACATGTGCATCAAAATATGCTTTCTGTCGCTTCTTCGCTGCATATATTCCTGCTGCCGCCTTTAGCCTGGTTTCTCCTAATCGTTCCAAGTCCATTATTCTCGCTGATAATTCATGGCCGGTCCACTGATGTTCTTGTGCAACCTTAAGGGTCCGTATCAAGAAGTCCAAAGGAAGCACTGCATTCTGACCAAAAACCATATGAAAGGGAGTTGCATTGAGTACGGTCTTGTAGGCCACTCGATATGCCCAAACAGCGTGGTGTAACTGTTTGTCCCAATCTGAACGTTTGTTGTTCACGAGTTTCGTCAGTACGTTACAAAGGATCTTATTAGTGCTTTCAGCCTGACCATTGGCCTGAGGATGATATGGTGCGGATTTCTTGTGAATCACCATAAAATCCTGTAACAAATATTCAATGACTTGGTTTAGAAAGTGAGTGCCTCGATCGCTCACTAACTCTATAGGCAATCCATATCTTGTAAAGACATTCTCAAATAAGAATTTTGCAGTTGTGTGTGCATCATTCTTTTTCGTGGCTTTTGCCTCTACCCATTTCGTAAGATAATATGTGGCAACAATAATGTATTCAGCATGTGTACCTTTTGCAGGGGGGTTAATGGGTCCTACAAAGTCTATACCCCACTTAGAAAATGCACGTCCGCCCATCATGGGTTTCAATGGCATTTCATCTCTGCGAGTAGGAAATTGAGTTCTTTGGCACACATCACATCTCTTAACATAGGTATGAGCATCCATGTGAAGAGTGGGCCACCATAATCCTGCAAAGAGGATGGCTTTGATTATCCTATCGGGTCCAAAATGACCTCCTGCAACACCTTGGTGTGCAGTCTCTAGTATGCTCAGATAATCGCTCTCATGAACACATTGTCTTAGATATCCATCTCGTCCTCTTTTGTATAGGTTATTGCCAATAAGTGAATAGTCTTGAGCTTCCTGCTCTAGAGTGCGTTGTCGTGCTAAAGTCATTCCTTGAGGGAATGTCTTCGTCCTCAAGTATGTCACTAATTGTTCACTCCAGTCTGGTGTGAGAGACACATGATATAGTGTAGCATGCTCTACTGGTGGTCTTTCACAACAAACATGGCATTCTTTACACAACTTGTAGACATCTGCTTCCATCGTAGGCCAATATAGTCCTAGCCTATGCAGAGTCTGTAATGTTCGATGTTTTGAATGATGTTGCTTTAATGCACCTATGTGTGCTAATTGCAACCAATTCGCATGTTCTGATTCATCTGCACAACAAGCAAGAATCTTTTGATTATCCTGATTATATATGCTTCCTGCCATTATTTGGTATCTCTGAGACTTGGTAATCTCTCCCTCTTTGATCTTTATCCTAGGATTCTGGGGTCCATATGTGAGAATAGGGACTATAGGCTTAGCCCATTCTGGTGCTATCTCAAGATTAAACAAATAAGCATCTGGTAATTCATCCGCTATTCCTTGAGGAGCTTCTCCTGAGGTTAATCTCGAAAGGTGGTCAGCTCTAAGATGTGTCTTCCCTTTCCTGACTACTACTTCAAAATCATACTCCATGAGTAATAGAAACCAACGTATCAATCGTCCGGTGTTACATGGTTTGTTGACTAAATACAATAGGGCTTGATGATCAGTAAAGAACTTGAATTTGTTGGCCAACAAGTAGTGTCTGAACTTCTTTACCGCGTAGATCATCCCTAATCCTTCTCGTTCCATCGTGGTGTAATTTCTTTCTACTGCGTTCAATTGTCTACTAGCGTAAGCTATGGGGAGATCTATGTTACCTTCATTCGTGGGTTGTGCCAACACACATCCTATGGCATAATTGGATGCATCCACATGTACATGGAATGGCTTACTCCAATCTGGGGTTGTCAATATAGGTGCTGAGCACAAGCGTCGTTTAAGTTCATTGAATGAATTTTCACATTCATTTGTCCATTCGAAATTGGTTAAAAGAGAGTACAAAGGCTTGGCTATGAATGCATACATGTGTATGAATCTCCTATAATAACCGCAGTGGCCCATAAATGCCTGTACCTCTTTCACATTAGTTGGTCTAGCTAAATCTGCAATTACCTTCACCTTTTCTTCATCCGTAGAGATTCCATTTTTTTGACACAATGTGTCCTAGAATTTTGCCTTGTCTGACCATGAAAACGCACTTTTCTGGGTTCAAACAAACCTGATATTCTCGACATTTGTCAAATATTTGTCTTAACTCTGGGATATGCGTCTGTCTTACATTTGAATGAGCACATAAGTCATCGACATAAACTTCCAAACTCTTGCGTAAGAATTCCTTAAAAACATGACACATGAGTCGCTGGAAAGTGGCGGGTGCATTTGTTAAGCCAAATGGCATCACACGAAATGCAAATATGCCCCATTCAGTGGCAAATGCCATCTTGTGTTGATCTTCTGGAGCAATGGCTACTTGATTATAGCCTGAAAATCCATCAAGAAAGCTGTAAACTTCCTTGCCCGCAACTCTTTCCAATAGATGTTCCATGATAGGAAGAGGATAACTATCTCTAATCGTTGCGGCATTTACTTTTTTAAGGTTAATACACACACACAATTTTCCATTCTTCTTGGGCACAACCACAATGGGGGATACCCATTCGGTATGCTCAATTTCGTAAATGAATCCTACTTCTATCAAGCGATCTATCTCCTCTTTAATCTTCGCAGCGTAGTTATCATTGTACGTGTACGGTTTCTATTTCGTAGATTTTGCATCTGGAGTCATAGGGATTCTATGAGAACATATATCTAGATCTACTCCTTTCAAATCTTTGTAACTCCAAGCAAAAACATCTCTATATTCGCGCAATAGGGCAACTAGCTCTTCTTCTTCTTCAGTTGTCAAATCATGCCCTATGTATGTACATTTTTCTTCTTCTCCTTCTATAGCAACTATTATTTTCTTGGTTTTCTCTCGGTTATCATATACTTGTCCGTCATTCGCTTTTCTATTAGGCATTCGTACCATGATTCTTCTATCTTCGATTTCATATTTCTTGAAGTTCTCGGGTACTTCAAATAAAGATTCTTCTTTTTCTGACATGGTTTCTTTCTTCTTTCTTTTCTTGCCTTCACTCTTGTTAGTCACTTCCGTGGCTAACCTCACCTCATTCGTAATTTCCTCATGTCTCTGAGTGTGAGTCTCTACCTCGAAAAAATATTCTTCCTCTGATGTAAAGGGTGGGTCCATGATAATTGATTCTAAATCAAAATCGCTTGCATCCTCAAATGCATCAGTGTTAGGTTCACACTCTTCTAAAATTGCATCGCACATGATTGGCTCTATCGTGAAAACTGAGATATCATAGCCATCCTCGTCACAGTGGGGTGTCCATTGTTCTTCATTGATGGCTACATCCATGGTTGCTAGGATTTCTGCCCAACCATGGGGTTCAAACTCTTCGTCTGGGAATACTACAGGTGCGTAGGCTGGATCTTGAAGGGTTCGTGGATGTTGTTCTGCACCTAAGGTCCTGGCTTCTAACCTTTCTTCCTCTTGTTTTGATACTTTACACATCCATAAATGAGTATCCTCATGCAACCAAGAAGGATCTGATTCTAATGAGTGCACAGATTCCGTCTCTTCTGGTGTCTTATGGATGGTATTCCATTGTATTGGGGGTACATCTCGATGTGAATAGTCTTTAAGGTTGACTTTGGTAGTCACTCCTAAATGTTGCAAGTACAAGAATTAGTTCCCCAATCTTGTACAATTTGCAACTGACGCATGAATGGTCATCCCAATATCATCTCATAAGCATGGTTTTTTTCAAAGTCACAAATGGCAAAGGTATGCTCAAATTCTACGCCACAAGTGGTGAGAGATATGCCTTCTAGTAAGCCTAATGGTTTTTCTATGTGTCCATCAGCCATTTGTAGCTTCATCCTGGTGGGTCTCAATGCTGGCTTACCCCAACGTTTCCAGAAGGCGGTGGTAGCTATGGCTACTCCGGCTCTTGAATCTAAGATGGCTTTCGTGGTGTAGCCCTGATGGGTTATCGGAAGATAAGTGTTACCTTCCTCTCCTTCGCTTACATCTCCAATCTTTTCTACGGGTATTTCTAGTACCTTATTTTGTGATCCTATTTGTGAGGGAGTAGTAGCAAGCTCCGGGAATTGATTTGCTACATGTTTCCACAATTCTGGTTTTACCTTCAGCAACTCCTCTAGAGTGAGATTACATTGTACTTTAGTGTTCTTGATCACTTCCGTGTTTCTAGGGATTACTGATTCTTCATTCCTCACTATTATTGTGGGTGCTCTCATACTAATAGACTTTGCTTCCCAAGGTCCTGTGAACTGAGGTAATTCTTGTAAAGAATTAGATTCAAATCCTGTGTGTTCACTCAGTTGTTCTTCCTCTACATCATCGTATATAGAGGGAATGTCTTGGGGAAATTGTTCTTGCAAGTCGTCTATTTCTTGAATAGGAGGATGGGTTCCTTGTTCCTTTCTCCACTTCTCTTCTTGTATTTCTCTCAAAAATTCATGTGAATATTTATGTATGGAAGACAAATTGTCTTGACTTTCTGAGTTGGGTACTTCAGACAGGGATGGCGCATTCCTTTCCTGTGTCTCTGGGACAATAGGGTTCCTAGGCTGATCCTTTTTCTCTTTGCTTTCAATCAAATATTCTAGCCTCTCCATTAGTCCTTGAAAGTGTAATTCCGGTTTTGCCATGTTATTCCAATTGAGATATCTAGAGGCTTCAAACAAAGCTTGTGCTAGTTCTACCATCTTCATGCAAAGTTTAGTTCTCTCAATTTCTAGATCAGCTCGAGGGTAGTTTTTGCTCATTTGAGCTACCTGAGGTCCCTCTTTTAATCTAGCCTGATATGCACGAAACATCATGTCTAGATTTTCTGGTATGGGTTCCGCTAAAACTGATCCTGATTTCTGAGCTGGATTCTCTTGATTCAATTCCTGTGAAGTCAATTCTAAGATTTTGGCTCTAGACTCTTTTAAACTTCCTTCCAACTCGGTTATCTTTTTACTCCACTTTCTCTTTATTCTTTCTCTAGAATCTTTCCAAGATTTTGTCTTTTTAGTGCTAGATTCTGCAACTTCACTAGTTCCGGCTACTTTCTCCTGATTAAGTTGTTGGTTCTGTAAGAGTGCCTGGGCCCTTGTGATAGCTTGGATAGGCACGTATGTAGGGTTGGATCCATCTATGTTATTTACAATACCTATCACGTTGATCGGTGTCACATTCGAAGCGTTAACTGGATTTTTAGGACAATCTTTGATTATGTGCTCTTTGCCACAATCAGCACAAAAGCCTTGGATGTTATAGTACTGTGATTGTCCTGCTATCGGGGGATGTGGACAATCCTTTACGAAATGATCTCCTTGGCACCTAAAGCATGGTCCTCTAGGGCCCTGTGGTCTTTGTTGTCTCAATTCGGGTCGTGGATTTGGGTTTGTGTACATCACATTAGCATAGTCGGGCTCCCAACTAGGTTCCACTGGTGGACTATCATAATGATATGTCTCTACGTGTTCTGGTGACTTTGTGTAATATGCGGGTGGAGTATCTACATGAGTGGAGTCAAAACTGTTCGAATTCGGGTCACCCTCTGTGATCAAAGGTGAAGAAGGCACTAAGGCCCTACTTAGATTCTCTTCTGCAGCAGCGTATTTGACTGAGATGACATTCGTTGGTGGGGATGGCTGCTGAGCTAAGACAGGTGGAGGTCTCTGTTGAGCCTGGTATGGGTAGTTCTGAGGAGGCCTATAGTAATAAGGCTGAGCATTGTATTGGCCTTGATACCTACCTGGCTGCGGGTATGCTTGCGGGTAGTTCTGTCTCACGGTCTGTTTGTTGTACAGGCAGTCCTGAGCCGTATGATTCGTGTATCTTCTCTCAATTGTACAGTATTGGCCACTAGGGTTGGCTTGTGGTTGTGGTGCATTGGGACACACATTTGCCATATGGTCACCACCACAGGTGTAACAACGCTTGTTCATTAGCACCCTAGGTTTACTAGAAACTCCTAGTTTCTGGGCCACTTTTTCTGCAAGGTCTTCTATTGAGCTAGACAATTTTGTGGATGCTAGAGATGAACAGTCAAAGTCCTTATAGACCTTTGAGAGTTCCAACTCGTCCCCTAAGTTGTCCTCAATGTCTATACAAATTCTTACACATTGCTCTAGCGTTCTGGGTTCTTTTAGGTACACGTAGGAGCGTAGTTTAGAGCTCAACAAGCCATCTAAAAACAATGACACTTGCTTGGCTTGTGAGGGTAGCTCTTGCATTGGACATCGTTCAACATATTGTCTAAACCTACGTCCTGCCAGTCTGACTGTTTCCTGAGGGGTCTGTTTAAAGCTATGAATCAACGAAGACGTGTCATGTCTGATCCCACTTTTAGAGAATTCAGTGATGAATGACTCTAAAAAGTGATGGATGTCTCTAAATTGCCTTTGTTGCAAAGGTTGGAACCAAGTTAAAGCGGTATTCTTTAACGTTAGTCCAAATGCATTGTATTGCGTGAACATGTCTTCAACTTGTTCTGCTCTTAGTACTTGCTTGAATTCTGCGACGTGGTCATAGGGATCTCCTGTCCCATCAAAGTAATTCTTCATTGATTTTACTAACTGTGTGGGTCTCAATATTCTTGCGTGTTCGCGTGGTCTAGGTAGAGGAAAATCATCTCTACCACCTGGTATTCCATGATCTCTTTGTCTATCCGCTCTATTAGTGTTCGTGGTTGTTCTATCTCTCCCTATGGGGTGATTAAGGCTTACTTCCGGTCTCTCTTTATTTCCCTCTCTTTGATTTCCATGGGCTGAGGATGTTCCTGCCCCTTGTTGACTTGTATTCATGTTCGTTCTAGATGGAGGGAATACCAATTCACCTCTCCATGTGTATGTGTTTTTAGCACGGTCAGGCACCACAAAGACTCTTTCTGAAGTCTCATCCAGGTATACAACCTTTCCAGGTGTATCCGGGTCCTTGAACTCGTATATCGTGATGATTCCTACCTCACTAAGTAGTTCTGTCTTGTATCTCCAAAAGGCTTCATCAGTTTCTTTATTTACAAACAACTCTATGCTTCTGTTGTCCTGAGGGATCCATTCCGGGATTAGTACTCGTGTCAGTACAGATTTCCCTCTAGGTGTTCTAGGCTCTTCTAATGGTTCTTTTCCTTGAGATTTTGTTTCCGTCTCTGGTTGAATCACGCCAAACTTGTTGGTATTGTTTGGCTGCGTACTTAAGATGTACATCGTTCCTTCCTTGTCTATGTACGCGTCTCTCTCGAATTTCACCACCGGACGTTCCAATCCAATGGGTTGATCGGGGTTGTGCATTTGCACCACTTGCCTTCGCAAACCATCCTCATAGATGCGAGCACCTAATCGGTTGGTTCGGAGAAACTCTAGTTGAGTCCTATAGGGTCCTTCTGGTTTTTCTAAATAGGCTACATTTGACCCTCCTTCTGGTTTTTCTGTGCTAAATGCCATTTCTGAATCACTAGTATCTGAGCTCTCGTAGGGATAACTAGTGTTCAATTGTTGAGCCCACGATCGTGCAGTAGTTCTTACACTTGCCTCTGATGATCTAAGGCTTTGCCGGTCTGACTTACCTATATGTTTGCCCGATCTAAGGTTCATTAATTTTCTTCCTTGCACACTCAGTACACGCTCAGATCGTCACAGATTCTTTGTTATTACTTTCTTGATTCTTTTTAAATTTCTTTAGATTATTGTCTTAATGTATGCATCAGGAATTCGACTTTTCGTGGTACTTTGAGTTCTCGTCCCGTCAGACTTATGTTCTTTCCTTTAGGTTTTCGTGTCACACACCTTTACTTTAGTCTTGAACTTGATAAATTTAATTCTCTTGAACTTGAGGTGTTCCTATCGTCCTAATCCACAATGCTAACGTTTATCCTAAGCTAAGAATTGACGGAGGGGGTTGAGTAATCTTCCAACCTCGAGTCAGCTTTTCTGGTTGCTCTGATGCCCAAGAAGCCGCGCTTCCCAAGATTTATGCCCTTCACTGCCTTGCCTTGGTTGCCTTTGATTGCCCTTGCTAGACCTGGAAAAATCCAATATTAGACCAATTCACAGTTGGATGATCAAGCACTTGAGTATATACACCTTTTAAGTCCCTTCCCTTTTGCCCAAATTTTCAATGGTTGCCCCCTGGCTTTCTAGTCCCAAACTAGTTCAACCTCAAAATAGCTTTCTAACGAGCTATTAAGCTCAAAAAATGGACTTCGGATGAAAAATTTATGACCGTTCAGGCCCTGGGGGGTAAAAACTGACAAACAGGTTTTTCTCCAAATATGAGCTAAGGGGTCTCCTATGAGTCTAATCACCCAAAAATTTCCCAAAAATAGCCCCAAAATTGGCCAAAAATTGAAACCCTAAAATTTGCGATGGGGGTGCACAATCGCGATGGTCTGAGATGATCGCGATGGTCTGGGACCGTCGCGATGGCGTGAGGGTGAACCGTCGCGATGGCGTGAAAGTGGACAATCGCGATGGCGTGAAAGTGGACAATCGCGATGGTCTGAAGTGCACCGTCGCGATGGTTCGATCAGGCGGACAATCGCGATGGCGTGAGTGTGAACCGTCGCGATGGCTCGATCAGGCGGACAATCGCGATGGCGTCAGTCAACGGTCAACGTGCACAATCGTGATGGTCCAAAGTGAACCGTCGCGATGGTCACAGATGCGATGGCTTGAGCCAATCGCGATGGTCTGGACGCGATGGCGTGAGCCAATCGCGATGGTCCAAAATTTTCGGGTTGTCGCGATGGTGTGAAGTGCGAGCCGTCGCGATGGTCTCGCTTGCCACGTGGCACCGTCGGCGCGATGGCGTGAGCCAATCGCGATGGTGTGGGGTCAACCGAACAATCGCGATGGTCCGCGAACAATCGCGATGGTCCGCGAACAATCGCGATGGTCCGCGAACAATCGCGATGGTCCAAATGAACCGTCGCGATGGCGTGAGACCGTCGCGATGGTCCGGCCGAGCCGTCGCGATGGCGTGAGCCTATCGCGATGGTGTGACACAATCGCGATGGTCTGAGACCGTCGCGATGGTCCACCAAACTGAGAATTTCTGAAATGCGTCTGTGGATTCGTAGATGCGCAAGGGTCGCCTACACGCCTGTGTGGTCGCTTACCTCAAATTCTGAAGTTTGCAGACCATCACGATGGTCTGACACACTCGGAAATTTCTGACAGAAGGTGATTTTCTTACCTTTTTGCAGCCTTCCTGATGCACTAGAGTACTGTTCCTGCAAGAAAACTCAAGAAAGCAAAAGCACACACAAGCACAAAAGCTCTCTCTCACTCTCTCGCATGCACAAATGAGGGGAAATGAGGAGAATGGGTGGATATGGTGAATTTTCTGATTTTTTTGGAGATGAAGATGATGATGCGGTGATGAAGATGGAGTGTGGGGGAGGTGAAAAACAACAAAAACTAAGTAAAAACAACAACAAAAACTAAGTAAAAACAACAACAAAAACTGAAATTTTTACCTTCCAACGCCACTTCTTGCTATACTCTTACCATCACATATTCGTCCTAGACTCGATCCCCGGCAACGGCGCCAAATTTGGTGTTGCTCTAGCACAATGGTGAGAACCACGTTAAGAAGCTCCACCTCCTTAATGTCAATCCGCAGAAGAGATAGGAGTGATATGAAGATCGTGAATGTGAGATGAAGTGAGAGAGTGAGAGTGAAGGTGAGAAGCATAGAAATGCACACACACATACACACACACTACGAAGAGACAAGCAAGACACCATGGAAGGTGAGAAATCAACTCTATTACTCAATAGCACTCTTACAAGCTCAAAAATAGCTCTAAGCTCACACTAGCTCACCTCAAAAATGAGCTCTCTAGCTCTTTTTATAGTTTCTAGACTAGTTTTGACCGGTTTCACATCTAGTGACCGGCATAGTTAAAAATTAGGTCCTAGATGCTATTTGGAAGGGTAAACGATGTCTAAAAATAACGAAAATTGATACGCTTGTTCTACCTAAGCTCCTCAAGCTCGAGGACTCCTCGACTTGCACAAAATGGAGCTATGGATTACAAAATGGGGTTTTCTATGTTACATATGTTACAATAGTGATAAAAATCACTGTTGGAGGTTTTTGAAAAGTATTTTTAGAACATGATTCTTTGAAAAAAGATTTGACTGGCTCCCTGCTCCGTTGTTACATTCTTCCGCGTCGTCTGTGCCTCTGGCTGCTTCCAACATCATTGAATATTTGTTACAGGATTTTATGGTGATTCACAAGAAATCCACACCATGTCATCCTCAGGCCAATGGTCAGGCTGAAAGCACTAATAAGATCCTTTGTAACGTACTGACGAAACTCATGAACAACAAACGTTCAGATTGGGACAAACAGTTACATCATGCTGTTTGGGCATATCGAGTGGCCTACAAGACCGTACTCAATGCAACTCCCTTTCAGATGGTTTTTGGTCAGAATGCAGTGCTTCCTTTGGACTTCTTGATACCGACCCTTAAGGTTGCACAAGAACATCAGTGGACCGGCCATGAATTATCAACAAGAATAATGGACTTGGAACGATTAGGAGAAACCAGGCTAAAGGCAGCAACAGGAATATATGCAGCGAAGAAGCGACAGAAAGCATATTTTGATGCACATGTGAAAGATAAAGGCCTAAAAGAAGGAGATTTAGTTCTAGTATATACGCTAAAGCAACACGCACGTAAGTTAGAAAAGCGAGGTTATGGACCTATGATCATTAACAAACTCTCGACAAGTGGAGCAGTACAGCTAGCCACCTTAGAAGGAGACATAATGCCTAATTATATTAGTGGCTGTAGAGTCAAGTTATATGAGGAACCTCTTACTGAGGATATGCTTAGACGACTCACGTTGTCAAAGAAGCGTAAGGAGGAAGAAAATAGAATACGAGCGAAAGCTCAGGCAGAAGCAATAGAACGCATTAAGCGCATGAAGCTAAGAAGACAAGGACTAGGGAGAGAACAGTATAACCATCTGGAAACAACACCCAGATATCCCATGGCTATGTGTGAGGTAAAGTCACAAACTCATCCTAGCATAGTGGACAGGAGACCATTTATTACAGTCAAGCTAGAGCACGGCAACCCTTGCCGAGAGCTCAGGGCTTTAATTGACTCAGGTGCTGCGACTAGTGCGATTAGATGGTCCCACTATAAGGATTCAGGAATAGAAATGCGGCCAATTGAGGCATACCTCATAGGGCTAGGAGGCATGGAAACCCCTTGCATGGGTGAGGTGGACCTTCCTATCCTCATTAAGGATGTGACCATGACAGCGAAGCTACTAGTGTGCCATGATGACGACCTGATAGAACCCCTAATCCTTGGCCAAGATTGGCTATACGATCACTCAGTGGACCTAAATCTTAGACAAGGCTCCTTACAGATTGGAACCTTAGAGTAGAAGCGAGTGATACCGCTTGACTTCCCTAACGGCATTCCAATTGAGGTTTGTAACCCTAGACCCTATGAAATACATGCGACGGAAGACCGGAAGATCTTGGGTCAGATCAGTCACGTTACGTCTACACCAACCCACTCGGGCTTGGCTGTGGACAGTTGTCAATCAGAAGGACGACAGGAGATCTTCCCTGGGGCTTCCTGCAAACTAGAAGGGGCAGCTACCCAACCGCTAGGGCAGATGGACACAATCAGCGGTCAGGTGGGTTGCATCAGCGGCCAAATGAGCACAACACCCTGCGGTGCTCATCCTTCCAAACTTGCTGTGGACTGGCCTAGATTAAAGATAAAGAACGAATCACTTCCTAATGGGCAGGTCACGCAAGTGTTGGATCTCCCTTCTTTTCCAAAGCAGAGCGTCCAATGGACCTCTCAAACCCAACCACGAAGGAGTCAACCACAACAGAGGAACCCAGACCGACGACACCACCAGATAAGGCAAGGAAAGCAGCAGTATCAACATCACAGAACAAGTGGCACGAGACAAATATGGGTGCCAAAAGGACAGCAACCACAGGCTATTGGCAACACTACAGACAAGAACAGGACAAAGTTTCAAAAGAAGCAGAGTCAATATCCAAAGTCCCCTCGATCTTCTTCTACAAGTACAAATACTCGGCAGATTTGGATCGCCAAGAAGTATCTTATCAATCGACCCACACCCATGCAAATTTGGGTACCCAAACAATGTATTATAGCCCAACCCTCAAGCCATGTAATATATACCCCTCCGAAATCTTTTCATCCTTCAATACCACCAAACCCGATACCACTTTTTGTCCCTCAGCAGAAACACACCACCCACTCAAAGACTCTTAGGAAATGGATACCGAAACGTATCCAGACGTCTTCATGTACCCCCTTATCTAACAATTCTTCCACCCCGTTTAAACTCCACCCTTGTAATTATTCACCCTCAACCAAACCTTGTATGAATTCATACACCAAAACCCCACATCAGGCATAATAAAAGCTCATCAAGAAATGTATGCATAATCTGACCATGTAGGCATCTAGAGACATGCATTAGCTCTGCAAAAAATCATTGCATCAATCACTTCATGACACTTGGCTACACGGGTTACACATCGGTTATGGAAAGGGATTGTGGTGTCACCTTAATGGGATCATAATTAATTTCCATACTAATGTGCTAATCTTTTGTAGCAGATCTTTTCCATTAGCTCGTCAGTCATCATGCAAACCGAAGAAGGACCATCAGAAGCTGGCCCAAGCACACCAATGGCCAATATTGGAGAATTACTCGCGGAATCTCATCCGACGATGCAACCACCAGAGTTTCAAGGCTTTCCAGGACCCATGCCAATCGACGATCCTCCTAGAGGATATACTGAGAAGATTCATCGTAACTCTCACTGGTTTCAGGGCCTAGCAGGACCCTTAGCAGACGCTGATTTCATATTTGAGGCCAATTTGGCATTTGATCTTCGCACATGGGCCAAGTACCAGTTCTTTTCAAGAGAATTTGAAGGACTGCAGAATACACAAGATTTAACGCACGTTTGGGCACGAGCGGGATTTACAGAATATTTTAGTGACCCTCTACCTAAACCCAATTTTTACAGATGCTTTTACCTAGTAACCACCTTGACAGCTTCAGAGAACAAGGATCTACCCGGAACATTCATGTTACCATCCTTGGTAAATGACCCTCCATTCAGAAGGTTTTATTTGTCCAAAGATTTAATTCGCGCAGCTCTCAAAATACATGGAACACACACTCCGACGGAGAGAGAACGGCTAGTTCTAGAGCCGATGAAGCGTGGTGACGTTACTAAGTGGGAGGATATTTCAGCTATAATCCCTGAGCTCTCCAAGCCATTGCGGATATGCATGCAGCATTTTGCTTTCCCAGCTCAGGATCGTTTTACCATGCCCCACAAGAGAATCTGGTTTGGTTTATACTTAGCATGTACTGGACCCCAAATGGTTGATCTAGCTAGCTGGATAATTGATCAGCTCTATTTGGCACAATATAGATGGGAACGAAAGAAAGTCATCAATGGATGTTGTGCGCTTACGAGAATTATATATATGTGCTTGGCGTATGACTTACCGATTGAGCGAGCCATGACAAGTGAGGAACTGAAAGCATTCAAAGGGCCCACTAAGAAGGCTAGAAAGTCTAGCAAAGGCAGAGCCGAAAAGCGGATGAGAGGCACTATCCCGTGCTTACAAGTCCCGGAATCAACCTCACCACAACCATCTCCAGAGCAGTCATCGACAGCAGCCACTCCCACAGTACAACCTATTCGCATCAGATTATCAAGACCAGTTGTAATGGAGGGCACCACCAGTACTGTTGCACCTCAAGCAGACACAACCCCAGAACTTGTCACCACGGCAGCAAAACTTCCCACCACTATTGGTGCGGAAGCGTTCTCTTTTCCAATACCCCATTTAGAAGCAGAACAAGCAGCGCCACTGAACACAACGTTCGATTTTGAAATGCCCGATGCATTCTCCAGTGAGTTCCAATTTTCAGAAGGACAATTGTTTTCTCAAGAATATGAAAGGCCCAGCTATCCCACCACACCCCGGGATCAGCCACAAGGACAGATTGTGTCTAGCTCTGATGATGAAAGAACAGCAACCGATGACGACGAAGGCGATGACGAAGCCAGCCAGGGCACTCACGAATCCCAAGAGCATGAACAGACAGATGGCCAAGGCCAACAAACAGACACACATGGTGATAGAAGTACCCATGAAGATGAAACTTGTGAAGCAGAAGCTTACACACTGGCTATTAAGAAGCTGTATAGAACTATGGAAAAAGTTTGGGCACGCAAAAAGCTGACTGAGGAAGAGAGTCAAGCCATAATAGAATAGGAACTTGTCACAGGCGGATTCAAAGACGCATACATCAAAGGATTCAGAGAGTTAGTCAAATCAGTAGGCTCCAACGAAGCCCTTAGGTACTTGCAAAGAAAGCCACTACCACAGTTTGACCCCCGCAGAGTGCGACTACTTTCCAAGCCCGACGAATACATTCGTATATCAACAGGAGCACAGTCTTCAGAACAAGCCAGGGAGGCACGCCTCGTCCCCGAAAGTTCGTTGGCAGCAAAAACCATCCTTGTAGATTCCCCACCCCGCGCTACAACTGTACATACCTCACTAGTCACTGAAGTACCGACCACCCCAACCGCTCCTCCATCTCCGCCCGTCCATCCAGCCTCCCCTCTTCACCCTCCTTCCCCCAGACCAACATCTTCATTCGCCGGTGGCGTAGTAGAAATCGTCTTTACGAACACTAACCCCACAATTCCCGCACCCAGTAGACCTAGTCTACCCCCTCACACATCCACCTTTCCATTCAACCCATTCCTCCATCCAGCTTTTCCATCCTTCCCCACAACTCCAAGACCCCTTTTTCCATTCCCACCACCCTTAACCTTCTCCCCAATCTCACCTCCCCGACCCACTGTAACCCCTTTTTCCCCTTTCCACCCAGCTGCACCAGCTAGTCCCCCTGTAGATTACTCCTCAACCTTTGTAAATCCCGTATTTACACCAGCACAAGCACCCACAGTCACACCCATATTCACGGTCACCACACTGGACACGTCCAATGACATGGACATCTCACCACCCACTGCACCATCACTCACTTCACTCACGGCACAAACATATTTAGGCACCTCACAATTTTCCACAATCACCACAGCATCCACCTTCCCACCCCCATTCCCCATTCCCTTTGCATCTACACCCACTGCATCTTCATTTAGCACCCCTTTAATACTATCACCCACTGTAGATAATGCATTTCGACAGATGTTCATGTGTATGACACAAGTAAGAGATGAGTTCACATCTCTTGGCGATAATTACCAACAGCTGCAGAGGACAACCAATGACTTACAGTCGCAGCGTCTATTGAGAATGCCTCTCTGAACACCCGATACCAGGAATTACACGAGGCATATCACAAATTGGAACTAGAAAGCGAAGAAAAGACCAAAGAAGCCACTGCCGACCTGGATAACTTATTAAGAGCCCAGACAATGCGCAACGCAACACTAACAAGAAATATGGGCTTACTCAGAAGACATCTAGCAGCAGCAAAGGAAGAAAACCAGTGCTTACAGGACCAGAATCGAGAAAACTTAGAAGCAGCCCTAGACCATCCAGACCAACCACTCAGTCCTAGTCGGTTCAAAGCCATTCCCTCAGACTCGATGAGGATGCTGCTAGAAGATCATGTAAGACTGCTAGATGAATACGACCGCATGAGCGAGGAGTTACAGAAACTGAAAGAAGATCATAAATTACTCCAGTTACGAGCACCGGCACACCCAGACATACCAGCACCTGTGGACCCCTCTCCTGACATCTTAGAGGGACTCAACGCATTACGGGCCCATGTATCAAACCTTGAAGCAAGGATTGCAGTATATGAAGCACCACCAAGGCCAGATTCCCCACCTGAGCTACCAGCTGAGGAAGAAACTGTCACCATCCCGGTGGAGGAAACGTTTGAAGAGGCGTACGAGCCACAACCAATCCTAGGCGGATGCGTCACGGCCGAAGGCCACATGACTTACGAACTCCCAACCCCCGCGTGGATGAAGACAATTGAGGAACTTGGAACAATGCACTCAGCTAGAGTAGAGGCACAATTACATGCCATGGTGATGATAGAAGAAAGAATTTTACAATCTCCATTCTTTGCTCATTTGGCCCCACAATGATACATATCTGGGCATGAGCTACTGTATAAACCGTATTTTATGTTAATGGCCGAATACCAGTTAGCCATTGAGAAAGAAACCCGTAAGAAACCATCGCATGCGACTCAATTCGAAGAGGACGATTTGCCACTTGATGCACAACAACGAGAGATCTATCAACCAGAGTGGCGGAAAGATTTACTATAGAAGTATCCAGAAATGATGAGTACATGGGTAAAGGCACCTTTGCATTTAAAGTACAACCCATGTTGGGGACCAGTACCACGACGCCGCTCCTGGACTGCCTTCGCTATTAAGGTACAAAACAATAAGCAGTGCCAGGACTGGTTGAATTACCCCTATTTTAAGCCACCCATCGATTTACCAACTGTAGGCTACATGATGGCTACAATTCGCCACTGGCTCCCTAGATTAAAGCATATGGACGATATAGCGGCGCACATGACTGTCAAAATCTTTGACATGATGCAAATGGTTTTTAAAGTATTCCGACGCGTCAAAGCACCTCATGTAAACACCGTAGGCTTTGAGCATGGCAATTTCGATCTGGTATATGATATGAGTACAACGCCATCGCTACGGGTGTGTTATGCCTGGCATTGCAGAATAAAGTACCTACCGGCGTGCTACAAGCAGAAGTTCGAAGAGATGTTCACAACCGGCTTCTGGGAATACAATTCAGAGGTATTCATAAGCAGACCTACACATTTATTACACTTATTTGCCTGTGAACGAATGGTCTATTCCACACACTATCAGCTCCCGCCACCGGAAGAACCACAACCAATAGATTGGGAGAAACTCGAGGCTGACTTGGCCCGAGGCATTCGTATCTCCGAGCACACCCTCGCTCAAGACCTCCTACAGAACTATATCCAGCAGACCTCACAACAAGGTTCTGTCAGGGACGACAGAAGCGAGAGGGAAGGGGGTGTTGGAAGCAGCCAGAGGCATAGAAGACGTGGAAGTATGTAAAGACGGAGCAGGGAGCCAGTCGAATCTTTTTTCAAAGAATCATGTTTTAGAAATACTTTTCAAAAACCTCCAACAGTGATTTTCATCACTAATGTAACATATGTAACATAGAAAAAACCTTTTCTTAATTTCTAGCTCCATTTTGTGCAAACCGAGGAGTCCTCGAGCTTGAGGAGCCTAGGTAGAATGCACGTAGCAATTTTCGTTATTTTTAGACACCGTTTACCCTTTCAAATAGCATCTAGGACCTATTTTTTAACTATACCGGTCACTAGATGTGAAACTGATCAAAACTAGTCTAGAAACTATAAAAAGAGCTAGAGAGCTCATTTTTGGGGTTAGCTTGTTGGAGTAGAGAAGAGCTTAGAGCTATTTTGAGCTTGTAAGAGTGTTATTGAGTAATAGAGTTAATTCTCACCTTCCATTGTGTCTTGCTTGTCTCTTCATAGTGTGTGTGTATGTGTGTGTGCATTTCTATGCTTCTCACCTTCACTCTCACTTCATCTCACGTTCACGATCTTCATATCACTCCTATCTCTTCCGCGGATTGACAATTAAGGAGGTGAAGCTTCTTAACGTGGTACTTACCATTGTGGTAGAGCAACAGTGATGAAAATCGTGTTTCTCACGATTTTGTGATAAGAATCGTGTTTTTCACGATTCTGTGATGAAAATCGTGTTTCTCATGATTTTGTGATAAGAATTGTGTTTTTCACGATTCTTTGATAAGAATCATGTTTTCCACGATTCTGTTGTAAAAAATCGTGTTTCTCACGATTTTGTGATAAGAATCGTGTTTTTCACGATTTTGTGGTGAAAATCGTGTTTTCCACGATTTTGTTCCGAGACAATCGTGATTGCTCACAATCGTTAGAAAACACGATTTTCTTATGAAAATCGTGCTCTGGGAATCGCGATTTTGTGTTTTGTTTCAGAGAATCGCGATTTTGTATTTGACTACAGAATCGCGATTCTGTGCAGAGTTCTGAAAAAAATTTAGGTTGTTTATTTTTGAGTTTTGTTTTCTCACAAAGATTCGCCTAATTGAAATTTTATCATGCAATAAAAGAGCTTTCACAAAATTATTATTATTTTTCTGTAAAATTCAAAATCCTAAAAGTCGCGATTCCGTGATTTTACTGTTTCCTGAGTTTTTTTGTGTTCAAAACATAAGCTAAGAACTTGAGATAATGCAAAAATTGATTAGGAAATCCTTACCTTGCTAGCTTGATCAGAAAATGTCCAAAAGCTTGTGTTTGCTGAAAGTCGCGATTCTGTTCTTGCTCTCACTCTCTCTCTCTTCCTCACTCAAATGAGTTTTCTTTTGAGATTCCAGGGTTTTATAGTGTTCACAAAATCACGATCTTGTGCAATTCCCTCAGAATTTTCACTTTTTTCTTGTCCAATTTTTATTCTTCAACAATTTTATGGTTTTAATCCACAATTCCTAACTTTTCATCATTGATCACTCCCATTATCCACTGGTGAAAATCGCGATTCTGTACTTAATTTCCCAATTTTACTTATTATCCTCAATTTTCTCAAATATTTTTTGAAATTTGTATTCCTTAACCCACTTTATGAAATTCTCTTACAACCTCTTACGTCTATACCCAAATAGGCAGAAAAAAATTCAACTTCTTTTTCTTACAAGAAATCGCGATCCTGTGCAGAGAATCGTTTTTTTCTGAACTTCTTGTTTTTTGCAATTCTGAGTCTTCTTTCCTCTTAATCCTCTTCAAGACTCTTTACCAATTCCAATTCAGTTGTCACCTGCAGTTTTACATCATTAACAAAAAATTAACCAAAAAATCGCGATTTTGTGAATAGAAACATATTTTTCTGCTTTTCTAGTTTTTAGCAAAAAAAAAAAAATCTTCCACTTGGTCTCCTTCACTCTTAATCAACCACACTTCGGTTCAACTTCCTAAGGAAAAAAGAATTTTGTTTGAATGTTTTTTTGAATTTTATGATTTTTTTTTAGTATTTTGCCCTAAATTAAGGTAAGCACTTCACTTAGGGTTTCTTGTTTAGTGATCTATTGATCCTGTGTTTCCTAATTGGTTATGCTCTTTTATGATTTGCTATCTAATCAGCTCATGAGCAAAACTTCCCAAAGAAAAATGTGCTAAGAAGTTCAAATATCAATTTATGCAAAGATAAACTCACACTTTTTTTTCTTTTCAAGATGCAACTAAGCTTTTCTCAAGATTATTGCTTTGCCTTGTTTAACAAATGGATCTTATCTTCCTGCATGTAGCTACTTTTCTTGACTTTCCTCAATGCAATCATGTTATCTATCCCTAAGATCAACAATTTTGCTTGGTACTTGGTCAAAAAGCACTCTACAAATGCAAAGATAGACACATTTTACCTTATCTTCAGCTTTCTTGATTCAGTTTGTCACATATCTGCACTTTACTTCTCAAAAATGATATGAGCAACTATCAATTTGCAAAAATTTCATCACTTCTTATTCTCAAAAAGATTATATATTGCTTTCTTTTCCCAAAAGAAAAACAAAGAAACCTACCTTTTCATGTTTCCATTTCTTGATTAAAGAGTATTACCTTTTCAATGTGTTCAATACCATCAACATTAGAAGATCCAGCAAGGTCCAACTTCAATGAAGCTTTTGCTATACTCCCCGGCAACGACGCCAAAAAATGTTTATTGTTAACCTTTGGAGTTATCCTCTCCAATCATTTAGCATAAAGAATTAACAATACATCTTATATTTGTCAATCCTGGAAGTATACAAGAGACCACAACCCCTTCTAGATGATAGAATCCAAGAAATAAGAGAAAACTGGCTCGATTTCTGAGAAATAATGAAAATGAAGAGGAATTTCTAGGGTTTTGATTATTTTGAGCAATACTACAACATTTCCAATGATCTTGGTGTCTAAAGTGTGTTATTTTCTCAGCAGAATACAATCATGAAGTCAAATCTCAAAAATGATACCTGTAACCCTCAAACGAGACAATCGAGATTCTGTGAAATTTGATGATTTCCATCTCCAGCATCATTCTTCAACAATTTCTCACTCAACACATCATAAATCAACTCTCTTCATACACATTCATCAGAAATACACAATAGAAGCTTACAAATTCCATGGATACACATAGAATAGACTCAACAAATCAAAGAAATTCACACAAGAGGAAGAACCACAATTTTCTGGAGGAAACTCTCTCTCTTTGCTTGGATAGCATCAAATACAAATAACCAACCCTCTCAAAATAGAGGAAATTGTCTTTTATACATTTTCAAGTGTCCCTTTTCACACTTGAATTTTGGTCCTTTTCCCTTCTAATCTAAAAATATGCTATCTAGGAGTTTCCAAAAATTCTAGAAAAAATACATATGATTCTAATCTATATGAGGAAGACTCTTCCTCATTTTTACATTGTTTGCATAAATATTTTTACAATTTTTGGCATTTTACAATTATTTTCCTCTCAAAAATAGAGAGAAAGTCATGAACGTATGAAAAGGCAATGGGCAAAGAAGATGAGTGAACTCGAGGAAAGTTTGCAAGAGACCAAAGCCAAAATAATAGAAATCACATCTCAAATGCACTCTCACACATCACCTCCACTACCATCTCCATCACCTTCAATCCCCCAACCTTCTAATCTGCCACACATAACCCACCCACCACCCCAAGTAGGATCAGCCTTAGCACATCCCACTCCTGAGGACATAGACATGATGCTTAGGGCATATCAGGTCAGAATCGAGGAAGGGCCAAATGTAACCGATCATGAAAAGTGTTACGCCAGAGCGGACCTAGAGCTCGAACGAACAAAACTTTGCACCAAGATGGTGGAATTGGCACAAGCCATCTTTGAGGCCAGTCGCCTTTTCAATTGCTCTAGCTCCACTAGAACATCATTGTATTTTGATGGTCTATTAGAGAGATTGGAGAGGTTAATTGCAAAGTCCAGAAAAGGAGTCACCGCCCAGTCTAAGGAGAGTGCAAATGATAGAATAAGCATTCGTCCCCAGGAATCTTATGTGCCTAACTCCACAGAACCAGACACCTCTTCTTCTATGAATCGGTATTCACCTGAATTCTTGCAAGAGATTCAAGAAAAGAAATGGGCTAAAGAAAATGAGATCCTCCTCCAATTGAACTTGTGGATGACGCGCACGATCAATTCCCACAAGACATTCCCTCCATTTATGGAGATCAGGAGAGTGCTCAATCTCATGAGAGATTAGACTTTGAGTCTAATTCCTTACAAGAACTACCCCATTTCACACGTCCATGGGAAGCTAAGTCAACTTGCATGAGAGCATCCACGATCATGATAAGAAACCAAGACTTAATCATACCTAGGAACACAAAGGGAGTGAAAAACACTAAAGTGCAGTGCAATCTCACTTTAGAAGAGCTACTCAGGGTTAGGCCAGAATTGTGGAAACATGTAGCCAAACAAGTGCCGCACGCAGCAAAACCTCATTCCCAGTAGGATCTCATAGAACGGTGCCAGAAATGCCCTTGGACAAGATAGGAGACATGAGCGAAGGAGAAGAAGGAAACACCTATCTTCCCGTTACCCATTAGGGGTACACAACCAAGGCAATTTTGGACTCCGGTGCAGGAGTTGCACACTAAGTGGGTATCCCCCATTGTAGTGGTGCCCAAAAAGAACGGCAAACTAAGTGTATGCATTAACTTGAAGAAGGTTAATGCAGCCACTATCAGAGATAGTTATCCGCTTTCTATCACTGAGCATCTATTAGAAAGGGTAGCAGGCAAAGAAGTGTACAACTTCTAGATGGGTTCTCTAGTTACAATCAAGTAGCCATTGCACCAGAAGATCAGCATAAGACGGCTTTTGCCATAGAGTGGGGCATATTTGCTTTTCAAGTAATGCCATTTGTTCTAACCAATGCGCCTGCAACCTTCTAGAGACTGATGTGCCATGTGTTTAAAGAGTTCCTCAGGAAGAATTTGGAAGTCTATGTTGATGATCTCTATGCTCATTCCAACATTAGACAGACCCATATACCTGAACTCAGGCAAATCTTTGACAAATGTAGAGAATATCAAGTCTGCTTGGACCCAGATAAGTGCATTTTCATGGTAAGGCAAGGCAAGATTCTCACACACATAGTGTCAAAGAATGGCATATCCACTAACGAAGAGAAAGTGAGAGCTATCATTGAACTACCTAGGCCAAAGAATGTCAAGGAAGTGCAAGCTTTCATGGGGCATTGTGGTTATTATGGACATTTTATACTGATGTATGCCATCATTGCAAAGCCTCTGTACGGACTATTGACCAATTTTGAGTGGACTAATGAATGTGAAAAATCCTTCAATGAGCTTAAACGACGATTATGTTCAGCACCAATCTTGACTACACTAGATTGGAATAAGCCATTCCATGTCCATGTGGATGCCTCCAATTATGCTATTGGGTGTGTACTTGCACAACCTACGGGCGAAGGTAATATGGATCTTCCAATTGCCTATGCTAGTAGATAGTTAAATACAGCTGAACAAAATTATACCACTACTGAGAGAGAAGGATTAGGCATGGTGTATGCGGTTAAAAAATTTAGACACTACTTGCTTGCAAACAAGTTTAAATTTTTTATTGATCACCAAGCTCTACTTTACTTGGTAAACAAGACATGCAATATAGGTAGATTAGTAAGATGGTTCCTCTTACTAATGGAATATGACTTTGAGGTAGTAGTGAGGAAGGGAAAGACTCACTTGAGAGCAGATCATCTCTCGAGGCTCACATCTGGAGAGGCCCCACAAGGAGTATTAGATGACCTTCTTGATGCTTACTTGTTTAATTTAGAGGTTGTACCACAGTGGGCCAAGAACTTAGTGCCAGTACTAACATATGGGACTAAACATCCAATAGTAAACACTCAAGATAGGGAGGTAGTAAAAGCCCAGAAGTACCATATCATGGCAGGGAGTATGTACAAACATACAAATCAAGGAATATTAGCTTGTTGTGTGGAAGAGGATGAGTATGCAAAGTGGTTGCAATTAGCACATGTGGGTGCATTAGAGCAACACTACTCAAGACAAAGAACGTTACAGACATTGAGGAGACTCGGAGTGCATTGGGCAACTATGGAAGCAGACGTCCATAGGATGTGCAAGGATTGCCCAATTTGTCGTACTAAACCACTAGTGGAACATGCCACTCTTTATCGGGTGTCTTTAGTGCCAGATTGGAGCGAACCATTAGTAGCTTTTTTGAGGACGAGAACCTTTCCCCAAGATATGATATTGGCTAGACAAAGGAGCTTAGAACAAGAAGCTTTAGACTATACTCTCATTGGAGATAATCTATACAGACGAGGAAAAGATGGGTATCTTAGATTATGTGTCCACGAGAGTGAGTATCATACGATCTTGGAAACTGCTCACCAAGGTGTAGCAGGAGGACACTTTGGACCAGATAGAGTGATCAAGGCAATACTATTTGCAGGTCTTTAGTGGCCCACGCTTCACATGTCTCCAAATTGATTGGGATCTAGTGGCTGGAACCAAGTCAAGGCTGTTCTTGTGAGAGTGAGTCCAAAGGATTCATATTGTACAAAGAATTCATCCACTTGTTCAGCTCTGAGAACTTCTTTAAATTCAACTATGTGATCGTAAGGTTCTCTTGTGCCATCATAGTGATTTCTCATGCACTTAGCCACTTGAATCAATCTTAATCTTCTTATGGGCTCTAGTTGTCTAGGCATGATAGGATTTGCTGGTCTAATTGGAGGTATTCCAGGTTGCATCCCTAGTGGTGGTGTTGGTCTCATTGGTGGTTGATATTGGTTTCCTAGTCCAGGTTGAGTTTGATTGTGTGCTTGCAGTCGTGGCATTGTAAATTGCACATGGATGTGATTTGAAACACTCCGATGGCTTCTTTGTCTTGACATTGTATGTTCTGTCTCTTGTTGTGTCCCAAAGGGATTTTGAGAGGTGGTTGCCTGCTCTCGCTGAGGGAATACTAGCAACCCCATGTACTTCAATCGAGCCCTATCAATGGCATCAACAAGCCAGTATCTTCTTTGGTTCTTGTCTAGGTATGTGACTCTAGACTCATCTTCAGGGTCTTTTAACTCATATAAGGTAATTAGACTTTCCTCTTGTCCACTTGTAGGTGAGTCAGTTTGTACGAGTAAGTCTGATCCATGGATCAAGTAGACCTCCAGTAAGTAATCATCTTGAGGTATCAAATCCCCTCTCAAGACTCGGGTTACTACTGATTTGCCTCTGGGGGTAGTTACTAACTCTTCACGGTCTGGTCTTCCTGAACTTTCTTATCCTTCTAACTCTCCTCTCTCATTGATCCAGCTTGGGTGTTCTGTTTGTTGGAGGATAAACACTCCTATGTGCACAACAAAAGCAAATGAACCCTCCTAGGATCCTGAAAATTTTCAAACATAGGCTCTGTATTTTCTGAGTTTCTCTGAGTATATGCAGAGATTGAAAATAATATTTTGCAGGCATAAACTAGACTTTAAGAGCTTTCAAATGAGAGTAAAATCACTCCATTTGGATACTGGATGATGCCTCAACCAGCTGCAACAAAACAGATAACTTGATCTCTTCATAGAGTATGAGCTAACTAGACAGACACTATGATGGACATTTCTCTACACATGTGCAGGCACTGAACTTGAGACTTATAGCAGACAAAGTAGAACTTATAAGCTTTCCAACAAGACAAAAATCATTGCAAATGGATTCCGGATGAAGGAGAAACAACAATTACAAGACCGGGGGGTCTGCCAAAAACATCTAGATAGATAGAGTGTGTAAAAGTGAAATTTCTGCAAAATATGCAGAGAACAGCTAGTAGAGGGTGTGCTTAAGCAAGGGGGCAGCTTGGGCATGCATTTCCATGACTCTAAGTCATAATACAACTCATTAGAGGTTTTAAAGACCACCTACTAACATCTTTAACCAATCAAAAACATATACATGTCAAAAGTGAGGTCCAATCACATCAAGAGGTGAGCTAAATCTTCTCTAATCAACTTCTTTCCATTATGGGCATAATTGGATGCCTCAAACTCGTGGAAATCAGCCTCCTTTGATTGTGGATGATGTGGAAGGTTCAATTTGGGGCATGTTCCCACACTCTTGAGCTTGAAAAACTTTCAACACTCCCCCTCAAGCTCAAGTCTTTTCCTTTGTTGCTTCAGCCTATGTCTCTTATGTTGATAGCTTCCTTGAATCATCCAAGCTTTGTACCTTCAAGAAACTTTGTCATCATGTCTACAACCTGCATTTTAGTGTTCACATACCTTATATCTAGCTCTTTTGCCATCACCTTTTCTCTAACGAAGTGGTAATGAACCTCTATGTGCTTGCTCCTTGCATGAAACATGGGATTGTTAGCTAGATAGATGCTTGAAATGTTGTCTCCATAAAGAGGAAACTCCTCCACTTCCACTTCCAAGTCCTTAAGTATCTTCTTAAGCCATAATAGCTCACATGTAGCCAATGCTAAACCTCTGTACTCAGCCTCTGTGGATGAAAGAGCAACAGTGGGTTGCTTCTTAGAGCTCCAAGAGATCACTTTTGTACCTATCATGAAAACATAACCCGATGTACTCCTTCGATCATCCTTGCTACCTGCCCAATCAGCATCACTATATCCTTTGACACTTAGATCAGCATCATATGAGTAAAATAGACCTTGGTTGATGGTGTGCTTGATGTAACGAAGCACCTTTCTTGCCGCCATAAGATGGTCATGAGTAGGTGCATGCAAAAATTGAGAGAGAACACCTACTACATATGCAAGATCAGGTCTAGTGAATGTAGCATAAATTAATGAACCAATTATGCTTCTATATAGTGTAATATCTTGTATAGCCTCTCCTTGACCTGCAACCAACTTTGTATTGGGCTCCATGGGCTGAGAAAGTGGCTTACAACCACTCATACCAAACCTGTATAGCACATTGGTGTAGATCAGTGATGAGTAGCACCTCCTTTAATGTCAATCCGGGAAGACGTGAGGATGGTATGAAGACCTCGAGCAAGTGGAGGCACAAGTGCGTGAGTGAGAAGCCCACAAACATGCACACACATACACACACACGCGCACACACGGCAAGACAAAGAGTGAGAAGCAATGGAGTTCTTAGATTACTTTCAAAAAGCTCTTACAAGTTCATTTCAATTACAAGCTAACCTCAAAAATGAGCTCTCTAGCTCCTTTTATAGTTTTTGACTAGCTTTGGCCCTGTCCAGACCTAGTGTCCGGCCTATTTAAAAATTAGGTTCCAGGGCTTATTTGAGGGCTCAAATAAGATCTAAAAAATACGAAAATTGGTAAGCAACTACTTCTAAGGCTCCTCAAGCTCGAGGACTCCTCGACTTGCACAAAATGGAGCCACAAAAAGGTGAACATGGTATTTACAAGGGTTGTTCGTGATGAGAATCACTTTTAATTGGTGTAAGGGTTTTGAAAAATTAAAGGTTGCCTTAGTGCTAGATCTGCGTGAATGCTCGTACTTGCTTCTTCATGAAGAAAATTATTAGCCTACTTGCCAGATCTTCTTTGACTGCCATGTCTGCTTGTGTTGTCCCTTCGCTCTGACTCTCTTCGTCTTGTGGCTCCTTCGGTTCCCTGACTGCTGCCAACACTTCTAAGGCTCCTCAAGCTCGAGGACTCCTCGGCTTGCACAAAATGGAGCCACAAAAAGGTGAACATGGTATTTACAGGGGTTGTTAGTGATGAGAATCACTTTTAATTGGTGTAAGGGTTTTGAAAAATTAAAGGTTGCCTTAGTGCTAGATCTGCGTGAATGCTCGTACTTGCTTCTTCATGAAGAAAATTATTGGCCTACTTGCCAGATCTTCTTTGATTGCCATGTCTGCTTGTGCTGTCCCTTCGCTCTGACTCTCTTCGTCTTGTGGCTCCTTCGGTTCCCTGACTGCTGCCAACACCCCCCCCCCCCACTCTCGCGTTTGTCGCCCCTGACAGACCCTTGTCTAGAGGATTTTTTAACATAATATTGGACGACATCGGAGGCTAGGTGGTGTTCTTCAAGTCGTAAGCCGCGTGCTAGATCTGTGAGCAAATCATCCCAATTCACAGGTCCGGGAACATCTGGATGAGGCACCCTCAATTGTTCTGAGTAAATAGTTCGCTCCATAGCAAATAATTGAAGGAGATGTGATGGCCTGGGTATAAAGATTTCGGAGTGATATTCCCAGAATCCTGTGATGAACATCTCCTCAAATGTCTGTTTAAAGCAGGCTGGGAGGTACTTGATTCTGGCGTGCCAAGCATATATTACTTCAATTGATGGGGTGGTACTCATATCGTACACCAGATCCTGGTTTCCTGTCACAAAGCCAGCTCCTGAGAAGTGGGGGTCCTTAATATTCTTAAACGTCCTGAAAGTGATCAACATTAATTCAAATATTTTCATACACATCTGGGCCATCACATCGGGATTATTGCGTAGCCGAATGCTCCAGTGACGGATTGTAGAAATCATGTAGTTCACCGTGGGGGGTCCTCGTGGAGGTGCTAGATAAACGTAATTTAACCATTTTGCACAGGCTTTGATGTCTCGACGGCAATAGTGAATTCAGGCCAGGTGCGTCGTCGAAGAACTGGAATGTAACAAGGATTATATTTAATAAACAACGGCATATTATTCCAGGTTCGGACCATTTCAGGATATGTTTCCAAAAGCCTGATTCTCCAGGTGGGTTGATGGATGGACCCACGCTTAGCACTTTCCGGTATATCATCTGGACCAAATTGTGTAGCAAATGTGGGAGGCTTGCCGCATCGTCGTTGAATCTCGGCATTGTAATCGGCCAAAAGTATGCAGTATGGCACATATTGGTCATTATTGGTGCCGATCCATCTGTGATGAGACATGCTTCTGAAATAATCTGACTTTATGACAGTTTCTTCTAGGTTCGCTAGTGAATGGATCTGAATGGCCACCCGTTCTTCGTGGGTGTTCGCTGTTCTTTCCAGTGTCTGAAGCCACTTGGGTGCTTCCACTTCCAAGGTGTCTAGTCCCTCTGAGGTTCGTTGCCCGCCTGGCATTGGCATAGGAACATACGGTTCTTCGTACGAATCATCTACCTCAATAGGGACCAACTCTTCTGGCTCTGGTTCTACCACTGGAGAGGGCTGCCTCTCGTATGTCAGTAACCTCTTTTGTAGTTCTGCTACCTGCTCAGTTAAGGCCTTTACTTCGTCTGAGGTAGAGGTTGATGGGACACTCTTCGGTTGTTCTTCCTGTTCCTTAAGTCTGCTCTATAGTGTGTCACGTTCTCTTTCCAAGTCATCATGGGCTTCTAGGAGATCTGCATAGCTTTCCAAAATGGTTTTCATCGTCTCCGTGGGAACTGCTTTGAACTGCTCTGGATCTATCTTGTGGGGAGAGCCTTCCATTGCCGCTTCCAGATTCTCTTCATTTTGTTTTTGCAGTCTCTTGTTCTCTTCCAGTGCTGTGGCCATATGTTTCCTGAGTAGCACCAAGTTACGTCTGACTCGTAGGTTATTGGCCTGGTATACTTCGAGCAAGGCTTCTAGTTGTTTGACACCTGATTCTGTCGATGGTTGGGGTGCCTCCAATAGTGTTTGGTGAGCCTGCTCAAGCGTTGTATAACGTTGATTCACATCTGCATTTTCTTCTTCCAGAATTTTAAATTGCCTTTGTAAGTTCTAGTGATGTGTTTTCAGTTGTTGATACCGGTCGTCCAGAGCTCTGTACTCATTTTGAAGCTGATATACACATTGATTTAACGCTAGAAATATACTATTTACATTAAATGATGCAGGAAGGGGTGAAGATGCAGGGGGAATGGGAGCGGGAAAGGGAGTTGTGAATGATGTGGATGCAAGTGGAGATGTGGGTGGATGGGGTATGGGAGATGGAGGTGGCATGGGGGGAGGGAGCGGTGCAGTGGCAGGAGATGTTTCCATAGTGTCAACTGTTTGAGTGACCGTGTAGATGGGGATCGTGGGTGGGGTGGATGTGACGTTAGTGAAGAGAGTGGTGAAAGTGGGCATGGTGACTCCCCCGAATTGGATTCCCGGAGAGAGTGGAATTCCCATGACGATTGTGGTGGTAGTGGACGTGGTGGTGCTAGTGTCATGTGGTGGAGTGAGTTGTGTAGTGAGAGGTGGGGATGGTGGTGACAGTGGTGCTTCTCGATGTTCGTCTGCTTGCGTTGTCTCTCCTGGTGCTGATACATTGATATGAATTTGTTTCTCGGACCTCATGGGACGAGCGGGAACTCTTTTCTCAAATCGGTGAATGTAGGCCATTGCCTCATGAATGGCCTCATCCAATCCTACTGCATCGGCATGTAGGTTTATGGACTCAATGAACATATCGTCCACGCCTTCCTCCGCTAGCAATTGGTTCATGAGTTTCTTGCCTGCTTCAAGTGACATTTTATGCTGTTCTTGAACTAGTTGCATGGTTCGATATAGTCTTTTTATTTGTGCCGAATACGCAGGGGCACTTGCTAACTCTGAAAGTTCGTCATACTCTTGTTCCTCGTAGGCTTCTTCCTCTTGTTCGGTCTCTTGTTCCTCGACGTCGACTTCTACAACTTGTGGTTGGGTGGGGGCTGACGTTGTTGTATGGGTTTGTGGTTCCTGAGCTCGCTCTGCCTCCGTTTCGAGATTAGAGTCGTAGATTAGTCTAGCCACTTCTTCATCAGTGAGATCATTGAGAGTAAAGCCCTTTGGAAATTCCAAATCTGATGGGACGGGTGGAAACACCAGATTGGGTCCCTCTGTACTTGGTCTTGGTAGCCGAATGGTGAATGGTCTAATGCGTCGTGTCTGGGGAGGGGTAATTTCTGGTGTAGTGGTGGCTCCCCTTGGTTGAGCGCAGGGTAGTTGGACTCCCCCTCTCATCTTCTTTGATGGAGGACCTGCCGCTGATAGCCTTCTCTGGAATTCCTGGGCCCGGGACCATACGAGTGCCCGCTGAATAGGCACGTCATAGGCTAGACATCGATAGATTATCTTGGTTAGAGCACAACATCCGTGAAGCACATTTTTCTGCTTCTTGTTCCACCGTTGATGGGCTAGGTGAATCTGATCTATGATCCAATGTGGTACGTTGATAGGGAGGCTTTCTGTTTCCGCCAAATACAAGCTGAACCATATTTTCTTTGGGAGCATGGTGAATCTTTCCTGGGCGGGGAAAGCAAAATGCTGCATGACGGTCCGTAGGTGAAGAGCGATGGTCGGTGTCATCGCTACCATATCCTTCAGCTTATTGAGATCTTTATGTTTCATTCTGCCTGGAACCATTGTTTCCTTTTTAGTAGGAATGTGCATACCATACATGCCCAATGCTTCTCGTACCAGGTTGAGGGTCAGTTTGAATCTTTTAAGTTTGTGCCCCGGCAACAGTGAGGGTAACACAAAGGTGCTGTCGCCTCCCTTGGCCCTGCTCGGAGTGATGGTACTGATAAGATAAGAACAACGTAAGAAATCCGGCTTTGGTAAGTGGGCCCTCAAATAACTGTCCAAGCCGGCTTTGGTCCATACTGAACGCATGACCTCGGCATTCTGATAGCTCTCAAACTCGCGCGTGAAGAAATGGTAGCATCCCCATTTACCATTAAACTCCAATTCAGCTTCCCATAAATAGGTTCCATCATCCAATGGTCCTGCAACATCACTGAACCAATGAGCGTGTTTGCCCACCTGAGAGGTGTGTCCCTGAGGAGGATCCTGAATTGGGAGCACATGCACAGCTTGAAGTTCTTGCGGTCTTTCGGTGAGATGTGGCTCGAGGAGGAGTGTTTCTATATCCACGATCTGTGCGCTGGATCCGGCGTGAGAACTGGAACCTCCGGCTTCTGCCATGGCACTGTTTGCTCGTTGGTTCTGTGAGAATATAGAACCAGGTGTTAACATTGTAATGGACAGAATAAACCCGTTGTTGTCCCTGTTACAACCTTAACATGAGGTAGATGATGAGTCAATGGTTAGTAAGTGCACGATGACAGTGTGTGTAGTTAGTGCCTGGATAGTCCTAGGAGCTAGATGGAAAGATGCACTGTCTGACTAATGCAGTTAGTAGGTGGAGATGAATTCACAGATTGGGGTAGGGGGTTTTTTTTTATAAGTCTTAGGTTGCCAAACACCATGAATGGCTTTTGGTCTTGGTTTTGTGGAGATTCGGGAGGGTTGCATGAGTAATTCTACTGGGAGTTGTTGTGTCATTGGGACCCATTTACGAGTGAGTCTGTGCGTGCTTCTAGGCGGCAGTGTGTTCGAGTGTATCAGACAAGAGTGGGTGGCGGCTGCTTGAGCGAGTGAACTATGTCGTGTAAGATGTGAATTGTGTAGGACTAGTTGAGCCTGCAAGCAAGCCTTGGGCACCCAAATTTGTCTTGATTGTGGGTCAGCCTTGATCGACTTCTTGGGTACCCAAATGGATTTCACTTTCTCAACAGAGGTTTTAGGAGTCCTCTTATTAGCATCAAGTCGTTGATTACTAATAGGAAGTTGAGGCCGTTGTTGTGACTTAGTTACGATCGGCAGCTCGTCTTTCCGCACCCACATTTGTCTCATCGGCTGAGTTGTTCTGCTTCGCGCGTTCTTTTGGTCTCTCGCTTGGAGAGTCTTCAGTGATTGATCTGCCCTTAGTTGCTGCCTCCTTCTGGTCTTTGGAAAAGAAGGGAGTTCCATTGTGGTTCTGACTCCTTTTTTGAGATCTTCATTCTTCTGCATCACATAGCCTTGGACAAGAACAGCATGGTCAACTTCATGTGTACCCCTGGAGGGACCAGGAGTCCGTGTCTTTTCTAGTTCCTTGAGTGCTCCATTATTTAACTCAATTGTAATTCTAATTTGATTCACCCATACCTAAAGAAGTCCACTTCTTAGGTTTAAGTTGATTGCTTGGTCATAGATCCAGTCTTGACCCAAGACAAGGGGTTCCGTGAGGTCCTCGTCTTGACATACTAGTACTTTAACTGTCATTGCCTCATCATGAATATAGAGGGGAAGTTCCACCTCGCCCATGCAAGGGGTTTCCACGCCTCCCAATCCTATGAGATATGCTTCCACATGATTGATAGTTAATTGCAACTCTAGACAGTAAGACAATTTAACAGCACTAGTGGCTGCACCTGAGTCAATCAAGGCTCTTACAGTCCTTGCACTCTTTCCTTGTCCTATATCTAAGGTTATGAAAGGACGTCGATCAGTTATCCTATGTGAGCTAACACCTGAAACTTCACACATAGCCACCTCATATCCTTGATCTGCATATGCATCTTGCCTAGGGTGCTCCCTACCTTGTCTTCTTAATTTCATTCTCCGGATGCGCTCTAGGGCTTCTGCTTGAGCTTCTTCTCGAATTCGCTTTTCTTCCTCTTTGCGTTTCTTAGCAGTGTTGAGTCGACTTAGCATTTCCTCCGTGAGGGGTTCCTGATACAACTTGACTCTGCATCCGCTAATATAGTTTGGGAGAACATCACCCTCTAAAGTGGCTAGTTGTATTGCTCCCCTCGTGGAGATCCTATTGATGATCATAGGTCCGTAGCCTCTCTTTTCTAGCTTCCTTGCATGTTGCTTCAATGTGTAGACTAAAACTAAGTCGCCTGCCTTTAAACCTTTATCCTTAACGTGGGCATCAAAGTATGCCTTATGTCGTTTCTTTGTTGCATATATCCCTGCAGCTGCTCTCAGTCTTGTTTCTCCTAACCGTTCAAGGTAAAAAAGTCTAGAGGAGAGTTCATGACCCGTCCATTCATGCTCTTGTGCCACTTTCAATGTAGGTATCAAAAAGTCTAAAGGTAGCACAGCATTTTGACCAAACACCATTTGAAAGGGAGTGGCTTGGAGTACCGTTTTGTAGGCGACTCGGTATGCCCAAACAGCGTGGTGTAGCTGTTTGTCCCAATCAGAGCGTTTGTTGTTCACTAATTTCGTCAATACACTGCATAAGATCTTGTTGGTGCTCTCAGCCTGGCCATTTGCTTGAGGGTGATAGGGGGCAGACTTCTTATGTACTACCAAGAATTCTTGGAGCAGATTTTCAATAACTTCATTTAAGAAATGAGTACCTCTATCACTAACTAGCTCTATAGGTAGCCCGTATCTAGTGAATACATTTTCAAACAAGAATTTAGCAGTTGTTTGAGCATCGTTCTTCGTTGTGGCTTTTACCTCTACCCACTTAGTTAGATAGTCTGTTGCAACGATGATATATTCTGCATGGGAACCCTTAGCTGGGGGATTAATAGGACCTACGAAGTCTATTCCCCACTTAGAGAATGCACGTCCACCCATCATAGGTTTCAGTGGCATCTCATCTTTACGTATAGGATACTGAGTTCTCTGACAGACATCACATTGTTTCACATAGGTATGTGCATCCATGTGAAGGGTCGGCCACTAGAAGCCCGCAAATAGTATTGCCTTGATCACCCGATCTGGTCCAAAGTGTCCTCCTACTACACCTTGGTGAGCAGTTTCCAAGATCTTAAGATATTCACTTTCATGGACACATAGCCTCAGGTAACCATCTTTACCACGCTTGTATAGATTATCACCAATGAGTGAGTAATCCAGGGCTTCTTGTTCTAAACTCCTTTTCCTAGCCAGAGTCATGTCTGGAGGGAATGTTTTCGTCCTCAGGAAGGATACTAGTGGTTCACTCCAATCTGGCACTATGGATACTTGATAAAGAGTGGCATGTTGCACAGGTGGTTTAGTGCAACAGATTGGGCATTCCTTGCACAACCTTTGGACATCAGCTTCCATAGTTGGCCAATGTACTCCGAGTCTCCTTAGTGTCTGTAAGGTTCGTTGCTTTGAGTAGTGTTGCTCTAACGCACCTACATGTGCTAAATGCAACCATTTATTGTGCTCGTCCTCTTCCACACAACAAGCCAAGATTCCTTGATCTGTGTGCTTGTACATGCTTCCTGCCATGATGTGGTACTTTTGGGCTTTCACAACCTCTCTATTCTGTGTGTTTACTACAGGATGGTTAGGCCCGTATGTAAATACTGGTACCAATGGCTTAGCCCACTGCGGTACAACTTCCAAATTAAACAAGTAAGCATCAGGAAGGTCATCTGATACTCCTTGTGGGGCTTCTCCGGATGTGAGCCTAGAGAGATGATCTGCCCTTAAATGAGTCCTCCCTTTTCTTACCACAACCTCAAAATCATATTCCATTAGCAAGAGAAACCATCTCACTAATCTTCCTGTATTGCATGGCTTGTTTACGAGGTATAGCAATGCCTGATGATCAGTAAAAAATTTAAACTTATTTGCAAGCAAATAGTGTCTAAATTTCTTAACTGCATATACCATGCCTAAGCCTTCTCTCTCAGTAGTGGTGTAATTTCGTTCAGCTGCATTCAATTGTCTACTGGCATAGGCAATTGGAAGATCCATGTTACCTTCACCAGTAGGTTGTGCAAGCACACATCCAATGGCATAATTGGATGCATCCACGTGAACATGGAATGGCTTATTCCAATCTGGTGTGGTCAAGATTGGTGCTGAACATAATCTTCGTTTAAGCTCCTGGAAGGAATTCTCACATTCATCCGTCCACTCAAAGTTAGTCAGAAGTCCGTACATGGGCTTTGCAATGACAGCATACATGTGTATAAATCGTCGGTAATAACCACAATGCCCCATGAAAGCTTGTACTTCCTTGACATTCTTTGGCCTAGGTAGCTCTGCTATAGCTCTCACTTTCTCTTCGTCAGTAGATATGCCATTCTTTGACACTATGTGCCCTAGAATCTTGCCTTGCCTGACCATAAAAATGCACTTTTCTGGGTTCAGGCAGACTTGATATTCTCTACATTTGTCAAATATTTGTCTGAGTTCAGGAATATGGGTTTGTCTAATGTTGGAATGAGCACAAAGATCATCAACATAGACCTCTAAATTCTTCCTCAGGAACTCCTTAAACACATGGCACATTAGTCTCTGGAAGGTAGCTGGTGCATTGGTAAGCCCAAATGGCATTGCACGAAAGGCAAATATACCCCACTCTGTGGCAAAAGCTGTCTTATGCTGATCTTCTGGAGCAATGGCGACTTGATTGTAGCCCAAAAATCCATCGAGGAAGCTGTACACTTCCTTGCCTGCTACTCTTTCTAAGAGATGCTCTGTGATGAGAAGCGGATAGTTATCTCGAATCGTGGCTGCATTAACCTTTTTCAAGTTAATGCATACGCGCAGCTTTCCATTTTTCTTGGGCACCACTACGATGGGGGATACCCATTCAGTGTGCTCAATTTCATAGATAAATCCAGCTTCGACCAGTCTATCTATCTCTTCTTTGATCTTAGCAGCGTAATTATCATTATATGTATAGGGCTTTTGCTTAGAGGGTTTAGCATCTGAGGTCATGGGGATAGTGTGTGAGCATATATCAGGGTCAACACCTTTCAAATCCTTGTAACTCCAAGCGAATACATCTCTGTATTCTCTTAGCAAGGCTATCAACACATGCTCTTCTTCCTCTGTTAGGTCATGGCCTATGTACGTGCATCTCTCCTCTCCTTCTTCTAGGGCCACTACTATTTTCTTGGTGGTTTCTTTGTTATCATAGGCCTCTCCTGATTGTGCCTCTCGTTTAGGCATTCTTATCATGACCCTCCTGTCATCTATCTCATACTTCTTAAAATTTTCCGGGACCTCAAACAAAGATTCTTCCTCTTCTGGTGAGACTTCTCTCTTCTTTCGTTTCTTTCCTTCTTCCTTCGGGGTCACATGTGTGGCTAATCTTACATCGTTTGTAAGCTCTCCATGTCTCTGGGGTTGAAATTCTACTTCATGGAAGTATTCTTCATCTGATGCAAATGGTGGGTCCATAATGATTGACTCTAGATCGGAGTCACTTGCATCCTCAAATGCATCAGGGCTAGGTTCGCATTCTTCTAGAACTGCCTCTCCCATGATTGGCTCTACGGAGAAGACTGAAATGTCATAGCCATCCTCACCACAGTGGGGTGTCCATTGTTCTTCATTGATGGCTACATCCATTGTCGCTAGGATTTCTGCCCAGCCATGGGGTTCAAATTCCTCATCAAGAAAGACTACAGGTGCATAGGCTGGGTCTTGAATTGATCTATGGTTTTCTTTCGCACCTACCTCTCTGGCTTTTTCTCTCTTCTCTTCCTCTACTGCTACTTTGCACATCCATAAGTGAGTGTCTTCATGCATCCATGAGGATCTTGATCCTATGGAATGCACCGATTCCGTATCATCTTTGGCTCTATGGATGGGGTTCCATTGGATAGGAGGGACATTTCTATGAGAGTGATCCTTGAGATTGACTTTGGTTGTAACACCTAAGTGTTGCAAATACAAGGAGTTGGTTCCCCAGTCCTGTACCACTTGCAACTGTCCCATAAATGGTCTTCCCAAAATCATCTCATAGGCATGATTTTTGCTGAAGTCACATATAGCAAATGTATGCTCAAACTTGACACCACAAGTAGTGAGATTTATTCCTTCTAGCAATCCTAAGGGTCTCTCAATATGACCATCAGCCATCTGCAATTTCATTCTCGTTGGCCTGAGTGCTGGCTTGCCCCAACACTTCCATAGGGAAGTGGTGGCAATTGCAACTCCTGCACCTGAGTCCAAAATTGCCTTGGTGGTGTACCCCTGGTAGGTAATGGGAAGATAGGTGTTCCCTTCTTCACCTTCACACATGTCTCCTATCTTATCCAAGGGTATCTCTGGCACTGTCCTATGTGATCCTACCTGGGAACGAGGTTTTGCTATCTCTGGTACTTGTTTGGCTACATGTTTCCCCACTTCTGGTCTAACCTTAAGCAACTCTTCCAAAGTGAGATTGCACTGCACTTTGGTGTTCTTCACTACCTCTATGTTCCTAGGTATGACTGAATCTTCGTTTCTTACCATGACTGTAGGTGCTCTCATACAGGTGGACCTTGCTTCCCATGGGCCTGTGAAATGGGGTAGTTCTTGTAAAGAATTAGACTCGAAGTCTAATCTTTCTTGAAATTGGGTACTCTCCTTCTCTCCATAAATGGATGGGATGTCTTGTGGGAATTGGTCATGTGCCTCATCCACAAGTTCAATGGGAGGAGGGACTTCACTTTCTTTAGCCCATTTGTCTTCTTGAATCTCGCGTAGGAATTCTGGTGTGAACCGATTCATAGAAGATGATGTGTCTGGCTCCGTAGAGTTAGGCACGTAGGCCTCAGGCACATAGGCTTTCTAGGTAGGAAGACCTGCTCTTTCACTAGCCTTGTCATGGTGTTGAGGGGCGAGTTCCTTTTGTGATTGTGCCATTGGATTCTCTATTCTTTCTAGAGAGGGGGGGTTGTCTGGTTCAGTGGAATTGGGCACATAAGCTTTCGGTGGGGGATAGGTCATGTTTTTGCTTGCGTTATCTCTTTCTTGATTTTCTTCTTCCTTGGCAGATCTTGCAATTATGCGCTCTAACTTCTCTAGAAGTCCATCCAAGTGGAATTGCGTCTTGGTTGAGCCTGAGTAATTGAAAAGGCAGCTGGCTTCAAACATAGTCTGAGCCAATGCGACCATTTTCGCGCAAAGCTTGGTTCTTTCTATCTCTAGGTCAGCTCTAGGGTAACACTTGTCATGATCCGTGACATTTGGCCCTTCTTGGATTCTGGCCTGATATGCTTTAAGCATCATGTCTATATCTTCAGGAGTGGGATCACCTAATACTGATCCTACTCTAGGGGGTGGTGGAATCATATGAGGTGGGTTGGAAGGTGGTGGGTCGGATGGCGATGGGAATGGTGGTGGTGGGATAGTGTGAGAGGGAGTTTGAGATGTGAGTTCAGTTATCCTGGCTTTGGTTTCTCTTATGCTTTCCTCAAGTTCACTCATCTTTTTAGCCCATTGTCTTTTCATTCTTTCCCGACTATCTTTCCACGCTCTAGTCCTTTTCTTTTATCACTAGCCTCTGGGTTCTTATCCTGGTCTACCCCTTGGTTCTGCTGCAATGCCTGAGCTCTAGTCACGACCTGTACTGGTGCAGTGGACGTCACACTTCCTGTGGAGTCTACCATCAACCCAATAACGTTAATAGGAGTGATTTTTGGCATATTATAAGGATTCTTAGGGCAATCTCGTAAGAGATGCTCCTTTCCACATTCTTGGCAAAAGCCCTGAATTGTCACTGACTGGGGTTGTGTAGGTGGAGGTAAGGGACAATCACGAATGAGGTGATCCCCCTGACATCTGTAGCATGGTCCTCTAGGGAATGGGGATCTTACCTGCCTAGGTTGAGGCTTAGGATTGGGGTTTGTATACATGACGTTTGAGTAATCTGACTCCCAACTAGGTTCGTTTGGCTCTTCACTATAGTAAGACTCACCATGTTCAGGAGATTGCATGTAGTAAGCATGGGGGCTATCGACATGTGTAGAATCAAAGCTATGGTCACTGGGGTCACTTTCAGAAAGCAGTGGTGTTACAGGGACTATAGCTCTATTCAGGTTTTGCTGCATATTTTACTGGGATCGCATTAGCTGGGGCAGGGGGTTGTTGAGCTAACACAGGCTGAGGCCTTTGTTGGTTTTGGTATGGTTGCTGATAAGGTTGTTGTGGCCTGCCATATGGTTGTGGAGGGTACGGGTTCTGGTATCTTCCCTGCTGAGGGTATGGCTGAGGGTAGGGTTGCCTAACCGTTTGCTTATTGTATGGGCAATCTTGTGCGGTGTGATTGGTGTACCTCCATTCTATGGTGCAGTACTGGCTACTAGGATTTACTTGGGGCTGAGCCATAATGGGACATACGTTCGCCATGTGGTCGCCACCACAAGTATAGCACCTTTTCACAGGGGCAAACCTTGGGATTTGTTTGCTAGTTACACCTAATTTCTGAGCTACTTTCTCTGCAAGTTCCTCGATTGATGTGGATTGCGTGGAAGAGAGGTTAGAGGCACTATCCAAATCTTTGTATATCTTAGCAAGCTCTAACTCCTCCCCTAGGTTATCCTCAATGTCAATACACATGCGTACACACTCTTCTATGGTCCTAGGGTCTTTCAAGTACACATATGATCTTAATTTGGTACTTAGCAATCCATCCAGGAATAAAGCCACTTGCTTAGCTGGTGTGGGTAGCTCCAAAACAGGGCATCTTTCAAGATATTGCCTAAATCTCCTTCTTGCAAGTCTCACGGTCTCTTGCGGGGTTTGCTTGAAGCTGTGAATCAGCGAGGAGGTATTATGCCTTATGCCACTCTTAGAGAATTCAATAATGAAAGCTTCTAGGAGTTGGTCTATGCTCCTGAACTGCCTCTCATTTAGTGGCTGAAACCATGTCAGGGCAGTGTTCCTAAGGGTCAGACCAAAGGCATTGTATTGCGTGAATAGATCCTCCACTTGTTCAGCTCTCAGGACTTGCCTAAACTCAGCCACATGATCGTATGGATCTCCACTGCCATCGAAGTAGTTCTTCATGGACTTAACTAGCTGAGTCGGTCTCAAGGTTCTTGTGTGCTCTCTAGGTCGTGGTAGAGGGAACTCATCCGCATTTCTTTGATTCCTGTGAGCTCTAAGTATCTCAGGTTCTACTCTATTTGTTTCCGTCCTCGTTCTTTCTCTGCCCACTGGGTTGGCAAAGCTTACTTCCGGCCTTTCTCTATGTCTGTCTCTTTGAGTTCCATGAGCTTGGGATGTTCTAGCTCCAGGGTGACCATAGGATACATTCGATCTTGGTTGGGGGAAAACGAATTCACCCTTCCAAGTGTAAGCATGCCTATCATTTTCCGTAACCACAAAAATCCTCTCTGAAGCGTAATCTAAGTAGGTCACTCTGCCTGGGCTATCAGGATCCTTAAACTCATAGATCATGATTGTTCCTATATCAGTTGGCTGATCAGATTTATACCTCCAAAAGGCTTCGTCAGTTTCTCGATTGAGGAGCAAATCTATGCTCTTATTATCCTGAGGAATCCACTCTGGTGTGATGATCCTAGTGAGAACCGATTTGCCTCGAGGGGTTCTAGGTTCTGTACCCATGTTCCCTTGCTCTAGGTCCCCTAAGTCCGCTTCTGAGATCACATTCCCAAATTCGTCCGTCCTAACTGGTGACTATGTATATGGTTCCTTCTTTGTCCAAGTATGCTCCGTTTTCAAACTTGACAGCTGGCCGCTCTAATCCAATGGATTGATCAGGATTCTTAATCTGTATCGCAGATCTTCCTAGGCCGTCCTCATAGATGCTGGCACCTAATCGGTTGGTCCTAAGGTATTCCAACTGCGTTTTGTATGGGCCTTCTACCCTGTGCAAGTATGGCACTCCTGAACTTCCCGTAGGTCTGTCCATGCCTTGAGACATCTCTGATTCACTAGTCTCAGAACTTGGGTAGTATGAGTGGTGGCTCAATTGCTGGGCCCACGACCTAGCAGTGTGGTTGACACTAGCCTCTGAAGACCTAAGGCTTTGTCTATCCCTTACTAGATGTCGTCCTGATCTAAGGTTCATATGCCTATTTAAGTAGCCCAATTTTTTGCCCAGAGTACAACCTCGTTGCCGATCAATTGGTATCAGTCACTTGACTCTTTTTTAGTGTGTTATCATGTTTATGATCTTGTCTGATATTGCGTCGTCAGGAATACTTGAGTAGTTTTCGTACTTGGAGTTGATCGTTCCACATTAGGTTTTTTTTTTTTCTTTATGTTGTCGTTCACACACACAAGTTATCTCTTGACTTGAACTTGATTTCTTAGACAGTCTTTGATTTATCTCGTGCCTATCGTTGCCTGGAATTACTTCTAACACTACCCGCACTTAGCCTAAACTAAGAATTGACAGAGGGTGTTGCAGGTTTTCCAACCTTGAGTTCCTTTCCTTGTGTTGTTGCCCTGGTGTGCCCAGGACGCGCGTTCCCAAGCCTGCACTTACTCTTGCTTTGCGTACCCTTCGATGCTCTCAAAGGACCTGTAAAAGGCCCACTGTTAGCTCAATACTTAAATTCAAAAGACAGAACCAATTACTTTCATTCATGTAACACTTCACCAATTTGCACTATGACCTTTTGGACACAACTCTAGAGATCCCTGAATTTTTGTTCCCCCTGGGTATGGTCAACTTCAAAAGAACCTATCTAATATTCCTGATCTTAATTTAACCGTAACCAGTCGATGTTTTTGGTGTACTCCCCGCGAGCTTTCCAACAAAACAGAAATCACAGCAAACGGATTTCGTATGAGAAAGTTATACCAATTCAAGGTTTTGGGGCTAAAACAGGATTAAACTAGGTCAACAAGCAAACACGAATTCTCGGGTTACTTGGGTCATGCCCTCGTAATGCAATACTACACCCTAGTGGTTGTCCCACACTTGGCCAAAATTTAGACCATTATTTTTTTGCCTTAAAAATTTGACCTAATTTGCCCTTCTAACGTGTTCACAAAGTCTGTCGGTCGCGATTGACAGGTCAGTCGCGATCGACGTGTCGATCGCGATTGACAGGTCCGTCGTGGCTGTCAGTCGCGATTGACTGGTCAGTCGCGATTGACAGAGGTCTCGAAAAGTCAATCAGTCGTGGTCAAAGGGTAGTTGACTCTGTCGGTCGTGATTGATGGGCCGATCACGATTGACAGGTCGGTCGCGAGGGTCTGTCCGTCGTAGTCAAACAGTCGTTGACTGTGTCGGTCGCGATTGACAAAGCCGTCGTGGGCTGTCAGTCGCGATTGATGAGTCGATCGCGATTGATGGCTCGATCGCGATTGACACGTGTCACGCGTATGGTCCGTCGGTCGTTGACTCTGTCGGTCGCGATTGACAGAGCCGTCGTGGGCTGTCAGTCGCGATTGACGTGTCGATCGCCATTGACAGGTCTGTCCGTCGTGGTTTGTCGATCGCGATTGACAGAGCGAACGCGATTGACAGAAATCTGAGGAGTTTCAAAATTCTAAGCACATTTTTGGGAAGCTCTAGGCCTATAGATCATGGTTTTGCACTTTGTTTGGCAATTTGAGCGTTTTTTCTGTCAGTCGCGATTGACAGAGGTCGGCGACACACAGACAGTTACTTCGAATTCCGTACCTGCGCAGAGTGCTGGGGACGATGATGCGGCCTGTACCTGCAAGACAGCTCAAGAAACATGCAAAAACAGCACACACAATTTCGCTCTCTCGCTCTCTCTCACAAGTGAAATGAGGGAAATGAGGTGGAGAAGGTGATATGATAAAAAAACTGAAATTTTCGCGATGATGGAAATGGAGGTGGAAGATGGTGATGATGATGATGGTGATGATGGTGGTAAAGTAAGAAAGAGAAAAATAGGAAAAGTAAAGAAATTACCTACAACGCCAATGTCTCCAATCTACGTCTTACCATCACACGCTCGTCCTCAAAGCTCGATCCCCGGCAACGGCGCCAAAATTTGGTGTAGATCAGTGATGAGTAGCACCTCCTTTAATGTCAATCCGGGAAGACGTGAGGATGGTATGAAGACCTTGAGCAAGTGGAGGCACAAGTGCGTGAGTGAGAAGCACACAAACATGCACACACATACACACACACGCGCACACACGGCAAGACAAAGAGTGAGAAGCAATGGAGTTCTTAGATTACTTTCAAAAAGCTCTTACAAGTTCATTTCAATTACAAGCTAACCTCAAAAATGAGCTCTCTAGCTCCTTTTATAGTTTTTGACTAGCTTTGGCCCTGTCCAGACCTAGTGTCCGGCCTATTTAAAAATTAGGTTCCAGGGCTTATTTGAGGGCTCAAATAAGATCTAAAAAATACGAAAATTGGTAAGCAACTACTTCTAAGGCTCCTCAAGCTCGAGGACTCCTCGGCTTGCACAAAATGGAGCCACAAAAAGGTGAACATGGTATTTACAGGGGTTGTTAGTGATGAGAATCACTTTTAATTGGTGTAAGGGTTTTGAAAAATTAAAGGTTGCCTTAGTGCTAGATCTGCGTGAATGCTCGTACTTGCTTCTTCATGAAGAAAATTATTGGCCTACTTGCCAGATCTTCTTTGACTGCCATGTCTGCTTGTGCTGTCCCTTCGCTCTGACTCTCTTCGTCTTGTGGCTCCTTCGGTTCCCTGACTGCTGCCAATACTTCTAAGGCTCCTCAAGCTCGAGAACTCCTCGGCTTGCACAAAATGGAGCCACAAAAAGGTGAACATGGTATTTACAGGGGTTGTTAGTGATGAGAATCACTTTTAATTGGTGTAAGGGTTTTGAAAAATTAAAGGTTGCCTTAGTGCTAGATCTGCGTGAATGCTCGTACTTGCTTCTTCATGAAGAAAATTATTGGCCTACTTGCCAGATCTTCTTTGACTGCCATGTCTGCTTGTGCTGTCCCTTCGCTCTGACTCTCTTTGTCTTGTGGCTCCTTTGGTTCCCTGACTGCTGCCAACACACATCGAACAAGTATTTTCTTTGAATCAAGAAGATGCCATTGTGTGCATAGATTACCTCTATTCCCAAGAAGTACTTTAGTGTTCCAAGATCAGATATCTTGAACTCCTTCCCTAGCTTTGATTTGATATCTTTAATACCTGCAATATCACTTCCTGTGATGATCAAATCGTCCACATAGATGCATATGTATACCATCTTGTCTCTTTGCTTCTTCATGTAAAGTGATGGATCTGCAACACTTTCTTTGTATCCACAACTTGATAAATAATCCACTAACCTCTGATTCCAGGCCCTTGGGGCTTGCTTTAGTCCATATAATGCTTTCCTTAGCTTGCAAACATGATTTGGGTACCTCATACTAGCAAATCCTTGAGGTTGGCTCATGTAGACTACTTCTTCAAGCTCTCCATTGAGGAAGGCATTCTTCACATCCAACTGATATAAGCTCCATTTCCTTGATGTGGCCACTGCAATCAAAGTCCTAATTGTTGGCATCTTGGCTACGGGGCTGAAAGTTTCATCATAATCTATCCCGTAGCTTTGGGAGAAGCCTTTCGCCACCAACCTTGCTTTGTACCTAGCAATGGAACCATATGAATTTCTTTTAATTTTATAAACCCACTTATTACCTATCACCTTCATGCCTTCTTGAGCTGGTACCAAGCTCCAAGTATGGTTCTCATCAAGTGCTTTGAGCTCTTCCTTCATTGCCTCTTGCCATTCCTTGCAATCCTTAGCTTCTTCATAACTAGTTGGTTCCTTGTCCTTGATTACCTGAGTCATGTATGCATAATGCTTTGCAATGAAATTATCATATGTTAACCTTTGTACTGGATATCTTACTCTTGAAGACCTTCTTTCACTTCCTTTGGGTGTGGTTGCCATCTTCTTTCTTTGTTTTGCCACTCCTGGAGTTTGAATTTCTTCTATCTCTTCATCTTCCAACATGCTCTCGTCTACATAGCTTCCTTCTTCAATTGAAATCTTCTCTTTGCCTTTGAATTTGCTTTCTTCAGAGTTGGTCTCTCTTTCCCTAAGCCTTCCACTCCATGGTGAGGGTCCCCTTGTGTTGCATGAGTTGCTTGGACCACTTAAGTCCATGCTTACTTGAACTCTATCATCATGCTTCAAATTTGTCTCACCTATGTCTTCAACCTGCAATGGACTTGTGCATGCATACCAAGGCTTCAACTCATCAAAGACAACATCCCTACTTACCTTCAGCTCCTTGGTGATGGGATTATAGCATTTATACCTTTTTGTTCCATAGAATATCCCAAAAAAATACACCTTTCAGATTTGGCATCTAACTTTGACCTCAACTCTTGAGGTACATGTACATAGCATATACAACCAAAGATTCTAAGATGTGAAATGCAAGGTTTTCTTCCACTCCATGCTTCCTCAGGGGTTAGATGATTTATACCTGATGTAGGACATCTATTCATGATGTATGTGGCTGTATATGTAGCCTCTCGCCAATAACAATGCAGCATATTCATTTCATTGAGCATACACCTTGCTACCTCTGCTATGTGTCTGTTCTTTCTCTCTGCTACCCCATTTTGTTGAGGGGTATACCTGCATGTAAATTGCCTTTTGATGCCATTGACCTGCAAAAATTCAGAAAATTCATGGGAGAAATACTCTCCCCCTCCATTGGATCTCAAAGTTTTGATAAACTTGCCAGATTCCTTCTCCACCTGTGCTTTGAATTTCTTGAAGTAGTGGAACACATCTAATTTGTTTCTAATGCAATACAACCACACTTTTCTTGAAAAGTCATCAATGAAGGTTAAAAAATACCTATTTCCAGCAAGGGATGCTTCTCTTGTTGGACCCCAAACATCCGTGTGAATGAGGTCTAAAACATTTGCACTTACATAGGTACTCTTCTTGAAGGGCAGCCTTGATTGTTTTCCTTGTTGGCAAGCTACACAAATTTCATGCAACATTTTAGATGTAAAATTTGGTAGGCCTCTTACCAAGCTCCTCCTTTGCATGTCCTTGAGCCTTTGTAGGTTGATGTGACCTATTCGTTTATGCCATAGATCCAAATATGCTATCCTCTTGTCTCCATATGTGACATACATTGAATGGTGTGGCTGATTTATGTCCATTATGAACATTCTCCCTTGCTTTTTTCCTTTTGCTATGAGCTTGAAACCTGCCCTTGGATCCTCAACAAAACATCCTCTTTCATTGAACCTAACTTGATAGCCTTTTTCTACCATTTGGCCTATCGAAATCAAGTTTTTGGTAATAGTAGGGACATGTAATACCTCTGATAAGCACTTTGCTCTTTGATTTCCTTCCAAACTGATATCTCCCACATGTTGAATGGTATGCTTTGAGTTATCACCTGTTTCCACATGCCCTTGATGCTTTGGGACCTGCAAATTACTAAAAAGATCCTTTCGACATGACATATGATTGCTACATCCACTAGCTATATACCATACATCTTCACTAGCTTGAGTTGTATCTTCACCATACCTCATGGCAAGTAAATAATCATTCCCTTGGTTGGATGATGTGTTTGCATAATTACCTTGCCCTCTATAATTGTTGTTGTTGCTTTGATTCCCTTGTCTTTGAGCTCTATGATAGCATTCATTTCCAAAATGACCTGGCTTACCGCATACAAAGCATCCATTTGAAGTGGCTTGTCCTCTTCCACCAAATCTTGCACCTCTTCCTCTATTTGTGGCTCTTCCACCTCTTTGACCTGCATTTTCTTGTTGTTCTTGACCTCCTTGGTTGCTTTGATATCTTCCTCTTCCTCTTGTAGCACCTCAGTTGTGTCTTCCTCTTTCTCTACTTGCATACAACAATTGCCCTTGGCTATCCTTGGCATTATGACCACCAAGGTTCATCTCCTCTGTCACCATGAGAGTGATTAATTGATCAAAATCAGGAAGAGAGTCCCTTACATACACTGAAGTTGTGAAAGCCCTCCATTTTTCATCATCCCTAAGTCCATTTAGGGTGTGGGCGACAAGATCGTCATCATCTAAGGCACAACCGATTGACCCTAGTGCATCTGCAAGCTCTTTAACCTTTAATATGTAATCATTAGCACCTTGAGAGGGGCTTTTCCTAAGATTATTTAGCTCATTCTTGAGCTGAATTTTTCTAGCTTTTGTGGAGGTTGAGTACAATCTCTCCAAGCACTCCCACACCTTCTTCGATGTATCCAAATCTTGAATATGCCCTACCATAGAGTTGCTAATATGTTGAGATAAAATGAAAATGATCCTTTTGTCCCTTTCATCCCACTCTCTTACTGCTCTTCTCTGGTCATTGGTTGGATTTACCTCATCTATGTAGGGTTTTGGCTCTCCACCACTCACAAGTCCCCACAAACCTTTCCCCATCAAAAAATTGCTTATTCTAAATCGCCATGGTTGGTAGTTTCCTTTTTCGAGCTTCTCAATCTGAGCATTGAGATCAGCCATGGTGCCTCCTAACTCTTTTGAACCTCCCCCTTGATGCAATGAAGTGTAAAAGGATGGTTTTTACCTCAAAAAATAGAGCTACTCCTCTTGATGAAGCTTCGTCTTTGATTTGATGATGTATTTGCTTCCCCTTGTTGTTGACGTGCCCGTTCTTTGCTTCCTTCCTTCAAAATTTGATGAAGTATTCACTTCACTTCAGTAGCTCCTTCTTCTCTCTTTGATACTCCACTTATAGCTCTGATACCACTGTTGGAGGATAAACACTCCTATGTGCACAACAAAAGCAAATGAACCCTCCTAGGATCCTGAAATTTTTCAGACATAGGCTCTGTATTTTCTGAGTTTCTCTGAGTATATGCAGATATTGAAAATGAAATTTTGCAGGAATAAACTAGACCTTAGGAGCTTTCAAATGAGAGTAAAATCACTCCATTTGGATACTGGATGATGCCTCAACCAGCTGCAACAAAACAGATAACTTGATCTCTTCACAGAGTATGAGCTAACTAGACAGACACTATTCTGGACATTTCTCTGCACATGTGCAGGCACTGAACCTGAGACTTATAGCAGAAAAAGTAGAACTTATAAGCTTTCCAACAAGACAAAAATCATTACAAATGGATTCCGGATGAAGGAGAAACAACAATTACAAGACCGGGGGGTCTGCCAAAAACATCTAGATAGATAGAGTGTGTAAAAGTGAAATTTCTGCAAAATATGCAGAGAACAGCTAGTAGGGGGTGTGCTTAAGCAAGGGGGCAGCTTGGGCACGTATTTCCACGACTCTAAGTCATAATACAACTCATTAGAGGTTTTAAAGACCAGCTACTAACCTCTTTAACCAATCAAAAACATATACATGTCAAAAGTGAGGTCCAATCACATCAAGAGGTGAGCTAAATCTTCTCTAATCAACTTCTTTCCATTATGGGCATAATTGGATGCCTCAAACTCGTGGAAATCAGCCTCCTTTGATTGTGGATGATGTGGAAGGTTCAATTTGGGGCATGTTCCCACACTCTTGAGCTTGAAAAACTTTCAACACTGTTACCACATAAATATGACCCAACTTGTCCATGTACACTCCTCCTTCATACTTGACGGCCAGTAGAAGTTACCATCCTGGCTACTGATCTATTCAAGCCATCCAAGTAGATGGGAATCCCCTGGGAATTAGTGGACACGTATTGCAGAGAGGTACAATATTCCCCTTCTACAATAGACATCAAGTTTCTCTGGGGTACAGAACCTTGCATGTCTTCTGAAGCCATTGGTATCTCCTCTTCTAAGTCACTCGAGGTGTCAGAATAGATAGAGTGGTGACTCGCCTAAGTAGCACTTCCTACCAATGAAATAACACTTCTCCGACTACTTAGCACCCTTCCCGACATCAAGTTCATCGAGCCTCCTATGGCTATCTTGGTCTTGGACTCTCCCCTAATTGGCTACTCAAATGCCTCAAAATTTTGCCCTTAAAAATGCTCAGAATGTTCTCGATGATACTACTCTGGTGATACTGCACTAGGCAATACCACACTTGCCACGATATGATACCACCTGGATGCACGATACGATACCACTATTTATCACAATACGATACTTGGGCAGTCAATGATACGATACCACTATTTACCACGATACGATACTTCTACAGGTGACGATACGATACTAAGAACCATCGCGATACGATACTAGTGCGAGTCACGATACGATACCAGATGATTCGACGATACGATACTGCTGCACTGCACAATACGATACTATATGGCTCAGGCGATACGATACCACTTTTTCCATGATACGATACTTCGACTCCTCAGGATACAATACCTGTGCACGTTGCGATACGATACCGCAACTCTGCCCGATACAATACTATAGAGGGTCAACGATATGATACTAGGTACAGGATACGATACCAGTGTTTGCGCGCAATATGATACCATTCGGTCAACGATACAATATCGTGACCGGGACGATACGATACCAAGTGGACCGTGATACGATACCACTGGCAGATCAGGATCGAGATACCAACTTGAGGATACGATACCAAAAGTGGTATCGTGATACCTCAAGTGGTATGCAACAATATGATACTCGACGAGTATCACGATACTAGGGAATTTTGGTATCGCGATACCAAAACTCAACCAATCGCAATACTACAGTCGAAATCGCCTAAAACACAACAATTTTTGCACACCCAAGTTTCTCTCTCACTCCTCTTCACTCCTGACGCTCTGTCTCACTCAAAGAACCTCTCAATACTCTCTGTTCCACCCCGCGATACCAAATACGTCTTTAATCACATGTAATTGCATTTTTACAATGCTTTTGATGTTAAAATCTTAATGTAGCTTACCTTGGGGATATCTTGCTTAAGTCTTGAGCTCACTAGGTAGCTTTGAGGGCTTGTATTGCATGATACTGCTCAGGCAATACTGGTCGAAAAAATGGAGTTACAAAAATAGAAATGGTATTTATAGTGGTTTTTAGTGATGAAAATCACTATTTTTATAGGGGATTCTTTTGAAAATTTGACATGTACTTCTTGGAGCTCCCTACTTGCTGCTTCTTCTTGTATGTCCACTTCTTTGATGCGCTTCCATGCTTTGTGCTTGACCTTGAGCTCCAACATATGCCTTTTGTCTTTTCTTTGCAGCATAGATGCCTGTAGCCACTCGTAGCCTTGTCTCACCTAATCGTTCTAAATCAAAGATCCTAGAGGATAACTCGTGTCCATTCCAGTCATGCTCTTGTGCTACTTTTAAAGTTGGGATCAGGAAGTCCAAAGGTAGCATAGCATTTTGTCCAAAGACCATCTGAAATGGGGTGGCATTGAGTACCGTTTTATAGGCAACTCGATAGGCCCAAATAGCATGACGAAGTTGTTTCTCCCAATCAGAACGTTTGTTATTTACTAGTTTTGTTAGTACATTACATAGGATCTTATTCATGCTCTCGGCTTGTCCATTAGCTTGTGGATGATAGGGGGCAGACTTCTTATGTATCACCAAGAATTCTTGGAGAAGATTTTTGATTACTTCATTCAAGAAGTGTGTGCCTCTATCACTTACTAACTCTATTGGTAATTTGTATCTTGTGAACACATTCTCAAATAAGAACTTTGCCATTGTTTGAGCATCATTCTTCATTGTGGCTTTGACTTCTACCCCCTTTGTAAGGTAGTCCATGGCTACAATAATGTACTCTGCATGGGAGTTTCTAGCTGGGGGGTTAATAAGACCTACAAAGTCTATGCCCCACTTCGAAAATGCACGTCCTCCCATCATTGGCCTCAAATGCATCTCATCTTTTCTTATCAGATATTGTGCACGTTGGCATGTGTCACATTTCTTCACATAGGTATGTGCATCCATATGAAGAGTGGGCCACCAAAGTCCTGAGAATATAATGGTCTTGATTACTTTGTCAGGCCCAAAGTGTCCACCTACAACACCGTTGTGTGCGGTTTCCAAGACTTTCAAGTAGTCGGATTCATGAACGCAAAGTCTTAGGTAACCATCTTTGCCTCTCCGATATAGGTTGCCTCCTACTAAGGCATAGACTTGAGCCTCTTGCTCCATGCTTCATTTTCTTGCCAAACTAGCCTCGCTAGGTAGTGTTCATGATCTCATAAGTTCTACCCATGGAGCACTCCAATCTGGAATTAACGACACATGATAAAGGGTGGCATGCTCCATTGGGGGTCTCTTTTGCATGTTGGACAATTCTTAATCCACTCATGAATTTCTTTGTCCATGCTAGGCCAATACACTCCTAAACATTTTAGATTCTGCAATGTTTGTTGTTTAGAATAGTGATTTCCTAGCAATCCTTCATGGGCTTGTTGCAAGCAACTACTATGTTCATCATCCTCGACACAACAAGCTAGTACACCCTTTGTATCTTGTTTGTACATGCTTCCTGCCAATATTTGATATTTTTGTGATTTTACAATTTCATCTTTGTTTGTTTTTACATTCTCATTTGCGGGTCCGAAGGTTAGGATAGGCACTAACTTATTTGCCCATTTAGGAACAACTTCTAAATTGAATAGATAAGCATCGGGCAATTCAACAGACACTTCCTGCGGTGGCTCTCCTGAAGTGATGTGGGAAAGGTGATCTGCTCTGAGGTGGGTCTTACCTTTCCTAACAACGTCTTCAAAGTCATATTCCATTAGTAAGAGGAACCATCTTACTAATCATCCGGTATTGCAAGGTTTATTGACCAAATATAATAAGGCTTGAGGATGAGTGAAAAACTTAAACTTGTTGGCCAATAGATAGTGTCTAAACTTTTTTACAGCATAGAGCATGCCTAATCCTTCTCTCTCGGTTGTTGTATAGTTTCGTTCCGCTGTGTTCAATTATCTACTAGCGTATGCTATACGCAAATCTAGATTTCCTTCTCCTGTGGGTTGTGACAACACACATCGTATTGCATAATTGTATGCATCCACATGTACATGGAATGGCTTATTCCAATCAGGAGTGGTCAGTATTGGTGTTGTGCACAAGCATCTCTTCACCTCATTGAAGGACTTCTTGCATTTGTCATTCCACTCAAATTTTGTCAACAAGGCATAAAGAGGCTTACCTATAATTGCATACATGTGAATAAACCTACGGTAATATCCACAATGGCCATAAAGGCCTGTACCTCTTTAACATTCCTTGGCCTCGGCAGCTCCGCTATGGCTTTTACTTTGGCCTCATCTGTTGATATTCCATTCTTGGAAACAATATGACCTAAGATTTTACCCTTTCGTACCATGAACACACACTTTTTGGGTTCAGACACACTCGATATTCTCTACACTTGTTGAAGATCTGTCTGTGTTTGAGCACATAAATTGTCCACATATACTTCTAAGCTCTTTCACAAGAACTCTTTGAAGACATGACACATGATCCTTTGGAATGTTGCAGGTGCATTGGTGAGCCCAAATGGCATCACACGAAATGCAAAGATCCCCCACTCTATGGCAAAGGCCATTTTGTGTTGATCTTCTGGGGCAATGGCTACTTGGTTGTAGCCCGAAAATCCATCAAGGAAGCTATAAACTTCCTTGCCTGCAACACACTCCAATAAATGATCAGTGATTGGAAGTGGATAACTATCTCTGATCGTAGCAGCATTAACTTTTTTAAGGTTAATGCATACATACAACTTTCCATTCTTCTTGGACACCACTACAATGGGGGACACCCAGTCAGTATGCTCAATCTCATAGATAAATCTAGCTTCAATCAATCTATCAATTTCTTCTTTTATTTTGGTTGCATAAGTGTCATTATATGTGTAGGGCATCTGTTTGGTGGGCTTGGCATCTGCTATCATGGGGATCATATGAGAACAAATCTTCGGATCTACTCCCTTCAAATCTCTATAGTGCCATGCAAACATGTCCCTATATTCCCTTAATAAGGCTACCAACTCTACTTCCTCTTCTTTACTTAGGTTATCTCCTATGTACGTACATCTCCCTTTGTTCTCTTCGATGGTGACTATAATTTTTTTGGTCTTTTTATCATTATCATATGCTTCTCCTGTGGTGGCCTCTCTCTTAGGCATTCATAACAAAATTTTTAAGTCCTCAACTTCGTATTTCTTGAAATTCTCTGGTACCTCAAACAATGTTTCCTCCTCTTCTTGTTTCACTACTTGTCTTTTCTTTTTCTTTTGACCTCCTTTACTTCCTTCTTTTGAATTTATAGTGTTAATGCTTGTGAGAGGTTCTTCTTCAGGTTGGTTAAATACTCCTACATCTTTGTTGAGAAAAGGGGAGCAACAAACCCTAACCACCTCACATGGAAGTGAGAGGTTTCTCCAAGTTGGGGCAAAGAATGAGAGAAGAGGTTCACCCACGCTCATGGAGCAATGGCAACAATGGCCAACGTCACAAGGAGCAAAGGGGAACATCCTCCCAACCATGCACACACACATGCAAATCCATACACCAAGACCAACGCCATTGCACACAAGGAGGCAAGAGAGTAACAAATGACACCTTCTTCCATTACCAAAATGGAGGCCAAGGCCATGGCCAAGGGACCTCTTTTACAAGAAGTGAGCCTCTATTTATAGGCTTAGTGTAATACCCCATGTGCTCCTTTTGACTAGTCAAAAAGGAGCACATGCATATCTCCAAAAGGATCTTTTGTCAAATTTCAAATCTCAAGATGAAGGAGAATACGTGCGCGCGTGGGGATTTCTAGACTCCTTGAAAAAGGTGACCATTTACAACAAGGTTCCAAAGCTTTAGTTTATGAGAAATATTAAAAAGTGTCTAAGGGAGGGTTTTTATGTGAAATCCTAAGTAGATACAAAAAGAGATATTATTTTTTTCTAGGGAGGGTTCCTATGCACAATTGTGGGTATGTGCATACCCTACAACCCAACACTCTCCCCCCCTAGACTTTGTCGTCCTCGACAAAGCTAAGAGGAAGGGATCATACACATCTGAACTGGTTCAAGCTTGAGTTCTTCAATTCTGAGAAGCTCCAGGTCTACAAATCTTCCATTCTATAGTTTGCAGTCTGTAGCTCAGTGATGAGTAGCACCTCCTTTAATGTCAATCCGGGAAGACGTGAGGATGGTATGAAGACCTCGAGCAAGTGGAGGCACAAGTGCGTGAGTGAGAAGCACACAAGCATGCACACACATACACGCACACGCGCACACACGGCAAGACAAAGAGTGAGAAGCAATGGAGTTGTTAGATTACTTTCAAAAAGCTCTTACAAGTTCATTTCAATTACAATCTAACCTCAAAAATGAGCTCTCTAGCTCCTTTTATAGTTTTTGACTAGCTTTGGCCCTGTTCAGACCTAGTGTCCAGCCTAGTTAAAAATTAGGTTCCAGGGCTTATTAGAGGGCTCAAACGAGATCTAAAAAATATGAAAATTGGCAGGTAGATACTTCTAAAGCTCCTCAAGCTCAAGGACTCCTTGGCTTGCACAAAATGGACCTACAAAAATACGAAATGATATTTACAATGGTTTTTAGTGATGAAAATCACTATTTGTGTAGGGATTTTCTCTATTGATTTGTCATACATGCCTTTGAGCTCCTTACTTGCTCTTTCTTCTTGTGTGCTCAACTCCTTGATGTCTGAAAAATTTAGATGGCCTACTTGCCAGATCTTCTTTGACTGCCATGTCTGCTTGTGCTGTCCCTTCGCTCTAACTCTCTTCGTCTTGTGGCTCCTTCGGTTCCCTGACTGCTGCCAACACCCCCCCCCCACTCTCGCGTCTGTCGCCCCTGACAGACCCTTGTCTAGATGTTCGTTGAACGTAGTATTGGACAACGTCGGAAGCGAGGTGATGTTCTTCTAATCTGAGCCCCCGTGCTAGATCTGTTAATAATGCGTCCCAATTCACTGGTTCTGGTACGTCCGGGTGTGGCACCCGTAGTTGTTCTGAATGTATGGTTCTCGCTACAACGAATAAGTGGAGGAGATGTGAAGGCCTGGGTACAAAAATTTTTGAGTGATATTCCCAGAATCCCGTTATGAACATCTCTTCGAAAGTCTGTTTAAAACAAGCGGGGAGGTACTTTATTCTAGCGTGCCAAGCATATATTACTTCTATTGATGGGGTGGTGCTCATGTCGTAAACTAGGTCTTGGTTGCCTGTAACGAAGCCTGCTCCTGAGAAGTGGGGATCCTTAATGTTTTTAAATGTCCTGAATGTGATCAGCATTAATTCAAATATTTTCATACACATTTGTGCCATCACATCGGGTGTATTGCGTAGTCGAGTGCTCCAGTGTCTGATAGTAGAAATCATGTAATTTACAGTGGGAGTTCCTCGTGGAGGTGCTAGATAAACATAATTTAGCCACTTGGCACAGCCTTTGATGTTTCTGACAGCAATGGTGAATTCGGGCCATGTGCGTTTCCGTAGGACTGGGGCATAACAAGGATTGTACTTAATAAAGAGGGGCATGTTATTCCAGGTTCGTACCATTTCAGGATAAGTCTCCAAGAGACGGATCCTCCAAGTGGGTTGATGAATAGAACCTCTTTTTGCACTCTCTGGTATATCATCGGGGCCAAACTTGGTGGCAAAGGTGGGGGCTTTCCCACATTGTCGTTGGATCTCTGCGTTGTAATCAGCCAACAATATGCAATATGGCACATACTGATCATCATTGGTCTCTATCCACCTGTGATGGGACATACGTCTGAAATACTCGGACTTGATGACAGTGTCTTCTAATTTGGCTAATGATTGGATTTGTATTGCTACTCGTTCATCGTGGGTGTTCGCTGTCTTCTCTAATGACTGAAGCTATTCAGGTGCTTCCACTTCTAAGGTATCCATTCCCTCTGAGGTTTGTTGCCCTCCTGGCATTGGCATAGGAACGTATGGTTCCTCGTACGAATCATCTACCTCAATGGGAACCAAGTCTTCTGGCTCAGGTTCTATAACTGGAGAGGGTTGCCTTTCATACTCTAGTAACTTTTTCTGGAGCTCAACCACCTGCTCTGTCAATGCCTTCACTTCCTCTGAAGTCGAGGCCGGTTCTATTACCTTGGTTGGAGCCTCCTGTTCCTTGAGCTGGCCACGTAGCTCATCACGTTCCCTTTCCAACTCATCATGAGCATCTAATAGATCTGCATAGCTTTCCAAGATGGTCTTCATTGTCTCTGAGGGTATGGCTTTAAACTGCTCTGGATCAATTTTGTGGGGAGAGCCTTCCATTGCTGCCTCTAGATTTGCTTCATTTTGCTGCTGCAATCTCTTGTTCTCTTCAAGGGCGGTTGCCATGTGTTTTCTGAGGAGTGCCAAGTTATGCCAGACTCTGAGATTATCAGCTTGGTATACGTCCAGCAAGGCCTCGAGTTGTTTGGTGCCCGGCTGTTGTGATGGTTGGGGAGTTTCTAGGAGTGTTTGGTGGGCATGTTCGAGCGTGGTGTAACGTTGGTTGAGTTTTGCATTTTCTTCCTCGATCGCTATGAGGCGGCTCTGAAGTTTCTGATTGGTAGTGATCACTTGATGATAACGATCGTCGAGAGCTCGATACTCGTTCTGAAGTTGATAGACACATTGATTTAAAGCTAGAAATATACTATTTACATTAAATGATGCAGGGAGAGATGAAGATGCAAGGGGAATGGGGACGAGAAAGGGAGTTGTGAATGATGTGGAGTCAAGTGGAGATGTGGGTGGAGGGGGTATGGGGCACGGAGGTTGCATGGGGGAAGGGAGTGGTGCTGTGGCAGGAGATGTTTCCATAGTGTCAAATGTTTGAGTGACCGTGTAGATGGGGACTGTCGGTGGGGTGGATGTGACGTTAGTGAAGAGAGTGGTGAAGGTGGGCATAGTGACTCCCCCGAATTGGATTCCCGGAGAGAGTGGAATTCCCATGACGATTGTGGTGATATTGGACGTGGTGGCGATAGTGTCACGTGGTGGAGTGAGTTGTGTAGTGAGGGGTGGGGAGGGTAGTGACAGTGGTGCTTCCTGATGTTCGTCTGTTTGCGTTGTATTTCCTGGTGCTGATACGTTGATATGAATTTGTTTCTCGGATCTCATGGGACGGGCAGGAACTCCTTTCTCAAATCGGTGAATGTAGGCCATTGCCTCATGAATGGCCTCATCCAATCCTACTGCATCGGCATGTAGGTTGATGGACTCGATGAACATATCATCCACACCTTCCTCTGCCAGCAATTGGTTCATGAGTTTCTTGCCTGCTTCAAGTGACATTTTATGCTGTTCTTGAACTAGCTGCATGGTTCGATATAGTCTTTTTATTTGTGCCGAATACGCGGGGGCACTTGCTAACTCTGAAAGTTCATCATACTCTTGTTCTTCGTAGGCTTCTTCCTCTTGTTTGGTCTCTTGTTCATCTACGTCGACTTCTACAACTTGCGGTCGGGTGGGGGCTGACGTTGTTGTATGGGTTTGTGGTTCCTGAGCTGGCTCTGTTTCCGTTTCGAGATTAAAGTCGTAGATCAGTCTAGCCACTTCCTCATCAGTGAGATCATTGAGAGTAAAGCCCTGTGGAAATTCCAAGTCTGATGGGACGGGTGGAAACACCAGATTGGGTCCCTCTGTACTTGGTCTTGGTAGCCGAATGGTGAATGGTCTAATGCGTCGTGTCTGGGGAGGGGTAATCTCTGGTGTAGTGGTGGCTCCCCTTGGTTGAGCGCAGGGTAATTGGACTCCCCCTCTCATCTTCTTTGATGGAGGACCTGCCGTCGATAGCCTTCTCTGGAACTCCTGGGCCCGGGACCATACGAGTGCCCGCTGAATAGGCACGTCATAGGCTAGACATCGATAGATTATTTTGGTCAGAGCACAACACCCGTGGAGCACATTTTTCTGCTTTTTGTTCCACCGTTGATGGGCTAGGTGGATTTGATCTATGATCCAATGTGGTACGTTGATAGGGAGTTTTTCTGTCTCTGCCAAATACAAGCTAAACCATATCTTCTTTGGTGGCATGGTGAATCTTTCCTGGGCTGGAAAAGCAAAATGCTGCATGACGGTCCGTAAGTGAAGAGCGATGGTCAGTGTCATTGCTACCATATCCTTCAGCTTATTGAGATCTTTATGTTTCATTCTGCCTGGAACCATAGTTTCCTTTTTAGTAGGAATGTGCATACCATGCATGTCCAATGCTTCTCGTACCAGATTGCGGGTCAATTTGAATCTTTTAAGTTCGTGGCCCGGCAACAGTGAGGGTAACACAAAAGTGTTGTCTCCTCCCTTGGCCCTGCTAGGAGTGATGGTACTGATAAGATAAGAACAACGTAAGAAATCCGGCTTTGGTAAGTGGGTCCTGAAATAACTGTCCAGGCCCGCTTTGGTCCATACCGAACGCATTACTTCGGCATTCTGAGAGTTCTCAAATTCGCGCGTGAAAAAATGGTAGCGTCCCCATTTACCATTAAACTCCAATTCAGCTTCCCAAAAATAGGTTCCATCAACCAATGGTCCTGCAACATCACTGAACCAATGAGCGTGTTTGCCCACCTGAGAGGTGTGTCCCTGAGGAGGATCCTGAATTGGGAGCACATGCACAGCTTGAAGTTCTTGCGGTCTTTCGGTGAGATGTGGTTCGAGGAGGAGTGTTTCTATATCCACAATCTGTGCGCTGGATCCGACGTGAGAACTGGAACCTCCGGCTTCTGCCATAGTTATTGCTCGCTACTGATTTTGTCGAGAATATAGAGCATGCGTTAATATTGTAATGGACAAGATAGAACATGTTTGCCCTCGTTACAATATTATCGTGAGGTGAGTAATGGGTTAGTGGTCAGTGAGTGCACGATGGCAGTGTGTGTAGTTAATGCCTGGATAGTCCTAGGAGCTAGATGGAAAGATGCACTATCTGACTAATGCAGTTAGTAAGTGGAGATGAATTCACAGATTGGGGTCGGGGGGTTTATTACAAGTCTTAAGTTGCCAAACACCATGGATGGCTTTTGGTCTTGGTTTTGTGGAGACTCGGGAGGGTCACATGAATAATTCTGCTAGGAGTTGTTGTGTCATTGGACCCATTTACGAGTGAGTCCGTGCGTGCTTCTAGGTGGCAGTGTGTTCGAGTGTATCAGACAAGAGTGGGTGGCGGCTGCTTGAGTGAGTGAACCATGTCGTGTAAGATGTGAATTGTGTGGGACTAGTTGAGCCCGCAAGCAAGCCTTAGACACCCAAATTTCTCTTGATTGTGGGTCAGCCGTCATCGACTTCTTGGGTACCCAAATAGATTTCACTTTCTCAACAGAGGTTTTAGGAGTCCTCTTATTATCATCAAGTCGTTGATTACTAATAGGAAGTTGAGACCGTGGTTGCGACTTGGTTACGGTCGGCAGCTCGTCTTTCTGCACCCACATTTGTTTCATCGGCTGAGTTGTTCTGCTTCGCGCGTTCTTTTGGTCTCTCGCTTGGAGGTCTTCAGTGATTGATCTGCCCTTAGTTGCTGCCTCCTTCTGGCCTTTGGAAAAGAAGGGAGTTCCATTGTGGTTCTGACTCCTTTTTTGAGATCTTCATTCTTCTGCATCACATAGCCTTGGACAAGAACAGCATGGTCAACTTCATGTGCACCCCGGGAGGGACCAGGAGTCCGTGTCTTTTCTAGTTCCTTGAGTGCTCCATTATTTAACTCAATTGTAATTCTAGTCTGATTCACCCATACCTGAAGAAGTCCACTTCTTAGGTTTAAGTTGACTGCTTGGTCATAGATCGAATCTTGACCCAAGACAAGGGGTTCAGTGAGGTCCTCATCTTGACACACTAGTACTTTAACTGTCATTGCCTCATCATGAATATAGAGGGGAAGTTCCACCTCACCCATGCAAGGGGTTTCCACGCCTCCCAATCCTATGAGATATGCTTCCACATGATTGACAGTTAATTGCAACTCTTGATAGTGAGACAATTTAACAGCACTAGTGGCTGCACCTGAGTCAATCAAGGCTCTTGCAGTCCTTGCACTCTTTCCTTGTCCTATATCTAAGGTTATGAAAGGACGTCGATCAGTTATCCTATGTGAGCTAACACCTGAAACTTCACACATAGCCACGTCATATCCTTGATCTGCATATGCATCTTGCCTAGGGTGCTCTCTACCTTGTCTTCTTAATTTCATTCTCCGTATGCGCTCTAGGGCTTCCTTGAGCTTCTTCTCGAATTCGCTTTTCTTCCTCTTTGCGTTTCTTAGCAGTATTGAGTCGACTTAGCATTTCCTCTGTGAGAGGTTCCTGATACAACTTGACTCTGCACCCACTAATGTAACTTGGAAGAACATCGCCTTCTAATGTGGCTAGTTGCACTGCTCCACTTGTTGAGATTCTATTAATGATCATGGGTCCGTAGCCTCTTTTCTCTAGCTTCCTAGCATGTTGTTTCAAAGTGTAGACGAGCACTAGGTCTCCTGCTTTCAACCCTTTTGTAGCTCAATGATGAGTAGCACCTCCTTTTATGTCAATCCGGGAAGACGTGAGGATGGTATGAAGACCTCGAGCAAGTGGAGGCACAAGTGCGTGAGTGAGAAGCACACAAACATGCACACACATACACACACACGCGCACACACGGCAAGACAAAGAGTGAGAAGCAATGGAGTTCTTAGATTACTTTCAAAAAGCTCTTACAAGTTCGTTTCAATTACAATCTAACCTCAAAAATGAGCTCTCTAGCTCTTTTTATAGTTTTTGACTAGGTTTTGGCCCTGTCCAGACCTAGTGTCCGGCCTAGTTAAAAATTAGGTTCCAGGGCCAATTTGAGGGCTTAAACAGAGTCTAAAAAATACGAAAATTGATATGTAGGTACTTCTAAGGCTCGTCAAGCTCAAGGACTCCTTGGCTTGCACAAAATGGAGCTACAAAAATATGAAATGGTATTTACAATGATTGTTAGTGATAAGAATCACTGTTATAAAGATGTTGATTTGGAAAAATTTGAAGGGCCTATCTGCTAGATTTGCGTTGACTGCTTTGTCTACTTACTCCTTCACCTCACTCTGACTCTCTCCGCTAGCTTCCTTGTCTAGTCAGTCCTTGGGTGCCCATACTGCTCTCAACACCCCCCCTCTCTCGCGTCTGTCGTCCTTGACAGACCCTTGTTGACCCTTGTTGCTGGGAGTGTTGGATGTAATATTCCACAGCCTGAGTGGCAAGCTGATGTTCTTGTAGGTGTAGTCCTCTGGCCAAGTCTGTCATCATACGATCCCAATCAATTGGTCCTGGAATGTCCGGATGTGGCAGACGTAACTGATCTGCCTGGATCGCTTGTTCTACTGCGAATAGATGTAGCAAATGTGTGGGTCTGGGAATGAAGATTTCGGAATGATATTCCCAGAATCCCGTAGAGAACATTTCCTCAAATGTCTGCTTGAAGCATGCGGGTAAGTACTTTATTTGTGCATGCCAGGCAAAGATTATAGTGACCGAGGGAGTCTTGCTCATGTCGTAGACTAAATCCTTGTTACCTTGAGAGAATCCAGGGGCAGAGATGTATGGAGCTTGTACATTCCGAAAGGTTTTGAAGACAATGGTCATGAGCTCGAATATCTTCATACACATTTTCGCTGCTATGTCGGGTACATTATTTAGACGTGTAGACCAGTGCCGAATTGTTGATATCATGTAGGCCTTGATTGCAAATGCTTGCCAGGATCTGCGACGTACCACTGGGCAATAGCATGGATTATACTTGATATATAGTGGCATGGTTGCCCAGGTGCTAATCATATCTGGGTAATCGGTTAGTAGACGTGCACGCCAATTAGGTTGGAAGATCGAGCCAGCACGTGCATCTGTCGGTAAATCCCCTAGCTCAAATTGAGTGGCGAATGTGGGCTCCTTCCCTGTATGTCTTTTGACTTCTGCATTATAATCGTGTAGTAAGACAAAATAAGGCATGTATTGCGACTCTGATGTTGTGATTAACCGTTGATGGGATAAGTTTTGAAAGTAGGAAGACCGAAGGACAGTTTCTTCCAGATTTGTGAGAGATTGCATTTGCACGGCCACACGATCATCATGTGTCTTACCCACTTTCTCGACCCTTTTGACCCAATCTGGAACTTGAATTTCTAAAGTGTCTTGTCCTTCTTCTGTAGTTCGACCACCGGGTGTCGGCATAGGCTCGTATGGCTCTTCATAGCTGTCATCGACGGGGATTTCCACTACTGTTTTAGGTTCTGGTTCTTCAATGGGCGAGGGTGGCCTTTCATATGGTAAGAGGCGTGCTTGGAGTTCTGCCACCTGTTTCCGGAGGGTCTCTACTTCTTCTGTAGAGTGTTGCAAGATTGCCGGCTCCTGTTGAGCTGTGGGGACACTGGCTATCTGTTTCTTTAGATCTGCACATTCAGTCTCTAACTTTTCATATGACTCCAAGAAATTTGCATGCTCCTCAAGTAAGATGCGAATGTCTTCCGATGGGACTGCTCTATATCTGGTAGGGCTAATGGTTGCTCCTACAGTTCCTTCCAGAGCCGCTTCAAAGTTGTCTTGGTTTTGTTGTTGAAGTCTCTTGTTCTCTTCTAGTGCTGCTGCCATATGCTTCCTTAATAGCCCAATGTTGCGTCTGAGCGTAGCATTAGATATCATTTGCGCTTGGAGCAATGTTTCTAATTCCTTGACTGCTTGGTCATCCACTGTTGATGTCTTTGATTCCAGTTCGGAGTGAGCCTGCTGTAAGGTGGTATGCTCGGTTAGGAGCGTTTGGTAGTCAGCTTCAAGAGTGGTGACCCTAGCTTGCAGACGTTGAGATTCTGCCTGGAGGGCCGTAGTGCGTTCTTCCAATTGATGGTATTCTTGTTGTAGTTGATGTGCACACTGAAGTAAGGTGTTGAACGTGCTATTTACATTATGAGATGCAAGGGGAAAAGTTTGAAGTGCAGGGGAGGTGGGATTGGGTAGGGGGGTAGTGAATGCTGTGTGTGCCAATGATGTGAGTGGTGAGGTGGGGGGTAAGGGAGGGGGAGATGGTGGAATCGTGGGGAGAGGTGCTGTGGTTGGTGAAATGTCCATTGGGTCAGACAAAGTGGTGTGTACAGGGGCTACCATGTAGGTGGGTATGGTAGGTGAAGTGAGTGTGGTGTTCGTGTAAATTGATGTCGTTGCAAACATCGGGGAAATGTGCCTCTGAAACATTGGAGAGCGGATGAACTGCTCCACAAAGGACGGGTATTGGGGTGGTGAGGTCAAGTTGAAAGAGGGGTAGGGGCCAAATGGGAAGTGAGGGTCATGGAATGGAGGTGCCCGTAGTGGGGAATAGGCTGGGAAACACAGGGTGCCTTCGGTGGGTGCTGGGTTTCCAACTACACTTGGAATTATGGGATGGCCAGTCATGGGTTCGGAGGATAGAAGGGATGAAGTGTACAAGGGATTGGTGACGAAGGAGAAGAGGGTGTCTTGTGAGGTGGGTTCTCGAAATGAGAATGATTTGAATGAGGATGGGTTATAAGTGAAGGTAGAGGTGATGACTGTCGTTTCTTCCATGGTGGGAGGTGGTGGTGGGGGTGGAGAAGGTGGTGATGGAGGATGCTGGGGTGAGATGGGTGATGTCTGAACGAAGGTTTCGGCAGAGAGGTCAGTGGTGGTTGTGGGGGTAGCTGTTGTTTCAATGGGTACTTCTTGTTCTGTGACGGGTATCCTGATAGTCTTACCTGCTCGTGGTAACGTGTCAACTCTACGTTTGTCATACCTCACGGACTGGCGGACTGCAGTGTGGACAGCCTCCGGAACTCCTAAAGATTCTGACACTAATTTGAGGGTGTCAATGAAATGTTGGTCCACCCCCTCATCTGATAGCATTTCTTGCATCAAAGCTTGACCTGATACAAGAGAGAGTTGATGCCTTTCTTGTACTGCTTTGATTGTGTCGTATAACCTTCGTAGTTGAGCTGTATATGTTGGTGCACCTACAAGTTTTGGCACTTCTTGTTGCTCATCTTGATGCTCTTGATCATAATCCTCCTCATCTTCCTCCTGTTCTTCATCTCCGTCATCCTCTTCATCCACTTCAACTGTGGTGACACGTGCTTGGGAGGTTGTGGCCTGCGTTTGCACGTTCTCCACTTGTTGTGCCTCTTCTGCCTCCAGCTCTACATCTTGTAATAATTGTTCAAAATCTTCATTAGTGAGTTCTTCCAAAGGTGCACCACTGGGAAATTCAAGATCGGTTGGGATAGGAGGGAATATCAAAGTGGAACCATCGGTGCTGCGTCTTGGAAGTCGGAGTGTGAATGGTCGGACTCTTCGGGGTGGAGGGGTGACATCTGGTGTTAGGGTGGCTCCACGTGGTTGAGCACATGGGACTTGGACAGTGCCTCTCATCTTCTTAGAAGGGGGTCCAGTGGATGTCCTGCCTCTAAACTGCTCTACACGATTCCACATTAGGGCCCGTTGAATAGAAATGTCATAAGCCAAACACCTATAAATGATTCTCGTCAGAGCGCAGCAACCATATAAAACCTGTTTCCGCGGCCATCGTTTGTGAGCTAGGTGTATCTGATCAATTATCCAATGGGGTAAGTTGATGGTGAGGCTCTGTGTCTCTGCCAGATACAAACTAAACCAAATCTTTTTGGGCGGCATGGTGAATCTATCTTGTGCAGGGAAAGCAAAGTGTTGCATGCACATGCGAAGGTGTATTGCAATATTAGGCGTCATGGACACCATGTCCTTGAGTTTGGTGAGACTTCGATTCTTCATGTAATCCGGTACTAGGGTTTCCTTCTCTGTAGGAATATGCATTCCGCGCATATCTAGAGCCTCTCTCACCAAGTTGTTTGATAGCCTGAACCTCTTGAGCTCATTCCCCTTTGTCAGAGATGGAATCACAAATGAGCTTGCACCTTTTGGGTTCTGGTTTGGATTCAAGGTGTTGATGAGATAGTAGCATCGCATGAAGTCAGGCTTTGGGAGCCGTGCACTGAAATATGCATTCAAGCCTACCTTTTCCCATATCGAACGTAGACCTTCTGCATTTTGTAATTTCTCGAATTCTCTTGTAAAGAAATGGTATCTGCCTTGCTTCCCATTGAAGTCCAACTCTGATTCCCATAGGTACGTTCCTTCACCCAAGGGTCATGCCACCTCAGTAAACCAGTGGGAAGTCTTTCCTACGGGCATGGTGTGGCCACGCGGAGGGTCCGCAATAGGTATGATTTTGATGGCCTGCAATTCTTCTGATCTTTCATTTGTCTCAGGCAAAACGGGTAAACTGTCTAAGTCCACCACTTGCGGGCTTGTTTCTGTGTGAGAGCTAGTTCTTGCTGCCTCAGCCATGTTGAAAACTTCACAGCTGGTTCTGTGAGAATATATGAATAAATGTTAACATTGCAATGGACACAAAAATGACACGGTGTCCCCTGTTACAACATTAACCTAAAGTTCGGGAGAGGTTAGGGGTTAATAAGTGCTCGGTGCTAGTGTGTGTAGTTAGAAATTGGGTAGACCTACGAGCTAAGTGGAATGATGTGATGTGACAGTGAAGTAGTTAGTAGGTGGACATGGATTTACAATTGGGGTCCGGGGGTTTATTACAAGTTTTAGGTTGCCAAATGCAATGGATAGGTTTTGAGTTTGACTTTGTGGAGGCTGTGGAAAGTGTGATAGGGTATTTACTTGAAAAAGGGGGCTGTTTAAGGACCCATCTACGAGTGAGTCTGTGCGTGCTTCTAGGTGGCAGTGTGTTCGAGTATATCAGACAAGGGTGGGTGGCGGCTGCTTGAGCGAGTGAACCCTGTTGTGTATGATGTGAATTGTGTGGGGTTATTTGAGCCCTCAAGCAAGCCTTAGGCACCCAAATTTGTCTTGATTGTGGGTCAGCCTTCATCGACTTCTTGGGTACCCAAATGGACTTCACTTTCTCAACATAGGTTTTAGGAGTCCTCTTATTAGCATCAAGTCGCTGATTACTAATAGGAAGTTGAGACCGTTGTTGCGACTTAGTTACGGTCGGCAGCTCGTCTTTCCGCACCCACATTTGTTTCATCGGCTGAGTTGTTCTGCTTCGTACGTTCTTTTGGTCTCTTGCCTGGAGAGTCTTCAGTGATTGATCTGCCCTTAGTTGCTGCCTCCTTCTGGCCTTTGGAAAAGAAGGGAGTTCCATTGTGGTTCTGACTCCTTCTTTGAGATCTTCATTCTTCTGCATCACATAGCCTTGGACAAGAACAGCATGGTCAACTTCATGTGCACCCCTGGAGGGACCAGGAGTCCGTGTCTTTTCTAGTTCCTTGAGTGCTCCATTATTTAACTCAATTGTAATTCTAGTCTGATTCACCCATACCTGAAGAAGTCCACTTCTTAGGTTTAGGTTGACTGCTTGGTCATAGATCAAGTCTTGACCCAAGACAAGGGGTTCAGTGAGGTCCTCATCTTGACACACTAGTACTTTAACTGTCATTGCCTCATCATGAATATAGAGGGGAAGTTCCACCTCGCCCATGCAAGGGGTTTCCACGCCTCCCAATCCTATGAGCTATGCTTCCACACGATTGACAGTTAACTGCAACTCTTGACAGTAAGACAATTTAACAGCACTAGTGGCTGCGCCTGAGTCAATCAAGGCTCTTACAGTCCTTGCACTCTTTCCTTGTCCTATATCTAAGGTTATGAAAGGACGTCGATCAGTTATCCTATGTGAGCTAACACCTGAAACTTCACACATAGCTACGTCATATCCTTGATCTGCATATGCATCTTGCCTAGGGTGCTCTCTACCTTGTCTTCTTAATTTCAATCTCCGTATGCGCTCTAGGGCTTCTGCTTGAGCTTCTTCTCGAATTCGCTTTTCTTCTTCTTTGCGTTTCTTAGCAGTGTTGAGTCGACTTAGCATTTCCTCTGTGAGAGGTTCCTGATACAACATGACTCTGCATCCGCTAATATAGTTTGGGACAACATCACCCTCTAAAGTGGCTAGTTGTACTGCTCCACTCATGGAGATCCTAATGATGATCATAGGTCCGTAGCCTCTCTTCTCCAGTTTCCTCGCATGTTGCTTCAATGTGTAGACTAAAACTAAGTCGCCTGCCTTTAAACCTTTATCCTTAACGTGGGCATCAAAGTATGCCTTCTGTCGTTTCTTAGCTGCATATATCCCTGCAGCTGCTCTCAGTCTTGTTTCTCCTAATCGTTCAAGGTCAAAAAGTCTAGAGGAGAGTTCATGACCCGTCCATTCATGCTCTTGTGCCACTTTCAATGTAGGTATCAAAAAGTCTAAAGGTAGCACAGCATTTTGAACAAACACCATTTGAAAGGGAGTGGCTTGGAGTACCGTTTTGTAGGCAACTCGGTATGCCCAAACAACATGGTGTAGCTATTTGTCCCAATCAGAGCGTTTATTGTTCACTAATTTCGTCAATACATTGCATAAGATCTTGTTGGTGCTCTCAGCCTGGCCATCTGCTTGAGGGTGATAGGGGGCAGAATTCTTATGTATTACCAAGAATTCTTGGAGCAGACTTTCAATCACTTCATTCAAGAAGTGAGTGCCTCTATCACTAACTAGCTCTATGGGTAGCCCGTATCTAGTGAACACATTCTCAAATAAAAACTTAGCAGTTGTTTGAGCATCGTTCTTCGTTGTGGCTTTTACCTCTACCCACTTAGTTAGATAGTCTGTTGCAACAATGATCTATTCTGCATGAGAACCCTTAGCTGGGGGATTAATAGGACCTACGAAGTCTATTCCCCACTTAGAAAATGCACGTCCACCCATCATGGGTTTCAGTGGCATCTCGTCTTTACGTATAGGATACTGAGTTCTCTGGCAAACGTCACACCGTTTCACATAGGTATGTGCGTCCATGTGAAGGGTCGGCCACCAGAAGCCCGCAAATAGTATTGCCTTGATCACCCGATCTGGTCCAAAGTATCCTCCTACTACACCTTGGTGAGCAGTGTCCAAGATCTTGAGATACTCACTCTCATGGACACATAGTCTCAGGTAACCGTCTTTACCACGTTTGTATAGATTATCACCAATAAGTGAGTAATCCTGGGCTTCTTGTTCTGAACTCCTTTTCCTCGCCAGAGTCATGTCTGGAGGGAATGTTTTTGTCCTCAGGAAGGATACTAGTGGTTCACTCCAATCTGGCACAATGGACACTTGACAAAGAGTGGCATGTTCCACAGGTGGTTTAGTGCAGCAGATTGGGCATTCCTTGCACAACCTTTGGACATCAGCTTCCATAGTTGGCCAATAAACTCCGAGTCTCCTTAGCGTCTGTAAGGTTCGTTGCTTTGAGTAGTGTTGCTCTAATGCACCTACATGTGCTAAATGCAACCATTTATTGTACTCGTCCTCTTCCACACAACAAGCCAAGATTCCTTGATCCGTGTGCTTGTACATGCTTCCTGCCATGATGTGGTACTTTTGGGCTTTCACAACCTCTCTATTCCGTGTGTTTACTACTGGATGGTTAGGCCCGTATGTCAATACTGGTACCAATGGCTTAGCCCACTGCGGTACAACTTCCAAATTAAACAAGTAAGCATCAGGAAGGTCATCTGACACTCCTTGTGGGGCTTCTCCAGATGTGAGCCTAGAGAGATGATCTGCTCTCAAATGAGTCCTACCTTTCCTTACCACAACCTCAAAATCATATTCCATTAGCAAGAGAAACCATCTTACTAATCTTCCTGTATTGCATGGCTTGTTTACGAGATATAACAATGCTTGATGGTCAGTAAAAAATTTAAAGTTGTTTGCAAGCAAATAGTGTCTAAATTTCTTAACTGCATATACCATGCCTAAGCCTTCTCTCTCCGTAGTGGTGTAATTTCATTCAGTTGCATTCAATTGTCTACTAGCGTAGGCAATTGGAAGATCCATATTACCTTCACCAGTAGGTTGTGCAAGCACACATCCAATGGCATAATTGGATGCATCCACATGAACATGGAGTGGCTTATTCCAATCTGGTGTGGTCAAGATTGGTGCTGAACATAATCTTCGTTTAAGCTCCTGGAAGGAATTCTCACATTCATTCGTCCACTCAAAGTTAGTCAGAAGTCCGTACATGGGCTTTGCAATGACAGCATACATGTGAATGAACCGGCGGTAGTAACCACAATGTCCCATGAAAGCTTGTACTTCCTTGACATTCCTTGGCCTAGGTAGCTCTGCTATGGCTCTCACTTTCTCTTCATCGATGGATATGCCATTTTTTGACACTATGTGTCCTAGAATCTTGCCTTGCCTGACCATAAAAACGCACTTTTCTGGGTTCAGGCAGACTTGATATTCTCTACATTTGTCAAAGATTTGTCTGAGTTCAGGAATATGGGTTTGTCTAATGTTGGAATGAGCACAAAGATCATCAACATAGACTTCTAAATTCTTCCTCAGGAACTCTTTAAATACATGGCACATTAGTCTTTGGAAGGTCGCTGGTGCATTGGTAAGCCCAAATGGCATTACACGAAAGGCAAATATACCCCACTCTCTGGCAAAAGCTGTCTTATGCTGATCTTTTGGAGCAATGGCGACTTGATTGTAGCCCGAAAATCCATCGAGGAAGCTGTACACTTCCTTGCCTACTACTCTTTCTAAGAGATGTTCTGTGATGGGAAGCGGATAGTTATCTCGAATCGTGGCTGCATTAACCTTCTTCAAGTTAATGCATACACGCAGCTTGCCATTCTTCTTGGGCACCACTACGGTGGGGGATACCCACTCAGTGTGCTCAATTTCATAGATAAATCCAGCTTCGACCAGTCTATCTATCTCCTCTTTGATCTTAGCAGCGTAATTATCGTTATATGTATAGGGCTTTTGCTTAGAGGGTTTGGCATCTGAAGTCATGGGGATGGTGTGTGAGCATATGTCAGGGTCAACACCTTTCAAATCCTTGTAACTCCAAGCAAATACATCTCTGTATTCTCTTAGCAAGGCTATTAACGCATGCTCTTCTTCCTATGTTAGGTCATGGCCTATGTATGTGCATCTCTCCTCTCCTTCTTCTAGGGCCACTACTATTTTCTTGGTGGTTTCTTTGTTATCATAGGCCTCTCCTGATTGTGCCTCTCGTTTCTGCATTCTGATCATGACTCTCCTGTCATCTATCTCATACTTCTTAAAATTTTCTGGGACCTCAAACAAAGATTCTTCCTCTTCTGGTGAGACTTCTCTCTTCTTTCGTTTCTTCCCTTCTTCCTTCGGAGTCACATGTGTTGCTAATCTTACATCATTTGTAAGCTCTCCATGCCTCTGGGGTTGAAATTCTACTTCATGGAAGTATTCTTCATCTGATGCAAATGGTGGGTCCATAATGATTGACTCTAGATCGGAGTCACTTGCATCCTCAAATGCATCAGGGCTAGGTTCGCATTCTTCTAGAACTGCCTCTCCCATGATTGGCTCTATGGAGAAGACTGAAATGTCATAGCCATCCTCATCAGAGTGAGGTGTCCATTGTTCCTCATTGATGGCTACATCCATGGTTGCTAAAATTTCTGCCCAGCCGTGAGGTTCAAATTCTTCGTCTGGAAAAACTACAGGTGCATAGGCTGGGTCTTGGATTGATCTATGGGTTTCTTTTGCACCTACCTCTCTGGCTTTTTCTCTCTTCTCTTCGTCTACTCCTACTTTGCACATCCATAAGTGGGTGTCTTCATGCATCCAAGAGGATCCTGACCCAATGGAATGCACCGATTCTGTATCATCTTTGGCTCTATGGATGGGATTCCATTGGCTAGGAGGTACATCTCTATGAGAGTAATCTTTGAGATTTACTTTGGTTGTAACACCTAAGTGTTGCAAATACAAGGAGTTGGTTCCCCAGTCCTGTACCACTTGCAACTGTCGCATAAATGGTCTTCCCAAAATCATCTCATAGGCATGATTTTTGCTGAAGTCACATATAGCAAATGTATGCTCAAACTCGACACCACAAGTGGTGAGAGTTATTCCTTCTAGCAATCCTAAGGGTCTCTCAATATGACCATCGGCCATCTGCAATTTCATTCTCGTTGGCCTGAGTGCTGGCTTGCCCCAACGCTTCCATAGGGAAGTGGTGGCAATTGCAACTCCTGCACCTGAGTCCAAAATTGCCTTGGTGGTGTACTCCTGGTAGGTAATGGGAAGATAGGTGTTACCTTCTTCACCTTCACACATATCTCCTATCTTATCCAAGGGTATTTCTGGCACTGTTCTCTGGGATCCTACCTGGGAACGAGGTTTGGCTATTTCTGGTACTTGTTTGGCTACATGTTTCCATAATTCAGGTCTAATCTTGAGTAGCTCTTCTAACTTGAGATTGCACTGCACTTTAGTGTTTTTCACTACCTCTGTGTTCCTAGGTAAGACTGAGTCCTCATTTCGTACCATGACCGTGGGTGCTCTCATACAAGTAGACTTAGCTTCCCATGGGCCTGTGAAGTGGGGTAATTCTTGTAGAGAGTTAGACTCAAAGTCTAGTCTGTCCTTAGAGTGGGTGCTCTCTTGCTCCTCATAAATGGATGGGATGTCTTGTGGGAATTGGTCGCGTGCATCATCTACAAGTTCAATAGGAGGAGGGACTTCACTCTCTTTAGCCCATTTGTCTTCTTGAATCTCGCGTAGGAATTCTGGTGTGAACCGATTCATAGAAGATGATGTGTCTGACTCCGTGGAGTTAAGCACATAGGCTTCAGGCACATAGGCTTCCTGAGCAGGAATGCTTAATCTTTCACTTGCCTTGTCCTTCTGTTGAGAGGCGGGTTCCTTTTCTGATTGTGCAATCAGCTTCTCTATTCTTTCTAACAATCCATCAAAGTGCAACTGTGTCTTCGCTGAACTAGAGATGTTAAATAGGCGACTGGCCTCAAACATGGTCTGAGCCAATTCCACCATCTTAGCACAAATTTTGGTTCGTTCTAACTCTAGTTCTGCTCTTGGGTAACACTTTTCATGATCAGTTACGTTTGGCCCTTCTTGGATTCTCGCCTGATATGCTTTAAGCATCATATTAAGGTCTTCGGGAGTGGGATCTGCTAGGACTGATCCTACTCTAGGGGGTGGTGGAATTAAGGCGGGTCGGAAGGTGGCGGGTCGGATGGAGTTGGGAATGGTGGAAGTGGGGTAATGTGAGAGGGAGTTTGAGATGTGAGTTCAGTTATCCTGGTCTTTGTTTCTCTGAGGCTTTCCTCGAGTTCACTCATCTTTTTTGCCCATTGCCGTTTCATTCTTTCACGGCTATCTCTCCAAGCTCTAGTCCTTTTTTTTGTCATGCTCTCTGTTTCACTAACATCTGGGTTCTTCTCCTGGTTTACCCCTGGGTTTTGCTGCAATGCTTGAGCTCTAGTGATCACTTGCACGGGTGTAGTGGAAGTGACACTTCCTGTGGAATCTACCACTAACCCAATAACGTTAATAGGAGTAATTTTTGGCATATTATTAGGGTTCTTAGGGCAGTCTCGTAAGAGATGATCCTTTCCACACTCTTGGCAAAAGCCCTGAATCGTCACTGACTGGGGTTGTGTAGGTGGAGGTAAGGGACAATCACGAATGAGGTGATCCCCTTGACATCTGTAGCATGGTCCTCTAGGGAATGGGGGTCTTACCCGCCTAGGTTGAGGTCTAGGGTTGGGGTTTGCATACATGACGTTTGTGTAATCTGACTCCCAACTAGGTTCATTTGGCTCTTCACTATAGTAGGACTCACCATGTTCAGGAGATTGCATGTAGTAAGCCTGGGGACTATCAACCTGTGTAGAATCGAAGCTATGGTCACTGGGATCACTTTCTGAAAGCACTGGTGTTACAGGGACTATAGCTCTATTCAGGTTTTCTTCTGCAGCGGTATACTTTACAGGGATCATGTTGGATGGAGCTGGAGGTTGTTGGGCTAACACAGGCTGAGGCCTTTGCTGGGCTTGATATTGTGGTTGGTAGGTTTGTTGAGGCCTAGCATACTGCTGTGGTGGATATTGGTTCTGATATCTTCCTTGTTGATGGTATGGCTGAGGGTAGGTTTGCCTAACAGCTTGCTTATTGTATGGGCAGTCTTATGCTGTGTGATTTGTGTATCTCCGTTCTATGGTACAATATTGGCTACTCGGATTCACTTGGGGTTGAGCCGTAATGGGAGAGACATTCGCCATATGGTCGCCACCACAAGTATAGCACCTTTCCACAGGGCCAAACCTTGGGATTTGTTTGTTAGTGACACCTAATTTCTGAGCTACTTTCTCTGCAAGTTACTCGATTGATGTGGATTGCGTGGAAGAGAGGTTAGAGGCACTATCCGAATCTTTGTATATCTTGGAAAGCTCTAACTCCTCCCCTAGGTTATCCTCGATGTCAATGCACATGCGTACACACTCTTCTATGGTCCTAGGGTCCTTCAAGTACACATAAGATCTCAATTTGGTACTTAGCAATCCATCCAAGAATAAAGCCACTTGCTTAGCTGGTGTGGGTAGCTCCGAAACAGGGCATCTTTCTAAGTATTGCCTAAATCCTCTTCCTGCAAGTCTCACGGTTTCTTGAGGGGTTTGCTTGAAGCTGTGAATCAGCGAGGAGGTATTATGCCTTATGCCACTCTTAGAGAATTCAATAATGAAAGCCTCTAGGAGTTGGTCTATGCTCCTGAACTGCCTCTCATTTAGTGGCTGAAACCATGTCAGGGCAGTGTTCCTAAGGGTCAGACCAAAGGCATTGTACTACGTGAATAGATCCTCCACTTGTTCAGCTCTCAAGACTTGCCTAAACTCAGCCACATGATCGTATGGATCTCTAGTGCCATCGAAGTAGTTCTTCATGGACTTAACTAGCTGAGTCGATCTCAAAGTCCTTGTGTGCTCTCTAGGTCGTGGTAGAGGGAACTCATTCGCATTTCTTTGATTCCTGTGAGCTCTAAGTATCTCAGGTTCTACTCTATTTGTTTCCGTTCTCGTTCTTTCTCTGCCCACTGGGTTGGAAAAGCTGACTTCTGGTCTATCTCTACTTCTGTCTCTTTGCATTCCATGAGCTTGGGATGTTCCAGCTCTAGGGTGACCATAGGATACATTCGATCTTGGTTGGGGGAAAACGAATTCACCCTTCCAAGTGTAAGCATGCCTATCATTTTCTGTCACCACAAAGATCCTCTCCGAAGCGTGATCTAAGTAGGTCACTCTACCTGCGCTATCAGGATCCTTAAACTCATAGATCATGATTGTTCCTATATCAATTGGCCGATCAGGTTTGTACCTCCAAAAGGCTTCGTCAGTCTCTCGATGGAGGAGCAAATCTATGCTCTTATTATCCTGGGGAATCCACTCCGGTGTGATAATGCTAGTGAGAACCGATTTACCTCGAGGGGTTCTAGGTTCTGCACCCATGTTTCCTTGCTCCAGGTCACCTAAGTCTGCTTCGGGGATCACATTTCCAAATTCGTCCGTACTATCTGGGTGACTGGTGACTACGTATATGGTTTCTTCTTTGTCCAAGTATGCTCCATTTTCAAACTTGACAGCTGGGTGCTCTAATCCAATGGATTGATCAGGATTCTTAATCTATACCACAGATCTTCCTAGGCCGTCCTCATAGATGCTGGCACCTAATCGGTTGGTCCTAAGGTATTCCAGCTGTGTCTTGTACGGGCCTTCTACTCTGTGCAAGTATGGCACTCTTGAACTTCCCGTAGGTCTGTCCATGCCTTGAGACATCTCTGATTCACTGGTCTCAGAGCTAGGGTAGTATGAGTGGTGACTCAACTGCTGGGCCCAAGACCTAGCAGTGTGGTTGACACTAGCCTCTGAAGACCTAAGGCTTTGTCTATCCCTTACTAGATGTCGTCCTGATCTAAGGTTCATATGCCTATGTAAGTAGCCCAATTTTTGCCCAGAGTACAACCTCGTTGCAGAGCCCTTTTGTACCAATTACTTAATCCCCTTTTTATGTTGATTATCGTGTTTATACTCTTGTCTGATATCACATCGTTAGGAATACTTGAGTTTAATTTCGCACTTTAGTTTGGTCGTTTCACGTTAGGTTCTTTTCCTTTAAGGTTGTCGTTCACACACACAGGTTCTCTCTTGTCTTGAACTTGATTTCTTAGATAGTCTTTGATTTATCTCGTGCCTATCGTTGCTTGGAATTACTTCTAACACTACCCGCACTTAGCCTAAAGTAAGAATTGACAGAGAGTGTTGCGGGTTTTCCAACCTTGAGTTCCTTTCCTTGTGTTGTTGCCCTGGTGTGCCCAGGACGCGCGTTCCCAAGCCTGCACTTACTCTTGCTTTGCGTACCCTTCGATGCTCCCAAAGGATCTGTAAAAGGCCTACTGTTAGCTCAAGACTTAAATTCAAAAGACAGAACCAATCACTTTCATTCATGTAACACTTCACCAATTTGCACTATGACTTTTGGACACAACTCTAGAGATCCCTGAATTTTGTTCCCCCTGGGTATGGTCAACTTAAAAATACCCTGTATAGATATTCTTGATCTTAATTTAACCGTAACCAGTCGATGTTTTTGTTGTACTCCCCGCGAGCTTTCCAACAAAACAAAAATCACGGCAAACGGATTTCGTATGAGAAAGTTATGACCGTTCAGGGTTCTATGGTTAAGACAGGGTTCAAACAGGATCACTGTGCAACAGGTTTTCCCCAAGTTGTTTTCCTAAGGCCTCCTTATGTGCTCTAGAGTAAAATGTTTATGCCCAAAATTAGCCCAACTCTTCAATTAAAAAACCCTAAAAAATTTGGCTAAAATTGGCTGTCAATCGCGATCGACAGGGCTGTCAATCGCGATGGACAGGGCTGTCAATCGCGATGGACAGAGTATCAATCGCGATGGACAGAGTATTGTTGGCAGTAGTCTTGGTACACCAGGACTTACAAGACGTGAAAGTCAAAGAAGGGAGTCAGAGCGAAGGGACAGCACAAGCAAACAGGGCAGTCAAAGAAGATCTGGCAAGTAGGCCAATATTTTTTCAAGACACTAATGCAGATCAAAGAGATGGACATGCAGGGAGGAAGAGCAAGTAGGGAGCTCGAAGATATGTATGGCAGATCACTAGAAGAAACCCCTACAACAACAGTGATTTTTATCACTAACAATCATTGTAAATATCATTTCACATTTTTGTAGCTCCATTTTGTGCAAGCCAAGGAGTCCTTGAGCTTGAGGAGCCTTAGAAGTAGTTGCGTACCAATTTTCGTATTTTTTAGATCTCGTTTGAGCCCCCAAATAAGCCCTGGAACCTAATTTTTAACTAGGCCGGACACTAGGTCTGGACAGGGCCAAAGCTAGTCAAAAACTATAAAAGGAGCTAGAGAGCTCATTTTTGAGGGTAGATTGTAATTGAAACGAACTTGTAAGAGCTATTGAAAGTAATCTAAAGAACTCCATTGACTCTCTCTCTTTGTCTTGCCGTGTGTGCGGGTGTGTGTGTATGTGTGTGCATGCTTGTGTGCTTCTCACTCACGCACTTGTGCCGCCACTTGCTCGAGGTCTTCATACCATCCTCACGTCTTCCCGGATTGACATTAAAGGAGGTGCTACTCATCACTGAGCTACACCAAATTTTGGTGCCGTTGCCGGGGATCGAGCTTTGAGGACGAGCGTGTGATGGTAAGACGTAGAGTTGACGCGTTGGAGTTGTAGGTATTTTCTTCACTCTCATCGATTTTCTTTTACCTTCTTTACCATCTTCATTTCCATCATCATCATCACCATCTCCCACCTCCATCTCCATCATCGCGAAAATTTCAGTTTTTTGACTATATCCCCATCTCCACCTCATTTCCCTCATTTCACTTGTGAGAGAGAGCGAGAGAGCGAATTTGCATGTGCTGTTTTTGCATGTTTTCTGAGCTGTCTTGCAGGTACAGGCTGCATCATCATCCCCAGCACTCCGCGCAGGTACGGAAATCTGAGTAATTGTCTGTGTGTCGCCGAGCTCTCTCAATCGCGACCGACAGAAAAATTGCTCTAATTGCTAAACAAAGTGCATATCCATGACCTACAAGCCTAGAGCTTCCCAAAAATGTGTTTAGTTTTTTGAAATTCCACAGATTTCTGTCAATCGCGATCGCTCTGTCAATCGCGATCGACAAACCACGACGGACAGACCTGTCAATCGCGATCGACACGTCAATCGCGACCGACAGCCCACGACGGCTCTGTCAATCGCGACCGACAGAGTCAACGACCGATTGACCACGACTGACGGATCATACGCGCGACACGTGTCAATCGCGATCGAGTCATCAATCGCGATCGACTCATCAATCGCGACCGACGCAGTCAACGACTGTTTGACCACGACGGACAGACCACGACGGCTCCGTCAATCGCGATCGACACAGTCAACGACTGTTTGACCACGACGGACAGACCACGACGGCTCTGTCAATCGCGATCGACACAGTCAACGACTGATTGACCACGATCGACAGACCCTTGCGACCAACCTGTCAATCGCGATCGACTCATCAATCGCGACCGACAGAGTCAACGACCCTTTGACCACGACTGATTGACTTTTCGTAACCCCTGTCAATCGCGACTGACCAGTCAATCGCGACTGACAGCCACGACGGACCTGTCAATCGCGATCGACACGTCAATCGCGACTGACCTGTCAATCGCGACCGACAGACTTTGCGAACACGTTAGAAGGGCAATTTAGGTCGAATTTTCAAGGCAAAAGTAGTGGTCTAAATTTTGGCCAAGTGTGGGACAAACACAAGGGTGTAGCATTGCATTACGAGGATACGACCCAAGTAACTTTAGAATTCCTGTTTGCCTGATAACCGAGCGCAATCCTGTTTTAGCCCCAAAACCCTGAACCGGCATAACTTTCTCATACGAAATCCGTTTGCCGTGATTTTTGTTTTGTTGGAAAGCTCACAGGGAGTACAACAAAAACATCGACTGGTTATAGTTAAATTAAGATCAGGAATATTTGCTAGGGAATTTTGAAGTTGACCATACCCAGGGGGATCAAAGTCAGGGGTCCTTAGGATTGTTTTCTTGAAAATCACTATGCAAGTTTGTGTTTGTGCTACATGAATGAAAATAATTGGTTCTGTCTTTGGAATGTAAATTTCAAAGCTAACTTTGAAACTCTTCCAGAGCATCGAGAGGCGTTCTAAGCAAGTGTAAGTGCGAGCTTAGGAACACATTTCCTGGGCACTCAAGAGCGACCGAGCAGGAAACAAAAGGTTGGACACTTTTAACCCCCTCTGTCAATTCATAGCTTAGGCTAAGAACGACGAGAGGTAGGAGTAAGTCAGAGCGACGATAGGCAGTTATCAAGTTGAAGACTACCTAAAAACTCAAGTTCAAGCTAAAAACTTAATCTCTGTACTGTCGATAACATAAAGGAAAAGAATCTAACGTGGAACGGTCAACCTGAAAGCACGAAGAATGTTCAAGTATTCCGACGACTTAACATCAGACAAGACATTAAACACGATAAATAACTAAAAAGAATCAAGTGACTGATACCAATTGATCGGCAACGAGGTTGTACTCTGGGCCAAGAGTTGGGCACCTTAGTTAGGCATATGAACCTTAGATCAGGACGACATTTAGCAAGGGAGAGACAAAGCCTTAGATCTTCAGAGGCTAGTGTCAACCACACTGCTAGGTCCTGGGCCCAGCAGTTGAGCCACCACTCGAACTACCCTAGCTCTTAGACCAGTGAGTCAGAGACGTCTCAAGGCATGGACAGACCTACGGGAAGTTCAGGTGTGCCTTACTTGTACAGGGTAGAAGGCCCTTACAAAACACAGTTGGAATACCTTAGGACCAACCGATTAGGTGCCAGCATCTATGAGGACGGCCTAGGAAGATCCGTGGTCCAGATTAAAAATCCTGATCAATCCATTGGACTAGAGCACCCAGCTGTCAAATTTGAAAACGGTGCATACCTGGATAAAGAAGGAACCATATACGTAGTCACCAGTCACCCAGATAGGACGGATGAATTTGGGAATGTAATCTCAGAAGCGGACTTAGGTGACTTGGAACAAGGGAACATGGGTGCGGAACCTAGAACCCCTCGAGGTAAATCAGTTCTCACTAGGATTATCACACCTGAGTGGGTACCCCAGGACAACAAGAGCATAGAGTTGCTCCTCAATCGAGAAACTGATGAAGCCTTTTGGAGGTATAAATCCAATCAGCCAACTGATATAGGAACAATCATGATCTATGAGTTTAAGGATCCTGATAGCCCAGGCAGAGTGACCTACTTAGATCACACTTCTGAGAGGATCTTTGTGGTGACAGAAAATGATAGGCATGCTTATACTTGGAAGGGTGAATTCATTTTCCCCCAACCAAGATCGAACGTATCCTATGGTCACCCTGGAGCTGGAACATCCCAAGCTCATGGTACGCAAAGAGACAGAAGCAGAGATAGACCAGAAGTAAGTTTTGCCAACCCAGTAGGCAGAGAAAGAACGAGGATGGAGACGAATAGGGTAGAACCTGAGATGCTTAGAGCCCACAGGAACCAAAGAAATGTAGATGGATTCCCTCTGCCGAGGCCTAGAGAGCACACAAGAACTTTGAGACCCACCCAGCTAGTTAAGTCCATGAAGAATTACTTTGACGGCACAGGAGATCCCTATGATCATGTGGCGGAGTTCAAGCAAGTCTTGAAAGCTGAACAAGTGGAGGATCTGTTCACACAGTACAATGCCTTCGGTCTAACCCTTAGGAATACGGCACTTACATGGTTTCAGCCATTGGATGAGCGGCAGTTCAGGAGCATAGACCAACTCCTAGAGGCATTCATTGTAGAGTTCTCTAAGAGCGGCATAAGACACAACACCTCCTCATTGATTCACAGCTTCAAACAGACCCCCCAAGAGACTGTCAGGTTGGCCGGAAGAAGATTTAGACAATATCTTGAAAGGTGCCCTATTTCGGAGCTACCCACATCTGCCAAACAAGTAGCCTTATTCCTCGACGGATTGCTGAGTACGAAATTGAGATCCTATGTGTATCTGAAAGACCCGAGGACTATAGAAGAGTGTGTACGTATGTGCATTGACATTGAAGATAACCTAGGAGAAGAACTAGAGCTTTCCAAAATCTACAAAGATTCAGATAGTGCATCTAGTCACTCTTCCACGCAGTCCACATCAATTGAGGAACTTGCCGAAAAAGTAGCTCAGAAATTAGGTGTAACTAGCAAACAAATCCCAAGGTTTGCCCCAGCGAAGAGGTGCTATACATGCGGTGGCGACCACATGGCAAACGTGTGTCCCATTATGGCTCAACCCCAGGTCAATCCAAATAGCCAATATTGCACCATAGAACGAAGATACACCAATCACACCGCACAAGATTGCCCATACAACAAGCAGGCAGTTAGGCAACCCTACCCTCAGCCATACCCGCAGCAAGGAAGATACCAGAACCCGTACCCTCCACAACCATATGGCAGGCCACAACAAAATTACCAACCACAATACCAAAACCAACAAAGGCCTCAACCTGTGCTAGCACAACAACCCCCAGCCCCAGCTAATGTGATTCCAGTAAAGTATACTGTTGCAGAAGAGAACCTGAATAGAGCTATAGTACCAGTAACCCCATTGATCTCAGAAAGTGACCCGAGTGACCATAGCTTTGATTCTACACATGTTGATAGCCCCCAAGCCTACTACATGCAGTCTCCTGAGCATGGTGAGTCCTATTATAGCGAAGAGACAAACGAACCTAGTTGGGAGTCAGATTACACGAACGTCATGTATGCAAACCCCAATCCTAGGCCTCAATCTAGGCAAATAAGACCTCCATTCCCAAGAGGACCGTGCTACAGATGCCAAGGAGATCACCTCATTCGTGATTGTCCCTTGCCACCACCTACACAACCCCAGTCAGTAACGATCCAAGGTTTTTGCCAAGATTGTGGAAAAGAACATCTCTTACGAGATTGCCCTAAGAATCCTAATAATATGCCAAAAATCACTCCAATCAACGTTATTGGGTTAGTGGTAGATTCCACAGGAAGTGTCACCTCCACTGCTCCCGTACAGGTAGTCACTCGCGCTCAAGCCTTGCAGCAGAATCAAGGGGTAAACCAGGATAAGAATTCAGAGGTTAGTGAAACCGAGAGCGTAACAAAGAAAAGGACTAGAGCATGGAAAGATAGTCGGGAAAGAATGAAAAGACAATGGGCTAAAAAGATGAGTGAACTTGAGGAAAGCATAAGAGAAACCAAAGCTAGGATAACTGAAATCACCTCTCAAACCCCCTCTCACATTATCCCATCACCACCTCCGACCCGCCACCTTCCAACCCACGTCATACGATTCCACCACCCCCTAGAGTAGGATCAGTATTAGCTGATCCCATTCCGGAAGACATAGACATGATGCTTAAAGCATATCAGGCCAGAATTCAAGAAGGGCCAAATGTCACAGATCATGACAAGTGTTACCCTAGAGCTGACCTAGAGATAGAAAGAACCAAACTGTGCGCGAAAATGGTCGCATTGGCTCAGACTATGTTTGAAGCCAGTCGCCTTTTCAATTACTCGGGCTCAGCCAGGACGCAATTACACTTGGATGGACTTCTAGAGAAATTAGAGGGAATAATCGCTAGAGCTGCCAAGGAAGAAAAAAATCAAGGAAGGGAGAATGTAAGTAAAATCATGACCCATTCCCCACCGGAAGCTTATGTGCCAAATTCCATGGAACCAGACAATTCCCCCTCCCTAGAGCGAATAGAGAGGTTAATGGCACAATCAGAAAAGGAACCTGCCCCTCAAAGAAAGGAAAGGGCAAGAGAACGGATAAGCGAGCCTCTTCAGGAAGCCCATGTGCCTCCTCAAGGAGCTTATCTTCCTCCCCAACAGGCACAAGAGCCTCTCTCGGAAGCTTGTGTACCTCCACAGGTTGCCTACATTCCTTCTCAAGGAGCATATGAGCCTGTTCGGAAAAGTAATAGAATAAGTAACCCTCCCCAGGAAGCTTGTGCTCCAGCTATCTATGAGAACGAGGAAAGAGCCAACGATAGAATAAGCCCTCCTTCCCAGGTTGCTTATGTGCCTAATTCTACGGAGCCAGACACATCTTCTTCTATGAATCGGTTTGCACCAGACTTCCTACGAGAGATTCAAGAAGACAAATGGGATAACAAAAGCGAGGTCGCCCCTCCTTTTGAACTTGTGGACAATGCACACGACCAATTCCCACAAGACATCCCATCTATTTACGGGGAACATGAGAGTGCTCAGTCTCACGAGAGATTGGACTTTGAGTCTAATTCCATACAAGAGCTACCCCACTTCACAGGCCCATGGGAAGCAAAATCCACATGTATGAGAGCACCCACAATCATGGTAAGGAACGACGACTCAGTCATACCTAGGAACACAGAGGTAGTGAAGAACACTAACGTGCAGTGTAATCTCAAGTTAGAAGAGCTACTCAAGGTTAGACCTGAATTATGGAAACATGTAGCCAAACAAGTACCAGAGATAGCAAAACCTCGTTCCCAGGCAGGATCCCATAGGATAGTGCCAGAAATTCCCTTGGATAAGATAGGAGATATGTGTGAAGGTGAAGAAGGGAACACCTATCTGCCCATCACCTACCAGGAGTACACCACCAAGGCAATTTTGGACTCAGGTGCAGGAGTTGCAATTGCCACCACCTCCTTATGGAAGCGTTGGGGCAAGCCGGCACTCAGGCCGACGAGAATGAAATTGCAGATGGCCGATGGTCACATAGAGAGACCACTAGGATTGCTAGAAGGAATAACTCTCACCACTTGTGGTGTCGAGTTTGAACATAGTTTTGCTATATGTGACTTCAGCAAAAATCATGCCTATGAGATGATTTTGGGAAGACCATTTATGCGACAGTTGCAAGTGGTGCAGGATTGGGGAACCAACTCCTTGTATTTGCAACACTTGGGTGTTACTACCAAAGTCAATCTTAAGGATTATTCTCATAGGGATGTACCTCCTATCCAGTGGAATCCCATCCATAGAGCCAAAGATGATACGGAATCTGTGCATTCCATAGGGTCTGGATCCTCATGGATGCATGAAGACACCCACTTATGGATGTGTAAAGTAGCAGTAGAGGAAGAGAAGAGAGAAAAGGCCAGAGAAATAGGTGCGAACGAAACCCATAGACCCATTCAAGACCCAGCCTATGCACTTGTAGTCTTTCCAGACGAGGAATTTGAACCCCATGGCTGGGCAAAAATTTTAGCAACAATGGACGTAGCCATCAATGAAGAACAATGGACACCTCACTGTGATGAGGATGGCTATGACATTTCAGTTTTCTCCATAGAGCCAATCATGGGAGAGGCAGTTCTAGAAGAATGCGAACCTAGCCCTGATGCATTTGAGGATGCAAGTGACTCCGATCTAGAGTCAATCATTATGGACCCACCATTTGCATCAGATGAAGAATACTTCCATGAAGTAGAATCTCAACCCCAGAGGCATGGAGAGCTTACAAATGAGGTAAGATTAGCAACACACGTGAGCCCAAAGGAAGAAGGAAAGAAACGAAAGAAGAGAGAAGTCTCACCAGAAGAGGAAGAATCTTTGTTTGAGGTCCCGGAAAATTTTAAGAAGTATGAGATAGACGACAGGAGAGTCATGATAAGAATGCCTAAACGAGAGGCACAAGTAGGAGAGGCCTATGATAACAAAGAAACTACCAAGAAAATAGTAGTGGCCATGGAAGAAGGAGAGGAGAGATGCACGTATATAGGCCATGACCTGACAGAAGAAGAAGAGCACGAATTGATTGCCTTGCTAAGAGAATACAGAGATGTATTCGCTTGGAGTTACAAGGATTTGAAAGGTGTTGACCCTGATATATGCTCACACACCATCCCCATGACTTCAGATGCCAAACCCTCTAAGCAGAAGCCTTATACATATAACGATAATTATGCTGCTAAGATAAAGGAAGAGATAGATAGATTGGTTGAAGCTGGATTTATTTATGAAATTGAGCACACTGAGTGGGTATCCCCCATCGTAGTGGTGCCCAAGAAGAATGGCAAACTGCGCGTGTGCATTAACTTGAAAAAGGTTAATGCAGCCACAATTCGAGATAACTATCCACTTCCCATCACAGAACATCTCTTAGAAAGAGTGGCAGGCAAGGAAGTGTATAGCTTCCTTGATGGATTTTCGGGCTACAATCAAGTAGCCATAGCTCCAGAGGATCAGCATAAGACAGCCTTTGCCACAGAATGGGGCATTTTTGCTTTTAGAGTAATGCCATTTGGGCTTACCAATGCACCAGCTACCTTCCAGAGGTTGATGTGCCATGTGTTTAAGGAGTTCCTGAGGAAGAGTTTAGAAGTCTATGTTGATGACCTTTGTGCTCATTCCAATGTTAGACAAACCCATATTCCTGAACTCAGACAAATCTTTGACAAATGTAGAGAATATCAAGTCTGCCTGAACCCAGAAAAATGCGTTTTTATGGTCAGGCAAGGCAAGATTCTAGGACACATAGTGTCAAAGAATGGCATATCTACCGACGAAGAAAAAGTGAGAGCCATAGCAGAGCTACCTAGGCCAAAGAATGTCAAAGAAGTACAAGCTTTCATGGGGCACTGTGGTTATTATCGACGATTTATACACATGTATGCTGTCATTGCAAAGCCCATGTACGGACTTCTGACTAACTTTGAGTGGACGGATGAATGTGAGAATTCCTTCCAGGAGCTTAAACGAAGATTGTGTTCAGCACCAATCTTGACCACACCAGATTGGAATAAGCCATTCCATGTTCATGTTGATGCATCCAATTATGCTATTGGATGTGTGCTTGCACAACCTACTGGTGAAGGTAATATGGATCTTCCAATTGCCTATGCCAGTAGACAATTGAATGCGGCTGAACGGAATTACACCACTACAGAGCGAGAAGGATTAGGCATGGTATATGCAGTTTAGAAATTTAGACACTATTTGCTTGCAAATAAGTTTAAATTTTTTACTGATCATCAGGCATTGCTATATCTCGTAAACAAGCCATGCAATACAGGAAGGTTAGTGAGATGGTTTCTCTTGCTCATGGAATATGACTTTGAGGTTGTGGTAAGAAAAGGGAGGACTCATTTGAGAGCAGATCACCTCTCTAGGCTCACATCGGGAGAGGCCCCACAAGGAGTATCAGATGACCTTCCTGATGCTTACCTGTTTAATTTGGAAGTGGTGCCGCAGTGGGCTAAGCCATTGGTACCAGTCTTGACATACGGGCCTAACCATCCAGTGGTAAACACACGGAATAGAGAGGTTGTAAAAGCCCAAAAGTACCACATCATGGCAGGAAGCATGTACAAGCACACAGATCAAGGGATCTTGGCTTGTTGCGTAGAAGAGGATGAGTACGCTAAATGGTTGCAATTAGCACATGTAGGTGCGTTAGAGCAACACCATTCAAAGCAACGAACTTTACAGACTCTAAAGAGATTCGGAGTGCATTGGCCAACTATGGAAGCAGATGTCCAAAAGTTGTGCAAGGAATGCGCAATCTGTTGCACAAAACCACCAGTTGAACACGCCACTCTGTATCAAGTATCCATTGTGCCAGATTGGAGTGAACCATTAGTATCCTTCCTGAGGACAAACACATTCCCTCCAGACATGACGCTGGCTAGGAAAAGGAGTTTAGAACAAGAAGCCCAGGATTACTCACTCATAGGTGATAATCTATATAAGCGCGGTAAAGATGGTTACCTGAGGTTATGTGTCCATGAAAGTGAATATCTCAAGATCTTGGAAACTGCTCACCAAGGTGTAGCAGGAGGACACTTTGGACCAGATCGGGTGATCAAGGCAATTCTATTTGCGGGTTTCTGGTGGCCTACCCTTCACATGGATGCACATACCTATGTGAAACGGTGTGATGTCTGTCAGAGGACTCAGTATCCTATACGCAAAGATGAGATGCCACTGAAACCTATGATGGGTGGACGTGCATTCTCTAAGTGGGGAATAGACTTCGTAGGTCCTATTCATCCCCCAGCTAAGGGTTCTCATGCGGAATACATCATTGTTGCAACAGACTATCTAACTAAGTGGGTAGAGGTAAAGGCTACGACAAAGAACGATGCTCAAACAACTGCTAAATTCTTGTTTGAGAATGTATTCACGAGATACGGGCTACCTATAGAGCTTGTGAGTGATAGAGGCACTCATTTCTTAAATGAAGTGATTGAAAATCTACTCCAAGAATTCTTGGTAATACACAAGAAGTCTGCCCCCTATCACCCTCAAGCTAATGGACAAGCTGAGAGCACTAATAAGATCTTATGCAATGTACTGACGAAATTAGTGAACACTAAACGCTCTGATTGGGACAAACAGCTACACCATGCTGTTTGGGCATATCGAGTTGCCTACAAAACGGTACTCCAAGCCACCCCCTTTCAGATGGTATTCGGCCAAAACGCTGTGCTACCCTTGGACTTCCTGATTCCTACATTGAGAGTAGCACAAGAGCACGAATGGACAGGTCAGGAGCTCTCCTCTAGGATCTTTGACCTTGAACGATTAGGGGAAACAAGACTAAGAGCCGCTGCAGGAATATATGCAGCCAAGAAGAGATAGAAGGCATATTTCGATGCCCATGTGAAGGATAAAGGCTTGAAAGCAGGAGATCTAGTCTTAGTCTATACACTAAAACAACACGCGAGGAAGCTAGAAAAGAGAGGCTACGGACCTATGATCATCAATAGGATCTCCACGAGTGGAGCAGTACAATTGGCCACATTAGAAGGTGATGTTCTCCCAAATTATATTAGCGGTTGCAGAGTCAAGTTGTATCAGGAACCCCTCACGGAGGAAATGCTCAGCGGACTCAACACTGCTAAGAAACGCAAAGAGGAAGAAAAGCGAGTTCGAGAAGAAGCTCAAGCAGAAGCTTTAGAACGCATCAGAAGGATGAAATTACGTAGGCAAGGTAGAGAGCAGCCTAGGACAAATGACTATGCAGATCAAGGATATCATATGGCAATGTGTGCAGTCGCAGGAACCAGCTCACATAGGATAACTGATCGACGTCCTTTCGTAACCCTAGAGATAGGACAAGGAAAGAGTGCAAGGTCCGTAAGAGCCTTGATTGACTCAGGTGCAGCCACTAGTGCTGTTAGAGTGTCTTACTGTCAAGAGTTGCAGTTAACTGTCAATCCTGTGGAAGCATATCTCATAGGATTGGGAGGCGTGGAAACCCCTTGCATGGGCGAGGTGGAACTTCCCCTCTACATTCATGATGAGGCAATGACAGTTAAAGTACTGGTGTGTCAGGATGAGGATCTCACTGAACCTCTTGTCTTGGGTCAAGATTGGATCTATGACCAAGCAGTCAATTTAAACCTAAGAAGTGGACTTCTCCAGGTTTGGATCAATCATAGTCGAGTTACAGTAGAATTAGACAATGGAGCACTCAAGGAACTAGGAAAGGCACAGACTCCTGGTCCTTCCAGGGGTACACATGAAGATGACCATGTTGTTCTTGTCCAAAACTATGTGTTGCAGAGGAATGATATTCGCAAAAAAGGAGTCAGGAATGCGACGGAACTCCTTTCTTTTCCAAAGGCCAGAAGGAGGCAGCAACCCAAGGTGGATCAAAGGCAGAAGAAGCAGAGCACTACCTATGTCCGAGATCAAAAGTACCTGCTCAGCAAAATGTCTCAGAAAATAAACCATGTGTGGGTGCGAAAAGGCGAACAACCGGTTGCACCACCGTCAACTACACGGATGAAGTTTCTTATTAATAACCGACAACATGACATTAATAAGAAGTATTGCAGAAATTCTCCTGCTAATGTGAAATCTATTTGGGTGCCCAAGAAGTCGATGAAGGCTAGCCCACAATCAAGACAAATTTGGGTGTTGTAAATGGGTCCCTAAAAGGCCTCATTTTCAAACCGCGACACCAAGAAAGCTCTCTAGAGTCTCTCCGAAACCGAAAACAAAGCCCATCCACTGCATTTGGCAGCCTAGGACGTGTAATAAACCCCCCGACCCCAATTTGTAAACTCATACCTACTCACTAACTGCATTAGTCTCCTAGGACAACCCAAGCACTAACTACACACACTGTCTTCGTGCACTTACTAACCACTAACTCACCATCTACCTCATGTTAATGTTGTGACGGGGACAACAACGGATTTATTCTGTCCATTACGATGTTAACACTTGGTTCTATATTCTCACAGAACCAACCAGCAAACAGGGCCATGGCAGAAGCAGGTGCCAGTTCTCAAGCCGGATCGGGTGCCCAGATTGTGGACATAGAAACACTTCTCCTCGAGCCACATCTCACCGCAAGGCCGCAAGAACTTCAAGCCGTGCATGTGCTCCCCATTCAGGATCCTCCTCAAGGGCACACTTCTCAAGTAGGTAAGCATGCGCATTGGTTCAGTGATGTTGCTGGACCACTGGGCGATGGAACCTATTTCTGGGAAGCAGAATTGGAATTTAATGGCAAATGGGGTCGATACCACTTTTTCACGCGCGAGTTTGAAAGCTATCAAAACGCCGAAGGCATGAGATCAGTTTGGATCAAAGCAGGTGTGGACAGTTATTTCAGGGCCCACTTACCAAAGCCGGATTTTTTACGATGTTCATATCTGATCAGTACCATCACGCCAAGCAGGGCCAAGGGAGGCGACAGCACCTTTGTGTTGCCATCACTGCTGCCGGGTCATGAGCTTAAAAGATTCAAGTTGACCCTCAATCTGGTAAGAGAAGCATTGGGTATGTATGGCATGCACATCCCAACAGAAAAGGAAACCATGGTTCCAGGCCGAATGAAACACAAAGATCTTAATAAGTTGAAGGATATGGTAGCGATGACACCTACCATTGCGCTTCACCTGCGGACCCTCATGCAACATTTTGCTTTCCCCGCCCAGGAACGATTCACAATGCCCTCGAAGAAAATATGGTTCAGCTTGTATCTAGCAGAGACAGAAAGCCTTCCCATCAATGTGCCACACTGGATCATAGATCAGATCCACCTAGCCCATCAAAGGTGGAACAAGAAGCAGAAAAATGTGCTCCACGGGTGTTGTGCTCTGACCAGAATAATCTATAGATGCTTGGCTTATGACGTGCCTGTTCAGCGGGCACTTGTATGGTCCCGGGCCCAAGAATTCCAGAGAAGACTATCAGCAGCAGGTCCCCCATCAAAGAAGATGAGGGGGGGAGTCCAACTACCCTGCGCTCAACCAAGGGGAGCCACCACTACACCAGAAATTACCCCTCCCCAGACAAGACGCGTTAGGCCATTCACTATCCGGCTACCAAGACCAAGTACATAGGGACCCAATCTGGTGTTTCCACCCATTCCATCAGATTTGGAATTTCCACAGGGATTTACTCTTGAAGACCTCACGGATGAAGAAATTGCCAGGTTGATCTATGACTCTAATCTCGAAACTGAAGCAGAGCGAGCTCAGGAATCACAACCCCAAATAACAACATCGGCCCCCACCCAACCACAAGTTGTAGAAGTCGATGTAGATGAACAAGAGGCAGGAGGAGACGAAGAAGAAGCCGACGAAGAACAACATCAAGAATATGACGAACTCTCCGAGTTAGCAAGTGCCCCAGCGTATTCGGCACAAATAAAAAGACTGTATCGAACCATGAAACTAGTTCAAGAACAGCATAAAATGTCACTTGAAGCAGGCAAGAGACTCATGAACGACTTGCTAGCTGAGGAAGGTGTGGACGAGTTGTTCATTGAGTCCATAAACCTTCATGCCGACGCAGTAGGATTGGATGAGGCCATACATGAGGCAATGGCCTACATTCACAGATTTGAGAAAAGGGTTCCCGTTCGTCCCAGGAGGTCCGGGAAACAAATTCACATCAATGTATCGGCACCAGGAGAGACAACGCAAGAAGAAGAACATCAGGAAGCACCACTGTCACCACCATCCCCACCTCGCACTACACAATTCACTCCACCACATGACACTAGCACTACCACGTCCACTACCACTACCATTGTCATGTGCATCCCACTCTCTCCGGGAATCCAATTCGGGGGAGTCACCATGCCCACTTTCACCACTCTGTTCACTGACGTCACATCCACTCCACCCACGATCCCCATCTACACTGTCACTCAAACAATTGACACGATGGAAACATCACCTACCACAGCACCGCTCCCTCCCCCCATGCCACCTTCATCTCCCATGCCCCCTCCACCCACATCACCGCTTGCATCCACATCATTCACATCTCCCATTCCCGCCCCCATTCCCCCTGCATCTTCACCCCTCCCAGCATTATTTAATGTAGATAACATATTTTTAGCATTAAATCAATGTGTATACCAGCTCCAGAATGAGTACAGAGCTCTGGACGACCGGTATCAACAACTGACAACGCACCATCAGAACTTACAAAGACAATTTCACATTCTACAAACAGAAAATGCAGAACTGAATCAACGCTACACAACGCTTGAGCAGGCTCACCAAACATTATTGGAGGCACCCCAACCATCGACAGAATCAGGTGTCAAACAACTAGAAGCTTTGCTCGAAGTATACCAGACCGATAACCTGCGAGTCAGACGCAACTTGGCGCTACTACGGAAACATATGGCCACAGCACTGGAGGAGAACAAGAGACTGCAGCAGCAAAATGAAGCAAATCTAGAAGCAGCAATGGAAGGCTCTCCCCACGAAATTGATCCAGAACAGTTTAAAGCCGTACCCTCAGAGACAATGAAGACCATCTTGGAAAGCTATGCAGATCTATTAGATGCTCATGATGACTTGAAAAGGGAACGTGATGAGCTGCGCAATCAGCTCCAAGAGCAAAAGACAGCACCCAGAGTCACAGAAACGACCACGACTTCAGAGGAAGTCAAGACATTGAAAGAGCAGGTGGCCGAATTACAGGAAAGATTACTCGCACACGAAAGGCAGCCCTCTCCAGTTGTCGAACCAGAACCCGAGGATTTGGTACCCATCGAGGTAGATGAGACGTATGAGGAACCATACGTTCCTATGCCAATGCCAGGTGGTGAGCAAACCGCAGAAGGAATGGATACGTTAGAAATTGAAGTACCTGAGTGGCTCCAGACACTAGAGAAAACAGCATCAACTCATGAAGATCGAGTGGCAGTTCAAATCCAATCTATGGCAAAGATAGAGGACACTATTATTAAATCAGAATACTTCCGCAGCATGTCCCACCATAGATGGATCGGAACCAATGATGATCAATACGTGCCATATTGTATACTCCTGGCGGACTACAATGCAGATATCCAACAAAGATGTGGCAAACCTCCAACGTTTGCTACACAGTTCGGGCCAGATGACATCCCAGAGAGTGCTCAAAAAGGCTCCATTCATCAACCCACCTGGAGGATCCGACTCCTTGAAACCTACCCGGAGATGGTTCGCACCTGGACGAATATGCCTCTTTTTATTAAATATAACCCTTGTTACGTTCCTGTCTTCCGCAGACGCACATGGCCAGAGTTTACCCTTGCAGTCAAGAATATCAAAGGCTGCGCCAAATGGTTAAACTACGTCTATCTAGCACCCCCTCAAGGACCTCCCACGTCAATTACATGATTTCCACCATACAGCACTGGAGCATCCGATTAAGGAATACCCCTGATGTGATGGCCCAGATGTGCATGAAAATTTTTGAATTAATGCTTATTACATTTAGGACATTCAAGAATATCAAGGACCCACACTTCTCAGGTGTCGGATTCCTTACAGGAAACCAGGATTTAGTTTATGACATGAGTACCACTCCTTCCATAGAGGTGGTATATGCTTGGCACGCCAGAATAAAATACCTCCCAGCATGCTTTAAACAAACATTCGAGGAGATGTTCATAACAGGGTTCTGGGAATACCACTCAGAAATATTTGTACCCAGACCCTCACATCTCCTTCATTTATTTGCTGTGGAGCGAACCATTCACTCAGAACAATTACGGGTGCCACATCCAGATGTCCCAGGGCCAGTCAATTGGGATGCATTGCTGACAGATCTAGCAAGGGGACTCAGGTTAGAAGAACACCACCTCGCCGCCGATGTTGTCCAATATTACGTCCAAAAAGCAGCTAGACAAGGGTCTGTCAGGGGCGACAGACGCGAGAGTGGGGGGGGTGTTGGCAGTAGTCTTGGTACACCAGGACTTACAAGACGTGAAAGTCAAAGAAGGGAGTCAGAGCGAAGGGACAGCACAAGCAAACAGGGCAGTCAAAGAAGATCTGGCAAGTAGGCCAATATTTTTTCAAGACACTAATGCAGATCAAAGAGATGGACATGCAGGGAGGAAGAGCAAGTAGGGAGCTCGAAGATATGTATGGCAGATCACTAGAAGAAACCCCTACAACAACAGTGATTTTTATCACTAACAATCATTGTAAATATCATTTCACATTTTTGTAGCTCCATTTTGTGCAAGCCAAGGAGTCCTTGAGCTTCAGGAGCCTTAGAAGTAGTTGCGTACCAATTTTCATATTTTTTAGATCTCGTTTGAGCCCCCAAATAAGCCCTGGAACCTAATTTTTAACTAGGCCGGACACTAGGTCTGGACAGGGCCAAAGCTAGTCAAAAACTATAAAAGGAGCTAGAGAGCTCATTTTTGAGGGTAGATTGTAATTGAAACGAACTTGTAAGAGCTATTGAAAGTAATCTAAAGAACTCCATTGACTCTCTCTCTTTGTCTTGCCGTGTGTGCGCGTGTGTGTATGTGTGTGCATGCTTGTGTGCTTCTCACTCACGCACTTGTGCCGCCACTTGCTCGAGGTCTTCATACCATCCTCACGTCTTCCCGGATTGACATTAAAGGAGGTGCTACTCATCACTGAGCTACACCAAGTATCAATCGCGATGGACAGGTGGTCAGTCAATCGCGATGGACAGGAGTCGGTCGCGACGGACAGGCAATCAATCGTGATGGACAGGGGTCAGTCAATCGCGATGGACAGGAGTCGGTCGCGACGGACAGGCAATCAATCGCGATGGACAGGGGTCAATCAATCGCGATGGACAGGCAATCAATCGTGATGGACAGGCAGTCAGTCGCGATGGACAGAGCTGTCAATCGCGATGGACAGATCTGTCAATCGCGATGGACTGAAATTTTGCAAAATTTTCAAAAATTTTTGTGGAAATGTGGTGTGCAGGGTCTCTAGTCCACTGTGGTGCACTCAGATTTACCAAAAGGTGAAAATTTCTGTCAATCGCGATCGACAGGAGTCGGCGATTGCGAGACAGTTCTGCACATTTTCGTTCCTGCGCGACGTGCTGGAGGGGATGATGCTGCTGAAACCTGCAAGAAACTCCAAAAGCATGCAGAAAATAGCACACAACAGTTCGCTCTCTCGGTCTCTCTCACAAGTGAAATGAGGGAAATGAGGTGGAGAAGGTGATATAATCAAAAAACTGAAATTTTCGCGATGATGGAAGTGGAGGTGGAAGATGGTGATGATGATGATGGTAATGATGGTGGTAAGGTAAGAAAGAGAAAAATAGGAAAAGTAGAGAAATTACCTACAACGCCAATGTCTCCAATCTACCTCTTACCATCACCCGCTCGTCCTCAAAGCTCGATCCCCGGCAACGGTGCCAAAATTTGATGTAGCTCAGTGATGAGTAGCACCTCCTTTAATGTCAATCCGGGAAGAGGTGAGGATGGTATGAAGACCTCGAGCAAGTGGAGGCACAAGTGCGTGAGTGAGAAGCACACAAACATGCACACACATACACACACACGCGCACACACGGCAAGACAAAGAGTGAGAAGCAATGGAGTTCTTAGATTACTTTCAAAAAGCTCTTACAAGTTCGTTTCAATTACAATCTAACCTCAAAAATGAGCTCTCTAGCTCTTTTTATAGTTTTTGACTAGGTTTTGGCACTGTCCAGACCTAGTGTCCGGCCTAGTTAAAAATTAGGTTCTAGGGCCAATTTGAGGGCTTAAACGGAGTCTAAAAAATACGAAAATTGATATGTAGGTACTTCTAAGGCTCCTCAAGCTCAAGGACTCCTTGGCTTGCACAAAATGGAGCTACAAAAATATGAAATGGTATTTACAATGATTGTTAGTGATAAGAATCACTGTTATAAAGATGTTGATTTGGAAAAATTTGAAGGGCCTATCTGCTAGATTTGCATCGACTGCTTTGTCTACTTACTCCTTCACCTCGCTCTTACTCTCTCCGCTGGCTTCCTTGTCTAGTCAGTCCTTGGGTGCCCATACTGCACTCAACACCTTTGTCCTTAACGTGGGCATCAAAGTAGGCCTTCTGTCGTTTCTTAGCTGCATATATCCCTGCAGCTGCTCTCAGTCTTGTTTCTCCTAATCGTTCAAGGTCAAAAAGTCTAGAGGAGAGTTCATGACCCGTCCATTCATGCTCTTGTGCCACTTTCAATGTAGGTATCAAAAAGTCTAGAGGTAGCACAGCATTCTGACCAAACACCATTTGAAAGGGAGTGGCTTGGAGTATCGTTTTGTAGGCAACTCGGTATGCCCAAACAGCATGGTGTAGCTGTTTGTCCCAATCAGAGCGTTTATTATTCACTAACTTTGTCAACACATTACATAGAATCTTGTTTGTGCTTTCGGCTTGCCCATTAGCTTGTGGGTGATAGGGGGCAAATTTCTTATGAACTACCAAGAATTCTTGGAGTAGATTTTCAATCACTTCGTTCAAGAAGTGAGTGCCTCTATCACTCACTAGCTCTATAGGTAGCCCATATCTTGTGAATACATTTTCAAACAAGAATTTAGCAGTTGTTTGAGCATTGTTCTTCGTTGTGGCTTTTACCTCTACCCACTTAGTTAGATAGTCTGTTGCAACAATGATATATTCTGCATGGGAACCCTTAGCTGGGGGATTAATAGGACCTACGAAGTCTATTCCCCACTTAGAGAATGCACGTCCACTCATCATAGGTTTCAGTGGCATCTCATCTTTACGTATAGGATACTGACTTCTCTGACAGACATCACATCGTTTCACATAGGTATGTGCATCCATGTGAAGGGTCGGCCACCAGAAGCCCGCAAATAGTATTGCCTTGATCACCCGATCTGGTCCAAAATGTCCTCCTGCTACACCTTGGTGAGCAGTTTCCAAGATCTTAAGATATTCACTCTCATGGACAAACAGTCTCAGGTAGCCATCTTTACCACGCTTGTATAGATTATCACCAATGAGTGAGTAATCCTGGGCTTCTTGTTCTAAACTCCTTTTCCTAACCAGGGTCATATCCAAAGGGAAAGCTTTCGTTCTTAGGAAGGAAACTAGTGGTTCACTCCAATCTGGCACTATGGACACTTGATAAAGAGTGGCATGTTCCACAGGTGGTTTAGTGCAGTAGATTGGGCATTCCTTGCACAACTTTTGGACGTCAGCTTCCATAGTCGGCCAATGCACTCCGAGTCTCCTTAGTGTCTGTAGGGTTCATTGCTTTGAGTAGTGTTGCTCTAATGCACCTACATGTGCTAATTGCAACCATTTAGCGTACTCGTCCTCTTCTACACAACAAGCCGAGATTCCTTGATCTGTGTACTTGTACATACTTCCAGCCATGATGTGATACTTTTGGGCTTTTACTACCTCTCTATCCTGTGTGGCTATTACTGGGTGGTTAGGCCCGTACGTCAATACTGGCACTAATGGCTTAGCCCACTGCGGCACCACTTCCAAATTAAACAAGTAAGCGTCAGGAAGGTCATCTGATACTCCTTGTGGGGCTTCTCCAGATGTGAGCCTAGAAAGATGATCAGCTCTCAAATGAGTCCTCCCTTTCCTTACCACAACCTCGAAATCATATTCCATTAGTAAGAGAAACCATCTTACTAATCTTCCTGTATTGCATGGCTTGTTCACGAGATATAACAATGCTTGGTGATCAGTAAAAAATTTAAACTTATTTGCAAGCAAATAGTGTCTAAATTTCTTGACTGCATATACCATGCCTAAGCCTTCTCTCTCAGTAGTGGTGTAATTTCGTTCAGCTGTATTCAATTGTCTACTGGCATAGGCAATTGGAAGATCCATATTACCTTCACCAGTAGGTTGAGCAAGCACACACCCAATAGCATAATTGGATGCATCCACGTGAACATGGAATGGCTTATTCCAATCTGGTGTGGTCAAGATTGGTGCTGAACATAATCTTCGTTTAAGCTCCTGGAAGGAATTCTCACATTCGTCAGTCCACTCAAAGTTAGTCAAAAGTCCATACAGAGGCTTTGCTATGATGGCATACATGTGTATAAACCGTCGGTAATATCCACAATGCCCCATGAAAGCCTGTACTTCCTTGACATTCTTTGGCCTAGGTAACTCAGCTATGGCTCTCACTTTCTCTTCATCAGTGGATATGCCATTCTTTGACACTATGTATCCCAGAATCTTGCCTCGCCTGACCATAAAGACGCACTTTTCTGGGTTCAGACAGACTTGATATTCTCTACATTTATCAAAGATTTGTCTGAGTTCAGGAATATGGGTTTGTCTAATGTTGGAATGAGCACAAAGATCATCAACATAGACTTCTAAGTTCTTCCTCAGGAACTCTTTAAATACATGGCACATCAGCCTCTAGAAGGTTGCTGGTGCATTGGTAAGCCCAAATGGCATTACTCTAAAGGCAAAAATGCCCCATTCAGTGGCAAAAGCCGTCTTATGCTGATCTTCTGGAGCTATGGCCACTTGATTGTAGCCCAAAAATCCATCAAGAAAGCTATACACTTCCTTGCTTGCCACTCTTTCTAAGAGATGTTCTGTGATGGGAAGCGGATAGTTATCTCGGATTGTGGCTGCATTGACCTTCTTTAAGTTAATGCATACACGTAACTTACCATTCTTTTTGGGCACCACTACAATGGGGGATACCCATTCAGTGTGCTCAATTTCATAGATAAATCCAGCTTCGACCAGTCTATCGATCTCTTCCTTGATCTTGGCAGCGTAATTATCGTTATATGTGTATGGCTTTTGCTTAGAAGGTTTGGAATCCGAGGTCATGGGGATAGTGTGTGAGCATATGTCTGGATCAACACCTTTCAAATCCTTGTAACTCCAAGCGAATACATCTCTGTATTCTCTTAGCAGGGCTATTAACGCATGCTCTTCTTCCTCTGTTAGGTCATGGCCTATGTATGTGCATCTCTCCTCTCCTTCTTCTAGGGCCACTACTATTTTCTTGGTGGTTTCTTTGTTATCATAGGCCTCTCCTCATTGTGCCTCTCGTTTCGGCATTCTGATCATGACTCTCCTGTCATCTATCTCATACTTCTTAAAATTTTCTGGGACCTCAAACAAAGATTCTTCCTCTTCTGGTGAGACTTCTCTCTTCTTTCGTTTCTTTCCTTCTTCCTTCGGGGTCACATGTGTGGCTAATCTTACATCATTTGTAAGCTCTCCATGCCTCTAGGGTTGAAATTCTACTTCATGGAAGTATTCTTCATTTGATGCAAAAGGTGGGTCCATAATGATTGACTCTAGATCGGAGTCACTTGCATCCTCAAATGCATCAGGGCTAGGTTCATATTCTTCTAGAACTGCCTCTCCCATGATTGGCTCTATGGAGAAGACTGAAATGTCATAGCCATCCTCATCAGAGTGAGGTGTCCATTGTTCCTAAATGATGGCTACATCCATTGTTGCTAGGATTTCTACCCAGCCGTGGGGTTCAAATTCTTCGTCAGGAAAGACTACAGGTGCATAGGCTGGGTCTTGAATGGATCTATGGGTTTCTTTTGCACCTATCTCCCTGGCTTTTTCTCTCTTCTCTTCTTCTACTGCTACTTTGCACATCCATAAGTGAGTGTCTTCATGCATCCATGAGGATCCTGATCCTATGGAATGCACCGATTCCGTATCATCTTTGGCTCTATGGATGGGATTCCATTGGATAGGAGGGACATCTCTATGAGAGTAATCTTTAAGATTCACTTTGGTCGTAACACCTAAGTGTTGCAGGTACAAGGAGTTGGTTCCCCAATCCTATACCACTTGCAACTGTCGCATAAAAGGTCATCCCAAGATCATTTTATAGGCATGGTTCTTGCTAAAATCACATATAGCAAATGTATGCTCGAACTCGACACCACAGGTGGTGAGAGTTATTCCTTCTAGCAATCCTAAGGGCCTTTCAATATGCCCATCGGCCATCTGCAATTTCATTCTCGTTGGCCTGAGTGCTGGCTTGCCCCAACGCTTCCATAGGGAAGTAGTGGCAATTGCAACTCCGGCACCTGAGTCCAAAATTGCCTTGGTGGTGTACTCCTGGTAGGTAATGGGAAGATAGGTGTTCCCTTCTTCACCTTCACACATGTCTCCTATCTTATCCAAGGGTATTTCTGGCACTGTTTTCTGGGATCCTACCTGGGAACGAGGTTTTGCTATCTCTGGTACTTGTTTGGCTACATGTTTCCACACTTCTGGTCTAACCTTAAGCAGCTCTTCCAAAGTGAGATTGCACTGCACTTTGGTGTTCTTCACTACCTCTGTGTTCCTAGGTATGACTGAATCTTCGTTTCTTATCATGACTATAGGTGCTCTCATACAGGTGGACTTTGCTTCCCAGGGGCCTGTGAAATGGGGTAGTTCTTGTAAAGAATTAGACTCGAAGTCTAATCTTTCTTGAGATTGGGTACTCTCCTACCCTCCATAAATGGAAGGAAGGTCTTGTGGGAATTGATCGTGTGTGTCATCCACCAGTTCAATGGGGGGAGGAACTTCACTCTCTTTAGCCCATTTCTCGTCTTGAATCTCTCGCAAGAATTCTGGTGTGTATTGATTCATAGAAGAAGAGGTGTCTGGCTCCGTAGAGTTAGGCACGTAGGCCTTAGGCCCATAGGCTTTTTGGATAGGAAGACCTGCTATTACACTAGCCTTGTCATGGTGTTGAGGGGTGAGTTTCTTTTGTGATTGTGCCATTAGATTCTCTATTCTTTCTAGGGAGGGGGGGTTGTCTGGTTGAGTGGAATTGGGCACATAAGCTTTCGATGGGGGATGGGTCATGTTTTTGCTTGCTTTATCTCTTTCTTGATTTTTTTCTTCCTTGGTAGATCTTGCAATTATGCCCTCTAACTTCTCTAGAAGTCCATCCAAGTGTAATTGCGTCTTGGCTGAGCCTGAGTAATTGAAAAGGCGACTGGCTTCAAACATAGTCTGAGCCAATGCGACCATTTTCGCGCAAAGCTTGGTTCTTTCTATCTCTAGGTCAGCTCTAGGGTAGCACTTGTCATGATCCGTGAACTTTGGCCCTTCTTGGATTCTGGTCTGATATGCTTTAAGCATCATGTCTATGTCTTCAGGAGTGGGATCAGCTAATACTGATCCTGCTTGGGGTGGTGGGTGGGTTACGTGGGGTGTATTAGAGGGTGGAGGGATGGAGGGTGATGGAGATGGTAGCGGTGGGAATGTGTGAGAGTGCGGTTGAGATGTGATCTCTATGATTTTGGCCTTGGTTTCTCGTAGACTTTCCTCAAGTTCACTCATCTTCTTTGCCCATTGCCTTTTCATACGTTCACGGCTATCTCTCCAAGCTCTTGTTCTCTTCTTATTTTGGCTATCAGTATCGCTAGCGTCTGGGCTCTTTTCCTGGCTTACTCCTTGGTTTTGTTGCACTGCTTGAGCTCTAGTGACTACCTGTACGGGTGCAGTGGAAGTGACACTTCCTGTGGAATCTACCACTAACCCAATAACATTAATAGGAGTGATTTTTGGCATATTATTAGGGTTCTTAGGGCAGTCTCGTAAGAGATGCTCCTTTCCACACTCTTGGCAAAACCCTTGAATTGTTACTGATTGGGGTTGCATAGGTGGAGGTAAGGGACAATCACGAATAAGGTGATCTCCCTGACATTTGTAGCACGGTCCTCTTGGGAATGGAGGTCTTACCTACCTAGGTGGGGTCTTGAGTTAGGGTTTGTATACATTACATTGGTGTACTCCGGTTCCCAACTGGGTTCATTTGGCTCTTCACTATAGTAGGACTCACCATGTTCAGGAGCTTGCATGTAGTAAGCATGAGGACTATCGACATGTGTAGAATCAAAGCTATGGTCACTTGGATCACTTTCTGAAAGCGATGGTGTTACGGGGACTATAGCTCTATTCAGATTTTCTTCTGCAGCGGCATACTTTACAGGGATCACGTTGGATGGAGCTGGAGGTTGTTGGGCTAACACAGGCTGAGGCCTTTGCTGGGCTTGATATTGTGGTTGGTAGGTTTGTTGAGGCCTAGCATATTGCTGTGGTGGATATTGGTTCTGGTATCTTCCTTGTTGAGGATATGGTTGTGGGTACGTCTGTCTCACGGTTTGCTTATTGTAGGGACAATCTTGCGCGGTGTGATTGGTGTACCTTCGTTCTATGGTGCAGTATTGGCTACTAGGATTAACTTGGGGTTGAGCCATAATGGGACAGACATTCGCCATATGGTCACCTCCACAAGTGTAGCACCGCTTAACTGGGGCAAATCTCGGAATTTGTTTGCTAGAGACACCTAGTTTTTGAGCTACCTTCTCTGCAAGTTCCTCAATTGATGTGGATTGCGTGGAAGAGAGGCTAGAGGCACTATCTGAATCTTTGTATATCTTGGAAAGCTCTAACTCCTCCCCTAGGTTATCCTCAATGTCAATACACATGCGTACACACTCTTCTATGGTCCTAGGGTCCTTCAAGTACACATATGATCTTAATTTGGTACTTAGCAATCCATCCAAGAATAAAGCCACTTGCTTAGCTGGTGTGGGTAGCTCAGGGACAGGGCATCTTTCAAGATATTGCCTAAATCTCCTTCCTGCAAGTCTCACGGCCTCTTGAGGGGTTTGCTTGAAGCTGTGAATCAGTGAGGAGGTATTATGTCTTATGCCACTCTTAGAGAATTCAATAATGAAAGCCTCTAGGATTTGGTCTATGCTCCTGAACTGTGTCTCGTTTAGTGGCTGAAACCATGTCAGGGCAGTGTTCCTAAGGGTTAGACCAAAGGCATTGTACTGCGTGAATAGATCCTCCACTTGTTCAGCTCTCAGGACCTGTCTAAACTCAGCTACATGATCGTATGGATCTCCAGTGCCATCGAAGTAGTTCTTCATGGACTTAACTAGCTGAGTCGGTCTCAAAGTCCTTGTATGCTCTCTAGGTCGTGGTAGAGGGAATTCATCCGCATTTCTTTGATTCCTGTGAGCTCTAAGCATCTCAGGTTCTACTCTATTCGTTTCCATTCTCGTTCTTTCTCTGCCCCCTGGGTTGGCAAAGCTTACTTCTGGCCTATCTCTACTCCTGTCCCTTTGAATTCCATGAGCTTGGGATGTTCCAGCACCAGGGTGACCATAGGACACATTCGATCTTGGTTGGGGGAAAATAATTTCACCTTTCCAAGTGTAAGCATGCCTATCATTTTCTGTCACCACAAAGATCCTCTCCGAAGCGTGATCTAAGTAGGTCACTCTGCCTGGGCTATCAGGATCTTTAAACTCATAGATGATGATTGTTCCTATATCATTTGGCCGATCAGATTTATACCTCCAAAAGGCTTCATCAGTCTCTCGGTTCAGAAGTAGATCTATGCTCTTGTTGTCTTGGGGAATCCACTCAGGAGTGAGAATTCTCATAAGAACAGATTTGCCTCGGGGGGTTCTAGGTTCTACACCCGTATTTCCTTGCTCCAGGTCACCTAAATCCGCATCTGACATCACATTTCCGAATTCATCTGTCCTATCTGGGTGACTGGTGACTACGTATATGGTTCCTTCTTTGTCAAGGTATGCTCCGTTTTCAAACTTGACAGCGGGGTGCTCTAGTCCAATGGATTGATCAGGATTCTTAATCTGTACCACAGATCTTCCTAGGCCGTCCTCATAGATGCTAGCACCTAATCGGTTGGTCCTAAGGTATTCCAACTGCGTTTTGTAAGGGCCTTCTACCCTTTGCAAGTATGGCACTCCTGAACTTCCCGTAGGCCTGTCCATGCCTTGAGACATCTCGGATTCACTAGTCTCAGAACTAGGGTAGTATGAGTGGTGGCTCAACTGCTGGGCCCAAGACCTAGCAGTGTGGTTGACACTGGCCTCTGAAGACCTAAGGCTTTGTCTATCTCTCCCTAGATGTCGCCCTGATCTAAGGTTCATAAGCCTAATTGAATAACCCAAATTTGCCCAAGTACAACCTCGTTGCAGAGTCCTTTTGTATCAGTTACTTGATTCTTTTTAGTGGATTAATATGTTAAAATTTTTGTCTGATATCACGTCGTAAGGTATATTTGAGTGTAGTTCCGCTCTTAAAGTTGTTCGTTCCTCGTTAAGTTCTTTTCCCTTAAAGTTTTCGACAGTACAAAGATTATGTCCTTAGCTTGAACTTGAAAGTTTTAGGTATTCTTCAACTTGCTAATTGCCTATCGATGCCCTGACTTACTCCTACCTCTAGTCGTTCTTAGCCTACGCTAGGAATTGACGAAGGGGAGTTGAGAATATGCAGACCTTTCGTGTTGATCCTTGTTCTTTAATGCTCGAGAAGTTGATTCTCAAGCTTGCACAAAGCCCTTGCTTGGATGCTCTCAATTGCTTCTCAATAGACCTGCATCAGTCCCCAGATTAGCTCCAGACTTAAATTCAAATGACAGAATAGACCACTTTCATGCATGTGACTTACTGACCAACTTATCTCTTGCCCTTTATAAAAAACAATCCCAAGGATTCCTCAGTTTTCCTACCTCGGGTATGGTTAGCTTCAAGAAACAAGAAAACAAGAATCACAGCAATTGGATTTCGTATGAGGAAGTTATGTCAGTTCAGGCTTCAGGGATTAAAACATGGTTCAAAACAGTTTAATCAAGCAGGCAGAAATTCTTGAATTACTTGGGTTGCGGCCTCAACATGCAATGCTAACCCCGAGTGTTTGTCCCACAAATTGGCCAAGTTAGCCCCCTATTCTTTACCCTAGAAAATTGGCCAAATTTGCCCTTCTAATGCATTCGCAAGTTCTGTCAGTCGCGATTGACAGGTCAGTCACGATTGATGTGTCGATCACGATTGACAGGTCCGTCGTGGCTGTCAGTCGCGATTGCTGTGTCGATCGCGATTGACAGGTGGCTCGAAAAGTCAATCAGTCGTGGTCAAAGGGTCATTGACTCTGTCAGTCGCGATTGATGGGTCAATCACGATTGACAGATCGGTCGCGAGGGTCTGTCCGTCGTGGTCAAACAGCCATTGACTCTGTTGATCGCGATTGACAGGTCGGTCGCGAGGGTCTGTCCGTCGTGGTCAAACAATCGTTGACTGTGTCGATCGCGATTGATAGAGCCGTCGTGGGCTGTCAGTCGCGATTGATGAGTCGATCGCGATTGATGACTCGATCGCGATTGACACGTGTCACGCGTATGATCCGTCAGTCGTGGTCAATCGGTCGTTGACTCTGTCGGTCGCAATTGATAGAGCCGTCGTGGGCTGTCAGTCGTGATTGACTGGTCGATCGCAATTGACAGGTCTGTCCGTCATGGTTTGTCGATCGCGATTGACAGAGCGATCGCGATTGACAGAAATCTGATGAATTTCAAAAATCTAAGCACCTTTTTAGGAAGCTCTAGGCCTGTAGATCATGGTTTTGCACTTTGTTTGGCAATTTGAGCATTTTTTCTGTCGGTCGCGATTGACAGAAGTCGGCGACACACAGACAGTTACCGAGAATTCCGTACCTGCGCAGAGTGCTGGGGATGATGATGCAGCCTGTACCTGCAAGACAGCTCAAGAAACATGCAAAAACAGCACACACAATTTCGCTCTCTCGCTCTCTCACACAAGTGAAATGAGGGAAATGAGGTGGAGAAGGTGATATGATCAAAAAACTGAAATTTTCACGATGATGGAAATGGAGGTGGAAGATGGTGATGATGATGATGGTGATGATGGTGGTAAGGTAAGAAAGAGAAAAATAGGAAAAGTAAAGAAATTACCTACAACGCCAACGTCTCCAATCTACGTCTTACCATCACACGCTCATCCTCAAAGCTCGATTCCCCGGCAACGGCGCCAAAATTTGGTGTAGCTCAGTGATGAGTAGCACCTCCTTTAATGTCAATCCGGGAAGACGTGAGGATGGTATGAAGACCTCGAGCAAGTGGAGGCACAAGTGCGTGAGTGAGAAGCACACAAGCATGCACACACATACACGCACACACGACAAGACAAAGAGTGAGAAGCAATGGAGTTGTTAGATTACTTTCAAAAAGATCTTACAAGTTCATTTCAATTACAATCTAACCTCAAAAATGAGCTCTCTAGCTCCTTTTATAGTTTTTGACTAGCTTTGGCCCTGTTCAGACCTAGTGTCCGGCCTAGTTAAAAATTATGTTCCAGGGCTTATTAGAGGGCTCAAACGAGATCTAAAATATATGAAAATTGGCAGGTAGATACTTCTAAAGCTCCTCAAGCTCAAGGACTCCTTGGCTTGCACAAAATGGAGCTACAAAAATACGAAATGATATTTACAATGGTTTTTAGTGATGAAATCACTATTTGTGTAGGGATTTTCTCTATTGATTTGTCATACATGCCTTTGAGCTCCCTACTTGCTCTTTCTTCTTGTGTGCTCAACTCCTTGATGTCTGAAAAATTTAGATGGCCTACTTGCCAGATCTTCTTTGACTGCCATGTCTGCTTGTGTTGTCCCTTCGCTCTGACTCTCTTCGTCTTGTGGCTCCTTCGGTTCCCTGACTACTGCCAACACAGTCTTCAGGTCTTCATACTCTTCATTGATCTTTGAACCTGTAGCACATCAATCTTCAATCTTCAAATCTGCAGCACTACAAGCCCTCAGTCCGTCCTTCGGGCTGAAAATCTTCGATCTTCAGAGCTGGGCGACACAATCCCCTTGGGGGGCAGTCAGCCTAGCATGCATCCCATTGTGCAGTCTTAAGTAGGATGGTTGAAGCTCTTGCAAGGAGCTCCGAAACCTGAAATTAAAACATACATAACCAGTAGATTGTTTCTGGAAAAGGAGATTGAATAGAACATTTAGTCCAACTTTTAGTTTCCACTTCAGGGAGCATTGACATCTATAGGACTAGCTCTGTTAAAGAGACACTTGAAAATATCTTTATTCCTACACTCCAACAAACTTGCATTAGATACCTTGAGATCGTGTGGGACTTGCCTAATTGAGTGGTCATGTTGTCGAAGCATATCACATATATAACAGAAAGGAAAAGGTCATGCATATTCAAGTGAATGTGGGTCTGGGTACTCCACCTGTCAATGTCAAAATCAATCACTTATAGACAAACTCATACAGAGATTCAGTAGCAAAATCTTAGAGGAATATTGTGTAAATGATCAATATGTTAAACCCCCAACACCTAAGAACAAGCCTCAAGTAGTATTAAGCAGAAGGTTCGTTTTGCTTAGCTTCCAGTCACCTAAGCAGAGAAGTGAAACAAGCCTTAAATGAGAGCCACATGAGCATTGTTCCCTTCCTCAAGAGAGTTTCTAAATAATTTGTTTTCAAACAGAGGGCCCTAAATGGTGTGACCACTTAACAAGTGAGTAGGCACAATGTCATGCAAGCATAAGAATTGTCTGTCAATGAATTATGAGAACATTGTAAAACCAGAGAATCACTTCTCCGGCAAAAAACAAACACTCAGGTCTCTATGAATTTTAGAACAGAACTGAATCTAGTGTCTCTTTTTAATTAATAGCTTTACATGGACAAGATATCCTCAAGAAATTCTCTAGATAATATTGAGCAAGCAGTGAATAATTCAAAAGACAGTCACGTTGTCGGAGAGATTTCTCTCTCCCCACTCAAATCATGGAAAAGAAATTACATATAATGGCATGAGGATTTTTATGTGCCAAAAGAAAAAGCTAAGAGCTATATCATGATTTCAACAAAAGGAGATATGGAAGACAATCAACTTGTCAAGCAATGTACTATGTACTGTTAGATATGTAGGAATTTTTTATATCAAGGCATATACAAACAATTGTGTGATGAATTGTTTTCGAGAACAATCAAACAATGTGCAGAATAGTAGCCATCGGGTTTTGATGCAAACCATGCTTTTTCAGAATCTAAAGAATGAACAAGAGGGAAAAGGACCGATGCATGATTAATTTAATCGGGTGGCAATCATGCAAAAAAGGTATGCATGAACGTACAAGGGCCACAAACAAAAAAAAGGAGGACATGCGCATGATCTTGGGAGGACTGTTCGGGGCCAAGTAGGTGATCTGCGAAGTTCGAAGGGATTCTCAACCACGAGGGGCATGCAATAGTGGACGATGGCTTCTGCATGGGAAGATGCCTTCTCATAGTACGATCGCAGATAAAAGAGTTCTTCTTCATGCGGACAAGGGGAGTTTTGGGGGGGAGCGTTGTTGATCAGTTATCATCTCCAGAGATTGGAAGCGCTGTTGATCACAGGAAGAAAGGGAGCGCTACTGATCGAAGGGAAACAGAGGACGAGCTTCGGAGGCAGCTGAGAAGGCCTTCTTTGTTGTTGTTTATTTTCATTGCTCACATAGAACGTAGGGGAGAGTGATTCTAGCCGGCACGAGTATGAATTGAGAGGGTAGAGTAGAAAAGAATATATGGGACAGAGCTATGGATGATAGCGATGGCCCACTCACTATCGTGCTACTTTAGGAATTAAGAATGAAAAACCAATGGATGCCCATTTTCAGTAGTCGTACCTCTGATATAATTCGTATCTGATGAATAGCTTATCTGTAAATGGTTATGATAGCCCTGATTTAAAAAAATTATTTGCCTATTGTCGCTGAATTTCTTGTGAACGCTTCTGAAGATGGATGTTGTCTGCTGTCTTCTGAATGTTCTGCTCTGAGCACTACTACAAACAAGTGATGAAGATGCTATATTCACTTGCGCATCTCTTCTAGTAGACGTTTTCTGATTTTACACAGGTGCTCCGATCAATTTGGCTAATAGTGCTGCAGACGAAGTCGTGTGTTGATAAGGAAGCTTCATGAGAAAAAAAGAATCGATCATCGACCTGTGTAAACACTCCAACGCTGCTATCTCTCTGATTCATGGAGGCCAATCGACGTCTTTCCCGGCAATTCCTAGAAGTTAATTATAGCTTAATATGATATGCGATGCGGGACATTTGGCGCATATGAATTGAGGAGGTCGATCTGATAATGGACAGAGAAGGGGGCAATTATGATGAAGCAATCTGGCGCTAGTTCTCCGAAAAAAATCTCATAATCCCTCATATGATTGCGAAGGATTCCGCCAGTTCTGACGATTTATTTGCCTTCTGCCTCATGTGTGCTAATGATACGCAAATAAACTTATATCTGTTATGTGCAATTCACTTAACTTTAGGAAGATCATCTGACAGCAACAACGAATTGTGATGCAGCTTCGGAGGCATTTTTTTTTATGCATCTGATTTGATAGGAAGGCCAATTTTATGTTTTAATTCTGCTCTGGAAGGAGAACGACGATTAATTCTTGTCAACGCTCTTTTTTGCTACCTTCGATATAGTTTCTGACGTTTTTTTTTTTTAAATGAGATAACAATCTTGTAATCTCATATTTTGACGAAGCTTTGAGGATTTTATCTATGCGCTCAATTATCAATTTAAACCAAGACAATCTTCAGGAGATGAGGACGCCGCCTGGTTAGGTTTCTGATTCAAGATCTTCTCTGGAGCGCGTGCGTGGAAAGGGCAGATGGGCAGTCCATAAAACATTGAGACTTAAGCGCTTCGTAAGCTGTGTATGAGTCTCTCTAGTACATGACAGTAGTTCAATGCTCTTTCGAACACAGAATCATTTGCGATGATTGATTAAATGTAAGTATTTTCTTTATAGTTTGCTGCATAACAATTCCAATTGCGCTGTGCATTCTGAGGGGTCTTCATACACGTCTGATGATTCAAATTTATGTTCATCGGCACTTTACCTTTGTGATTGAACATTAAACTGTGAACATATTTTAAGACCTATTGAATAACAAATTCGTATAACGTCATTGTGCTTATAATAAAAATAAGCTTCATTCAAATTCGATTTAACAGGATTGTTCTCACGATGTAAAGTTTAAATAGAACTATACATCCTTGAAAGATAGAAATCGGGGAAATGCTATCATCATTATAGGAAATCATTTAGTTTTTTATCTCTCTCGCTCTTAATCATTTATCAATGACGATCCATTAGTTTCTGATTCTATGAAGAACAAGATGATATATGTAGTAACTAACATTCATTTCCAATGATACATTTTGCCATATCAACTAATTCTGATATTCTGAATATGAAAGTTATATTGCATACTTAGACTTTATAATTACTCGACTAATAATCTGTTGAGTCTCCATCAATTACCTGAGGTTGCTTCAAGCACCCGGCGTGCGCCGTTTGCGAGGCGACTGAATTGATCCGACGGTCGCAATTCGCTCCGACACTTTGAACCCGACGTGAACAAACGGCCTTGAAGCTCAGGTACATGTTTCTGGACTTTTTTCTCAAATTAATGCCAAGTAATGTATGTTTGATGTATGTATAACCTCATAGCTTGTTTTTCGTTTATGTGGTGCTTCTTTGATATTCAAGTGTGAGTTATGGGCAAAAAGCAGCGTACAAACATGAAGAATATACATCAATGTAAAGAATCTTTTGAAATTAATTTACAAGAGCATAATTCAACGAGTAATGTTATTGATGAAGCATATGTGAACGCATTGATAGATCAACATTTGAGAAAATGGGAAGATAAATTCATAGAAAGGGAAAACAAGGCCAATGAAGCTCTACAAAAGACATCTAGAATGATTTTGACTTTAAATGATACGCTTAAAGCTATGCCAGAGACTTTACAAGTATTAAGAAATAGTCTTAGAACTTGGAAAGAGGAAATGAATGCTGAGTTTCAAGAAATGAAACAGAAGTATGAAATATTATCTAAACGAATACAAGATTTAGAGCTAGCTAAATGTGAGCATGAAAAGGAGGGAATGAGCCAAAGTTTGTTTATAGATCCTTCATCTATAACACATGTTAATGATTTTAGTAAATCGAGTTGTAGACATGCATTAAGACCATCAAATAGGACTCGAATGAGACCTTTGCAGTGTTTTTGGTGCGATCAATATGGCCATGCATTTTGGAATTGCAGGTCGTACGAAGATGCACGAAAATGGAAACTAGTGGTTGAATTTAAAAGGAAAATTTGTAATTATCAGGATCGATCACCTTTAAAATTAAATCTAGGAAGGGGTGGAATGAAAGAACTATTTAAGGAGTTTCAAACTAAACCTAATCCATGTGAAAGTAAAAAAGTATGGAAGCCTATCATACATATGAACATTCAAACAAAAGAAGAAATAAGAGAGAGGACATCAAACCAAAAACAAGAGTTAAAAGAAGAAATCAAAATGATAAAACTAAAGGAAGAAGATCAAAAATCGATTATCGAAGAGCAATTGGAAATTGATCTAGGTGATTTTGAGCATGAAATACAAGTAGGAGCAAGGAAACTTAATAATGTACAGATTTCACTTAATCCAAAGCTCCTTTCTAATGAGGATTTGTTTGATCAAGTCAAACTTAAACAACTTCAAACTCAATTTAACAAACATGAACATAACCAATTTAAAGAAGAAGGAATTAAACAAGAAGAGACCAAACAAAGTATTATGAATCAAAACAAACAAACAAATGAAATAGAGAAGCAATTCTTGATCATATAATTAAACAAATCGAAAACAAAATGAATATAAATTCACAACAATCAAAACCTTTAAAACTTAACAAGAAAACTAAGAATGTACCATTGAAGAAAATAGAAGAAATGATTAAAACTAAGAAATGATTAATATATTTGACAAGAAAAGATGAATCAAATTGTTTTGGTTTTCTTATGAAAAAGGAATTTGATGAGAAGTTTTTTATAAAATTATTATTGCACACAGATGACACGTTCAAACCGAGAAATAGGCCACATTCTTTTTGATAATTATGATGAATAACAGTTTATGAAATTTTGTGAATGTTTTCTATCCATGAAGAATATTTATATGGGAGTTACAACCTACTTCCTCATCAAAAAGGTATGTATATGGATTTTGTTGAATTTCATTAATGAATCAAATATGGCTTTTCTAATCAATGTTTTGAGTGATTCAGTGCAGATCAAGCAAGAAAGGACGAATTGATGGAAGCTCCAAAATATGACTTAATATTATTTCGGTTTTTTATAGATGGATTAGCTAAAAGTTTTGAATCGATATATCTTGGTTTAAATATGCTAATACTTATGTTCTTTTCACGAGTTTGTTTTCAAGATATTTTCAGGTTCAAGATGAAGAATGTGAATTTATGGACAACCAAGATTTTCTTCAAGAGTAGAATATGAAAACCTTTTACTTCCAGTTTTTCACCATTTATTTAAGCGTGCATTTCAAGTATGCATTAAATTATGTATGAACACATATTGAGTTTTGCCCTTAGGTGCACGTTCATTTGCACCATTATCAAATTGTAACAATGCATTATGAAATCTGTGAAAAAGTTCTAAGTATAGGAGAAAGAAAACCTCTTCATCAAAAGCTCTTTCCTCATATGCACCATAATTTTGATAATGCATCAAAAGTATGCATAGTAGGGTCACACTACATGACCATGCATTTAAGCACAGATTGAGTATTACCCTTGCACATAAGAGTGATTGTAAGGATTTATGTAATTCCACATTGCTATGTATGTGAGTGAGTGCACAAGCCTCACCATCAGAAGCCATTCTCTTATTGATTGCACCATTAATTTTATACATGCATTTTCAAGTATGCATTGATAGGGCTAATTACGCAGCCATGCATAAGGCACTTTGATTTTAAAACCCATGCACATATTATGCTGACTTTTATCATGAAGCAGAAAACAGGTTTATTCTCAGGTTATTTGGCGCATCCGGAGGAAGCACAGGTTTGGTGGGGGTGGATGTCGGAGAGATTTCTCTCTCCCCACTCAAATCATGGAAAAGACATTACATATAATGGCATGAGGATTTTTATGTGCCAAAAGAAAAAGCTAAGAGCTATATCATGATTTCAACAAAAGGAGATATGGAAGACAATCAACTTGTCAAGCAATGTACTATGTACTGTTAGATATGTAGGAATTTTTTATATCAAGGCATATACAAACAATTGCGTGATGAATTGTTTTCGAGAACAATCAAACAATGCGCAGAATAGTAGCCATCGGGTTTTGATGCGAACCATGCTTTTTCAGAATCTAAAGAATGAACAAGAGGGAAAAGGACCGATGCATGATTAATTTAATCGGGTGGCAATCATGCAAAAAAGGTATGCATGAACGTACAAGGGCCACGAACAAAGAAAAAGGAGGACATGCGCATGATCTTGGGAGGACTGTTCGGGGCCAAGTAGGTGATCTGCGAAGTTCGAAGGGATTCTCAACCACGAGGGGCATGCAATAGTGGACGATGGCTTCTGCATGGGAAGATGCCTTCTGATAGTACGATCGCAGATAAAAGAGTTCTTCTTCATGCGGACAAGGGGAGTTTTGGGGGGGAGCGTTGTTGATCAGTTATCATCTCCAGAGATTGGAAGCGCTGTTGATCACAGGAAGAAAGGGAGCGCTACTGATCGAAGGGAAACAGAGGACGAGCTTCGGAGGCAGCTGAGAAGGCCTTCTTTGTTGTTGTTTATTTTCATTGCTCACATAGAACGTAGGGGAGAGTGATTCTAGCCGGCACGAGTATGAATTGAGAGGGTAGAGTAGAAAAGAATATATGGGACAGAGCTATGGATGATAGCGATGGCCCACTCACTATCGTGCTGCTTTAGGAATTAAGAATGAAAAACCAATGGATGCCCATTTTCAGTAGTCGTACCTCTGATATAATTCGTATCTGATGAATAGCTTATCTGTAAATGGTTATGATAGCCCTGATTTAAAAAAATTATTTGCCTATTGTCGCTGAATTTCTTGTGAACGCTTCTGAAGATGGATGTTGTCTGCTGTCTTCTGAATGTTCTGCTCTGAGCACTACTACAAACAAGTGATGAAGATGCTATATTCACTTGCGCATCTCTTCTAGTAGACGTTTTCTGATTTTACACAGGTGCTCCGATCAATTTGGCTAATAGTGCTGCAGACGAAGTCGCGTGTTGATAAAGAGGCTTCATGAGAAAAAAAGAATCGATCATCGACCTCTGTAAACACTCCAACGCTGCTATCTCTCTGATTCATGGAGGCCAATCGACGTCTTTCCCGGCAATTCCTAGAAGTTAATTATAGCTTAATATGATATGCGATGCGGGACATTTGGCGCATATGAATTGAGGAGGTCGATCTGATAATGGACAGAGAAGGGGGCAATTATGATGAAGCAATCTGGCGCTAGTTCTCCGAAAAAAATCTTATAATCCCTCATATGATTGCGAAGGATTCCGCCAGTTCTGACGATTTATTTGCCTTTTGCCTCATGTGTGCTAATGATACGCAAATAAACTTATATCTGTTATGTGCAATTCACTTAACTTTAGGAAGATCATCTGACAGCAACAGCGAATTGTGATGCAGCTTCGGAGGCATTTTTTTTTTATGCATCTGATTTGATAGGAAGGCCAATTTTATGTTTTAATTCTGCTCTGGAAGGAGAACGACGATTAATTCTTGTCAACGCTCTTTTCTGCTACCTTCGATATAGTTTCTGACATTTTTTTTTTAAAATGAGATAACAATCTTGTAATCTCATATTTTGACGAAGCTCTGAGGATTTTATCTATGCGCTCAATTATCAATTTAAACCAAGACAATCTTCAGGAGATGAGGACGCCGCCTAGTTAGGTTTCTGATTCAAGATCTTCTCTGGAGCGCGTGCGTGGAAAGGGCAGATGGGCAGTCTATAAAACATTGAGACTTAAGCGCTTCGTAAGCTGTGTATGAGTCTCTCTAGTACATGACAGTAGTTCAATGCTCTTTCGAACACAGAATCATTTGCAATGATTGATTAAATGTAAGTATTTTCTTTATAGTTTGTTGCATAACAATTCCAATTGCGCTGTGCATTCTGAGGGGTCTTCATACACGTCTGATGATTCAAATTTATGTTCATCGGCACTTTACCTTTGTGATTGAACATTAAACTATGAACATATTTTAAGACCTATTGAATAACAAATTCGTATAACGTCATTGTGCTTATAATAAAAATAAGCTTCATTCAAATTCGATTTAACAGGATTGTTCTCACGATGTAAAGTTTAAATAGAACTATACATCCTTGAAAGATAGAAATCGGGGAAATGCTATCATCATTATAGGAAATCATTTAGTTTTTTATCTCTCTCGCTCTTAATCATTTATCAATGACGATCCATTAGTTTCTGATTCTATGAAGAACAAGATGATATATGCAGTAACTAACATTCATTCCCAATGATACATTTTGCCATATCAACTAATTCTGATATTTTGAATATGAAAGTTATATTGCATACTTAGACTTTATAATTGCTCGACTAATAATCTGTTGAGTCTCCATCAATTACCTGAGGTTGCTTCAAGCACTCGGCGTGCGCCGTTTGCGAGGCAACTGAATTGATCCGACGGTCGCAATTCGCTCCGACAACGTTTAGTCCCATGCGCTCACGAAATGCCAAAAATAGAGTTCTTTCTAGGTGTAGGTTTGGTCACCAGCCCCCCTGGGAAGTCACAAGGTCTTGGACAATTTAATGCACCACAACCTATCAATCCACATACCCCTTGGAGCAATTTAATGCATTATTCATAAGTCAAGGTGTCCAATAGAGTAGCCCTATTTAGCGTCAGCCCTCAGCAGAGCCCATGTGTTATAATGTGATTAGTCCTTCAATCCTGTTATTTCTAAAAAAAATATACTTCTCATGCATTTCTAGCATTTCTATCAGCAATGTGTATGATCTCCCCATAAAATATCATTCTTACATTTGGGAGGAATGCATAGCTACCCAACTCCCTCCTAGCTATACTGAAAAGCTCCAGATCACAGGTCTAAATAAACACAGCAGTTCCCTTCAATAAAAAAGAATGGTCTGCAGTATAAGTGATTCCACTCATCATTAAAATCCACTGGAATGAAGTATCTCCGCACAATGACTGATCATAGGAGGGACTAGTATTCTAGAAATTCACACATTATTCCTGTATGGGAATCACAAACTAACTTACATTCCAAAGGATATGCCTGGGCAATTATCAAGAGGTGTTCAAATTATTATGAGACGATTACTGTCAGTCAACACAACTAGTAAGTGAGCAATATGATCAACATTGAGGCCTTGTGTCTCCTGGTTGCATAGAGACCAACAGTAATTCCAAAAAGAAAACTAGAAGTCACTATCGGCCTTCCCTTGAATCTTCAAGTAACCTTCATCCTTTGTTTTGGTGGAAGACCAGCCCACCTGTACACAAACCTGCAACTCCAAGACATACAGAGGGAAAATATAGTAATTTAAAGGCAACAATTATACTTCAGGTCCCACATTGACCATGAGACTTGCCATTAACAACCTAAACCGCAAAGTGCATAGAGTGGAGTTATGTGAGCGAGTGGACCAGGGGAAAAGAAGGACCATGATATGCATGAAACACGCTTCTCAATGTGCCTGTATGACTTTACCATTAGATCTGTTAAGACAATTGTAGCCCCCCTCTTAGCAGCATAGAATATCAACCATGTCCCACCACATAATTTGAATCTTCAACTTTAAGAACCCTAAAGTGACCTGAGACATTTCAATCTACCTTCAAGGGCCAAGCGAGAACGTATGATTTTGTCCATGACAGGTAGCTACAATGAGTATTTGTACTTGACATGTTTCCAAGTAATAAAGAGAGTCGAAAAAGCTTTTAGGCCACAATGGGCAGTCATTAAAGAAGTTAACCCGATTAATCTTCAAGCATACAAGGGATCATAAATTAATGTTCAAAACTGTCTTCACAACTTAATGGACATATCCATAGCAATCTTAATAGTAGCTCTACTGTGAAGGGCAACATCCCATCAATGGTTGTTACTAGTAAGCCGTGTCCGATTCTCAACAAAACATAAAGAAACTGGCCATTATGATCTTGCAGTGTTGTGACATATATGTTCTAGTTAGTTCTTACTGCATAGCAGCAAGGTGCCTTCTAGACGTTGAGGTATAGTACACATGTGACCATATCCTACGCTGCTGCAAAACATCCACGGTTTTATGCATTCAACCTTAGATATGATGAACTTTTAACAACCTGCTCAGAAGCTATAGTAACAGCTTAATAGAACATTTTTCAACATAACTGCATCTGACATACAATAGAGTGGGAATATCGATCTCAGGTTCCATATCAATAGGGAAGCATTGATTTTCTTGTGAAGACTCTCTACTTGCGAGCGCACCTTGAAACTGTAACACTGAAACCATACCCTTATACACATTTAAACATTACCTTGATTTTGCAAAAAAAGGAGATGTAGCAGAGATTTCTGAAGCCGAAGCGGAAGCACAGAGGTGTAAGAAGGGTTGCAATAAGGCCTGGCCAAAATGGTGAGCACCGCTCATACATAGATAGAACCATCTGAAGTGCAGAGGGTCCCGCAGACTACACACTGAGGGTGGGGCTTCGATCCACAACAGACGGAAATGCTACAGCACCCCAGGTCACGAGGAAAATGAGCAAGAGGAGCTTAGAGGGGAATTTCTCCCAGGTGGAAGTGGTTGAAAGAAGAATATAGGATCCCCTAATGGATCCAGGAGGAGGAATCAAAGAAACATAAGGGCACCATATGAGTTCGACCTATTATCAGAGTGAACCGAATAGTGCTTTGCCTCGAATACTTCTACCGAATAGGGAAGCAGAAAGATGCTCCACCCCGACATGCTTACAAGGCAAGGGAAGGCCAAAGAGGGCTCCGAATGAGGTAAGGACCACATGGGAAAGTGCATTAGAGGTTCAAATCTTTAATCAAAGAGCTTCAGCAGGGATAATCTGCAAGAAACATGTATTTGTTGTGTGACATAGAGAAGTTGATGGGAGCAAACAACTACACGGCGCAGATAGGAGAGGTGATCCAAAACACTTATCTTGATGCCTGCAAGAAGAATGGAAGAGAAAACAGGATACCTTCACCCCGACAATTTCAACACCACTCACATTTTGAGGGAAACCAAGAACTTCAAATCACCATGGAAGTTCTGATGAGATGGGGAAGCTCGCAGATAAATCAACCCCACCAACAAGCGTGGTCTCGGAGTAGAAATCCACCTCAGAGGAGAGCATGCAGTAGTAGTAAAGGTTTCGTAGCATTACAAAGAGATAGATGCAGAGTGCGAGTTGAGCACAATATGACTGATGTGCGAGGTCGGCCACTAGTAAGAACGGAAGAGGAAGCCTGAGCCGAAGTACAGAGAGGGGGAGTTCACAGAAACTCGACCCCGCCGTGTAGAGATGAGAATAGAAAGATGTTCCTTTCCCCTAACCAAACGAGATATGTTCGAAGTTCCATGCAAGAGTGCTTATTTCAAACACGTCCACATGAATTTAATGAAGAGAGGGAGAGAGACCTGCATCCGATGGTTCTTTCCTTATGTCATAGTAAAGAGAGCGTACATACTCCATCTTTAATGCGTGGCACGATTGCCAGCCATCACTTGATTAAAAAAGAGGGAGGTAAGGAGGTTTAAGACTACCTCAACCAACCGTCCTCTTTTGACCAATTGTTTAGTAGGAAGATAAAAGAATTTACTGGTGTACTTCCCATTCCCAACACCAATTCGAGGGCATCCCAAGACTTTCGCACTACCACCTTATAAGCGCAAGGAGGTTGTAATGCATACATTGATAGGATTCTATGTGATGATAGAAAATTTTATGCAAAGAGAAATTAATTCTTCTTATCTTTCTTGTGACCGAAGAGAGGGAGGGACAATAAAGGACTACCCATCCCCCTTTTCAGGACAGACACTCAAAACAAGAAATGATAGAGATGTAGAGTGCTGCCACTCAGTGAGTGTGTGTGTGTGAGAGAGAGGAAGAGAGAAGGGGCTAAGGGGGTGTTTTTGTGAAACAAACAAAAATAAAGATCTAAGAGGTACCCAAGGCCAACTGAAGGCCACACGTATTCATCCTCCTCCAAGTGTCAAGGTGCATCTCACGAAGTATGGACACGCAAACTTGGAAAAACCAACGGCTAAAGGCCGACATCCCCGGCAACGGCGCCAAATTGTTGAGAAAAGGGGAGCAACAAACCCTAACCGCCTCACATGGAAGTGAGAGGTTTCTCCAAGTTGGGGCAAAGAATGAGAGGAGAGGTTCACCCACGCTCATGGAGCAATGGCAACAATGGCCAACGTCACAAGGAGCAAAGGGGAACATCCTCCCAACCATGCACACACACATGCAAATCCATACACCAAGACCAACGCCATTGCACACAAGGAGGCAAGAGAGTAACAAATGACACCTTCTTCCATTACCAAAATGGAGGCCAAGGCCATGGCCAAGGGACCTCTTTTACAAGAAGTGAGCCTCTATTTATAGGCTTAGTGTAATACCCCATGTGCTCCTTTTGACTAGTCAAAAAGGAGCACATGCATATCTCCAAAAGGATCTTTTGTCAAATTTCAAATCTCAAGATGAAGGAGAATACGTGCGCGCGTGGGGATTTCTAGACTCCTTGAAAAAGGTGACCATTTACAACAAGGTTCCAAAGCTTTAGTTTATGAGAAATATTAAAAAGTGTCTAAGGGAGGGTTTTTATGTGAAATCCTAAGTAGATACAAAAAGAGATATTATTTTGTTCTAGGGAGGGTTCCTATGCACAATTGTGGGTATGTGCATACCCTACAACCCAACAATCTTCTAGATAGTGCTTCTCTGATTTAAAGCAACTGTCCATCACAATGGACTCTAGATCATCATCATTCTCTTCTTCTTCTATGAAGTCACTAGAGTCACATTCTTCTAGCAAGGGCTGACACATGAACACTGAAATATCATAACCCTCCTCATCACAATGAGGTGTCCACTATTCTTCATTGACCGCAATGTCCATGTTGGCTAAGATTTCTGCCCAACCATGAGGCTCAAATTCCTCATCCAGAAAGATCATCGACGTATAGGCTAGGTCTCTAACGGTTCTATCTCCTTGAGAAGTTCCTTTTTCTCTTGCATTTAAGCGTTTTTCCTCTTCCTTTGCGACCTTGCATATCCACAAATGAGTATCTTCATGCATCCAGGATGTATGTGATGAACTTTTTGAATGCATAGAGATTGAATCTTCTTGCTCCTTGTGGATAGGATTCCACTGTAGGGGTGGTACATCTCTGAAGGTGTAATCCTTCAAATTGACCTTGGTTGTGACCCCTAAGAACTTCAAGTACAAGGAATTGGTTCCCCAATCTTGTACAACTTGCAGTTGTCGTAGGAAGGGTCTTCCTAGGATCATTTCGTAGGTATTAGTTTTACCAAAGTCACAAATAGCAAAGGTGTGCTCAAACTCTATACCACAAGTGGTTAGAGTTATCCCTTCTAGCAATGCTAGAGGTCTTTCCACATGCCATCAGCCATCTGAAGCTTCATTCGAGTTGGTCTTAATGTGGGTTTGCCCCATTGCTTCCACAAGGAAGTGGTCGTAATAGCAACACCAGCACCTGAATCTATGATCGGTTTGGTTGTGTAACCTTGGTAGGTGATCAGGAGATAAGTGTTACCTTCTTCACCTTCACTCATATCCCCTATTTTGTCTAGAGGTATTTCTGGTACTTTCTGTTTAGAGCCTCCTTTAGGCATATTGGAATCAAGTTCTAGAACGTGATTTGCCACATGTTTCCATAACTCAGGTTTTACCTTGAGTAGCTCTTCTAAAGTGAGAAGACACTGAACCTTAGTGTTCTTCACGATTTCAGTGTTTCTTGGAACCACCGAGTCTTCCTTTCTGATCAAAATTGTGGGAGCTCTGATCTGGAGAGATTTAGATCCCCATGGGCCTATGAACTGTGGCAATTCATGTAAAGAATTGGATTCAAATCCTGAACTTTCTTCCTCTTGTTGCTCTACTTGGTCTCCATAAATATATGGAATGTCTTGTGGAAATTGACCATGAAGGTCATCAATCTCAAGAATAGGAGGGGAAACATCCTTCTCCTTGGCCCATTTCTCTTCTTGTATTTCCGGCAAGAACTTTTGAGCGTGTTGTTGAATTGAAAGAGGTTTTCCATCCTCTATGGAGTCTGGAACATAAAATTTCTTTGGTGATGAGCTTTTTCTTTCAACAGTTGGTTGAGCCTGTGAAGGTAAAGAAACTTGTAGTTTATTTACCAATTGCTCTAATATATCTAGTAAGCCCTAGAAGTGCAAACCGGGTGTAATAGCATTTGTCTTATTGAACAATTAATTGGCCTCAAACATAGCTTGAGCTAGTTCCACCATTTTTATGCACATTTTTGTCCGTTCAATCTCTAAATCTGCTCGAGGGTAGCTCTTGTCTAGGTTTGCAGGTGCTGGTCCTTCTTGAAGTCGAGCCTGGTATGCCTTGAACATCATGTCCAAGTCTTCTAGGGTTGGATCTACAAGAACAGATCCTTGTTGTGGTTTATTTACAATGGTTGGCGGGTGGGGATGAGGTTGGGGATGAGGTGGTGTGGATGGAGTTTTAGCATGCGAGAGATTTTGAGAGACAATATCCTCTATTTTTGTTTTTCCATCTTTCACGCTTTCTTCTATTGTTGGTGCAAGACAAGCCTACACACATTGGCTTGGAACCTTGGACTCATTGAATATTAGCATGGATAAAGGATTATCAAGGCTTCACTTAAAGCAAGGCTCATATGAACATATGCCTATATGTTCTTACCTCTTTACCCCTTGTAAAAGTCTAAGTGACTTGTCATTTGTTTGTAATCACTTAAGTCATTCACCTACCTCATTAGTCGTGGAAAATTGAATGTAGAGATGGAGAGAATATCTCCCTACTTTTAGAGGAGAGATTCAAGGGAGCCTAAGTTTGAATTTCAAATTCAAATGAAGAACAAACTCCTATAAAAGTTGAAGAAGAAAAGTCGCGGGTGCACTCTCTCATTCTAGCTCACTCCCCGAGTCATTTTGATCATTGTAACTCATTGTGTGTGAGTGCTACTTCATAGCCAACACCACAATACCTCATTTAGCTGTGCTTGGCAAGCTAATGAGATTGTACAAACACATATATCAATAGAAGTATACATTCATCATCTCTGTTTTGTCTGAGTCACCTATTCCAAGTCTGTCAACTTCATCAGGGCATATCTCTGGATCTACTGAACCAAATCAAGAGATCTATAGCTCATTGGAACCAGCTCAAAGTCTACTACAAGCATACAAAATCTCAAAGGATTCCATTCAGCCATTTGGGAGAAAATCGAGTCGAAGTGCACACTGGTATTTGTCTGCAGAGTTCCTGAAAAGTCGGGGGTGATTATAATTTTGCTAAACTTAGTTCTCAGTGCATTGTTTATCAATTGAAGTGATTCCACTTGTGATTGGTAGCTTACTAAGGTACTTTAATACTCCCAAAAGGAATTGTTCCAATTTTAAGTGTGCTGGTCACACTGAGTAAAAGTCTGAGCAGGTATCACAACAGGAATAGAAAGTTTTTTCTTGATTCTTGAAGTACCAAGTTATCTGTTTTGGTTTGATCATTACCCAAACCATTTTCAAAGTACATATATGGTTTCTTTGTGTCATTTGGAAGCTAAGCAAGTGTACTAAGCATATCTGAAGAGAAAAGAGGGCAGGTGTGAAGCAGGTTTTGCAGCACCAACTGATTTCCTGAGTGCATCCAACCATCACTCCCAACAATGGTATCAGAGCAAAGAAGGTAATCATGGGTGATGGTTTCCCTTCCTTCATTGACAAATTGGACAGAAACAATTATCAAGCTTGGTCATTAAGAATGAAGACCTATCTACAAGGGAGAAGTCTATTTGGATACATATCAGGAGATGAGGAGTTGCCCTCATTCAAGACTAGAGGACTACCTACAAAGGATGAGCATGAAAGACTCAACCAATGGTGTGCAAAGGATGCTTTGGCAAGGTCTTATCTCTTAAACTCTATATCTGACTTTCTTTTACCTCATGTAAGGAACTGTAAGACTTCCCAAGAGACTTGGGAAACCTTGTCAAATTATTTTTCTTCCAACACAAGGGCTAGGAAGAATCAATTATGGATAGAGTTCACAACACTTAGGAAGCAGCCCAAGCAATCAGTCTCAGACTATGTGACAAAGATCAAAGATGTGGCAGACCAACTAGCAAGCATTGGAGAGGAAATTGAAGAGGAGCAAATAGTCAGGCAAGTGAAAAATGGACTCAAGGCAGATGACAAGTGGGAAAGTTTCACCACTGCAATGGACCTCTACATGGACATGCATACCCCTGATCTCACAACACTCATGGGCCAACTATTTACACATGAAGCAAAGTTCACCAAAGCTGGAGATCAATCAAAAGGTAATAACCCCTCTGCTCTCTATACTGATAAGAAAGTTAAAGATAAAGGCAAGAAGAAACAGGATGAAGAAGGCTCTACCTCTCAAGCCAATTATGCAGGGAGAGGTAGGTCATCTAGAGGAAGAGGCAGAGGAGGTAAGTCAGGTAGGGGGAGACCCTACAACTCATCACCTTGCAACATCTGTGGATTGTCAAATCATACCACAGATGAATGCTACAAGAACTACAAAAATCAGAGAGGAAGAGGCTACTCAAGAGGTGGATACTCTCAAGGGAGAGGCAGATTCAACCAACATCAAAGCTACAATGGATACAACAACCAATACAACAACAACTACAACAACAACCACAATGGAAACTACCAAGGTGGATTCAGAAATAGAAGAGACTACAACAACTACACAGAGGAGCAAGATGACTCCTTATTGATCATGAATATGACCTCCAAGATAGGTACAAATGATGATCATTTATTTTACATTGACTCAGGATGTTCTAACCATGTAGCTGGCAATGTGGCACTACTTTCTGATTTGGAAGAGCCCAAGGGCAAACATCAGGTACAAACAAGTGATGACACTAAACACTCTGTTGTCAAAATTGGAAATGTGAAGACATGTCATGGTAATCAGAACCTATTAAGCAGGGTACTCTATGTACCAACAATAACTAAGAATTTAATGAGTGTTGGTCAGATTGTGGAGAAAGGTTTGCAGGTCAGATTCACACAACATGGAGCATATGTGGAGGATCCAAAACATGGATTCAGAAGGATAGCCAAAGGGGAGAAATCAGGTAGATTGTTTACATTTGAGCTAGAAGGCACCAAAAATATTGCTTTGTATAATTATAAGGATCAAACACTTTCAGAGTTAGAGATATGGCACAAGAGATTAGGGCACATAGGAGAAAGAACTCTAAAGCAAATGTGCAGGGATCAATGTGTGCTTGGGATACCTAATGTATCCAAGCAACACATGATTTACAAACGTGGATCATGTCAATTTGGTAAGTCTCACAGATTACCCTATTCAAGGAAAGGGTTCATGCATGAAGACTACCTAGACTTGGTACACACAGATGTTTGGGGACCTAGTAAGGACCCTTCCATTTCTGGTTCAAGGTATTATGTGTCCTTTATTGATGACTATAGCAGGTGGACCATTTTATACTTTATGAAGCATAAAGATGAAGTATTTAATTGTTTCAAGAGGTATCTTGCACTTGTTGAGAATCAAACAGGTAGAACCTTGAAGAGGCTAAGGTCAGATGGTGGAGGAGAGTACTTCTCCAATGAGTTTGAAGATTTCTTGCAGGAAAGAGGCATCAAAAGGGAGATCACTACAAGGTACTCACCTGAACAAAATGGGGTAGCAGAAAGAAGGAATAGACTTATAGTGGAAACAGCTAGGTCTATGCTCAATGAAAAAAGGTTGCCAAATTACCTATGGGCAGAGAGTGTGTCCACTGCCACTTATCTCATCAATAGGTTGCCATCCAAATCACTTGATGGCATGACTCCATATGAAGCTTGGCATGGTAAGAGACCCTCTCTGGATCATTGTAAAATCTTTGGCTGTGTTGCATATGTGCATATTCCCTCACAGGTAAGAGGAAAGCTAGATCCTAAGGCTGAAAAATGTATCTTCATTGGTTATGATTTGAACCAAAAGGGATACAGATTCTACAACCCCACAAACAAAGGATTCAAGGTAAGCAGAGATGTCATATTTTATGAAAATGACTCTTGGTATGAGAATGAATGCAGGAAAGTGAGTCTACCCTATGACATGGAAGAAGATTTTCCAAAGCTTACCAAGGAAGAGCCAACTCAGCAAGAAGATTCAAGCTCAGATGAAGATACAATAAACCTTGAAGAGTTCAAGGCTTGGAAGTCCAAAGGAAAGATGAAGATGAAGCAATTAGAAGATAAGCCAGAAACTTCCACTCAAGCAATGAGGAGATCTCAAAGAGAAAAGAAGAAGCCTATCAGATTTGGGTATGACACATCACTTGTAACTAAACATTCTATATATCTTGCAAAAGACTTGTTGAATGAAGAACCAGGTACCTATGAAGAAGCAATTACCAAACCAGAATGGAGAGAAGCCATGGATGAAGAGATAGAAGCTCTCAAGGAAAGTGATACTTGGGACTTGGTACCCAAGGAGGAATCTATGAAAGTGATAGGATCCAGATGGATCTACAAACTAAAGAAGAATTCAGATGGAACAATAAACAGGTACAAAGCTAGGTTGGTAGCCAAGGGTTTTGCACAAACCCAAGGCATTGATTATGAGGAGACATTTTCTCCTGTGGCCAAGATGCCAACTATCAGAGTTATGGTGAGTGTAGCTGCATCCAAGAATTGGAACATGTACCAATTGGATGTGAAGAATGCATTCTTGAATGGATGGATATCTGAAGAAGTCTACATGTCACAACCACCTGGCTATGAAGATCCAAAAAAGGTACATTATGTTTGTAAATTGAAGAAGGCTCTGTATGGTTTGAAGCAGGCACCTAGAGCATGGAATTACAGATTGACCACCTACCTCCTAGACCAAGGATTTGTGATGAGCAAAACAGACACTTCTCTATTCATAAAGAGAAGTAGTACAGAGGTAATCTACTTATGTGTTTATGTTGATGACATCATCATTACAGGCAATGATGTCAATGGGATTAGACACATCAAAGGACAGATGATGAAAGAATTCAAGATCAGTGATCTTGGACTATTAAAGTATTTCTTAGGTCTTGAATTGGTCTACACAAATTCAGGTATCTACATCACTCAAAAGAAGTATGTACAGGATATGGTCAAGAAGTTTGGTTTGCAGGATGCTAAGGTATCTACTACTCCAATGGAGGTTAACCAAAAGCTAAGTGCTCATGAAGGAGAAGAAATCAAAGACATTACAGGATACCAAAGTATGGTAGGTAGTTTGAACTATGCTACCTTGACAAGAATTGACATAGCATATGGAGTAAGTGTGCTTAGTCAATTCATGCACAAACCTAGGGTACCCAGCCAAGAAGATCTTGAAGTATTTGAAGGGAACACAAAGTCATGGTTTATACTTTCCTTATACATCAGATATTGACATAAAAGTTTACTCAGATGCAGATTGGGCAGGATGCAAGGATGACAGGAGAAGCACCTCATGATATATTTGTTTTGCAGGAGATAAGCCTATCTCTTGGTCAGCCAAGAAGCAACCTACAGTGGCATTGTCATCAACTGAAGCAGAGTACAGAGGGCTTGCAAATGCTACTCAAGAAGCTATCTGGTTGAAGCTTCTATATACAGAGTTAGGTCTACACACAAGACCACCTATTATCTTTGGAGACAACACTAGCTCTCTTCACCTTGCAGCAAATCCAATTTATCATGCCAGAACCAAACACATAGAGGTTCATTACCACTATGTGAGGGAGAAATTACTTAGCAAAGAGATTCAATTGACATATGTGTCTACTAATATGCAATGTGCAGATTTACTTACAAAGGCATTTGATGGAAACAAGTTATGCAGATTCAAAGCTATGATTGGATTGCAGGAAGTTATTGAAGAATGAAGAAGAAGACTTAAGCCAAAGTGTTTGGCTTGAGGGGGAGCTGTTGGTGCAAGACAAGCCTACACACATTGGCTTGGAACCTTGGACTCATTGAAGATTAGCATGGATAAAGGATTATCAAGGCTTCACTTAAAGCAAGGCTCATATGAACATATGCCTATATGTTCTTACCTCTTTACCCCTTGTCAAAGTCTAAGTGACTTGTCATTTGTTTGTAATCACTTAAGTCATTCACCTACCTCATTAGTCATGGAAAATTGAATGTAGAGATGGAGAGAATATCTCCCTACTTTTAGAGGAGAGATTCAAGGGAGCCTAAGTTTGAATTTCAAATTCAAATGAAGAACAAACTCCTATAAAAGTTGAAGAAGAAAAGTCGCGGGTGCACTCTCTCATTCTAGCTCACTCCCCGAGTCATTTTGATCATTGTAACTCATTGTGTGTTAGTGCTACTTCATAGCCAAAACCACAATACCTCATTTAGCTGTGCTTGGCAAGCTAATGAGATTGTACAAACACATATATCAATAGAAGTATACATTCATCATCTCTGTTTTGTCTAAGTCACCTATTCCAAGTCTGTCAACTTCATCAGGGCATATCTCTGGATCTACTGAACCAAATCAAGAGATCTATAGCTCATTGGAACCAGCTCAAAGTCTACTACAAGCATACAAAATCTCAAAGGATTCCATTCAGCCATTTGGGAGAAAATCGAGTCGAAGTGCACACTGGTATTTGTCTGCAGAGTTCCTGAAAAGTCGGGGGTGATTATAATTTTGCTAAACTTAGTTCTCAGTGCATTGTTTATCAATTGAAGTTATTCCACTTGTGATTGGTAGCTTACTAAGGTACTTTAATACTCCCAAAAGGAATTGTTCCAATTTTAAGTGTGCTGGTCACACTGAGTAAAAGTCTGAGCAGGTATCACAACAGGAATAGAAAGTTTTTTCTTGATTCTTGAAGTACCAAGTTATCTGTTTTGGTTTGATCATTACCCAAACCATTTTCAAAGTACATATATGGTTTCTTTGTGTCATTTGGAAGCTAAGCAAGTGTACTAAGCATATCTGAAGAGAAAAGAGGGCAGGTGTGAAGCAGGTTTTGCAGCACCAACTGATTTCCTGAGTGCATCCAACCATCACTCCCAACAGTTCGGATAGCTTTTTGGTCCACTTACGATTGGCCTTCTCTCTAGTATCCTTCCATGTTCTTGTTTTTCTCTTACTAGGCTCTCCTAGCTCACTTGGCTCTGATTGCTCAGCTAGTTTAGCTTGTTGTAAGGCTTCTGCCCTAGTAACTGCATGTATAGGTGCCACATTATCGCTACTGGAACTTGAATCCCCTACTAAGCCTACTACATTAACGGGTGTAACGTTTGGTGCACTAGAGGGATGTCGGGGACAATCTCTCAAGAGCTGTTCTTTGCCACACTCAAGACCAATGACTTGTATTGTCATATTCTACCCTTGTATCGGAGCTAGTGGGTGGGGTGGTTGTTGTCCTCGTATAGGTTGAGGTTGGCTATATCCTCCATGTTCATATGGTCTAGTTGCTCCCCGTGATCATGGACATGGGTTATACTTAGGAACTTCTTTGCCTTGTTCTCTAGGAGGGTACACGTATGGTCTACATTGGGGTGGGACAAATGGTCGTGGCTGTCTATTCATTGGATAGCTTTCGGTGTTGTAGTTGATGAACTTCTACTCACTATAAGAGTACATGTTAGGCTCCTGAGTTGGTTGTCTATCGTAAGGGTAAGGTTGTGATAATCCTAATCCTTCTCTGGTGTAGACATGAGATGGATGATCTCCACCGCAAAGTATGCAACTCCCTAACATTGGCACTCTCAAGGAGGAGTTCTGGTAGTTCCTTTGTCCTTGTACTCCTAATTTCTTGGCCACTAACGCTGCCACTTCCTCCACATAACTCGAACTAGAAGTCTCATCACTCCTTGTATCCTCTGTTTTGGTAGGATCTTGTGTGATTTTGAGATCCTCAGCTAAGTTGTCTTCCAAATTTATGCATTCTTGAAGACACTCACTCAGAGTTTGCAATCGTTTTATGTATACTAAGATTATCAATGTTCTGTTGGTTAGACCTTCTAAAAATAGGGATATCATTTTCTATTGAGAATTCTCTCTGTCACAGGGCATCGGGCTACGTATTGATTAAATCTTAGTGCTTCATTTTTTACTCTCCCATTAGGAGCTTGTTTGAAACTATGTAGTAAGGATGACCAATTGTGCTTGATCCCTCACTTAGTGAATTACCAAATAAATTCTTGGAAGAAATGTTTGATATGACCAAAGCAACTTGGATCCAAGGATTGAAAACAAGTTAAGGCTATTCCCATGAGGGTTATCCCAAAGGATTCATATTGCACAAAAAAGTCATCCACTTGCTCCGCTCGCAACACCTATTTGAATTCTACAATGTGGTCATAGGGCTCTCTTGTGCCATCATAACGATTTCGCATACATTTGGCCAATTGGATTGGTAATCTTTTGCCTGGCCCTAGGGATTGAATTGTGATGGGAAAAGCGGGTTTTACTGGGTGTTCTGCCCTAAAAGTCGTTCTATTCATATTTCCCGTTCCCTGGCTAGTTTGGTTGTGGGAGTTAATTCCTGGCATGGTGGATTGCACCTAAGGTTTGTTCGGCATATGGAGCATACTATGTTGGCTCGTTTGTCCTGACATCACATTTTCCGTTCTTTGTTGGGTTTGGAATGGGTTTCGTGAGGTAGTTGCCAAATCTCGAGGAGGGAAGATAAGTAGATCCATGTACTTTAATCTAGACCTCTCCACTTCATCCACAGGCCAATATCTCCTTTGATTTTGGTCTAGATATGTAACTCTAGATGGATTTTCCGGATCCTTGAACTCGTATATAGTTGTTTGGTTGATGCTTTCTCCTTGTGTTGGTGAATGAGTTTGGAGGAGTAGGTCAGATCCATGTACCAATTATACATCCATCAGATAGTCATCTTGGAGTAACCTGTCTGCTTGCAATACTTGAGTCATTACTGACTTTCCCCTAGGGGTATTCATCGTACCTCCACTGTTGGTTCTCCCAGAAGTTCCTTGTCCCTCTAACTCTCCTCTTTCATTAATCTAATCATGGTTTTCAGTTACTACATAGATCTGGCCCATTTTGTCCATGTAGCCTCCATCTTCATACTTGACAGCTGGTCTTGGAACTATTTTAGATTTTGTAGTGTTTATCATTCTTGCTACTGACCTATGTAGACCATCAAGGTAGATGGGTATTCCTTGCAAGTTAGTGGATATGTATTGAAGAGACATCTGATATTCCCCTTCCACTATAGACATAAAACCTTCCTGTTGACCTAAGCACCAACTTAGGGACTTGCGGAGAAAGAGACTATACCTCAATCCCCTCACAAGTGCATATAGTGGGGATACACGCTTTTAAATATCAATCCAAAGAGTATACTAACCTAGCCGAGTGTATGAAGACATGCAATCATGTAATGGTCAATGCAAATGAATTACTCAAGAATGAAAATGAGGCAAATACTTATCCCAACAAGCTCCAATTGTTGGTCAAGGCGAAACGATACTTGGTGCAGCAGCCGTCAGTATTTTGGACTTTTCTCCCAGCTCCGAACTCCAAACATAGCAAATAGCATATGCGTTTCGAAGCTCTCGAGAAGACGCATCCAATGGCAGTGATTTCACTCAATTCCGACGCTCCTACTTCAAGTTATGAGAGAAATACTGAGTCACGGGAATACTTTCCTACACTCCGGCACTTCCTACACTTCGCACACACCTTTCCTACAGCCAAGAAACACTCTCAAGGATAGACAACACGCACAAGCACTCTTTCCAAGCAATACACATGCATACAAGCTTGCGAAGAAGGAGATGAAGAGGGAAGAAGACACAAATTCGAATTTCTGTGCTCTCCCTTCTCACAATGGCAAAAAGTTCTTTACAAAGAGTCACATTTGACTTATATACTAGTGCCCTTAAAAATGGTCCTTTCACACAAGTGACCGGCACTTTATTCACTAAGAGACTAATTTCCTACTATTGTACATGGGTATTCTCTACTTTTCTGTGGGGATGCATCTAGAGGACTCCTCTAGTGCATTTACAAGGGAAAATATATTACAAGGATGAATATGATACAACAATATGTAGTCCAAATCGGAAAAATTTTGGGGCCCGTCTTTTTTCTCTGCTTTGTGCGCTCTTTAGCTCTGCAACACTCTCCCCCTCTTCGTCTCTGTCGTCCCTTGACAGACTTTGCTTCGCGCACGCGCCCAGTGGTCAGTACTGTCTGATTCTTGATCTTGCATTACGTTTTAGAGGCGCTCTGATTTGTCCTGGTTGCACATATTAGACCTGGTTGATTCGGTTTGCCACGCTCGCCATTAGTGCACATATGCGGATGTAGCTCGTAAGCCTTGATCTGAAACCTCTGCAACTCAAGAGGTTGAAGCATCCACATAGGTGATACATGTTGGCCCTGATTCCTTCTTCCAGCTGCGTGCTTTTCCTTGGTGTGTGCGCCCCTGCGGGGCTTCCTGCAGAGATGTATCTTCAAATTTGCCTTTTAGTGAAGCTGTTTCTTTCGTTGTTTTCTTTTTTTCCTCTTCTTACTCGTCTCGCCCTCGACACTGCCCCCCTCCTGAACTCTGTCGCCCCCGACAGGCTTTGATAAGCGACGGGCATATGTTCTGTAAACTTGTTGCTCTGTATCATTTAGCAAATTGGCTTCACATATCATGATCTGTTTCCATTGTTCAGCTTTGACTCCATCGTTTGGCGGCTGTCTGTGATCTGCGAAGAAGCTTAATTCGTATGCCACAAGTCTGGCATTCAGATTGGATGACATTTTCAAAAAAATCTCTGAATCTATTTCAAAAAATCCTGTAAAAAATGCTTCTTCCAATGTTTGCATATACGGACTTGGCAAAAACATGAGTCTGGAATAGTATGCCATTATTGTGGGGCGGCTCGGCATTACTGATAGATCGAAAATAAGTATATCTGTGCCTTGATTAATGCCGATGAAGATCAGAAATGTATACGCTGCATGTTTGAAGACCTTCAAAACTGTAAGTAGCATACTAAGTATTTTATTTGTCATCTTGACCGCTAAGTCTGGTACTGTCGCATAGTTTTGTAGCCAAAATTCTATTGTTTTGATCATATAATCCTCTGTTGGCAAATAGTTATGTGGCGGGCTAGGTAACATAGGATAATTTAACCACTGTTTATTAATAGTGCCGCTGCGTTGTAAATCCAAAAATTCCTTTGTATCCCTTCTGCGTGGTATTGGACAAAACGAAGGGTTTACCTGTAATAAATAAGGTGCGGCTTGCCAGTGCACCCGTAGTGTGGGATGTTTCTCCAAAAACTTTCTCCGCCACACTGGTTGTGCAGCTTCGAACTCTGCTTGAGTGTACGTGAATGTGTCGTTCTCGAAATTGAGCTGCGCATCTGGACTTTTTTGTGTAACCTTCTTTATATATTGCCTTGCTTTTTCTTTCAACAATCCATATGGAATGTTGAAAGGCTTCATGATCTTTTCCAAGTCTTTACCTTTGATTTTTGCTTCCTTCATGACCTTGATGACTTCATTTTCAAAATTTTCCGTCAATCGGGACACCACTAGTGCCCATTCCTTCTGACTTATTTCTGCAGTGTATGGCATCGGATGATCATCATGCATATCCGCCATCTGCTCATGTATTGGAGAATGATAGATCGGTTGAGATAGAGGGCTTACCTCTACCTCGTCAGTAGGATGTTGTTTTTCTGGCACTACTGATGTCCCGATCGGTCCTTTGTTTTTCTGCTGATTCTTTAGCTCTTCGATGCATTCTTCTTTTTCCTTTATCTTTTGTATGGCTTCACCAAGTCTTTCTTTGGTTGCTAGAAGCTCCTTACCTATGTCAGCTACGTGATCCATGTTTTCACTGTAGCTCTGTACCAATTTTGCCTGTGCTGTACTCAGCTGCTTTTTGAGCTCACATATTTCCTGATTGTGCCGTCGTTCTGATTCTTCTTGTACTTCTTTTGCTTGTCGCAGCGATTCGGCATATTCTGCTATCTGTTCTCTTAACTCCTGTTCATTAACGTCTGAGGGGCCCTATTGTATCAATGGTTGATCATATAATAAAGATTTCATTAAGTCTTTATTCCTGCTGCGTAAAGTATCATTCTCATCTAGATATAACTTCAGCTGTGTCTCGAGTAGAGTACTTCTGGTCTTCATTCTTTCTTTTTCGGCTTTAGTGGCGTCATATAATTTCTGGAGATCTTCTAGCTGTTTTTGCAGTTGGTGATGCTGAGTGCTTAATGATTCATATTGCGTTTTTGTTTCCAGCAGCTCAGTGCTTTTGGCGGCTATCACTTTTTGTGCCTGAATTATTTGTGCAGACAACTGTTCACTCATAACTTGAAACTGATTTTTTTCCTTCATGGCTTTGTCATAGTCTGCATCAGTGTCCATCATTTGTTGTTGGGTATCCATGGCCGTCTGGATCATCTGCTTTACCACAGGCTTCAGTTGAGCCACATCCACATTGAGCCATGTTTTTGGTATACTGGGTTCTTCTCCTGTATTGACATCTTTACCCCGAGCCACATGTAAGGTAGTGTCATGGGGCTGCCTAATCTGAAGCTGGATCCTTGGCTCAGCCACCATGTTGTCTTGATTTTCTTGAGGTGTATCGTCTGGCACCTTGATCACCATTTGTTCTTGGTTTTGTAGCTCCTTTGCTTCCTTCTTCAGTGGAGTCTGTTCTTCCTCTTTGATTGGTGGTCTGACATATGTCTCTTTGGTTGTATCTTCCTTGATGCTGATTTTTGTATTGTCATTCAATTGAATGACGTGCTCCTGTTCGTTAGCATCATCCACCTTCTTTTCTTTGTCCTTCTGGTTGTCCGGTGTCACTTCCACTTGATTGATTTCTGGTCCTTCTTCTTCATATGTTTCTGTCCTGATATCAGTATCTAGAGTGTCCTTTTCAGGACTGGAATCTGTATTCGTGCTGGAATCATCAATACCCAATTCTTTGTATCTTCCCGGTTGACTTGGAGTCCTTCCTGTACTCTGTTTTGGTTTTACTTGACTCGCTTGTCGATAATGATGTCCTTGGACATTTAGATTCACCTGCCCTTGCATATACTGGTGAGTCTCCTCCAGGGCAACAGACAAATCTCTTTTTGTAATCGGCACTTGTACTACGGGGATCGTGGGTAGCACATGTGTTCTCTTTGATTGTGGCGTAACTTGTGCTTCCTCCTCCCGTAATCGTTTTGTACCCCTCATTGGTTTTTGCGAGCTGGTTTCAGCTTGTTCAGCCACTACAACTGTTGTCTTTTTCTTCGGGACCGTAGCGGATTTTGCATACTTTGCTAGCCCTTCTGATGTCGGCATCTCCCGTAAGCAGTGTTTCATGTCTAGAGCTTCATATATCAGTAAAGTCAAAGCTGAACCACCGTTCAGGAACTTCTTTTGCCCCCATTTCTTCTGGGCTTCAAATAATCGTTCTTGTACGTAACCTGTGAGATTCACTTTGTTGCCTATCTGTCTCATGGCATGCGATAGGAGTTGTACTAAAATCTTTTGGGGTGCAGTGTATCTGTTCATGCCAGGAAAACAAAAGTGTTGATGTACCAAACGTACTGCATCTTCGATATCTATTCTGTTAATCTCCAGGAATGATCTTTTCTTGGGGTCATGGCATTCCTCTTTGACATTAGTAATTCCTTCTTGATTCCATCCAAAGGCTTTATTGATCAATTCCTGAGTGAATTGAATTGTCTTCCATGTGCCCACCTTGTCCAATACCTTTGCTTCTGGAACCGAAATCTTCGTAGCAGCCGGCTGCATAGTATTCATTACCTGCGTACATCTTTGGAAATCTGGTACGCATATAGGTATCTTCAAAAATGCTTCAATTCCAGCTTGAGTCCATACTTCCTCGATATGTGGTAACCCTTGTATTATGGTCTTGAAATCTTGTGACATGATAGGGAAGTAGTGATCCCTGTCCATAATCTTGATGGTTGCCATAAAGAGAAGTTCCGAGATAGGTTGGTCATCACGAAACCAATGTCCTCTGACTTTTGTTATTGACCCCGATGGAAGAAGTGGCACTTCTTCCTGCTGCGTAGCTTCTGAGTCAGAAGATGTCATCTGCACTCAATATAGAGTATGAATTAGTATCCATATGTTTCAGAAATCCTCCTCCATATGTTGATTAATAATTTGATGAAGCTCCGAGTGCATGGTGCCGTCCCTTTCCCGTGGGTGTGAGAAAGGTAATACCTGATTTTTTTTTTTTTTGTCATGTATTTTTATATTTTTTGCTGAAAGGAAAACACAAAAGTTAGTGCATAGCCGAAGCGGTTAAATTTTTTTTTTTTGGAGTGATATTTTTATGTATGTACAAGTGTCTTCTATTTCCAAAGGGAAAATGTGCGTGACTATCCGGAAGTAGAAGAAAGACGTGCCGAATGCTTGGCCTTGTAATATGGCCCTATCATGCATACTTTGGATCTCGACCACTCCTCATGTGTGCAATTGGAAGTAGTTTCTTGATGTATGCAGCTTGTCTTGTCTTTCGGCACCCAAACTTGCTTCACTTGGATGTAATGCACTGTATTCTCCACCTCTTTGATGAATGTGGTTCTTCTTCGGTAGTGCGTCTGCTTATTCTGTTTTGGGAATCTCAAGTTGGTTTGTATTGCATCTGTAGATTCCTTCTTCCTCCAATATGTCCTCTTTCTCGGCTGATGTGCCTGTTGACCATGTTGATGGTGATAGCCCTTCTGAGGATGTTCCTTGTTTGGGATGGTCGTCTTTGGAGTACATGACTTTGGGATCCATATTTTTGTTCGATCAGGTTGGGCAGTTATCAGTTTCTTTGGGATCCATATGCTATTGAGTTGTGGTTGGCTGAAGTGTTCGAAATTCGTTGTCTTCTTCTTCAATTGGACACGCTGACGTCAAAGACTTTTCTGTTGCTGAAGGTATGCCTTCTTTTGATCCTTCCTTATCCAAGCTAGTGCAGAATGTGGAATAGGGTATACTTTCACAGGTGTAGACTTCAATTCTTGCAGAGGAGTATTCTCTCTTGTGCCTTGTGGTTTACTGGGTTGTATTTCATGTTCAGGTGCACTCTTGTGACTCTCTATACTCAAAGATGGAGTGCACACAGGACTCGCGGTATTCTCGCATGAAATACTTGACGATGGGGTTTCTATAGTGCTAGTGAACATACAATCATGGCTTTGTTCATTGGGATGAACTTCTGGCTCTGTATTAGCGACTTTGGGTGGTCGTTCGTCTAGCAAACTAAATACCTCACGAGGTCCTATTCTGGCAAAGATGTATCCTAAAGCCAATTGAATGGTTACCTCATATTCATAGATCCAATCTTGACCTAACACCACATCTTCAAGCAGATCCTGGTCCTGACACACTAAGAGTCTCTGTTCCATAGTGTTGTTCCCCATATGTAAAGGCAAGGTTATCTCACCTATGCATTGAGTAATCTTTCCTCCTATTCCTATTAGCTGTGCCTTCGATGGGCGTATTTCCTCTTTAAGTCTCTGAGACAAAGAAAATCGGATGCAGCTTATGGCTGCTCCTGTGTCTATGAGAGCATCCACTAAGTGGTACTCTTTTCGTCCTGCTCCCAGATTCAAGTAAGGCTGTCTTCTTTGTTGTCCTGAGTTCTCAGTGGCTCTACAATTAGCCATTGGGATGAGTTCTTCTCCTACTCGATATCTCTCGTCTCTTTCTCTCATCCACTCTTTCCGTTTTCTGATGCGTTCTAGGGCTTCCTGTCTCGCTTCTTCTCGTATTCGTTCTTCTTCCTTTTTTCTACTTTGAGCTCCTAACAATCGTGCTAGCATATGATCAGTCAAAGGCTCCATGAATCTTTTCACTCTGCATCCACTGATGTAGTTGGGAAGAATGTCTCCGTCTAGTGTGGCGAGATTGATTGCACCACTAGTAGAGATTTGATTTATAATCAGGGGTCCATATCCGCGTTTTTGGAGCTTCTTTGCGTGTTGTTTGAGGGTGTATACTAGGACTAAGTCGCCTTCTTTTAGTCCCTTGTCTTTTATGTGTGCATCATAATAAGCCTTTTGTCTCCGTTTAGCGGCATAAATGCCTGCTACGGCTTGCAATCTAGTCTCGTGCAGCTTTTCAATTTGATCTAATTGTTGAGACAATTCATGACCGTTCCACTCATGTTGCTGGGCCACTTTCAATGTAGGTACTAAGAAGTCAATTGGCAAAATTGCATTCTGCCCATACACTAGGTTGAAAGGTGTAGTTCCAATGGCCGTTTTATATGCCACACGGAAAGCCCACATTGCGTGATGCAATTGTTTGTCCCAGTCTGACCTTCCATTATTGACAATCTTTGTCAATACAGTACATAGTACCTTGTTGGAACTTTCAGCTTGTCCATTAGCTTGAGGGTGGTATGGGGCTGATTTTTTATGAATCACAAGAAAGTCATTCATTAGCGACTCAATGACCTCGTTTAAGAAATGCGTTCCTCGATCACTCACTATCTCAATCGGTAGTCCAAAGCGTGTGAAAATGTGCTCAAAGAGAAATTTTGCTGTGGTTTGAGCATCATTCTTTCTAGTGGCTTTTGCTTCTACCCACTTGGTTAAGTAGTCGGTGGCTACTATGATGTATTCGGCATGAGATCCTTTGGCCGGTGGATTGATAGGTCCTATGAAGTCAATTCCCCATTTGGTAAATGCTCTTGCACAAACCATGGGTCTTAAAGGCATGTCGTCTCTCCTAATGGGATATTTCGCTCTCTGGCATGTTTCGCAACTTCTCACATATGCCTCCGCATCCATATGTAGAGTTGGCCACCACAAGCCTGCAAAGAGAATCATCTTGACCGTTCTGTTTGCTGAGAAGTGTCCTCCCGCAGCTCCTGCATGTGCCATTTCTAAGACAGAGAGGTATTCATTTTCATGAATGCACATTCTTAGTTGGTTATCCTTCCCGCGTTTAAAGAGTTGTTTTCCTATGATGGCGTAATCCTTGCTCTGTTCTTCAAGAGCACGTTTCCTTGCTAAGGTAGCTCCATCAGGGTACTCTCGAGTTTTCAAGAACTTTACCAGAGGCATACTCCACCTTGGTGCTATTGTAGAATAGCATAATGTAGAGTTCTCGTCTGGGATTTGTTCTTGACAGGTTTGACAGGTTGACACATAGTTATGTGCATCTCGTTGCATTGTTGGCCAATATATGCCAAATCTCTTGAGTGTTTGCCACGTTCCATTTGCATTCAAATGAGTGTCCCATTGGTTTATGTGTGCTTTCTGAAGCCACATTTCTTGTTCCCCTTCTTCCACGCATCTCATCAGCAGTCCACTTGAATCCTGGTGATATAAACTTCCAGCAATAATGTGAAGGTTTTTAGTCCTCCAAAGATCTTGCTTTTGGTTTGGCGTGATCCCATCTTTAGGTCCAAGTGTAAGTATCGGGATCAATTTTTCTGCCCACTGAGGACATACTTCCAGGTTAAAAAGATAGGTATCTGGCAGATCATCAGGAACTCCTATGGGTGGTTCTCCATGGGTCATATGAGATAACTGGTCTGCCCTTATGTGTGTGTTTCCTTTCTTGACTATTACTTCAAAATCAAATTCCATTAGCAATAAAAACCATCGTACTAGTCGTCCTATATTGCAAGGCTTGTTGACTAAGTACAATAGGGCTTGATGATCAATGAAGAATTTGAATTTGTTTGCCAGTAAGTAATGTCTGAATTTTTTGATTGCATATACCATCCCTAGGCCTTCTCTCTCCGTAGTAGTATAATTGCGTTCTGCTTGATTTAACTGTCTACTGGCATAGGCTATCGGGTGGTCTAATTTTCCTGTGTCAGCTGGTTGAGCTAAGATGCAACCAATGGCAAACTTGGAAGCATCAACATGAACATGAAACGGTTTATTCCAGTTGGGGACTTGAAGAATAGGTGCTGAACTCAATCGATTCTTCAACTCATTAAAAGCTTTTTCGTATTCTTCGGTCCAATTGAATTGAGTTAATAATGCATAAAGAGGTCTAGCAATTATGGCGTACATATGTATGAATCTTCGATAGTAACCACAATGTCCCATAAATGCTTGAACTTCTTTAGCAGTTTTAGGTCTCGGTAAATCCAAAATGACTTTAATTTTGTCTTCATCTGTGGAAATTCCATTCTTAGAAACAATATGTCCTAAGATTTTCCCTTGTCGCACCATGAAGACACACTTTTCAGGATTGAGGCATACTCGATATTGTCGACATTTGGCAAAAATCTTTTCTAGTTCAGGGATGTGCTCTGATCGTATAGCTGAATATGTACACAGATCATCCACGTACACCTCCATGCTTTTTCTCAAAAATTCCTTGAACACATGACACATCAGTCTTTGGAATGTAGCTGGGGCATTCGTTAAACCAAAAGGCATGACTCTAAAGGCGTATACTCCCCATTCAGTGGCAAATGCAGTCTTATGTTGGTCCTCAGGAGCAATGGCTACCTGATTATACCTTGAAAAGCCATCCAGAAAACTATAAACTTCCTTCCCTGCTACCCTTTCCAAGAGATGGTCAGTGATTGGTAAGGGATAGCTATCCCTTATGGTTGCAGCGTTCACTTTTTTCAAATTGATGCACACTCTTAACTTTCCGTTCTTCTTTGGTACAACCACCAAGGGTGATACCCATTCCGTGTGCTCAATTTCATAGATGAATCCAGCATCTAACAACTTATCTATTTCTTCTTTTATCTTGGCTGAATACACATCATTATAAGTATAAGGTCTCTGTTTCGAAGGTTTGGCCTCGGACGTCATGGGGATTCTATGCGCACATATAGATGGATCTACTCCTTTTAAGTCCTTATAAGTCCAAGCAAAGACATCCCGGTATTCTCTTATGAGTCGAATTAACTCTTGTTCTTCTTCTAATGAGACATCCTGTCCTATGAAGGTACATCGTTCTTCACCTCCTTCCATAGCTACAACTATTTTTTTGGTTTGTTCTTTATTATCATATGCTATTCCAGGTTGTGCTTCTCTTTTAGGCATTTGAATAACAATTTTCCTCTCCTCCACTTCATATTTTTTGAAATGAGCTGGTACCTCAAATTGGTCTTGGGGTTTGTTTTCTTCATCTTCTAATTCCCTTTCAACTTCTAATTCGTCTTTTTGTGTGAGTTCCTTATGTTTTTCATTGGCAGCGATATCTATGTTGGAGGTATTAGTCCCTAGATCCATGGGTTCTCGTTCCATTTCAATGCTCTCGTAGTCCTCCTTCCAGTCTTTCTCGATCACTTCTCCTTCTTCTGCCTCCTGAAGGACTACCATATACAGACTAACATCATAACCCTCTTCGTCAATACATTCATTCATGGTTACTACTTCTTCGTTTACACAGACATCGAGGGTGGCTAATATTTCCATCCAACCGTGAGGCTCAAATTCTTCGTCTGGAAATACTTGTGGCATATAAGCCGGATCTTGTACCGATCTCACTATTCCTTGTTTCTGCTGCCAACTTTTTCTTCTCTCTTCTTCCTTTTTTGCAGCTTTGCACATCCATAGATGAGTGTCCTCGTTCATCCAGGATTGGTCACTAGAACCTGCACTATGAACCGATTGATCGTCTTCCTCTTTATGGATTTGATTCCATTGCAGAGGTGGTACATCTTGATATGTGTACGTATGTAGGTTGATCCTAGTGGTGATTCCTGCGTGTTGTAGGTACACTGCATCTTTTCCCCAATCTTGTACGACCTTTAGCTGTCTCATGAATGGCCTTCCCAAGATCATTTCATAATTGCTTGGCCTTTCAAAGTGACATATTGCTAAAGTATGTTCGAATTCCACTCCGCACGTAGTGAAGACTACTCGTTCCAACAATCCTAAGGGTCTTTCCGTATGTCCATCTGCCATTTGAATTTTCATGCGCGTTGGTCTCAATGCTGGTTTTCCCCATTTCTCCCAAATTTCTTTGGTAGCAATGCCAACACCAGCCCCTGAATCTAGTATGGCTTTGGTAGTGTAACCCCTATAGGTGATTGGTAGGCATGTATTCCCTTCATCTCCTTTGCTAAAGTCTCCTACTTTATCCACTGGAATTCTCACTGTTTTCACTTCGTCAGCTACTTCCTTCTTTTCCTCCTTGACTTCCCATTGATTGATCAATTTCTCTTTTAAATGTGGTTTTACCATTAACAGTTCCTCGAATGTTAGGGTACATGGGATTTTCACCTCCCTAAGACGTTGTATGATCTCCGATGTTTGAACTGATGGGTTCGTTTCTCGTCTCGTAATTGATGGAATGCGATACAATTCTGAGTTATGTTCGTACTCCCCGGTGTAGTTGGGTAGTTCCTTTACATCGTCTTCCACTTCTCTGTCACTTGCATCCATTGGACAAATTTCTTCTGAATTGAGTTCAGGTATTGAACCCTCTATTTCGTTTTCTGCTTCCAATTCTTCAAAGGGCGGTTCCATTCCTTCTACCTTTTTCCACTTGTCCTCTTGAACTCGTGCCCATAGATCCTTAGTCCAGTCTCCTTCTATTTCAGGGACTATGGATCCTTCCTTCCTCTCAATACCAGTTTCATCATTCAGAGGTCTATTTACGTTAGGCTTTTCCTGAGTGTTTAGGCACTCTTGGAATTTCTCTTCGCAAATTCGGTTGTTTGGTAAAGGTGATGCTGGTTTTTCTAATGTTTGTTGGGCAACTTCTATTAGTTTTTTGCAGATTTCCAGTCTTTCTTTCTCTAAGTCGCCTCTCGGATACTCTCTCTCATGTTGTTCTATGGTAGGTCCTGCTTTTATTCTCGCCTTGTATGCCTGAATCCACATGGCTAATTCTTCAGGCATTGGGTCTGCTAATACTGATCCTACCTCCTCCCTTTTATTCTCCTTTTTATTTTCTTCTTCCACTTGTGATTCTTCTGTTAATTTCTGTTTACTCTTTTCATTTTCCTTCTTTTGCAATAACTTTTTTTCTTTCATCCTGTCTCTCCGGTTCTTCCATCTTTGTGATCTTTTACTGGCAATACTTCTCTCTGGCTCTTCGGAGTCTTCCACTCTGTGAGGGATGGGTGTATTTCCCTCTTTGTCACTTTGATTACTTCTGTCTGTTTTATCAGGGTTCTCTCTAGCCTTTGCTCTTGTTATGGCCTTTAAAGGTATAGTGTACTCTTTGTCGCTCCCTGATGATTCAATTACTTCTATCACATTAATCTGCACGTTAGATGTGACTTTGTTGGGGTTCTTAGGACAATCTCTGAAAAGATGCTCCTTACCACAATCGCTACAGTAGCCTTCCCAAATTCGTTGTGGTGGTGGTGGGTTTGGTAATGTACATTCTCTAATATAGTGGTCACCTCCACATCTGTAGCATGGTCCTCTGGGTACAGGCTGTCTATTCATTGGTCGCGGTGGCATGGTTGCTCTAAGAGCTGTGTACATTAAGGGCACATAATCCTGTTCGTGTCCGTAAGAACTATCAGGTATCTCCATGCCATAAGCATATGGGTCATATTGTTGCCCATATTCCAATATTGAGCTCTCATAACCAGGGTATGTTCCTTGACTAGGTTCGTAAAATGAGTCATATGGGTCACTACTAGTCAAAGGTGTGGCTGGCACTATAGCCCTTTCTAGGTTTTCCTCTGGTTGCGCTATCTTAACTGGGACAACGTTCTGAGGGTGGGGCGGTTGTTGTCCTAGCACTGGTTGGGGTTGCGTATATCCCTGGTATGCGTATGGTCGTGGTATTGGTGCCTGCTGCTGATATGAGGGATATCTAAAAGCTTCTCCTCCCTGCTGGTTCTGCGGGTATCCATATGGTCTCACATAAGGCTGGGTGGGTCTGGTTTGCCTATTGTAAGGGCAGTTCTCGGTGCTATGGTTTGTGTATCTCTGCTCTATATCGCAATATTGTAGTGGTCCGGGGACAGAGTGTCTATGAGGAGCATAGGCAGGTGGTGGGACTACTCCCCTAGTACACAAATGAGAAGGATGATCTCCTCCGCACTGCATACATCTTCTAAGCATAGGCATTCTTATAGGATTGGTGGGATAATTCCTCTGTCCTTGAATATTCAGTTTTTTTGCTAACAAGTCTGCAATTTCCTCTACGTTGTTTTTGGGGTTTAATGTGCTACTTGTTGACTCTTCGCTTTTCACACCACCTTGGGGTATTTTCAAGTCTTCTGCAAGGTTATCTTCTAGATCTATACATTCCTTCATACACTCTTGCAAAGTTTGAACTCTCTTTACGTACACTAATGACCTCAAGGTTCCGTTCAACAGTCCTTCTAAGAACAATGATACCATTTTGTTCTGCGTTGGTCTCTCTTCTACGGGGCATCTATCCACATACTGCTTGAATCTCCTTGCTGCCAATCTCACTGACTCGGTAGGGGCTTGTTTGAAGCTGTGGATTAATGACGAAGAATTGTTTTTAATTCCAGATTTGGTAAATTCTTCAATCATTTCTTGATATACCTGATCCATGTTCTGAAAGGTATTTGGATCCAATGGCTAAAACCAGGCCAAAGCTGTGTCTGACAAGGTAAGGCCAAAAGACTCGTATTGAATCATGAAGTCATCTACCTGCTCGGCTCTAACTACTTGTTTAAATTCTGCTATGTGATTATAGGGTTCACTAGAGCCATCATAATGATTTCTCATGCACTTGGCCACTTGAATGGGCCTTAGTCTCCTTCCTGCTTCAGGTTGTCTAGGCATTACAGGGTAATTTGGTCTTCCTATTGGTATGCCAGGTCCTCGTACTACCTGCGGTCTGACTAGAGCATGAACTCCATGTCTTGGGTCAATGGCTGGTTGTGGCCGGTAGTTAGGATTAGTGGCAGGCATTGCGAATTGTACATGTGGTCTGACGGGGATCTGGGTTTGTTGAGTTTGTTGTGTTTGTCCCGATTGTTGAATTGAATCATTTTGAGAAGTTCCATGTGGATTCCGTGACGTAGTGGCTTGGTCCCTTGGGGGGAACACTGGGATGTTCTGATATTTCAGCTCAGCTCTCTCTAATTCTGTGATTGGCCAATATCTTCTGTGATTTTTATCCAAATATGTGATGATGGTGGGGAACTCAGGATCTTGTAACTCATAGATGGTAACTGGATTAGGAGCAGCTTCCCATATAGAGGAATGGGCTCTAAGCAGGTGTTCCATCCCGTTGATCAAATATACATCTATTAGAGTGTCATCCTGGGGAATTAGGTCTCCTCTCCAAAGTTTAGTAATTGTTGATCTCCCTCTAGGAGTAGTTACTTGTTCTTCATTTCCACATCCATTTAAGCTTGAAGCATTATTTTCCTCACCACGCTCATTAATGATTTCAGGGTGTTCTGTGACCACGTACTGAATGTCTTTTTTGTCCATGTACAGCCCTCCTATGTACTTAACTGCTGGTCTAGGCACTATGTAGGCCTCTGAAGCCTTCCTCAGTCTGGCCACTGATCTATTTAGACCATCCAAATAGATAGGGATCTCATTGTGGTTGGTGCTCACATACTCTAAGGAAGTTCTGTATTCGCCCTCAATGATGGACATCTGGCCAATCATGGGCACAGTGTTTTGCATATCCTCTGAAGCCATGGGGATTTCTCCTTCTGACTCACTAGAGGTCTCAGAATAGTGTGAACGGCTACTTGGTTTGGCTACACTCCCTACGGAAGAAATTACACTTCTTCGGCTTCCTAGGGTTCTTCCGGATCTCAGGTTCATTCACTTAAGAGCTCTGGTCAAGTCTGGTCCTCCTCTAGCCTCTAGAATTCTAAGTTATGACTTAGAAGTCTAGGAAAAAAAATTAGACTGGAAAATAACTAAAGGAAAGTTTCAAGTCACGATACTTGACTCCTAAAATCCACGATACACGACCTCTGTCAAAACGATCACTGACTAACACGATACTTGGATGAAACGATCGCTAGAAAGCGATCTCTGCCTAAACGATCTCTGACTTGGAACGATACATGACCTCTCAATGAAACGATCTACGACCTTTGACCGAAACGATCGCTGGCAGACGACACTTGGGCCTAAACGATACTTGATCAAAACGATCGCTGGAAAACGATCTTTGACCAAACGATCTCTGGGTAAAACGATCTCTCGCAAAGCGATCTCTGGCTGAAAACGATACACGACCGACGATATCTGGCAGAAACGATCAGCGATACTTATGCTTAAATGATACGCGATCTCTCACTAAACGATACACGATACTCGAATTGAAACGATCGACGATCTTCACCAGAAACGATCGGCGATATCTAACTGAAACGATACCGATCTGTAACAAGTGTCGTGATCTCTGCCAAACGATCTTTGACTTGAGACGACCGACGACACTCGTGACAAAACGATACGCGACCTTTGACAAGTGTCGCGATCTCTAGATAACGATACTTGGCAAACGATACACGATCGACGACCTTTGATCAAAACGATCTCTAACGAAACGATACCGAGCTCTATCTGAAACGATCTACGACCTCTCACGAAACGATCGACGACCGCTGGGAAATATCGCGATACTCAACCGCAGGAGCAAAACGATACTCGACCGCGGGAGCAAAGCGATACTTGACCCTTAGACAATTCTTGACAAAAATTTTTAAGTTTTTGATTCAATGTACTTGTGTTATGCACTCTCCTCCCCCTTCTCCACTCTCTGGATCACTCAAAACTCACCTTTTCACCTCAATCAACCCCAAACGATCTCTGACGCAGGTCGTTTCAAACTGAACTTGATTTTTTTGAATGATGTAAATAGATTAGGACTTGTTAGGCTCACCTCTGATGCACTTTCAACTCCTTTCTCACTTCCCCTTGCTTTGTAAAGCTCCCGCTCGCCTAAATACTCGCCCACGATCTCTGCAAGCTCTCACGACACTCGACACTGCTCTCCACGATACTTGTTCAACAAGTGATTTGAAAAATGAAATTTTTTGGCTTTTATACTTGGCAGTTTCTAGATTACAAAAAGGAAAAAAAATTTTTGAACAATACTATAGCCTACTCTAATGATTTAGTCCATTCTCTACTCACTCCCACTCTACTCCTTCTACTCTCTTCCCTAATCTATCAACTCACTACACACACTCCACGAATGAGAAGTAGCAAGTGCGGCTGAAAATGACTTACCAAAGAAGAGAAGATTTCCGCTCCTCCACGTTCTTCAATGCAAAAAGCTACTTACCATCACACGAATGTCTCGGTTTGATTCGTCACTTCCCGGCAACGGCGCCAAAAAGTGTGTTGACCTAAGCACCAACTTAGGGACTTGTGGAGAAAGAGACTATACCTCAATCCCCTCACAAGTGCATATAGTGGGGATACACGCTTTTAAATATCAATCCAAAGAGTATACTAACCTAGCCGAGTGTATGAAGACATGCAATCATATAATGGTCAATGCAAATGAATTACTCAAGAATGAAAATGAGGCAAATACTTATCCCAACAAGCTCCAACTGTTGGTCAAGGCGAAACGATACTTGGTGCAGCAGCCGTCAGTATTTTGGACTTTTCTCCCAGCTCCGAACTCCAAACATAGCAAATAGCATATGCGTTTCGAAGCTCTCGAGAAGACGCATCCAATGGCAGTGATTTCACTCAATTCTGACGCTCCTACTTCAAGTTATGAGAGAAATACTGAGTCGCGGGAATACTTTCCTACACTCCGGCACTTCCTACACTTCGCACACACCTTTCCTACAGCCAAGAAACACTCTCAAGGATAGACAACACTCACAAGCACTCTTTCCAAGCAATACACATGCATACAAGCTTGCGAAGAAGGAGATGAAGAGGGAAGAAGACACAAATTCGAATTTCTGTGCTCTCCCTTCTCACAATGGCAAAAAGTTCTTTACAAAGAGTCACATTTGACTTATATACTAGTGCCCTTAAAAATGGTCCTTCCACACAAGTGACCGGCACTTTATTCACTAAGAGACTAATTTCCTACTATTGTACATGGGTATTCTCTACTTTTCTGTGGGGATGCATCTAGAGGACTCCTCTAGTGCATTTACAAGGGAAAATATATTACAAGGATGAATATGATACAACAATATGTAGTCCAAATCGGAAAAATTTTGGGGCCCGTCTTTTTTCTCTGCTTTGTGCGCTCTTTAGCTCTGCAACACTTCCCTAGGTATTGAACTATGCATGTCTTTAGAAGCCAAGAGTCTCTCCAAGTTAAAGGACATTCCTGACTCACTCGTCTATGAACTCAGCATGTAGTGCTAACCACTGAGTTGTGAGCCCCCGAATTGGTTGTATGGTTGTTGACACTAACCTCAAATGATTTGATACTTTATCTATCTCCTCCTAAGTGTCTACTTGATCTTAGGTTCATAAGCCTTGTCTACAAGTCCAAAATTGTCCTTTGTATTGCTCAAAATCTTGTGGAACCCTTGCTTCCTTGTCCAACCTAAGGGTCAACTTCAAAATCTAATAATCCACGTATTATTTCTACAAGCTTTCCACGAGCTTTCCAACAAACCCAAAATCACTCTAAATGGATTTCATATGAGAAAGTTATGCCAGTTCAGGGTTCTAGGGTTTAAAACAAGGAAACAAGATCTCTCTGGGAGTACCTAAGAATAGGCGATATGATACCTCTTTTTCCATGATACCTGATACTACCATGGATGATACCACCTCAGACGATACTATACCACTAAGGTGTTGGTAGCAGTCAGGGAACCGAAGGAGCCACAAGACAAAGAGGGTCGGAACGAAGAGATAGCACAAGCAGACACAGTAGCCAAAGAAGATCTGGCAAGTAGGCCATCTAAATTTTTCAGACATCAAGGAGTTGAGCACACAAGAAGAAAGAGCAAGTAGGGAGCTCAAAGATGTGTACGACAAATCAACAAAGAAAATCCCTACACAAATAGTGATTTTAATCACTAAAAACCATTGTAAATACCAATTCGTATTTTTGTAGCTCCATTTTGTGCAAGCCAAGGAGTCCTTGAGCTTGAGGAGCTTTAGAAGTATCTACCTGGAACCTAATTTTTAACTAGGCCGGACATTAGGTCTGGACAGGGCCAAAGCTAGTCAAAAACTATAAAAGGAGCTAGAGAGCTCATTTTTGAGGTTAGATTGTAATTGAAATGAACTTGTAAGAGCTTTTTGAAAGTAATCTAAGAACTCCATTGCTTCTCACTCTTTGTCTTGTCGTGTGTGCGAGTGTGTGTGTATGTGTGTGCATGTTTGTGTGCTTCTCACTCACGCACTTGTGCCTCCACTTGCTCGAGGTCTTCATACCATCCTCACTTCTTCCCGGATTGAAATTAAAGGAAGTGCTACTCATCACTGAGCTACACCAAATTTTGGCGCCGTTGTCGGGGATCGAGCTTTGAGGACGAGCGTGTGATGGTAAGACGTAGAGTTGAAGCGTTGGAGTTATAGGTATTTTCTTCACTTTTATCTATTTCCTTTTGCTTTCTTTATCACCATCATCATCATCACCATCTCCCACCTCCATCTCCATCATCGCAAAAATTTTAGTTTTTTGACTATATTTCCTTCCTCCTTCCATTTCCCTCATTCCACTTGTGAGAGAGAGCGAGAGAGCGATATTGTGTGTGCAGTTTTTGCATGTTTCTTGAGCTGTCTTGCAGGTACATGCTGCATCATCCTCTCCAGCACTCCGTGCAGGTACGGAAATCTTGGCAATTGTCTCTGTGTCGCCGACCTCTGTCAATCGCGACCGACAAAAAAAATGCTCCATTTGCCAAACAAAGTACCAAACCATGATCTACAGGCCTAGAGCTTCCCAAAACTGTGTTTAGATTTGTGAAATTCATCAGATTTCCGTCAATCGCGATCCCTCTATCAATCGCGATCGACGAACCACGACGGACAGACCTGTCAATCGCGATCGACTAGTCAATCGCGACTGACAGCCCACGACGGCTGTATCAATCGCAACCGACAGAGTCAACGACCGATTGACCACGACGGACAGATCATACGCGTGACACGTGTCAATCGCGATCGAGTCATCAATCGCGATCGACCCATCAATCGCGATTGACAACCCACGACGCCTCTGTCAAATCGCGACCGACACAGTCAACGATTGTTTGACCACGACGGACAGACCCTCCCGACCGACCTGTCAATCGCGATCAACTCATCAATCACGACTGACAGAGTCAACGACCCTTTGACTACGACTGATTGACTTTTCAAGCCACGTGTCAATCGCGATTGACCCATCAATCGCGACTGATAGCCACGACGGACCCATCAATCGCGATCGACACATCAATCGCGATTGACCTGTCAATCGCGACTGACAGAACTTGCGAACGCGATAGAAGGGAAAATTTGGCCAATTTTTAAGGGCAAAAAAATAGTGGTATAATTTTTTGGGGGACTTTTAAGGGTTTAGCATTGCATTGTGAGGCCGCAACCCAAGGAATTCAAGAATTCCTGTCTGCCTGAGTAAACTGTTTTGAACCCTATTTTAGCACCAAAACCCTGATCGGACATAACTTCCTCATACAAAATCCAATTGCTGTGATTCTTGTTTTGTCGGAAAGCTTGTGGGAAGTACAACCAAAGCTTCCACTGGTTATGTGAAAATTAAGATCAGGATTATTAGATAGGTTTTTTGAAGTTAACCATACCCCGAGGTAGGAAAACTGAGGGATCCTTGGGATTGTTTTCCATAAAGGCAAAGGATAATTTGGTCTGTGAGTTACATGCATGAAAGTGGTCTATTGTGTCATTAGAATCTAAGTCTTGAGCTAACCGTGGGACTTTTACAGGTCCAACAAGAGCACTTGAGGGCATTCTAAGCAAGAGTAAGTGCAAGCTTGGAAACACGCGTCCTGGGCACACCAGGGCAACAACACAAAGAAAGAAACTCAAGGTTGGAAAATCCTCAACATCCTCTATCAATTCCTAGCTTAGGCTAAGAACGACTAGTGCTAGGAGTAAGTCAGGGCAACGATAGGCATCAATCAAGTTGAAGACTACCTGTGCACTCAAGTTCAAGATTAAACATAATCTCTTCGTGATGCGATAACCTTAAAGGAAAGAATCTAACGTGGAACGATCAACTTACAGTGCGAAAATTAAATCAAATATTCCTGACGATGTGATTTTTGACAAGAGCATAAACACGGTAACCACTAAAAAGAATCAAGTAACTGATACAAAAGAACTCAGCAACAAGGTTGTACTTGGGCAAATTTGGGCTATTCAATTAGGCTTATGAACCTTAGATCAGGGTGACATCTAGGGAGAGATAGACAAAGTCTTAGGTCTTCAGAGGCTAGTGTCAACCACACTGCTAGGTCTTGGGCCCAGCAATTGAGCCACCACTCATACTACCCTAGCTCTGAGACTAGTGAATTAGAGATGTCTCAAGGCATGGACCGACCTACAGGAAGTTCAGGAGTGCCATACTTGCACAGGGTAGAAGGCCCGTACAACACGCAGCTGGAATACCTTAGGACCAACCGATTAGGTGCTAGCATCTATGAGGACGGTCTAGGAAGATCCGTGGTCCAGATTAAAAACCCTGACCAATCCATAGGACTAGAGCACCCAGCTGTCAAGTTTGAAAACGGAGCATACTTGGACAAAGAAGGAACCATATACGTAGTCACCAGTCACCCAGATAGGACAGACGAATTCGGGAATGTGATCCCTGAGACGGACATAGATGACCTAGAACAAGGAAACATGGGTGCAGAGCCCAGGACCCCTCGAGGGAAATCTGTTCTTACTAGAATCCTCAATCCCGAGTGGGTTCCCCAAGACAACAAGAGTATAGATCTGCTTCTCAACTGAGAGACTGACAAAGCCTTTTGGAGGTATAAATCTGATCGGCCAAATGACATAGGAACAATCATGATCTATGAGTTCAAAGATCCTGATAGCCCAGGCAGAGTGACCTACTTAGATCACGCTTCAGAGAGGATCTTTGTGGTTATAGAAAATGATAGGCATGCTTACACTTGGAAAGGTGAATTCATTTTCGCCCAACCAAGATCGAATGTGTTCTATAGCCACCCGGGAGCTGGAACGTCCCATGCTCATGGAGCTCAAAGAGACAGACATAGAGAGAGACCTGAGGTAAGCTTTGCCAACCCAGGGGGCAAAGAAAGAACGAGGACGGAAACAAATAGAGTAGAACCTGAGGTACTTAGAGCTCCCAGGAATCAAAGACATGCGGATGAATTCCCTCTACCAAGACCAAGAGAGCACATGAGGACCCTGAGTCCGATCCAACTAGTTAAGTCCATGAAAAACTACTTCGATGGCACTGGAGATCCCTACGATCATGTGGATGAGTTCAGGCAAGTCTTGAGAGCTGAACAAGTGGAGGATCTATTCACGCAGTACAATGCCTTTGGTCTAACCCTTAGGAACACTGCCCTGACATGGTTTCAGCCACTAAACGAGAGGCAGTTCAGGAGTATAGACCAACTCCTAGAGGCTTTCATTATTGAATTTTCTAAGAGTGGCATAAGACATAATACCTCCTCGCTGATTCACAGCTTCAAGCAAACCCCGCAAGAGACCGTGAGACTTGCAGGAAGAAGATTTAGGCAATATCTTGAAAGATGCCCTGTTTCGGAGCTCCCCACACCAGCTAAGCAAGTGGCTTTATTCTTGGATGGATTGCTAAGTACAAAATTGAGATCCTATGTGTACTTGAAAGACCCTAGGACCATAGAAGAGTGTGTACACATATGCATTGACATTGAGGATAACCTAGGTGAAGAACTAGAGCTTTCCAAAATCTATAAGGACTCAGATAGTGCCCCTAGCCTCTCTTCCACGCAATCCACATCAATTGAGGAACTTGCGGAGAAAGTAGCTCAAAAACTAGGTGTCTCTAGTAAACAAATTCCTAGATTCTCCCCAGTCAAAAGGTGCTATACTTGTGGAGGCGACCATATGGCGAATGTCTGTCCCATTACGGCTCAACCCCAAGTAAATCCGAGTAGCCAATACTGTACCATAGAGCGGAGATACACAAATCACACAGCACAAGACTGTCCATACAATAAGCAAGCAGTTAGGCAAACCTACTTTCAACCATACCCTCAACAAGGCAGATGCCAGAGTCAATACCCACCAGAACAGTATACTAGACCTCAACAAAATTACCAACCGCAATATCAGGCTCAACTGAGACCCCAGCCAGTGCTCGCTCAACAACCTCCAAACCCAGCTAATGTGATTCCTGTAAAGTATACAGCAGCTGAGGAAAATTTGAATAGAGCTATAGTGCCAGTAACACCATTGCTTTCAGAAAGTGACCCGAGCGATCATAACTTTGATTCTACACATGTTGATAGCCCCCAGGCTTACTACATGCAGTCTCCTGAACATGGGGAGTCCTACTATAGTGAAGAGCCAAATGAACCTAGTTGGGAGTCTGATTACACAAATGTCATGTATGCAAACCCCAACCCTAGACCCCAACCGAGGCAAGTAAGACCCCCATTTCCTAGAGGACCGTGCTACAGATGTCAGGGAGATCACCTCATCCGTGATTGTCCCTTACCTCCACCTACACAACCCCAGTCAGTGACAATTCAAGGCTTTTGCCAAGATTGTGGGAAGGAGCATCTCTTACAAGATTGCCCTAAGAATCCCAATAAAATGCCAAAGATTACTCCTATCAATGTTGTAGGGTTAGTGGTAGATTCCACAGGAAGTGTCACTTCCACTGCGCCAATACAAGTGGTCACTAGAGCTCAAGCATTGCAGCAAAACCAAGGGGTAGGCCAGGAAAAGAGCCTAGAGGCTAGTGAAACTGAGAGCATAACCAAGAAGAGGACTAGAGCTTGGAGAGATAGTCGTGAAAGAATGAAAAGACAATGGGCAAAGAAAATGAGCGAACTTGAGGAAAGCCTAAGAGAAACCAAGGCCAGGATAATCGAACTCACAGCTCAAACTACCTCTCACACTGTCCCACCTCCATCACCTCCACCATTCCCAACTCCATCCAACCCACCACCTTCCAACCCATCTCACCTAATGCCACCACCCCCTAGAGTAGGATCAGTCCTAGCAGATCCCACTCCCGAGGACCTTAATATGATGCTTAAAGCATATCAGGCCAGAATTCAAGAAGGGCCAAACGTAATTGATCATGAAAAGTGTTACCCTAGAGCAGAACTAGAGCTAGAACGAACCAAAATTTGTGCTAAGATGGTGGAATTGGCTCATACCATGTTTGAGGCCAGTCGCCTATTTAACATCTCTAGTTCAGCGAAGACACAGCTGCACTTTGATGGACTGTTAGAAAGACTAGAGAAGCTGATTGCACAATCAGAAAAGGAACCCGCCTCTCAACATAAGGACAAGGCAAGTGAAGGAGCAAGTCTTCCTGCCCAGGAAGCCTATGTGCGTGAAGCCTATGTGCCTAACTCTATGGAGCCAGACACATCATCTTCTATGAATCGGTTCACACCAGAATTCCTATGAGAGATTCAAGAAGACAAATGGGCGAAAGAAAGTGAAGCCCCTCCTCCCATTGAACTTGTGGATGAGGCACACGACCAATTCCCACAAGACATCCCATCCATTTATGAGGAGCAGGAGAGCACCCAGTCTCAGGAAAGATTAGATTTTGAGTCTAACTCTCTACAAGAATTACCCCACTTCACAGGCCCATGGGAAGCCAAGTCTACTTGTATGAGAGCACCCACAGTGATGGTACGAAATGAGGACTCGGTCATACCTAGGAACACAGAGGTAGTGAAAAACACTAAAGTACAGTGCAACCTCACCTTAGAAGAGCTACTCAAAGTAAGGCCAGAGCTATGGAAACATGTAGCCAAACAAGTACCAGAGATAGCAAAACCTCGTTCCCAAGTAGGATCCCAGAGAACAATGCCAGAAATACCCTTGGACAAGATAGGAGACATGAGTGAGGGCGAAGAGGGAAACACGTATCTTCCTATCACTCATCAAGGATACACCACCAAGGCCATTCTAGACTCAGGCGCAGGTGTTGCAATTGCTACCACTTCCCTATGGAAGCGCTGGGGCAAGCTAGCACTCACGCCCACAAGGATGAAATTGCAAATGGCCGATGGTCACATAGAGAGACCCCTAGGGCTGTTAGAAGGAATAACTCTGAGCACCTGTGGTGTTGAGTTCGAGCACACATTTGCTATATGCGATTTTAGCAAAAATCATGCCTATGAGATGATTTTGGGAAGACCCTTTATGCGACAGTTGCAAGTGGTACATGATTGGGGAACCAATTCTTTGTACCTACAACACTTAGGTGTTACGACCAAAGTGAATCTCAAAGATTACTCTCATAGAGATGTCCCTCCTATCCAATGGAATCCCATCCATAGAGCCAAAGATGATACAGAATCGGTGCATTCCATAGGGTCAGGATCCTCATGGATGCATGAAGACACCCACTTATGGATGTGCAAAGTAGTAGTAGAAGAAGAGAAGAGAGAAGAAGCCATAGAGATAGGTGCAAAAGAAACACATAGATCAATTCAAGACCCAGCCTATGCGCCTATAGTCTTTCCTGACGAAGAATTTGAACCCCACGGCTGGGCAGAAATCTTAGCAACAATGGATGTAGCCATCAATGAAGAACAATGGACACCTCACTGTGATGAAGATGGCTATGACATTTCAGTCTTCTCCATAGAGCCAATCATGGGAGACGCAGTTCTAGAAGAATGCGAACCTAGCCCTGATGCATTTGAAGATGCGAGTGACTCCGATCTAGAGTCAATCATTATGGATCCACCTTTTACATCAGATGAAGAATATTTCTATGAAGTAGAATTTCAACCCCAAAGGCACAGAGAGCTTACAAATGATGTAAGACTAGCCACACATGTGACCCCGGAGGAAGAAGGGAAGAAAAGAAAGAAGAGAGCAGTCACACCAGAAGAGGAAGAATCTTTGTTTGAGGTCCCGGAAAATTTTAAGAAGTATGAGATAGATGACAAGAGAGTCATGATCAGAATGCCTAAACGAGAGGCGCAATCAGGGGAGGCCTATGATAACAAAGAGACCACCAAGAAAATAGTAGTAGCCCTAGAAGAAGGAGAAGAGAGATGCATATACATAGGCCATGACCTGACGGAAGACGAAGAGCACGAATTGATAGCCTTTCTAAGAGAATACAGAGATGTATTCGCTTGGAGTTACAAGGATTTGAAGGGGGTTGATCCAGACATATGCTCACACACTATCCCCATGACCTCAGATGCCAAACCCTCTAAGCAAAAGCCATATACATACAATGATAATTACGCTGCCAAGATCAAAGAGGAGATAGATAGACTGGTTGAAGCTGGATTTATCTATGAAATTGAGCACACTGAATGGGTATCCCCCATTGTTGTGGTGCCCAAGAAAAATGGAAAGCTGTGTGTATGCATTAACCTAAAGAAGTTTAATGCTGCCACAATTCGAGATAACTATTCGCTTCCTATCACAGAGCATCTTTTAGAAAGAGTAGCAGGCAAGGAAGTGTACAGCTTCCTCGATGGATTTTCGGGCTACAATCAAGTAGCCATAGCTCCAGAAGATCAGCATAAGACAGCTTTTTCCACGGAATGGGGCATTTTTGCCTTTAGAGTAATGCCATTCGGGCTTACCAACGCACTAGCTACCTTCCAGAGGCTGATGTGCCATGTATTTAAAGAGTTCATGAGGAAGAACTTAGAAGTCTATGTTGATGATCTTTGTGCTCATTCCAACATTAGGCAAACCCATATCCCTGAACTCAGACAAATCTTTGACAAATGTAGAGAATATCAAGTCTGCTTGAACCCAGAAAAGTGTGTTTTTATGGTCAGGCAAGGCAAGATTCTAGGACACATAGTGTCAAAGAATGGCATATCCACTGATGAAGAGAAAGTGAGAGCTATAGCCGAGTTACCTAGGCCTAAGAATATCAAGGAAGTACAGGCTTTCATGGGGCATTGTGGTTACTACCGCCGGTTCATTCACATGTATGCGATCATTGCAAAGCCCATGTATGGAATTTTGACTAACTTTGAGTGGACTGATGAATGTGAGAACTCCTTCAATGAGCTCAAATGGCGATTATGTTCAGCACCAATCTTAACCACACCAGATTGGAATAAGCCTTTCCATGTTCATGTGGATGCATCCAATTATGCTATTGGGTGTGTACTCGTGCAACCTACCGGTGAAGGTAATATGGATCTCCCAATTGCCTATGCTAGTAGACAATTGAATGCAGCTGAACGAAATTATACCACGGAACGAGAAGGATTAGGCATGGTATATGCAGTTAAAAAGTTTAGACATTATCTGCTTGCAAATAAGTTTAAATTTTTTACTGATCATCAGGCATTGTTGTACTTGGTAAACAAGCCATGCAATACAGGAAGATTAGTAAGATGGTTTCTCTTACTAATGGAATATGATTTCGAGGTTGTGATAAGGAAAGGGAGGACTCATTTGAGAGCTGACCACCTTTCTAGGCTCACATCGGGAGAGGCCCCACAAGTAGTGTCAGATGACCTTCCTGATGCTTACTTGTTTAATTTGGAAGTGGTGCTACAGTGGGCTAAGCCACTAGTGCCAGTATTGACATACGGGCCTAATCACCCAGTAATAAACACACACGATAGAGAGGTAGTAAAAGCCCAGAAGTATCACATCATGGCAGGAAGTATGTACAAGCACACAGATCAAGGGATCTTGGCCTGTTGTGTGGAAGAGGATGAGTACGCTAAATGGTTGCAATTAGCACATGTAGGTGCATTAGAGCAACACTATTCAAAGCAATGAACCTTGCAGACACTAAGAAGACTCGGAGTGCATTGGCCGACTATGGAAGCTGATGTCCAGAAGTCGTGCAAGGAATGCCCAATCTGCTGCACTAAACCACCTGTGGAACATGCCACTCTTTATCAAGTGTCCATAGTGCCAGATTGGAGTGAACCACTAGTATCCTTCCTGAGGACGAAAACATTCCCTCCAGACATGACTCTGGCTAGGAAAAGGAGTTTAGAACAAGAAGCCCAGGATTACTCACTCATTGGTGATAATCTATACAAGCGTGGTAAAGATGGTTACCTGAGACTATGTGTCCATGAGAGTGAATATCTTAAGATCTTGGAAACTGCTCACCAAGGTGTAGCAGGAGGACACTTTGGACCAGATCGGGTGATCAAGGCAATACTATTTGCGGGCTTCTGGTGGCCGACCCTTCACATGGATGCACATACCTATGTGAAACGATGTGATGTCTGTCAGAGAACTCAGTATCCTATACGTAAAGATGAGATGCCACTAAAACCTATGATGGGTGGACGTGCATTCTCTAAGTGGGGAATAGACTTCGTAGGCCCTATTAATCCCCCAGCTAAGGGTTCCCATGCAGAATATATCATTGTTGCGACAGACTATCTAACAAAGTGGGTAGAGGTAAAAGCCACAACGAAGAACGATGCTCAAACAACTGCTAAATTCTTGTTTGAGAATGTATTCACAAGATACGGGTTACCTATAGAGCTAGTCAGTGATAGAGGCACTCACTTCTTGAACGAAGTTATTGAAAATCTGCTCCAAGAGTTCTTGGTAGTACATAAAAAGTTAGCCCCCTACCACCCTCAAGCAAATGGCCAGGCTGAGAGCACCAACAAGATTTTGTGCAATGTGTTGACCAAATTAGTGAATAATAAACGCTCTGATTGGGACAAACAACTACACC